>JANFAH010000036.1:0-657470 GCA_024663395.1 Pisolithus tinctorius
CATGCACCTACAGAGGGATGGGCATCCATGATGCCTGGACAATCAGCGACATCAACATCACATTGAAGATGGCAGCCACCAAGTTCATAGTCAATGAGGGCGTCTGCGACGCTCTCATCCATGTGAGGCAATGTGAATATTCTCAACCGTAAAGTACAAAGGACATGTATGTAAATGAGGTGTGAATGGTAAACATAGCATGCGTAGATACACAAAGCATGGAAGAGCGAAATTATTTGCGACGGGATGAATACGTCTTTGGATTCAACTTCTTTCTGGAGAACCGGCCCTCACCTCCAGGCACCAAGAGCTCGTCACCAATGGACTTGGTGGCTGATGCCCCATCGCAACTAGGCCCGGCCACCGGTATGACCAGGTCCTCATGGTTGACTTGCTGTTTGGCCGATGGCTGACGAGCCGAGACCCCGGGAGTGATCTTAACCTGTGGAGTTGCAGGTGGGGAGGAGAGTGGAGACGAGCCGTCAGCGGGGGCCATATCTGCGGAAGGGTTCTGCAGATTGAGTGCAGCCATTGCATCGAGTTCGTCTGGGTCAAGCTGCCAATGAGGATCAGCGCTCATATTCTGCATGATGGGGTCGGTATCGGGATTCCAAAGGCCTTCGGTATTAGCAGGGCCGAGACCGGGATTCGGCACAGGATTGAATGTGGCGCCTGAAGCATGGGGGAGAGAGGGAGCAGCAGGAATGGGGGGAGTGGGAGCATTGGGAACTGGGGGATCTACAGCCTGCGTCGTACCTGAAGGTCCCGGGGCAGAGCTCTGCGCCGAGTCATCCCTTTGGGGCTGTTTTCCTTTAGAATCGACCGTACTCTTGTTGAAGAGATTCTTCCGCGGACGGGCCTCACCCTTTGACTTCTTCGAAGGACCAGGTTGCCGACTGGCAGATGGAGGGGAATGGTCTATCACCCACTTAGTACCCTTCTTCGTAGGGGTTACAGGGGCTTTGTCCCGGTTCTTCTTCGTACCCCTCTTGTTCCTCGGTGCGGGTTCCTTGGGTCCACGTCCATGCTGCCTTCTGGATCGTCCAACCCGGGGCTTAGATCTTCCACGTCGGTTGAAGTATCATCGTCTGGACCACCGGTAAACAAGGCACCTATGACAATAAATTTTCATTAGGGTAAAGTAGAATCATGCTATACTTACGAGATTGGTCGTCCATCCCCACGAAGGCCTTGTGCAAATTCCCTTTGTCGAATGCGATATTGTTGAGGAAGACATCGGGTGTGCCGCGCGCGACGAGCCGATAGAAGTGAACACGTTTCTGTTGCGGATATCGATAGATCCGTCCGCGCAATTGCTCGTCTTCCAATGCGGACCACAATGTATCCTTGTGAGAGAATTAACAATTAACAATAAGAGTCAACCGATAGGAATATACATACGGCAATGATCATGATGTTTGCACAGGCCAGGTTAAGGCCGACCATACCTACCATCGACAGTATCAAGACACGAGCGCCAGCCACTCTTGTGGACCGGCAGAACTCGTTCAACACCGATTTGCGCTTTGCCGGGCTGAGCTTCCCATGGAGCTCCAATGCCTTGACGCCGTGTAATTTCAGAACCTAGTGAATGGATCAACTACTGAACTTCAACACAATAGTGTAAATGTGACTTACATCGACAATCGCCGCATTAGAGCTGGGGAAAGCCGAGAAGATGATGATGCGATCGGGTTCCTTGCTGACAGGCTCATCGACTGCCATTGACTGACCGACTTCGAGGGTTATGCCATCATCCAGGACGTTCAGAGGGGGAGAGCTGTCAGCTGCGAGGTGATGGGCGACAATTTCAGCGAGGATGTCCAACTTTGTCGAGCAGCGATCGCCTTTCCACTCTTGCAGTGAGGCCGGAGTGCTCCATGTGTCGTTCCCGGAGCTGGGATTCATGTGGGGGTGAAGTAGGCCACATCGGAATTCAATGTAAAAATTCTGAAAACAATAAACATGTCAGCAGAGTTTGGGAACAAAGGCGTCCAGGATGCCCTCATACAGGGGGATAGTTTTTGCCCATACATGTGTGAACGCACACACCAGTGCATGAGCGAGGGCGTCGCGGACGCCCGTACACACAGGCAAAGAATAAGTGCAGCGCACAGCGTGACCAAGTGCACATGGGGTGTCCGCAACGCCTGTACACACAGGCAAGGGATAAAATGAAGCCCGCGACATGACCGGGCATGTGAGGGGCGTCTGCGACGCCCATGTTGTGTGAGCAATGGTACACCTTGGGTCCCACATTAGGGAATTCAAGTCCATCACGGCGGTGGGCGTCCAGGATGCCCTTCATCATCTGCAAATGAGAAGAATAAAAATGAAACTTGCCTTTCCAGCCCCTGCAATCGTATTTACCGAGGGCGAGTGTACCAGCTCCTCGGTAATTGTCGCAAGGCGACTCCTCTCCCACTCACGCAGTTCGAGGAGCATGACATGTTCCTGGTATGGGGGGAGGCCGAAGATCTTGTTGCCGCGGTAGTCAAGAGAATCGAGCGTTCGCCTTATGACGTGCTTGCTAAACCGATCACGAAGCCAAGGCACCCATTGTTGGAGGACTGGCCGGGTTTCGGTGTTGCGTTCGGCTGTCTTCTCTTCACCACCGAGCAACCCTCGGAGTCGGTCTTCTGCTGAGTCGCGTTTGGCCTTTCGGTCCTTTGCCTGCGCATGTGATAGTTCCCGGCTCATCTCGTCGAATTTTTCTTTGTCCCGTAACTCCGAAATTCCCATCATCCGTCCCATAATCCATAAGTCCTAAATTCCGTAGATTAGCTGCAATGCATAGCATAACATGGTAAACTTGTGGACTTACCTGGAGCTGTGTCATGACAGGTGTTGCAGACATTGCAACGATCATTGCCGATTGTCGATGGAGGCCGAGGATGGCCTGGTGGAATTTGTTGAATTTCCGCGCCTTATGTGCTTCGTCGATAATCAATCCAAGATATTCATGACCGAACACGGTCTTCAGCGCATTGCGTTCGTACACCGGCGCACGTTTCGCCTCATCATCTACACTGTGGATGAGGTCGAGGAAAACCGCGGATCCATCATCTTGAACGGCCTATTTTCTTGTGAGACAGTTAAGCCAGGAATATATGTGATACATACCGTATCAGTTGCGAGAATGATTTGCCGGTGGGGTTGTTGGCGACTTTGGGATTTTACTCGAGTCCACCACTCACAGCGCTTGGCGAACTTCTGGATGTATGGGAGTACGTCAAAGGAGCTGCGCTGTAAAAAGTGCTCGATTTCACGTTGCCATTGGTGATGCAATGAAACTGGGCAAATTATTAAAAATGGTAAATCGGGGATGTTCCCCTCCTTCCCTTGCCATTTCAAATTTGCTATATGATCCGTCAGTGTGTGCACATGCGTGATGAAAAGACTTGTTACTCACCGAATGCGCCGGGAAACTTGCCATGTGTG
This sequence comes from Pisolithus tinctorius, assembly GCA_024663395.1. Classification (NCBI taxonomy): domain Eukaryota; kingdom Fungi; phylum Basidiomycota; class Agaricomycetes; order Boletales; family Pisolithaceae; genus Pisolithus; species Pisolithus tinctorius. Next base: position 3,442 of record JANFAH010000036.1, read on the forward strand.
TCGAAATGACGTCGGAACCATGAGAGACATGCGATGAACCCAAGTACCTGGAAAGTTTTTCCGATGCCGACGCCATCCATCAGGAGGACCGGTTGGCCATCAAATGCCCTTTGCAGCATGCGAAGAATGCCGACGAGCTGATGCCATCTTGCTTGGAGTGGCTCGTGCGTGGTGGTGGGATCGTTTAACCATGCTTCGCCTTCTTCGGACCAAGGCTCGATCGTCGCATCGGGGTCGGTGAATTCCTGGAAGAGGGGGATCTTCTTCCCCTCTTTCAATCCGAGGTGCACCCAGATTTCGTCTTCGGTGAGCCATGCTAAATCCTCGACACCCTCTGTCCAAGCGATATCAATGTTTTCGCCATCCGGGATTTCTAGAGCGACGTCGTCGGATTGAATATTTTCGAGGGCAGCTTGTACCAGTTGTTCTACCTCGCGAATTTCAGAGTCGGTTGCAAGTTTTTTAAGTGCATCGCGCAGGGCCTTCGGAAGTTCTGTGCATATGTTAATAACATACTGATATCGCCACGAGCTTGGACACTTACTCGCAATCTCATCCGCTTTGGTATCGTCATTCTGTGCTGCCGCAAGCATCGCCTCGATTTGCTTTCGTCGGTCTTCTAGTTCGTTCAGGGACTCTGCATCTTCGTATCGGCGTAGGATGGTCATCAATGACCGGACGTGTGCCAAATATGATTTGATTGCTTTGATGCTGGGGTTTGCACCATCCGCCATGAGCGCTGAGACCGCACATAAGCCGAGCGATTAGCGAACTTGTGTTGACGAGTTACATACCTTTCCATTCGGCTTCGAGACCGGCTTGCTTGCATTTGATATCGTTCGCTTCACGGGTAAGCGACTTCCGGTACCGTTGCCAGGTGATTACCAAAAGTTGGTCGATGAAGGTTTTGATCGGCGTTGCCAGGAAGTTCGGGTCGTCGGGGTATGCATCATCGCCGAAGAGTTTGTATGCGAGGGGGTTCGCGGCATGGATGGGGACCTGTGCCTCTTCGAGAGTAGGGAACTGAGATTGAATTGATTAACGCTATCACGAAGCATGATATATTGATATAATGACTTACCTTTCTCTGTTTCAAACGCGCCATCACATCATATGGCCCACACTTGGCCTCCTTGAGAACCTCGTCGATGATGCGGTTTAATTTCCAAGTCGGGCCCCAATTCGCCACCACCCACGAATTCCAAGCCCGGCGACCTTCGGCGTCATTGTCGGTGTAACCTTTGCGCGCATATTCGGCTTGTGCCGCCAAAGTTGTTTTCTTCCAGAGGTTTCTTGCATATACCGATACGCTCTGTGCAATGGAAGTGGTCCAAGTCGGCACGTGGACAGCAGGAGAGTCCGGTGCAGCATCGGGCTCAGTGTGCCATGGGACGCCAAATACTTTGGTAATATCCTGCCAAGCAGGCATGGTCCATGGCAGGCCCTCCGAATTGCCCAGCAGGAGCAGGGCGGTGGCAACACCTAAAGCAGGCATGATAGTGAGTTTATTTGTTAGTTGACTTACGTGTGAGGGTGGGGGAGAGAATGGGTTGGATAGTGCCAGAGAACGCGCTACACCTATATACTCATCGCTTAAATCCAATAACGGCACTACCAGAGCGATCTTGGCAACAGTTGGACGATATAGCTGATATCCGATATAAGACTTTGACTAACATCGGATATGATCATTGACTAATGTGCAATGTAGCCGGTGTTGATCAATAGTATCACTTGATATAGCTCTTGATTGATAATCATCATATCGGCATCTAAGGTCCCAACTTCTAATCAAAGTTTCATCGATAGCTAAATTTAGAGAAATCATGATAACTATCCGAGCAGTGGTGAGGGAGTCGAGGACGCCCACATGCATGCTGCATTGACACCTGTCTATGGTTACTGATTTGTGTCACTGTTATTTACATAAATTTAAACTTTTCTATCAGAATGGTAATTTGCGGCTGGGTGTCCCGGACGCCCGCACACCGTGGGCAAGCAAAGTTAATTGTTTTGCAACATCAGTCCTGGCTTATGGGTGTCCTCGACGCCCAGCAGGTGCTGTCTATGTGAATCAAAAATTCCTACACACAATGCAATGAAGTGCCACGGGCATCGTCGACGCCCACCCATGGAGTGCTAACCATGTGGCCAACAATTCCCACACCCACACAATGCAGTGCCATGGGCGTCCAGGACGCCTACATGCACTGTCTAAGTGAGTTAAAATTTCCCACAGACAATGCAGTGCAGTGCATGGGCGTCCCGAACGCCCAGCAGCTGCTACTACCTAGGTGATGACAAACATTCCCACACGCGCCACAATGCAGTGCATGGGCGTCCCAGACGCCCGCACAAGCATGGGCATGTCAAGCTGCTTGCTCTGGCAACACTTTCATTTCATCACCGCCAATTTTTATCCACTTGCCACATTGAAGCCATGGGCGTCCTCGACGCCCATGTGGCATGGCACCATGTTCAAGTCATGTGACTTATTACTATATGCATGCCCATGTGGGCGTCTGGGACGCCCACCCTTACGATGCTTTGTTGCTTTGTTTGAAACTGACAGATATGATACATTGATTTAATGGTAGTTGCAGTGATGAGGTGTCCCATTGGAGGGAGATCAGGCAGCTGAAGCTACCACACCTGAGCGGGGGCTTGCCGAAGGCCCAAGATAGGATTGCTGAATGCCGAAGGCCCTGGGATACAATTGCGGAATGCCGAAGACAATTGCTGAATGCCGAAGACCCACAGATACAATTGCTGAGAGCTGAAAAGGCCCAGCTGAAGGCACAGGGATACAATTTCTGAATGCCGAAGGCAGCCCTGACAAGTGGGGAACTAACCTGGCTAACCTGGGTGTCCGCCTGCTCACTCACAAAAGCCCTAGTACCAAGCGATGCCAAAGTCGGTGTTCGGTGTTTCGGAATCCCAAAGCTGTCCAGGGTTCACTAAAGCAAGTAAGGACACAGTAATCCCCGAATGCCGGTAATCACAAGACTCATTCCCATCCCGATCGAGTCCACTCGAAGCAAGGGCTGTGAGCTTACTGGATGGTGACCACTCGAACTAGGATTTCTGATGTATCGAACAGTATTCTTATCTTATTTACAATGAGTACTGACCCAGGGATGTCAGAGCACATTAACTCCAAGGGGGGTTCGGTGTTGCTCTGGTCAGAAATCCCATTGGGTAGTAGGAGTAGCCTCAAGGGTGTGTCAGGGTTCGCTAGGGTGGGTATATAGGGATGGATAGAGTCATGAATATGATGGGAGTGCAATGTATACATATCACACCACCCTGCAGGCGTCCCAGACGCCTGTCCCCAGCCTTTGATCTTGTCACACCGTGTGAAACTATTGCCTAAGATAGCATACAGTCTATGCCACCCAAACCAGGCGTCCTCGACGCCTGTATGCAATGCCATCAAGCTCATGGAGGTGATGATGGCTATAGGGGCTTTTCTATATGTGGAACCCTCTGATTGCCAAAATGGGAAATGGTTAACCCAGGGCTAGGGTTTAAATGGACCCTAGGGTTGGGTGGGAAACAGGTCGCATAACCCTAATCTGAGACGAGATTCTGATGATAGCAGGAGACATATGAGGGTCAGGCATGGCATCGTCTCCATCGCCAATGTCGAGGTCTGCATCTGCATCGGGATCTTGGATGGCATGGTTGATATGCTCGAGTCTGTGAGTGAAAGCAGGCATGAGACCTGCAGCCTTGACGTTGCCCAAATCCCTCGTGAATGCCAGGGGGTACACGGTGTAAGGTGATTCGTTGTTGACATGGCCATAGGCATCTTCGTTTCCCTGGAACAACTCGTGTACCTGCTTCAAGTCCAGCAAGGCACCACAGGCCTGGTATGCGGCAGGACTCCTTCTGGGGACCCGGAATCCATCTTCGTTGTAGACATTTATTTCGAAGCCATGTTCGTCCAGCAGCGGGAGTTCATCGAGATCGACAGGAAGACGAGAGGGATCATCGTCAGACTTGTCATAGAGGATGGGGTGTTTGTCCATGATCGTGTGCTGAGCGATGTCGGTCCAGCGCTCGACGGCAAGGTAGCTACAGGCAAAGGAGTCAAGGGGATGAGGGATGGAAGCGAGGACGAACGGACATACCTGATGTGGGTGGCCAAGGAGAAGGAGACGCGGCGGATGTGGGCATAGTTTCGGTCATGGTTCCAGTTCATACGCTCGAGATCGATGGATTGGGACACCATGAGGGGCTGGTTTTGTCCATAACGAAGGGAGACGGCGACGGGGGCATTGGCAGTGAGAAAGCTGTCTTGCTTCCAAGATCGAGGGGCAGCGGCGACCCAGGCATGCCAGAGGTCGATGAAACCTTGATGAAGGCGGACGAGGTCAGGCAAGCGGAGGTTGATCATGCGATTGGATTGACCGAAATGACCCCTGTGAAGCGTAAGTCAGATAAGCATGTAGGGATGAAGGAAATGCGCAAACGAAAGGAAGACATGAAATGCGCAGGACGACGGTGCAGAGATTGCAGATCGTCAAAAACGCGCAAACGGATGGGAGTCGAAAAATGCGTGACTGACATGACTTCTGTGGAATCCTTCACTGCATCCCAGGTAAGTGGTTCTGGGTATGGGTCCAAGCAGTGAATGTCCTCGTGGCGCATCTCGGAGAGGACGTGGGCGATGAACATGACGATCATGCGTGCATGGTGAGGGGCAATGACCGGGTGCCTGTGATCCAACGATGGGAGCTTGTCGGGCGTGTTATCTGGATCACGAATGTCAAAGAAGACGTGAGGGACGATCGCAAGCCAGAATTGGTCGTCGAGTCGAGTGCCGACATACATCATCCTGCCCTTGGGATTGAATGGGAGAGCGTTGGCAGCATTGTCAGGCCAGAGACGGAAGGTCATGGTAAGTTGGAGTTTGGCAGTCCAGTTATGATCGGCAGCGACGTTGGGAAGTACAGCATCGAGGCCACAACGGGAGCCGACATACAAAGCATAGTCGAGGTAGTGAGGGCCGAGGTGAGGGACAAGGTCAGGGCTATCGGTGTTGACACGATAGTGGTCGTCGATGTGGATGCGATGACGATTGGACAGCAAAGAGATCGCTGGTATGGCTCGTCTGTTTTGATGGAAGTTAGACAAGGTCCTGAAGGAGATGTGCTTGAGGCGATGGGCATTGAAGAGGCGGAGATGGTCAGAGTCAGCTGGAGGATGGTGAGGGTAAAGTGCAAGGTGGACGTCGACTTGTGCATGAGGGTCACCAGTTGCAAGCTGACGAGGGACCTCAGCGACGTCGAAAGGGGCATCGTGCTGGCCTTCGTCGACGATGGGATCCTCGTCAGAGGCAGAGGAATTGCTGAAGCAAGGGGGTACAGGTGAGTGTGATGGGAGCTGTACACAGATGACAGGACAGGCATACCTGATGGAGTCAGCGATGGAGACGTTGTCTAGATCGGTGTCAGACATGCTGGTATGGAAGAAGATGAGCAAGATAGAGAAGAGGAGAGGGGAGAAGATACAGATGATGGTGAGAGGTTAGGAGTGAGTGGAGACAGGAAGGATAGGTTGAGGGGGTTGATGGGGAGAGGGTATTAGTAGGGTTAGAGGCGGGCATGTCAAACAGGGGAGGGAGCGGCAATGGACCCAGAGGAGTTAGGATGGCGAGGAGGGTGGCACATTGAATTTAAGCGGACAGCTGAGGAATGAAGGAGAAGCGGGACAGACGAGAATCAAATATGAAATACAAAATTTATGCAGTGCATGGAGATACACATGGGATGGCTAAGACAAAAGGAGGAGACACAGGAGAAGAAATAAGTATTTACGAGGGGATGATATCATCCCAGCTGTTCCACGTCTTCTGTCTCAGCAACCTGACTCAAACGGGAAGAGGGAGGATCACCGGCACGGAGGAATTTTTTTCCACGGCGAATAGATGTCGCTGTGAGTAAGGGGGAGGAAATGACGTCGGTTATGAGAAACGAAGAAGGAATGAATGGAAGAAGACATACGATCGGAAGGGAGGGAGACATCATCTTCGACAGAGGCAAGGGAGTTTGAGGCGGCGCGCTTCATGTTGTGGGTGGGGAGAGCTGAAGAGGAGGGGGTTGGGGGGCGAGGAGGGCGCAGGTCACGCTTGATGGACTTGTTGGAAAGCTTGATATGGGAAGTGGGTGGGTTGTGGATGGAAGGAGGGATGGGGGGAAGATCTGGAGAGGGTGAGAGGGGAAATGGAGGAGAGAGAGGGAAATACCATGGGAGATTGCATGAAGAGGGGAAGGAGCGGTGGGAGGAGGAGACAATAACTGTGGAGTATGATGGGAGGGGCCTGGGAGAAGGGGTTAGGGTAGGACGAGGATGTGATGGTTAGAATACCATGATCGAATTCGGTGTTTGAGGACATGACTGAGGGGGGATGATGAGGAATGAGAGGAAGAGACGAGACGTAGAGACTTACAAGAGTCAGGGTTAACGACGTCTTCAGGATGGGCTGTAGATGATGTGGTGAGCGATGGAATGGAGATGGGAGGGGAGGGGGTGGGTGGGTCGACGATATCAGAGGAGAGAAACGCGCCAAAATGGATATGTATGTTTTTGCGCATAAAGGGGGATGGCATGTCATGCGCATCAGAGGAATGGGAATGAAATGCGCATAGAGGGAGGGAGGGTGAAATGCGCAAAACGAGGGATTAGATGTTTTGCGCAGATTAAGATATGCGGCGACGACTTACCTGGCGGAAGAGACTCGGTCGACATTTCCATGGATGCCTCGTCACGATGAACGTCGCTGGGGATGTCCTGTAGAGAGCCTTGTCGATCAGATGCATCGTGAAGAGGTCCAAACCGATTGGGTCTTGTGTTGGGAGCGCCATCTTCGTCGGACTCATGTCCCGTAGACATATCCTCATCAGGGGTGGTAGTGGCTGCACGATGGCCTATGAGACATGCCATCAATACAAGAGAGATGGATGAGGGTGATGGGCTACACACCTGCGACGACGGATCTTGATGTCTTCTGAACGGGTGCAGGGGCGACGGGTTTGCGCTGCTCGACCTCTGAGCGGGAAAGAATGACAAATGGTTTCCGTTGAGATGCGAGTTTGGATCGCTCTTCGCCAGTGCTGTTCCAGACGACATTCAAACCATCGACGTCTTCCGTGAACTGCGCATCGGATGGATTTAGGCCCTCCATCTCCAGGCGTTGATTCCATGCATTGACCTGGAGACTCTGTAATCGAGTGAGATCAGCGGACATGAAGGTGACGCCTGCACGCACGGCGACGAGATCTTCGAGAGAGGATTGGACGTCTGGATGCAAGTCGGGCTTGTTGCGAGCAGTCATGGTATTGGTGGTGTCGACCCAAGCGATGGTTTGTGTCTGGACGTATTGGATGATGCGCTGCAACTGAGCTTGCTGGTCTTTTTTCATGACGCTGAGGGTGTGGCGAGCAAGCTCGGTATGCAGATCGAAGCCTTCGACAGCGTTCGGGACGGCAGGGATTCCATCGGCCCAGGGGTGAGATACGGCGACTTTTGCGGGATGTTGCTTGATGTTTGAGAGGGTGGTCTGGCGCCTCTCTTTCTGGATGGTGGTGAGACGGTATGGAGCGGTGTCGGCTTCGATCTTGTTGCGCAGAAATGCGGCGCCACCCTCTGGATCCGATAGGAGCTGAGGACGGTACTCACTGATGGCACAGGCCTCATATATAGAGAGGCAAGCGAGGATCCTCAAGATGCGTGCGCGAGAGGGGCCATCCAAGGTCGCCCATTCCCAAGTATGAGCGTGGATGAGGTCGTAGCCTCGGAAGGAGTGCGGGACGGTGTTGGTGGTGATCTTGGAACGGCGCGTCCAAGGTCGATCACAGTAGGACCAGGCAGGGCCGGTGAGTTTCTCACTCTTGTCGAGCGCCTTGCAAGCAGCAAGGGCTTCCAACTCGAGACTACGAGCCCGAGCCTCAGCCTCGGCTCTCTCTTTCTCACGTCGCGCATATCGTTCGGCCCTCGTTTCTCCTGGGGTTGCCTCGTCATCATCGTCGGAGGACTCTGATGGATCGCCGTCTTGCTGTCCTTCGTCATCGCCACTAGCACCTGCTGTGAATTCCTCATCCCCGTCGTCCTCGCGCTTCTTTGCCTTGCCCTTACCCTTGATAGTAACTGATGGGGCCTTTTTTGAAGGCTTTGGACCACCGCTGAGCGAGAGGCCGAAGATGGCAAGGAGTTGTGCTTGGCTGATGGATCTGTCGGGGACGTTGAGGGTCATCAGTTGACCCTCCATGTTGAGGAGCGCGGGATAGTGTTCGAAGATCATGAGGACGATCTGAATATTAGACATATATCGAGTGTGATAGGATGCGATGCGATGAGAAGGACATACCTTGTCCCACACGACGTCACGGGTGTCGACGTGATATTGAGGGTGAGCGAATATCGCACGCCGGAGATCTGCACTGGCTGACCCGGGGGTCCATTCTTTCGGGTGAATCTTTGCGGTATATACGAAGGGTGTCCACCAGGACGAGAGCTGCAGGTTGATTAGCGATGGACATGACAAGGAGGTCGCGCAAATGATGATGTAGTATGATTTGCGCATATTAGATTGCCGTGGATCTCGCGCAAATCATCATGCGGTATGATTTGCGCAGATTGGCATGAACATATGGTACATGACGCACCTCGAGAATAGCACGTTGTATGCGTTGTAAATGCACCTTGAAGACCTTGAAGATCGAACTGGACATCAGTGGGAATCCAGCAAACTCATCCCTCTGACTGTCCGATGTCAGCACGATGCGCGCCTGATGGCGCATGTCTTCAACGCATGACATGTCTCAGGGCAGATCCTGGACAGATCCCCACGGGTCGCCATATCGTCGACCTCGGCTTGCATTTTCATCGGGACCTCAGATGCATATTGTGCATACGACGTCATCCACTCTGACGATGACTGATTTCCAAATTCTTGGACTCCCGACGTATTCTCGATGCAGCGCTTGAAACATTCGTCGATTGCGGTGCGTATCCCGTCGCTGTAAGCTTCCGGGATCGGCTTGGCATCTTTGAGCTGCTGGACGATGGCGTCCAGTTGTTCTTGTGCGATTTGGGCGTCCTTCACATCCTTCGATCTAAGCCGTGCCAAAAGACTCCTCACGCTCTTCTCGTCCACCTCTACCGAATTGAAACACATCCGGAATCTCCTCTCCAGACATCCGACCATATATGCCAGTATCTTGTATCGATCGTCAACGGAGTTCTTTCAACCTAATGACACATCCACGTACCCCTCCATAGCTAGAAAACATCGTTGCGTAGAATTCTGAAAATACCATGAAATCTGCATGCCAGAAATGAACCCCTGCTGAATCAAAATACGTTAGCATCTCCCACACATAGTCCTGTCTCAGCAGATCGTGTTGTTTCGAGGCATTGCCTTTCGATTGAGGGATGGCCTTCACGTTGCGGAACGTCTGCTGTTTGGACTTCATCGCCTTGAAGAACTGAATCAGTCCTTCCATCGGCGATTCCATGTAGACATGTTTTGTCTCGTTCTTTGCAATATGGAGAGCGAGGGTTTCATCGATCTTGCCTACAGAAATGTCCGTGTCAGCCAACTGTATCGCGCAAATCCAGTGACACCATGATATGCGCATATACATCTACAGTTTGAATTGCGCTGTGGCCATCGATCCACATCTTGTATGATACGACGGTTCCTTTTCACGCAAATCGATAGACACCTCCATTTGCGCATACCGATGCCCTCGGATTCATCGCTGACATAGGAGATCACTTACTGTCATCAAACAAGGACACAAGCCATTGACCTTCGTACGCGATGATCGCCTCCAGCTTGTCTTTCTCCGCCTTCTGCTCCTCGTTCCATTTCTTCAGCTGGTTCGCATCCACCTCATCTACATCCTTGTTCGCGATCGACTGCTCCAGAGATACAAACTCGTCCAGTTGCTTTTTCTTCTTCTCGAACCAGATCGCAAGCGCTTCCAATCGATGTTGCCCTCCAGCTGCATACACCTTCCACCCATCTCTGTGGTTCGTCGCTATCTCCAGGATCGGAATCTCGTCCCTCGGCACATCCTCCAGCGTATATGTATCCCGCTTGATCAGGCTCTTCGATACGATCAATGGGATCGCGTGCGCTCGGTTGAACCGATGTACCCCATTCACCTGAAACGATTCAACGAGCTCAGATATCTGTGTCTTTACCAGTTTTCGTGGGTTCCATTTCCCAAACTCCAGATGCTCTCGGTTTCCTAAGACGTCCAGTCGCGCGTATCCCATCAACGCAGTTTTCATCTTCTCATTCAGCATGTTCACTTCTTCTACCTCATCTTCTAACCCCCCTCCACGCATCCCTCGCTGATCCAGCAACATCGTATTCTTCACTCGCTGTTCATCATGTATACCATCAGCATTCTCATCCATCTGCCGATCTCACCCTTTCACTTACCCTGCTGCCTTCTCCCTCTTGGCCCTTTCCTCCGCGTTTCGTTGCTCTCGGTGGCATGCTTGTTAGATCGTGTGTGATGCAATGATGGTTGTTGGTGGTAGCGTTCGATGTCTCGAAATTTTGTATCTATGTCACTCATCATGTCACATCCCTTCGTCACGCATTCCAGGCCCTCCCCTCATTTGCGCTATTCACCTCATGTCTATTTTAATACACTTGTGCTATTTATATCTCATAACCATCCTCCTCTACAATTTCCTTGGTTTCTCACATTATACCCTATTCATCCTGTTCTTCCATCACGCAAATCCATGGTGCCCATCATTCGCGTCACGTGCATACTTTTTCTTTGTTCCATACTTGTCCATATTGTCAGTGTAGTCACTTGTCTCCCACGTGTGTGTCAGATTCCTTATCTATCCATTCGCGCAATTCATCTCATTGCTTGATTTGCGTATCATGTATATCTCCTCGGGATCCTATTCACATATCAGTTTTCCTCTTATCAATCCACATCTCCTCCACTCCATGTTGTTTTTTTATTGTATATGAACCATCATCACTACTACCATCACTTTATTTCTATTCTTGTCCATCCATTTGCGCAATTCATACCACCATATGATTTGCGTGTTTGCGCTATTTTCATGACACAATGCTACTCGAGCCTACTTTGACCCTAACCCATATTAGCAAAATCCCTTAGAATATGTAGTCATCATAGTATGTAGTAGTCTGTCTTACCACTCCAGATAACCAACCCCTTGCTTGTTTTTCGCTAGTCATATTCAAGTCAGTGGCTAGTCAGTTGGTAGTCAGAACCTGTCTTATCCATAGTAAGTCAGTAGTTACTACTACATCCCTTGGTAGTCCGCTTTTTTCCTAATCAACTCACTACTCATCTTCAATCCAAATAGGCAACCGGTCGCTTATTTTTGCTACTTGGTAGTTGCTCATCCATAGTCAGTAGTCATTACCATCTTCCCTTTTTTTGCTAGTCATCTTATTCAACTCAGTCAGTAGTTGCCAGGTGGTCATCGGTATCCCACTTTTTTGCTAATCATCTCACTACTCATCTTCTGTCCAGAATAAGCAACCGGTCGCTTATTTTTGCTACACATATTCACCATGTCTGTTCTAAGTAGTCGGTAGTTGCTCATTGGTAGTCAGTGCTCATTGCTTACTCCGCTTTTTTTGCTAATTACTTGCTAGTCATCTTGCATCCAGATAGGCAACCAGTTGCTTATTTTTTTCACTTAGGGTGGCTGTGTTGCTTCCCTTCACCAACTTTCTCGTCCCTGTGTATTTATTTCCTTTTATGGTGGTTGCATGCAGTGGCTGTGTAGTGGCTGTGTTGGTTGCATTCAGTGGCTGTGTAGGTTGCATGCATGCAACTTGCCTTATATGGTGGTTGCATTCAGTGGCTGTGTTGGTTGCAATCCTAGATGCATGCAAGCAATGCTAATGCAGTACTAATGCAATCCTAATGCACTACCAATGCAATGCTAATGCACTACCAATGCACTACCAAAGCAATGCTAATGCAATCCTAATGCAATGCTAATGCACTACTGATGCACTACCAAAGTGATGCTAATGCAATCCTAATGCACTACCAATGCACTACCAAAGTGATGCTAATGCAATCCTAATGCAATCCTAATGCACTACCAAAGCAACACTAATGCAATCCTAATGCACTACCAAAGCAACACTAATGCAATCCTAATGCAATACTAGCACTACCAATGCACTACCAAAGCAACGCTAATGCAATCCTAATGCAATCCTAATGCACTACCAAAGCAACGCTAATGCAATCCTAATGCAATACCTGCACTAGCGATGCACTACCGAAGCGACGCTAATGCAATCCTAATGCAATACCCGGAGTCTGGGGCAGACTCCGGAAAGTAGATTATTAGGATGGACGTCACATCTGCCTGGACCTGGAGCTGGATCACAAGTTGGTGACTCCAGAGGAGTTGGAAGTCACTGTGGACATCGACAGTCTCATATGGGTGACGCATTCCCTGCAGTTCAACACACCGCTACCCATCTACCTTGGTCCCATCGTCGAGGAAAAGGCTCCTATGCACAAGCACAATCATGTGTATGTCGACATCCTCGTGCCTCAGTCAGAGGCAGATTCCAGTGCCATCGGAAACCGTACCGAATGGTTGACCATGGCATTTCCTCTGTGTGGAGTACCTCACACAGTCTTTGGTGCCTTGAGCAATGCTGCTGGCACCATGAATGTCTACATTTGCTTCCCCAGGATGATCCACAGGGATGAGATGACACACAAGCATGCCAATCGCATCCCAAAGGAGGTCCTCGACTTTTTCTGGGAGCATGTCCTACTTCCAGCGATCCGTGCACATGCAGATGTTTCGAGTGCACCATACGTCTCTCTCACTCTGAAGGAAGTGCAGTTCAAGGCACGAAAGGGTGGCAAAACCAAGAAGGCTGGTCGGCCAAAAGCGGTCCCCTTTTCTATGCAAGTGTTGAAGCAGATCCAGAAGACCATGGAAGCAATCATCCGAGAGGACCCTTCACGATTTGCAAACTATGGTTCCTTCTTCTTCGTCCTGGAATGCAAGGGAATCAAGTTGTGGACGAAAACCACCCTGTCAGGAGCGGTTCAAACGCCGGTCCAAGCTCTCCTCCATGGACTTCCAGCTCTGGATTGGTCCTACATGGTAGACAGGGCCAATGGGGAGCTCTTGGTCGACTTGGGAATCAGCATTCACCCCACATGTGACGAAAAGCTCGTGGGATTGTGGAGACTGGATGCCCTGGAAGCTTCCTTTGGGGCAGGTGGATATTTGCGAGGAAATGCCCACCACACTTGCATGCTTGGACGGTATGGGGGGATCCAAGCAGAGATGTCACAGGAACGAGCGAGGCAAACTCACATCGCATTCAGAAGTGCTTATAATCTGGCCTACGAGGTGATCCGACCCAACGACAACAGCCCCACCTTTGTCATGGACAAGGATGCTTATGCCCTGAACAACGACTTCATCGGGGAATGCATGCAGGCCATCAACATGTATTCTGGAGATGCAAAGAAGAGGTCATATGGGGTGCGAGACGAGTACAGGATGAGTGGGGCTGCAGTGGAGCAGGCAATACTGGTGGTGCCACAAAGGGTGATGCATTTGCAAGCTCGATCATGCTCATATCTGATGCTTCCATCTTTGCAGATGGAAGAGCTTTTAGCCTCCAATCCTATTCTCTGGATCCCGACCAAAGTCTGGTTGGAATTTATGGCTGGACGCATCAGGGCCCTCCAGTTGGCTCAGATCTCTCTCAAGGAACTGGAACCGCCCAACCTTGGGATTCTGACTGGCATCATCTGCCACATGATTCGGTGCACGTCCACCACTGCAATAATCCTCGACTTCCATGTGAGAGAGTCCATGGCCCTTCTGCAGGTCTCCAGGGTGTGTGAGCGGTTGGGAATGTTCTTCCTTTTGGACCTAGACTTGCATCATGTCCCCCATCTTCCAGAAGTTCAGGATCATGATGACCTGGAGGTGCTCAAGCTGATGGAGGGAAAGTTGAAGAGGGGTGATGGACGACCTGCCTGGCCAAGGATTCCCCCTCTGGACGAAGTGGAACAATTTCCCATTGGCAGCAGACCGACATGGGCCAAATTGACAAGGACCATCCAACTGCAGCCTTGGTTGATCATGCAGGACTGGAAGTGGTCAGCCCAACTGTCCAGTCTGGGGCCAGTGGTAGGGAAACTTTTCGTTCTGTTTACCTGTCAGCTTTGGATCCAGTTGGATGCGACTTGGCTGACAGGTTCAGAGGGAAAACCAGAGCCAACATCTTTGGAAGATGCCATTCAGAGTTGGACTCTGAACCAGACCTTCAGGACGATACGTGCCTGTGAATTCAAGGCCTGCAATGCAGAAATAGCAGGGAGTGGAGGGGCTGGTCGCTGACAGTCAAGCTTTGCAGAGAGGGTCAACCTGTTTTTCCCAGGACCCACAGTGGGACAACCTTCACGGAGGTCACCATGGAATGTCTTCTGGACGAAGCCTGGCTATATTTGGGAGTATCACCAGGTGATGAAGAACAGGACACCTCTGCAGGAGTTTGAGGTGCTGGACCACCTTGGCAGGATATTTTCTGTCCTTCAGACATTACCTGATGCGACCAAAGGGAGTGAAAAGAGTCCTGGGAAGACATGGCGGGTGGAGGGTGAGAAGGTGGTTCTGGTGACAAATCCCAAGTTCTACAAGATCGAGGGGATCTCCACTGAGAAGGAACAGCAACAGGCCAGGAGACGAGCATCTCGAGTGGTAAAGCCCAGGAATGCACTGCAGATGGAGCTCCTGGAGCATGCGGGATATGACGAACTGCTGGCTAGCAAGGCCCTCATCTTAGAAAGGCAGAGGCTGAAAGAGGCACAGACTAAGAAGTCATCAAAGGCAAAGAATGCTCGAAAGCCTCCAGCAAGAAGAGGCAAGGCCACCTCATAGAGGGAAGCAGAGGGATGGGGGGGGGAAGGCAAGGATATGGGTACAGAGGGAGAAAGTGATGAATGCAATGTTGAGATAGATTGTGGTTCCTGTTCCTGTGGAACTGAATCCCAGTGTTGCCTAGTGTAGTCTGATCAGGTAGCAACATGTTTGGCATCTTGGGATGATACCTGGCCCCAAGGTGAACCCCCCTCTTCAGCTTCACTCCATCAAAACAATTCCAGATCAATCCAGCTGTCCATACCATGCCTGTGCCACTTGAATGACATGGCAGGACCATTTGGATCACACCAGAAAGGACCCTATGTGTCATTCCCCTCCTCTTATCCTGTAAAGTTTAGCAAGCATGAAAGCTTGTCAGGAATGGTTGTCCTGGAGGGCCTGAAAGTCACAACAGATGATGACAATGGTTGCAGCATTCCTAGGTGTCAGAATATCCATGTAAGATATGTTACCCCCCCTCCCCATGTTCACTCCATCAAAACAATTTCAGAGATCGATCTGGCTGTCTGAACCATGTCTACCCCAGCTGTATGACATTACAAGACCATCAGAATTGTGTTACAAAGGTCCCCATATTTGTTTCATCGACATACCTGATCCCTTCCTCATACCCCAGGGATGGTGATCCAGTAACATCAGGAGGGGGTGCCAGCTTGCCAGGGATGGATGTCCTGGGTGTTATCAATGCCACTGAAGACAATGGAAATGATTTCCAGCCTCCCAGAAGTATTTCCAAAGAGATACCACTTTGTGGTCTGACCATACTTCTACCCCCTGTAGATTTTTTTTCCGACCGCCAATTTCATTCGAATTTCACCTGGGACATCCCAATGGACATATCTATCGACTCCCAGCATTATTTCCCCCAAATTATGGTCGGGAGTTTGTAATTATAATTCCCCCAGGGGCTGTATAATGTCGAACACTACACTTGCACTACCAACACTTACTACCAACACCACTCTCACTCGGGGGGGTCCGGGGGTTATCTCGGGGTCACTTACCGGGGTTATCACGGGGGTTATCTCGGGGTTTTTTTACCGGGGTTTTCACGGGGGTTATTTCCGGGTTATATTATTTACCGGGGTTATTTCCGGGTTATTTACCGGGGTTTTCACGGGGGTTATCTCCGGGTTTTTTTACTGGGGTTTTCACAGGGGTTATTTCCGGTTTATTTACCAGGGTTTTCATGGGGGTTATCTCCAGGTTTTTTTACCTGGGTTTTCATCACAGTTGACTTGGGGTTACTTACCCTACTTCTGTTGCCAACTCAGTAATCTGTAATCTGTAATCTGTAGTCATCATAGTATGTAGTAGTCTGTCTTACCTCTCCTGATAACCAACCGGTCACTTATTTTTTGCTAGTCATGTTATTCAACTCAGTCAGTAGTTGTCAGGTCATCTTCAGTAACCCACTTTTTGCTAATCATCTCACTACTCATCTTCTGTCCAGAATAAGCAACCGGTCGCTTATTTTTGCTACACATATTCACCATGTCTGTTCTAAGTAGTCAGTAGTTGCTCATCGGTAGTCAGTGCTCATCGCTTACTCCGCTTTTTTTTTGCTAATTACTTGCTAGTCATCTTGCATCCAGACATCCAGATAAGCAACCGGTCGCTTATTTTTTTCACTTAGGGTGGCTGTGCATTTCCTTATATGGTGGTTCCCCTCAGTGGCTGTGACCTTGCCTTCAGTGGCTGTGTTGGTTGCATTCAGTGGCTGTGAGGTTGCATGCAGTGGCTGTACAGTTGCCTGAAGGCAACCTGCCTTATTTGGAGGTTGCCTTCAGTGGCTGTGTAGGTTGCCTTCAGTGGCTGTGTAGGTTGCCTTCACCTGCTATGTGGTTGCATTCAGTGGCTGTGTAGGTTGCCTTCAGTGGCTGTGTAGGTTGCCCTCAGTGGCTGTACAGTTGCCTTCACTCCCTATGTGGTTGCCTTCAGTGGCTGTGTTGGTTGCATTCCTAGATGCATGCATGATACCTACACTTTTTGCTAGATGCATGCACGCTTTCCTAGATGCATGCATGATACCTACACTTTTTGCTAGATGCATGTGCACATTCCTAGATGCATGCACGCTTTCCTAGATGCATGCACTGACACTACACTCTTTGCTAGATGCATGCACCAACACTACGCTCTTCGCTAGATGCATGCACGCATTCCTAGATGCATGCGTGCATTTCCTAGATGCATGCACCAACACTATGCTCTTTGCTAGATGCATGCACGCATTTCCTAGATGCATGCGTGCATTCCTAGATGCATGCGGACCCTGGGGCAGGGTCCGGAAAGCACGTTATTAGGCTGCTTGCCTTCCTGCAGTTGCTGCATGTTAGCATAACTCATCGATGAGTTGTGCCAGACTCACCTACCTTGGCATGTGCTGCCACTACTGGGGTTCTCTGGTACATTGTCTGACATCAACTGTTTCCAATACATGCTACACTCTGTTTCTGTAGCAACCTTGATGTCATAGGCATTCGGGTATTCCAGGATCTTGTCCAAAATCCACAATGGCATCTCTCTGGTTCCCATGGTGTGCATGGCTTGTTGGATGGATTGGTTCTGCATGGTCTGTGGACTGTCAGTGAACATGTTTCCAGCACTCTCTATTCAAATCAATCTCACAAGCAGGAAGTTTTGTAAGCTTGCTTTCACCTCTGGTGTTGTCATGTTTTCACCAATCAAACCAAACCCTTTAGTCATGACATTGTCCTTCAAAGTATGAAGTAATCTAATGTGCTGCTGGATCATCTCCTTTGCAGCCTGACAAATTTTACTATCAACTGTTCAGGGTATGCATGGCTTTTATTGTGACATACCTGCACTTGAGGAGATTCCTGGGATATGTTGGGGGGAGCTCAAGATCAGTTGTCTTCACTTCTGTGCAGGGATGCCTCACATTCACTGAAGATGTTGCACAACTCATCGATGATTTGTGTAGGGTATTTGTAATTGTTTGGTATTTTGCACCCAATTGGAAGGTGGTGAATGGAGGTCAAGGTGTATCTGAGTGGCTGTACTTCACTTTCTGACATGTATATATGGCAATACTTGCTTATATAATCATTTGTCCATGTGGCCATCCATTGGCACAAATTTGAAATACATGGTAGGTGTTTTCTGTGGCTATACACAGCTTTCAATGGCAGTGTGATTTTTTTTTGGTGTCAGACCATTGCAACTCATCGATGAAGTATGCAGTGGCATTGGGCAATGCACAGCTTGTTTCTTTATATGGTAGGTGCTTTTGTGGCTATACACAGCTTTCACCCATATATGGTAGGTGCTTTCAGTGGCAGTGTGATTTTTTTGGTGTCAGGCCATTGCAACTCATCGATAAGTTGTGTAGTTGCCTTGTGCTATATAAAACCTGTTTCCTTATATGGTAGGCGCTTTTGTGGCTATACACAGCTTTCACCCATATATGGTAGGCGCTTTCAGTGGCAGTGTGATTTTTTGGTGTCAGGCCATTGCAACTCATCGATAAGTTGTGTAGTTGCCTTGTGCTATATAAAACCTGTTTCCTTATATGGTAGGCGCTTTTGTGGCTATACACAGCTTTCAGTGGCTGTGTGATTTTTTACATGTTTTTGCCTGCACAAGTCATCGATGAGTTGTGCAATTACCATATATAGTAGGCGCTTTTTCGAATTTCCTTTTATAGTAGGCGCTTTCAAGACTGGAACTGGGCAGACGGTTTAGATTATTAGATTTGATTCAAATTACATCAATGGTCCAGACTCTCTATATATAGTTCACATCCCACACTGTAGTTCAGGTCATGTCATATTATTGATTAACTATCAATCACACAAATATTGAACTTCAACATTTGCACAATATCATCCACAATATCACTATACATTTCCATTCATTTTAGATCCCTAAAAACTTGTCTGTATCATGCAAACACTATACTTCAACATTTGCATCATTACACAACATCTACAATATCATGTATATTATCAGCAGCACCATCCATATTTATCCACATTCTCTATGTTGGAGTGAAACAACCCCTGTCCTTACTTGGACTTAGGCACGCGATCGTGTCACTTACATAAGCTGTTAGAGCGCACACATACACTAGTAAATTTTACCTAGTCCCTCAGTAGCCTGACAGACTACTGAGGGTGAGTACACTTCTACATAGATAGATTATCCTTACTAACTTGTATAGTTCCCTACAGGTACTATACTCAATATCAGTAGCTTGACAGACTACTGAGGTTCCCTACAGATTCCTCTCTGGGTTTCCCCTCTGCAACCCCACAAACTTCTTCACTCTATCCATATACCATTGTGCATGTTCAATGTTACAGTTGTTTCAGTGGCTTATTGTCATTTCCTTCCTTTCATAATCAACTTAGGGTTCATCAGACATATGTATTATCCCTCTCTCCTACTTTACACTCTGCTTTTTATGGCTCACATTACAGAAATATTCCCTTAGAATCAGAGATTTCTCACCCCAACCTTACTTTCACCTGAACCACCATTACAAAAACCCCCTAGTATAGTGTAGATACTCATAACTTTGTTAGGTACCAATATAGTGACTACTTCATACACTGAGATACTCATAACTTCATTACTCTTGTGTTGTGAAACCTGGATGAACTCATCATTAGACTCAGACACAATGCATGAAGGCTAATGTCAAGGATAGCTAATGTGTTGATTTATCATGAAATCACCAAGCCACTTGCCCTCTCCATTTATTTCTTCTGAAGAAAACCCCCAGCAGCTCCAAGTGCAACGACTCGACGATTGACATCTACGAATATTACACTGGGGTGATGTCGTCTGGATAAACATACGCAGTAACTACAAGGCAAAAGGAAATGGCTACGGGGTCTGCGAAATGTCCCATAAACACGCGAAATACCCGATCTAACAATGAGTAGTAGTGACTGAAAGTTCATCGATTGTTGGCTGTCTACTATGCAACTGCAAGTGTGAATAAAGTGGTGAAGGAGGGAGAGATTGTTGTGGTGACGATGCATTGTTCGATACGAAGTTTGATGACTGAGAAAAGGAATTATGGGAATGCGACATGGAGCTGTTCCTCGAATGAGATTGTTGAGAAGGCCGTAGGGACGACTGGCGCGGTATCAGGGAACCCAGTGTGGTGGATCCCGACTCTTGCGTATAAACACTCGGGTCCTCCTCCATCGAGGTCTGCGACGAACTGTCGGGATACGGTTGATTAACACCTGGGTCGAGAGGGACCATTCGCTCCGGTGTAGGGTTCACCGGCCTCCCCGTCTCCTCATCTCCAGGTCTTCCCTTCTCTAACGCTGAGAAATCGGTGGATGTTGTGATACGATGTCTCCTGAAATAAGGTGCCGCCAAGTTGACGAGTATGTTGATGAACATGACAATGACTGCCACCGATATGAAAACGGCAGCAACGATACCAATTATCACGCGAGGGATAGCGCCCAGACCGATCGCTTCCACAAACGAGACAAGTAGTCCAGTGCAAACAACTCTGGTAATTGCCAGGTAAGCAGCCAGAATGTCTGCTCCTCTGGTTTTGTGCGGGCGAAGAACTACAAGAGTCACAAGTACCCCCACCTCGACGACCAGGATGAATATAATCTGTACTTCACCATTTGCATGGGCGAACGCAGTTAAAATAGCCTTGAGCAGAGTGGCGACGAGTAGAGGTAAAGCGGCATAGTACCGCTCAGGCCGATATAGCGCGAAGAGGGGCGCACCGGAAGTCAGGAACTTGGGGTCGGCGTAAAGTGTAGATGATGTACCACGAACCGCAAGGCGAACAGTAAGAAACAAACAATACGAGAGGTATCCCCCAACCAACGATAAAACTAGGACGGAGAGAAGGATAGAAAGCCATGAATCCGCAAGAGTCCATTGATACATGGCAAATATTGTCACCGGCGGGAAGGCAATGAGGCACTGTCATCTTCGGATGAGACAACGCACTCCTCATAACGAAATGAAGCGTACCAAACGGAGAAGCCATGCTCGAGCCAAAGCCGTATATCGTTCCCGGAGATCCGGGAGAAAACCTGATTTTTCACGGCTTCGAGGAGCTATGTAAGCCACAATTCCGTATCCAATGGCAACGGCCACAAGGAATATAGCAAAAACCATCAAGGCCGTCAGGAACATGGGTCATGAACGCATTGGCAGTCGCAATCCCAACATAGTTGACATAAATAGGAATCCCAGCTTGCAGGACGTTGGAAGACGAAGAAGTGACGAGTTGCACGGTACCTGCACTATCCAGTTGTTCCGTTGAGGGCGAAGCGTAATTTGCTAACGTCGAATTTGACCCGATCAGAACCAGTTCTTGATTTATCTCAAGAAGCTGAGATGTTCCAGAGACAAACATGGCAGCAGCAGCATTATATGGGCTGAGCTTTTCTGTTAACGTAGGCGACTGCAGAACCTCCTGATGCGTCAGCCATAGTGCCGGCCGGTGAGATGTCGCATGTTGTTGATCGCCAGCTGGATGGGGGAATTCGCGGACGCAGAGAGCAAGCCCAACGCCCATGCAAAATTAGTTGCAAAGGCGATATAAACCGAGGAATAATTAAGGTCCAGAAGAGCGGTCGAGGCTGCCCACTGATAGAGATAGAAGAGATCTAGGAAACGGAAGGCGAGAAGGCTGTCCGGCGTGACTGAGAACCAGACAGCGGAAAGCAGTGCGAGGAGGGCCAGACCACCTGTTGCCCATTCCACCCCCACTTGATGGGCAGACCAACCGTTCGACAATGTCGCTTGAACACAGGCTTTCAATGCCCCAGTATTCACCTCCGTCAGCGACAACTGAGCATAGCTATAATGCAATGAGATAAGAAGGACACCTCTACAACAGAACTTACGCCTCGAGGTCCGGAATCTTAAATGTTATTTCGGGGACCAGCTGATTTAAGCCCAATGACGATGGGAGGGGAACGATGTCGGAACCAGTGAAATTGTAAGTCGGGAGCGGGCACAGTGCACCATTGAACAGAGAGCAAAGATCGATTGTATAATTCACGGGATGCATCCCGTATACATTCAGGAAGACATTGGCCGACACATTTACGTCCGGTTGCTAAACAAACATTCAGCAGAATAAAGTGAACAGATTGACTAACGGACGTACCACGCTCGCCGCCGAGATGTTAAACCACACTGACGAGTTCTGCTGGAAGTAGATAATTTCGAATTGTTGAATAAGGAGAGCGTCCGGTTCTGAGCAGTAAGTAACAGAAGATGTAACTAGTGAGGAAGTGAAGTCCCTGTGCAAGGAAGGAGCAGGGATGGACCTACAAATGGTGTCGCCTTGGCAGGCAACGAGAGGAGAAAGGGCGAGAAATAAAGACGCAAGGCGTCGCAGCCGGGCGACGGAGGAAAGCATCAGCAGCGTTGGAAGAAGGAAGGGTCACGGACCAGAGAAAGGTAGCCAGCTATCACGAAGGGATAGGCAAGACTAGCCTGGGATGATATAAGGTGGCTCCGTCAGCTGCGTGTTGGGAGCATGTCATTGTTCCATACTTGCCGTTCTATTGTCTCTGACAAGGCTGTGGCTACACGCAACGCCCTTGTTGCCTTTCTCCGTGACGGCACAAACAGCCACCCACCCACAAGCTCGCGAGCTGCTGGCTTCGGGCAGGTCAAAGGTATATCACTGCCGTAGGACCACGCTGCGCTCGACCTTCGCGAATGTTGGTTTGAGCATAGGTTTGCACCTCAAAACATATCCTTAGCTCAACTTCAGCCCAAGTGAATGACGAATAGCAATGCCTTTCATTACGTAAATATATCTATTTTCACTTTTTCGTTTTCCACGGTCCCACGGAGTGCTAACGCTCCATAGATTTGTATGACGACATGTTCGTCATTGCATCATGTACGTATGTACGGGATCGACGATATCAAAGAATTGTACATTCTTGGTGTATGTGAATGCATAGTACGTACTCGCACCGCTCCCCTATGCAAGCCCTCTACCATGCAAATTTTTGCAGATGCCAAAGCTGATTGTGACCTTCAGACCTCTCTCCCAACGTTGCGGGGCTATCTGGCATAAAACATCCATTGTTCGCAAACTCGACATCCAGGCAAGTATGCGGAACGCACAACCTATGATATCATATTATGAAGCACAGCTGCCTTAGACCGTCTTGAATCATCGGACGCCGAAGAAAAAACACCCACCTAAATGTATTCTCAAACCCGGTTCGCTCTCGATGCCCCACTGGAACGTAAAGGGCGTTCCCACTAGTCTAGCACCATACTCTGGGTCGATTGCGGTGTTGAGAAAGAGTGAAAGCGGGAGGGAATAAATCGCGTAGATGCCATCGCTGTCACGGTGCAATAACCACTGTCGTTGGTTGTTAGAATCGTTACCATTCGTCGTCTTCGACCAATGCGGAACGATTTTAGCTCACCTTTTGGTTTTCATGGTTTCGGAATTCTTTGCCAACAACTTGAATGCGTTAGCACCAGCGCCACACGTAATGCAGCCGCGAAAGACGGCGAGGAAGGGAATATGTTAGGACAAAAGTGAGACATACCGGAGTACCCACGTTCCGGTCCTAAGATCTCGAGACAGATATTTGTTGCTTCAACATTCGTGAGGACGTAAATCCCGTTTTGAATGTTAGTCGTCATAATCCTGGCTCAAAAAGCGTATTGGGGAATTATGCACAAGAGCTTAGGACGTGCCAGGGTATGAGGATGCGCGTTAGCCCTACATATATACCTCATCTAAGGGACCATCTTGTACAGGGAAGCGGAGCCAGTGATAGCATACAAGTCATTGTTACCCTTTTTCGTCGAGTTGTACTGGCTTTGGGGGTGGTGAAGCTGTTGGACTCGGAGATCAATTAGGAGATACTTCCGCAATCCGGACAAAGCAATACTTATCACGCGGCGTTCCCGAGCATGGATTCAGGGACTAGTGATTTACTGGATGACGTAGCTTGAAGGCACCTGGCACTAACGATTGATGGTCGAGCTCGCCCTGAAATATAAAGAAAAAAGGGTAGTGACGAAGAAGCTCGTGCTGGTCCGAAGATAAAGCTTCTTTGTCTGCTAATTATATACCCAAACTTGTGCTTGCCTTAAAGTGACTTGCCACTAATACTACTGCTTCCTTTGTGTGGTGGCTGGCATAATGCCCCCTTTACGATGTGACTTGATCATGCCGGCCATTACATGCCGCTCGCTACCGTGACTTCCATGAACGAGTCGAGAGCAGCAGTAGAAGGACAGTCATCGCGCACGATATGTATCCAACTCCCTGATCTCCTCGCCGTATGCAGTCCATTCGAATTGCGCACAAACCGACACTGCAAGGTCATCTCGCTAGAATCCGAAAAATGGCTCCTCAATTCTCGGGTTGCATTGCCGTCAATGAAATGGGGATCGGCAAAAGTCGGACTGTTGGCAGCTGCTTGTTATCCTACAACAGATGCGCCTCAGCTGAGATTGATCGCAGATGTGCTTGGATTGTTGGTGTATCAGCTCGATCACCAGACTTTGGGAACGTCGACGGATGATCACAGTGACGCAGAGAGTGAATGTTCTGATACTCGGACTGAACAAGGGATCTTTTCGTTGTGAGTGGCTCCGTCCAAATTGCAATGTTCATAATCTCATCGTTCTCTCAGGCTATCTGATCGCCTCTCTTCTGCGGCGTACCGGAATCCAGCGTGGTATATCCGTTTCCACAAAGCCCAGCGTGCATTTCTCCACGCGAGATGCGAGACTCCAGCATTCGACGTAGGCAATCTCGAGCGTTACATATCCTTCCGGAGGCAACATTGCGGGTTCCTCATGCCGCTCGAAATGATCGCGTATGCAGGGGACCTACGTCTACCTGAAAACCTCCTCTCAAATGAAAGATTGGAGATACTGCGGGATTGTGCGTGTGATATTGCTGCGTTGTCCGAGGTACGCACATATCAACCACACTCGTCCACTAGGCGCGCAGGCTGATCCGTAAATTTAAAAAGGACATCGTTTACTGTGCAAAAGGAACACCGATAGATCCGTTAAACGTTCTCTCCGTTATTGAGAGTGGGTCGCTGGAAGATGCGCTTGTGATAGCAGGAAACATCGTCAACCAGCGCGTCAACGCGTTTCTGGATGTTGAACGGGCTCTGTTGCAGGGGTTGACGATGGACACCCAGAGCGGAAATGAGAGCATTAGAAGCTATGTGCAGGGTTTGAGGGATTGGGTAGCTGGGTTTGTGAATTGGTTGTACGAAACGGAAAGGTATTTCGGTGACAAGGGGAGCGAAGTGAGGGCGTTTGGGTGGGTCTTTGTTCCTGTACAAGGCTGATAACAGTCCTACCGCGGCCGAGCGTATGTACTACAACCAGTTACTACTGCGCAGACTTTCATAGTCGAATTTCACAGTGCCTCATACATACATACATACATATACGCCATGAGATTATATTGCCGTGGGAGCCCGCCGGTTTGTGTATAAATTCTGGCAAGCAGGTCAGTGTTTCTTTCTACCTGCAGCATGTCAGATTTGACTGTCCTTGTCTCTCCTACGTCCGTTTATCCTAACCGTAGTCACTCCCTTAGAAGTTTCCGTCTCAAAGCACGTCCAAGTCTCCATGATCACTCCCAGAAGCCTGTCATGGTCGTACTTGAAAGCGTAGACGAAGCGGACGAATCTCCGTCTTCCCCGGTCCAGGCTCACATGCTGAACTCGTCCGAATTCCTTGCCCCTCCAAAGAATACGTTCAGGGCTCCCTCCGTGCGGTTACCGTCCGACTTTGCTAATGCGCCGCCTGTCACCCCGTCCTCACCCCGCACTTTCGAGGAGATCCTCACGCACGCTTTTCCAAGGCGATCGCACTCATTTTCGCTCAAGGCTGTTGTCCAAAATAAGGGTGCCGAGCTCTGTAAGCCTCCCCCTTTACTGTGTAAGTTGAGTCATACAGATTACGCTTTTCGTTCTTGCCCCTCATTCCCCACTCTCAGTCCGACCCACTGCGTTCTGGAAGAAAACTAGACGTTCTGGCGTTACGTCTGCCGCATACTCGCCATCCTCGTTTCTAGTCCGTCGGTCAACATTTATCGCTGCTGGGCTTTCGCAGGATAAGCCTGGGTTTGATTCATCAGCTCTTGGTGTAGAGTCGCGCGTGAAGGTTTTGATGTTAGGGCCCGACCATGATATTTGACGATAGAGAAGATGTGAACACGGGAAAGAGGATTGACAAGATGCTTGTGGCGCCAGCACTAGTCCTTGCCGACGAATCAGGCGCCGAATCATCCGAGTCCAGCTCCTCTTCTGATTCGGCACCTCTCTCAGCCAAGACACTTCCTTACTCATTTGACGTTCAAGGCGTTCCAATGTCGCGTCCCGGCACATCTACGAAAACGAAAACGTCCCATATAGTGTACATCACTGCGTTGCCTCCGTCCACGACGTCTTTGCAACCTGTTCTTCCCAAACTCGATCGTCAGATCTTATCTGACGCAGGCGTCCTTCCTTATGCTATCCCTGTGAGCTTTGGGGTGGGCATGGTTCTGGGCATCGTTATCACCGCTCTCTTGCGCGCCTGGTGGCGGGGCCACGGGTACAAATATAGATGCAGGTCAGTTTATCCACGCACCACCGGCGATGGGATTCGAAACTCGCCTCTATCTAAGGGATGACTGCGGAGTGCCGTCAGTTTTCGTCAGTGGTACGTATCATAATTGTCACGAGACCCTTTCTCGAGTGGCGAGTTGATTAAATTCCGGTATTAAAGCAGGGACGAGGATAGTGAGATGATTTACACACGCGTATTGCAGATAATATGGTACATGTCTTTGGGGGGTTGTCCTATGTACATAGTCCAAGTGGAAAGAAGGTCGCCGTGTGTATTACGGAAGTTTTCCGACGTGGATAAGCACGCTTGGAACAGATGCAAATCTCCATAACGGCACTATCCCACTTTTTCGGCATAGTTGGTAGACATACCAGTGAAATACAGTATGTGCATCGATTAACAGTCAAGGGGCCCTACATAGTCGGATAGAATTACATACATGACCGCATTTTTGGCTACACACGACTCCGAAAAGGGGGATATACTTCATTCCGCATGATACGGAGCGCATAGGCAGAAATTCAGAGGAGGGAGCAAGTTAGTGCGTTGATCGTTTCCAGGGTGCAGGATGGAGCTTGACGGGAATCGCAGTCACTGCCGGATGTTTGAGGATAAGGTGAATGAGATACCGTCGACGCAGAGACGAACTGCTATGAATTGGGTAGAAAAATTTCGTGGTAGAGGCTTTCGGGAGTGTAGTAGCCTGGTTGGGGTGGGACGATTACAACGGGTAGTTTTGCAATGGATGGACGGGGCCTGATCCCGCTGTTAGGCATTCTCGAGTCCTTCTTTAGATTATTCTTGGTTGAATTGATCCGTTAGTATCGCCCCGTTGAGCGAATCGTGGTAGCGTTGTTCCCCGACAGGGGTACGCTTGTCCTTTGGGTGCGCCGGAACCTTTCGTCGACAAGGCGATGCGTTGTACATGGAGGCAGGAGACAGCGAACGAACTCTTGAGTGGAGTGGATTCGGAAGGCCCGATATGGGGTTTTCAGTGTTGCAAATGTCTAGTGTCGGGGCCCGTTCTTACTAGCATCTGTTTCCTTCATTACCTACGACCTAAAAAAGAACAGACGACGGGGGCGAACTATGATGTAAGTGTATGTCAAGTTCTGATCGAGTGTCATAGTGACGGAATGAAGTTCGCTCCGGAGCAAAGCTGGGTGTGCAAGGCGCTCCGGGGTGTGGTGTACTCGCTCCGTCACGCGTCACGGCGGAAATGGGTGGCGGTACGGACATACATGCACGCATACAATATTGGCATAGACATGTTGATGCACTGGCAGAGCGGAGAGGCTGACTCAGACGGAGGGACGGCTGTCGCCCGGAAGAGCACCCAGACGATTGCCGGGTTGCCGCGGAGGCAAATAATGAAGAGGGAGTGGCTGTGTCGAAGGGGTGTTGCACCGCGTGTGTAGTCCAAGTTTGCTGGAGGTTAAAGAGACTTAAAATAATCCCAAACGACGCGATGGGCCAGAAAGGAATCTCCAGGCGTCTCGACGAGTCGGACAAACACCGAGGCAAGCACTGCGCATCGCTGCTATTGGTTGTGCAAGGTCCGTGCAAAATGCATTACTGACCACATGGACATCCACCCACCCTCGTTTTATCTGCCAGACTAGGCAGAACCAGCACAGAAGCTCATCCTCATCGCGTTACGTTTCATCCTAGGGGGGCATCCACGTTGACGACCGCAATTCAGATCTCCTCTTAAGTCCCCACTGGCCTCCTCGGCGCCACTAATTATCGGCTCTGCCCCATGTCCAGTGGTGATATTAATGATCAGGCTCCCGGTGGTATGTCCCCCTCCGCTCTCTGATGCAGTCGTGTACGTATATATACTACAGGGTTCAGACGACCCTCGTCCCGCCACCACCCCTTCCACTTCCACACTCAGCCCTACCCCCATGACCCCCAGCCCAGGCCGTGGGCACCAGCACATCAAAATCCATCATCCGCGTCCACAGCTCCCTCCCCTTCCCTTCCAGCCATGCCGTCAGACACTCTCCCACTCTTCAGTCCAAATCCACTAACATCATATCCACACCCACTTGGTGCATGGAACGCCACCTTTCCACCTACCGCCCAACATCCACCCCCCGTGCCCACCCAGACACATACCCAGCCTCAAGCGTTCGATGGGGGTACGGATGATGTTTATTATCCTACCGGATACAACACAGGCACGTTCCCGTTTGTACCACCTTTGCACCCTGTTCAAGGACAGGCACTCCATCATTCATATCCACACGCGTACATGCAAACGCGTCATCAGATCGCGCCGTCTCCGCTGAGACGCGTCCAGTTACACAGAAGAGATCCATATACTGCCTTATCGCAAATGCAAGAAAATCAAGGAAACGAAAGTCCAGCTTCGCAGCCTCAGCAGGTACGCCGACTTTCGTTCGTCGTGTCCGACGGTGTTTTGACCCCCACGAACTCCGTTCATGCCGTCTTTCTCAATCTCAATTTCCGAAATTCCACAAATTCCAACAGCCCCAACAACAGCAACACCAACGGACAGACCCAGAACAATCAAAAACACAACTGATCATACATCAACGCACACAGGAGCTACTCGCCCAGGCAACTTTGTCGTCCACCTCTTCATTAGACTGTCAGGCTACGACCGGCAATAGACCAGACAGTGGCAGCGGCGGAGCGGCAATGCAGAGTGTTGGTGAGCATAGACCTGGATCATCGTCCACGGTGCAGCAGGGACCTGGCCATGTCGGGATCCCATTCCTTTTTGGGTCCGTGGAGGAAGCCTTATACGGTGTACCCTCTTCTTCTATCGGACAGGTCATGGTGAGCCCACTGTTCGCTTGTGTATTGACTCGTATGTACGGTCGTACATTGTAACCGCTGTATTTCTTCTTGTTTCCTCACAGTGGCGTGTTCGAGCTGAACTGACATGACGTTTTCCTCTTCACGCGCCTTTCGACGATAGGGGAAGCCGAATACTGGCGCAGGAACAGGCACCACCTCCCATCTGCGGGACATGGACACCACGCGGGTCTCTCAAGTCCCTATCTCGGCTTCGGAACGTCAAGGTCAAACTAGGGTGTCGGAACCACGTGACCCGTCTACGCATCCGCCCAGTCCACCGGGCGGATTTGTGGGTTGCACTCCGCTAGGGGACATGCAAGCACCTCTGATGAGTGAGGGTGGTGAGTGTTGCAGTCTTATTTTACTTTTACTTTTTTCCCTTTCTCTTCTCTGGGTATGTGGCACCAAGAGGGGGGGGGAGCTTGCTTACCCGGTTGGATAGGGGAACATTCCCCGGAACCGAATAAGGATGCTGTGTACAGCTCTTCCATGCATGCCATCAGGTCGAGCGTGCGTGACCTACCGGAACGGGTACTCCTAATACGAAGTGTGTCCCGTTCGGAACGTGTGAGTACTCGAGGTGCGGATGGTGCGCTCCAGCGCGAGTGCTCGTTTCCCTCAATTCGGTTTCTTTTTCTTGGACCCATGTGGTTGGTCATGTGTCCAGCGCTTCATCCTTCGCTTTCTTCTCTCACGTATACTCTCTGGCTGTTCATTTCAACTCTTCGTTCGATCTTAACTTTGTCCCCCCTATTTGCTTTGGTGTACTTGCTGGCGATGACCTGCTCGCCACGGTCGTCACCCGGATCTGCTGGTTATGCGTCAGCGTCATCGGCAACTCAATCCGACACCTTCACACCTTCTACGTCGGATGATTGCTTCACTGTCCCTTTCACCCACGTTCATCTCCAATCTCATTCAACTGTCGAATTACCACGGGACCTTGACACTGACCTATACCTTACTCCAGGCCCAGGTTCAGGTCCGGAAGGCTCGCTCTCGATACATCCAAATCCTCATGCTGAATCACAGGGCTCGCATACGCATACGCATGACATACACACCAACTCGCAGAGCTCACATGCGCATTCCTACATCCAGACGCATTCATCGTATATCCATCCGCGTTCACATAGTTCACATTCCCCTGCGTCTTATGCGAGTTATCCAACGACGGGATCTTCGATCGATTATTCGACTGGTGGGTATTCTACCACAGGTTCTTCGGCTGGTGAGCATCCTCCCACGACGTCTTCCGCGGACGAATATCCCACCACTGGCGGGTATCTCCCAAATGCATCTTTGGTGGAGAACTATCACCCTACAGGATCTTCAGTACCCGCTGTGGACGAAATGAGCGTTTCTGTGTCTGGGCAGGCGGAGGGAAATATTGGGGTGACCCGCGGGCGCGAATCTGGATACGGACATGGACACTCAGAGTCGGTGTCGACGGTAAGAGGTCTCCCTATGAGTTCGTCCCACCAATACCATGGATATGGAGCGCATTCGGTATCGAGTGCACCATCTACGGCTTCGGAGCAGGCTGAGCAGGCTGGCGGGCAGGGGTATAGCCCTAATTCTGCTCAGCATGTTAGTGTCAGCACGGAGTTTGTGCCTCCGACGTTCCAGGGTCGTGTCCAGGGTCAGACGCAGCAACGGGCAGCGAGGAAGGTGCATCAATTTCCTCCCCGTCGCGGGCGGAATCACCGACCGGAACAGGGGTCTGGGTTGCCCCCGTACCCGCATGGGGCCTCGACAGCACGTGGAAATGTGTCTCAAAGTGGAAAGGGTCAAGGACAATCGGCGGGACAACTCCAACCACAAGAATCTGCCCCCTCAAGGACTCGAAGTGGTAGTGCCACGACAGGCGCGGCGCCCACAACCAGGAAGCGGGCACGAGCCCCTAAACGGTTGAGGGCCGGGTTGACTAGCAACGCCTCTGCTACTTCCGTTCCTATTGGCGGTGGCGGCGGAGATAGTGACGACGATAGCGACGATGAAGAGGATTGCGAACCTTCGTCTACCGGTTTTGGAGGACCTGGAGCGAGTAGAGGGCCCGACGCTGGTGGGACCGGAGGGGGACAAGGTAATACCGGCGGTGAGACGGGGGTAGCTGGACCACGAAAGTGAGTGGTTTTCATGTGTGTCTTCGACTTAGTGCGCTGACCGAGCGTTTGTATTATTTGACTGTCTTCTTCCTGCTGTGATGATTATACGGCCTCTGTGATGTCTGTCTGGCGATCGTCATCACACTTCTGAAAATCTCGTTTGATGGTATGAATTTATCCCTGGTCTTGCTTGGAAACTTTCTTTCGCCTAACACCCGGTTACTCACCACCATTGCTCCTCCATACTCTCAATTTTTTCTCTTCTGCGGACTCGACTCCCCTGACTGCGACGGCGATCCCTCTCCTGGCTTTTCCTCGGACATCTGTCGACGGATGGTGGCACGGTACCGGAACCGGTAACTATATGACTGCCGGTCCGACACCCACTCGCCTTGCCGCCGGCTGTGTTGTGCCTACAAACACAAATGACACTGCCTCACTCGATGGTAAACTTGCGCCGACGTTGTTTACCTCGCGGTTCTTGGATGCGCTATGCTTCTTCCGTGCTGCTGCTGTCCACCTTTAACCGTGGTGACGTACCGTTAACGGCCCGATCGTGTTTGTTCCCTTGTGTTTCTTGTGGTCTGTCCTGCCTCTAACTGCTAATGGCTTGGGATTGGCTACTGCGGCTTACCTTTTATGGACTGGCTGTGCCTGCCCCGCATTCGATAACGCTCCCCGGTTCGGTGACTTGGTCCCGCCGCAAACGTTCCGACATGTCTTCCCTAATTCTTTTGCCATGCCCTCACGTCATGTTCGTGCAGAGCTGGAGCATGTTCGCACTGCAAACGCCTCAAGGTTTGTGAATGTTTTACCTTGTGTGTCTTAGGCCGTCGCTTACCACAGCTCTCATTTGCCCCACTCTCCTTTCTTGAAAATTTCTTGACATGTCCCCTTCCGGCTCATGCTCTCGCCGAATTCTGGGCGCTGCGCTTCATTTGATTGCCTTTTCTTCTCACTTCTGTGGCCTGCGGATGGTGACTGCGCTGTCACGGCCCGGCCATTGAACGTCAAACTGGGAACGTACTCCCTCTTACTGGTCTCGATCTGCCCTATGCGGCTTGGACCCCCTTCGGGCGACGTCGTCTCCGCTTGCCTGATACGTGATGGGTATGGGTCCCCTCCATTTCCTCCACTTCCTGTATTTTCCCGTACGCTGCGCATATCGTTCTCGCCGTGTTCCACGCTGACTACACGTCCGCCATCCCCGGAGCGACGATCGCAATCTCCATATTTCGGAACCTCCGTCGACTGTCTGCCTGGATCCTGATTCGTGTGTACGGGCCTGACCTACGCCATTTGCCCACCACGTTCTGCGGGTCATTGACTTCGGTTTACGGTCTCCTCATATTTCCGGTTGGCACGACAGATGAAGTGCGAGTTCCCGGAAGGAGCCACATCGTGCAGGCGTTGTACGCACTCCGGTTACGCTTGCATCGTGGAGGGAAGGAAGCCGAGAATTGTTCCAAAGTGAGTATTCTGTGTCTTGATCACTGTTTTGCTTTGCGGATATTCGTACTTGGCTTTTTTTTGGCTTTTGATTATGTTTCGTAAACCTTTCTCTGTATCCGATCCTCTTCCCCGTTTGGGAACTCGGAGCGCCAAAACCCCCAGGTGGTCTTGCTGTGGCAAAGAGATGATGTGATCATACGTCTCCTCCTCGCGTGGCTCCGATGAATAGGCTTAGCGAAACATGTGGATGATGGTGTATGGTGGACGTAGCTGGAGGTTTTCGGCGTCCGGTCCTTCTCTGTGCCTTGATTCATGCGCCTACTGCTCTTTCGTTTGCCTCCATTTCTTTCCATCTGTCAATCTTGGAGCGTTCCTGCGCGCAGCTGGACCGGCCTTGCTATTCCCGCATACTCGTTCACCGCATTTTGGTCACTTAGAGGGTTACTTAAGGCCCCTGCCGTCCATCGTTTTACAACAAGTTCACTTTCCTATTGTTTATTTTGTCTCTGCAAAGACCTAGAGATATGCCTAAGCCGCGTTCCTTATCGAATGCTTCTCTCGGCTCTGATACTTCTTCTACTTTATCGTCGACGATGTCGCAGGACTTACCTACCCTATCGCATTCCAGCAAACGCGAGTACCTTCTCGCGCAAATCCGCCACAAGGACCAAATGATTGAGTCTTTGTTAAAGCAGGTTGGTTTCTGGGTTTTGGACGCTGGCCATTGCATTTAGAGCGCTAACTAATGTTTCTTAGTTGCACAATCCGTACACGGCTACTCCCCTTTCGATATCAGCCTTCAAAACGGCCACCTCGCCCTCTGACAAGGACAATGTCAAGATTGTTGATTGGATGGACCGTCTTCAGTCAAGTACGAAACCGCCAACCCAGCCATGTCCATCCAGGATGGAGATGTTACGCGAGCTTCGAGATACGCATAACAATGCGGGCGGGGTTGGCGATAACAGTATGGAGGACTCCGACGAGATAGAAGAGGGCGATGAGACGACTGAAGGTGAAGAGACTGAGAAAGTGAGAGGCACTCTCCCGGATGCCGCGGTGCCGATCGGTCTCCTTGCCAGTCTGTCTTTGGACAAGGATAAAGGCAAAGGCAGGGCAAGTCAGAGTGCTGGAACACCTAGCACCAATACGAAGCTTGAAGAAGACGACGACAACGTGGTGCGTGATAGGAACCTGAGCATGTGTGTAGCTGTGCTGAGTGCGACTCCCTTTACCCCCTAGGGCGTGGCCAATAAGGAGTACTTTATGCCAGGTGGGTTCGCACTTCCATTTTCCATGGGCATAGGCTGATTGAAATGTTTGTTGTCGCTTACTCCTCAGGACTTGCAAATAATCTCAACATCCGTAAAAACTTGATCGAGCAGCATAGCCCACCAGACATCGTCTTACACGGTCTAGTTACCGCTGCCGACGTGGAGAAGCTGTTCGAGATGTGAGTGTAACCATTTATGGACTAGTTACTTCCGGCTGAAGCGACATGCTCTAGATTCTGGGGTAAAATCAACGTACGTTTTAATATAAAGGAGCAAAGGCGAAAGTTCACCACGTGCTCTGTAGCCTTTCATCAGCCTGTTAGACCGGAAGATTCATACACCGACCACGATTTTCCAAAGATGTCCTTTCCTCTTTACAGTCAGTGAGTGGTCATGGTTTTATGTAGGGCTGGCTGCAAGGAAACTTAAAACGCACCTGCTAGTTTGCGCAATCTCGTCCCGTTATTACGACAAGCCAGAAATATACCCGGTTGCAATGCACTTCGCGAAACATGCAGCCGCCAATGCACTCATTGATGGATGGA
This sequence comes from Pisolithus tinctorius, assembly GCA_024663395.1. Lineage (NCBI taxonomy): Eukaryota > Fungi > Basidiomycota > Agaricomycetes > Boletales > Pisolithaceae > Pisolithus > Pisolithus tinctorius. The sequence continues at coordinate 38,194 of JANFAH010000036.1, forward strand.
AGTCTGTAGAACTCTGTCAGGCTTATATTCTCATGAGCCTATATACTGTCCCTGCCCGCAGGTGGGAAGAGGACCGAAGTTGGTTGTACACAGGTTTGGCTATTAGGTCGGTCTCCGACATGACACGCCATTGGTCATGGTTTTGATTTCTTTTCATGTGGATAGGATTGCGACCGATTTGAGCCTACATCAGGTATCTGAAATTCGACCTACGACAGAGAGGCAAGAGCGCGAACTTTTAAACCGGATACGGGTGTGGATGATATGTTTCAACCTCGATCGTTCGACGGCTACCCAATTTGGGAAACCATCCACCATCAAAGAGGACTACATCATACGGAACGCCAATTGGTACAAAAAATCACCACACAATGACAAAGTGGGTGAGCTTTTCCCATTGTCGCCGTCTAGTATTGACCTTCTACAGTATGATATCCACTTGTGTGGGTACACGGCGCTGCTGCGCATAGTCGCCCAGTTCCATGACGACGTCTTCTCGGATCCTGATTCTCCTACGGGCTTGAACAGAGTAAGGATTCCGCTAAACCAGCCGGTCACTGTCATTGACGACTTGCAGTCTATCGATTTCCTTACTGTAACGCTCGAACACGATAATCGTCTCACACTGTACTTTGATGAGTGGACAAAGCGCTTCAATGAGGATTCCGATCATACAGGTAAGATCCTTTGGTTAGCCTCAAAAGTTCCTTATTCCCTTATACATAAACCCAGATCCTGGTTCCGCATTCCGGTGTAAACTCCTGCCATTGTAAGCGTTCCTGTGCTTGATGTCGATGCTGATGACTGACGGTTAGCTTGCAGTCTTGTCAACTATTCCAGGTTGGTGATGTACTCGTTTGGATTTCAACACGCATTCCAGCGTGGGATGGAATCTAACGACCAGGTTTTCCTTGAGAAGGTGTGGATCTGCTCCGCTACTTTTCATGATGTATGCTGACCATCTCATAGTGTTTTGATGCTGCGACTGCTGTGATCGAGCACGTGGTTGAAGTTCTTGCGCCGAGTGGTTTCATGCGGTCTTCGCCAGATGGTATCACAGCACATTCTATGAAGGTTTTCCATCTCTGACATTCACGCAGGGCATTTTGTCTTCGCTTCCTTCGCGTCCGCATTCTTGCTGAAGGTCGGTCCTGCAATTCGTTATCACTATGTCAGGGATGTTAACAGCACTTCAAGCTGCTTCGTCCGGAGTTTGCGCAGTTCCTCACACACAAAATGGAGGATGAAATATTCGAATCGATTAGTCGACTAATCACAACGTTGCAAGAACTTGCGATCGATGAACGCCATACACCACACCTCTATGCCCGTTTCCTTGCCAGCCTGCTTACGAAGCATCGCAAGGGAGGAGCTGGAGTCGGCGGGCACCCCCAGTCACAACCCCCGGCAAGCCAGTCTGCCCATAAACCTTCGACCCAACCGCGCGGTTACGGTGGACAACAGTACATATCATCTCCGTCGCGTCTGCAATACTCCGGGTTATCATCACAAGACTCCTCGTGCCCACGGTATGATAGTGACAATATGCAAATGAACGGTAGTCCCTTCCCAGGCACCTCTAGGTCCCCTCCACCTGCAACAACGCCACCTATGCCCGCTGCGAATGCTCCCGGACCCGAATACCTCGGCCAGCCTGGCATGGACGATATGTTGACAGACATAGGAGCTTTGGCGTCCATGCGTGCTTTGAATGACGTATGGTGGGGCAACATGATGATGCCTGGGTAAGCAGACCTTTTCTTCCATTTCGTGGTGACTATACGCCTTTTCTAGGTTCACCTGGCCTGATACCCCATTGACGAGTAGCCTTCATGATGGACCTTCCACAGGTCTATCAAGCGGCCATCACCCCGCATTTGAAGCGTTCGCTGCGCCGGAAACGCGGGTCGCGATGTGAAAGAATGTTGTGATCGACTCAATCCGTCGCCGTGATCGATACAGCTACGTGTTTGTAACTGTGCCGTGGTGTTTTGTTATCTACCCCAACCGAGTTGGCATGCGGGTCACTGCCTATCGCTGGCAATTACTGTAATGTATCACAAGTAAACCAAATCACAACGTGGCACTATCATTGCGTTGTATATTCGGTGCGCGACAGGACTGAAGTTTAACCAACACTGCAAACGTCAGCCTATTCTTGATTCCTCTCTGGAATTCCACTGGCACGAATGGACCGCCGGCAATGGTAATAGACATACCAGCAATATTGACGTAACTACTTGTTGTTCCATAACCCATAGCTCCTGAATCCTGGGGTTGACTGTGGAGGTACATACTAATTACATGCCTGTACATGTTGCGAGTGTGGCAGGAAATTTTGCAGTGACCTTCTCTGAGCACAGTCGTGTTGTGTATACTACCTGGAGGCGCAAACCGCGCGCATGAATTACTGAAAATACCGTGTCATTAAATCGCGATCAAAGTATCAGCCAGTCCACTGACCGACCCCGACGACCGGCTCCACTGGCCACTCCTTTCGTCCTTATTCTCCATAAGAACCCTCCACACCTCCGACATCTCACTCTCCTGCATCTGCGGTGCCATGCTCGCCAAGCTCGCAGGCGGTACGAATGGTTTGACCGCGGATGCGACATCTCGAGCAGGGACATTAAGTACGTCTGCAAGGGCATTCATTCTACCCTCCAACGTCTCTCCCTCGACGACCTGAACTCTGTTCCCCGAGTCCCATATGTTACTCCCAACCTTTGCTGGTAAACTTAGCAGTAACCTCCACCAAGCGGCGTCCTGGTGTAGCAAGGACGCCATGCTGTAAGTGTACAAAGCTAGCAGCAGCGTTGCTCCTAGCACGGCGACATGTACGAATCTGTGGAAAGGCACTTTGGACCCCGGTGGGGAGACTGGTGCAAGATCTTTCTTGGCAGCACCTGGTACGTCGGGGAAGCTTGACGGAGTGGTGGTGATATGGCTTTCCGATGGCGAAACATCGGGCGAGGAGCGCGAGCCTCTACTTTTACGAGGAGATTTTCTGGTTGTTGACATGTATAGTGGTGCGTGGTTATAGCCTCAAGAGGAGCGGGGAACGTCTTATAAGAAGGATTAAAGCGTGATGTCATGTCACGTGTTTGGAGTCAGGTAGGTGACTTGGGCGCCCAGAGGCGTTCATACCGTCATCGTCGGAGATGGACCAAGATTCGCGGTTGTGTATGACGGAGCAGGACATCAAAGAGGAGTCACATTACTTACCAAAGGTTGATACCTTTTCGGACCCTATATCCCCACAGTAAGCTAGTATGGCTCAGTGGTAAGTCAATGTCTGATGACTTAAGGAGTTTCACACCGAACACAACACGACCAGCCACCAGATACGTCTAAAACATGGTGATATCCGGGGACGCTAACAAGGTCGCTCGTATTCCATTCTAGAGGGGCATAGAGGTAGCAACCACTAGTTCATTTCCTCAGTTGCATACCTGGTGCAGCTTCTCTTATCATGGGTCGGCGGGGAATTCATGAAGCTCGGCTGCGTCTCTCTGAAGTTCTTCAGTTTCGATGTGCATCGTATCCAGAGGTTCTTCCTCCTCGTCATGCTCGACTACGTCGTCAACTTCCCCCTCATCATCTTCATCCCCCACCACTTCACCCATCTCCCCTTCGTCTCTGACAGGACTACCCGAATAGAGCTCTTCAGCAGCTGATTGTGAGACGGACGAGGTGATCTCTGAATACGGTGTGGCTTTCTCCTTCCCTTTCGCACGAGACGTTGCCGACGCGGACTCACTTTCTTTAGCCTTTCCCTTACTCGAGGGAACAACTGCACTTTTCTTTCCTTTGTCACCCTTAGTGTTATCCCTGTAGACTAAAATAATCCGTTGGCACATACGTGAGAGATAGCATGTGATGCATCAACTCACTTTGAAGCTCTTCTTGCAGTTTCTCCACCAAGTCACCGAATTCGATCATTTCCAGGGCTTTTAGGACGTCTGATGCAGAAATGCTCTTGTGTTGTTTCGACAGTGCTACGTCATGCGCGCTATAAAATGAGTGGTTGAATCGATGCGGGCGAGTAACAAAGTATCCGTGACGCCTACGTCGCAGCTTGAGAGTACTGAATAACAGCGTTGGCAGACAGGAGTACAAGCACACACCCAAGTAATTGATGAATACGGTGGACCCCTTCACGAGCGACAGAACGGTTTCCTTTTGTAATTTGGCATTATCCGGTATCTAGTTTTTCGGAAGAACGGGATCTCAGCCATGTTCAGCGTCCGAGGAACGAGGGGGGACTGACTGCTGACTTGGCAATCTTTGTCACCAGACTTTTGGGTAGTTCGAAGTTTTCGATGCCCTCTGAAACGAGATCCTGCTGAGCTTGGGCGGATATGGGTCCCGATCCCGTGTCTTTGCGCGGCATTCTGCGTGGTTCACCTGGCAGTGTAGATTGGCAGATGCCAAGTACTAAGTCCGTCGTAAGTAGTTACCGTGTCGGGAGTTTTACCAGTTCCGTCGGCGGCATGTGCCGTTCATTTTTGTTACGTAACACGCCCCAGTCGATTCACACCGCCGAGTTCCAGTGGTTGTGTGATGTCTGTCACTTGTTTGAAAAACTGGCTCGAAAAGCAAGGTATTCGTGTTCAGTACCTCCTTTCGTTGAATTCTCGGACTCACTTTCGCGTTCTTGCCAGTCTCTGTGTGTCCTTTGACATACGCGGTCATTTTATCTATCGGTGCTTTCACCCTCGCTCGGTTCCTGTTCAAGACATGGCTCGTTTTTAGCCAGACGTTTATCTTTTCCGGTAAAAGCGTATGCCGCGCATCTCTACAAGCCAACAAGTCTATTCTGACAAGTCTTTGACATCTCCTAGCTTAAGCAATTCGGCGCAATGAGGGGTGCATGGGCTGGTTCGTCATTTCATGTGTCATATAGACCGGTTTTAGATGTTTCATCTAGTCGTCACCGGTGCCTCTGACGGGATTGGCAGAGAATTTGCATTGCAACTAGGTTCAGCTGGATTCAATGTACTTCTCGTCGCTCGCAACCAAGCTATGTTGTCAGATGTTGCGAGCGAGATTGGTGCGGGAATTCACTCTCCTTTCATCGTAGGCCTGTTTAATACTTACCTCACATAGCTGAGAGGACGGCAGGAAGAGCCGAAAGTAAAATATACGTGCTTGATTTCGCGAAGAAGGATACGGAAGCGTTCGGCGGCCTTAAGTCACTTCTCGACAATTTGGACGTTGGGGTGCTAGGTACGGATCTACGCTCAGCTTCCTTGACGTATGCTAATATGGATACCCCACCGAAGTTAACAATGTTGGAAAGTCCCATGTCATGCCAACCTATTTTGCAGAAACCACCGACCAAGAAAACGAGGAGATTGTCATCATCAACGTTGACACTATGATCCGAGTCACGCATGCTGTTCTCCCCGGGATGGTCCAACGGTGCGCTGCACTCTATTTGTCCTTCTTGCATGTCCATGAAACATTCGTCCAGTAAGCGTGGTTTAATTTTTAACGTTGGGTCGTTTGCGGGTCAAGTCCCCTCCCCTATGCTTGCCACCTACTCCGGCACCAAGGCATTCATGTCCACCTTCACCAGCGCACTCGCGGAGGAGGTCTGGAAATACAATATCATCGTGCAGCACCTCAACACGTACTTCGTCGTACGTCCCCTCAACTTTGGCTCAATTATGCTCGCTTGAGTGTATACTCACCACTCTGCTCACCAGGTATCCAAGATGTCTAACATTCGCAAGTCATCCGCACTAGTCCCTACGCCGCGAGCATACGTCCGTGCAGCACTGAGCAAGGTTGGATTGGCCTGTGGGGCCGCCATGACGGAGCGTCCTGGCACCCTCACTCCGTTTTGGAGCCATGCTTTACTCGATTACCTCATCCACGTAATCGGGTGGAAATCTGCTTTCATATCGTATACCCACGCTTTGCACAAGGATATCCGTCGGCGCGCCTTGAGGAAACTTGAGAGGAAGGCAAAGAGCCAGTAGAAAATTCTTTCAAACATTTCTCTTGTATGTTTTTCATTGGGACTCACCTACGGGTACAAAGAAGATCTTGCCTGGTGGGCCCCGGTTAAACAGTAGGACTTTGCGGGTTGCATGCAGAACGCCAGGGTCTTTACATTGGTGGAACATTAAGAAGAGACTTGGCTATCCCACTTTTCGCTGAAGCTCTTTGTCTATCTCTTGTTACATGAGAATTTGGCGGTGGCCCTAACGTCAGCCTGAGAGGACTAAACGTGTGTGGTAAGTATCACTCAGTTGCACCGTAAGTATCGCCTGGGTCCATTCAATGTGGCTAGACCTTAACGTCGGCTGGCTTAACGACTCCGGGCAAATGTTTCAAACCTCACTTGTGTTCTTGTTTGAAGACGTTCGTTTGAGTGCGACTTCCAGTGGTCACTCAGTAGCGCACTATGCACTTACTTTTTTATCGTGATCATGAAAAACGATGAAAGTGTGAGGCACAATCTAATTGAGCGAAATTGAATAGGTCCGACTCGACGTGCGAATTTTCACAATTTATTTACGTTTCTACGGTAAGTTGTGATAGATCTACTCGAGTTCGCCGTCAATCGCTTTCTGACGTGCAGCGGGCGAGGTCCCCAGTTTTGGAAACGCTCAGGGTTACCATGGGTCCAGATCCCAGATAAATATGAAGCGAATGGAGACCGTTCGGTCCCACCCAGTTGTCTCTCCTTCCCTTCCTTCACCTTCCTTTTGAACATCAGCTTATAATTGCTCCCATGGGTGAATTCGACAAAACACTAGGTGTGCTTCATTCTTCGCATCTGCAATGCAGGTATTCATACAGTACTTTAGGGACCCTCTTGATAGGGATATTCTGTACGTCCTTTTATCCATTGGTACTGCTGCTTCAATAACAACAATATCGTTTCGCAAGTCAACACCTACCTCTATGGTCTTGTTACATACCAGTTTGCAGCATACTGCAGAAGCAGTAAGTAGCACCTTGTGAGAGCTTGTCTTGTTACCTAGCTCCACAGATTTCAACGATCCGTTACATGTCAGGTCGGTTCTCGTTTTCAGCATCCCCCCCTCCTTTATTGTAATGTTTGTTCCGTATACTGCAGGGCCATGGTGTGGTCGTTGTTCATCCTGGACACGTTCCATAGTGGATCGTAAGTATGGCTATTTATAACGTCTATCTGCGTGTACCATTCACCATGACACCATCACCACAGAGTCATATACATGGCTTGGTCATACACGTTCGTTTTCAGTTGCTGTGTTCCCACCCATGTCATTCATCGTTCATCAGTGTCACGAACTATGACAACCCAGCAGCTCTGGCAGGTGCGTTGTCTGGTGGTTAACTCCATTGGCAGCGCCGTTGACACAACCAATAAGTTGCTGAATGGCCGTACACGTTCACACCCATTGGTACGGCTGCCTCCGCTCTAGTGACTCAACTCTTCCTTGGGTACCGGTGCGCTATTTCCTTCTTTAGTTGGGACATTTGAGGCGATATTTCTAGGATATGGCGTCTGAGCGGCAGCGACATCCTCTTTGCCACAGTGATTCTATTGGCTATCCCATCTTTTGCTCTCGGGATGGCCTGCGGTATCAAAGCATGGATTATCCAAGTGTCAGTCACTCGATTTGGCATTGTTCCAGACGGAATATTCTTACGTCTGCTGTTCAGGCTTTCTGAGTTATCCCAGCTTAACAACCTTGTGACTGCCTGGCTTGCGATGCAAGTCTCGATTGACATTTTCATCACCGGTTAGTAGCTGCCTTTTTTGTGGTTTTCCTATCATTGATCCAATTGGTGCAGTTACGTTAACCATAATTTTTACACGTTCAAAGACTGGGTACCACAAGACGGATACCGTTCTTAACCGCTTAATTCGTGGTGCTATCCAAACAGGATTGTTCGCTGGCATCTTCTCCCTTGGTGATCTGATTAGTTTCTTGGTTCTCCCGACGACGAACCTCTACGGGATGTTTGCCATTCCGATAGGCCGTATCTATACAAACGTGAGTGACCTTTAGGAGTGAGACTGTCCCAGCAAAATAACGGGTTGGTATATGTGTTTAACAGACCCTCTTTGACACGCTATTGACGCGTGAGGAACTTAAGTCACAAATGGCTGGTACATACGAAAGAAAATCAGGGGTATGTTTGACATTGCTTCTTCCCTTTATATTTGACGTACCCGTTCTTCCCGACTTGATGAATAGAACGACATCAACTGGGCTCATTCAACTACCGCAAGGGATGTGTCCAACATCCAACTGGAGGTCCCAAAAGAGACACCTACAAATGCAATCCAGCTCGAGGTTCACACAACAGTACTCACGGAGAGGTCATCGTTTGACGGGGATGGTAAGACCATGGCCCTGTAACGTTAGGCTCGTCACTGGATCTCCAAGGATCGACGAAAGCAGCTGCGCCTCAGAACAGTCTTGTACATAAAGAATAGGTCCATCCGTGACAAGCACGCTCTGAGGTTTTCATCACAATCTAGATATCCGTCACCCATCATCATTATCAAGCAAAACGATATCCTGAAGCAAGTGAACATTGTCAATCACTATTCTGCTGCTCCTTTTGGCGTGCATATTATAATTGTGCATATATTCTGTCATTGGCCGACCTTTACATTGCCTGCGAGTTATCGATCGCTTTCACGTGCCGTAATACCTATATATATGAGCTCAATGGTCATGCGATGCCACTCTATCGACTACATATCAGTCTTACACTGTCAGTATCACGCTATGGTCGGTACTCGTTATTTTCAGAGTATTACGATCAAGTGAGCGAACAGCTTGGGAGAGGTCCTTAGTATCGGCGTGATGAGACGGTCACAACGGGAGTGACTTAGCAATGCTAGTGAATATCGGTACGGGGATCCATTGTCCTGGAACATCCTGCAATAGCCTACAGCATGACAAAACATCTGCGAAGACCTTCCCTAACTAGTGTAAGTACACGTGCCGTCGTGTCAAGTGAGCGACGACTATGTTGCCCGTTGTGGTCGAATACATGCAAAAATGAAAGACCCTCTACGACATAATTTCCTTCTGATGGCTAGTCACGAGCGTCTTGATCTCTGCTGCGTTCAATACCTGAGCAGATGTGAGGCGTGTAAACGGAACCATTGACACAAGCAAAGTGAACAAACCTTCCACCCATGCAAAGCTGCCGCGCGAGTGTATCCGTTCAAGGCCTCCTTGGCAGTGTACGGTCTGCAGGTAAGAAAAGAAAGAAAGACGGATCATTACATCAATATCCCATGGTCGGTTGTGTCAATGATGTTGGGCCCCACCTATCCCAGTACTGAGGATGCAATCTTGCAGGCCGAGGGGTTATGTTCGATATCGCAAGTTTGATCTGCAACAGAATTGCCGGGACACTGCGCAAGGGAAAGATGCTTGGGACTAAGGTTTTTACCCTATCCGAAGACTAGACATACCTATAACTTGGAAGCCATCCTGTACTGCATGAGCTATAAAGCATTTTCCAAACCATGATGCCGCGCACCGTCTGAGGTTAGCAAATCCATGCATATCGATCCCCCTGTACCATTGCGAATAGTCCGTGTATAGTAGCGGGCATGCAGCAGAGTGCTTACCATCCGTTATATGGCCACCTCCGCCCTGGGTGCAAATGTATCTTCGAACTTAGGAGGATAGAGTGAGTACACGCACCTGCGAAAAGGGCAGGAAACGAGGTCGTATGACACGGAAGAAGGGAGGCGAGTGTGGAAAGCTTGGTGGGAACCGAACTTCAAGAACTACCGAATTCACGCCTCTGGCAAGACCAAGAAGAGGGCTCAACATTACACCATTCAATACTGAAACAATCTACGTACCTTTCTTTCATGTCTTTAGCTACTGGGAGCTCGGGATCGAAGGAGTGCATCTCGACAACCCATTGATAGATATTGTCTGTGTTAAATTCAGAGGGAATATACCACCCTAGAAGCTCTATCTCGTTTTGCTTCCGAGCCTTCAGTAGTTCTTTGTGCAATACTTTCAATTCTCTTTGCAGAGCCATGGTAGCTACCGTGGAGGACTCGATAGGTGGCGGAAGCAAGTCTAGAACGTTCTTCTCGGTCCATCCATGGTCTGGGAACCATTTGAGGGGGGGGTCGGTTGTCACCACCATATCCGCAGTCATAGCTGGGGAACTAAGGCTAGCAGGCATGACAGATTGTTGCACCTCGTCTGCTGCCCCGAAGATTGACATGTCGTCTTGGTCATACTCTACGGATAATCGTGCTTGACGGCACTCTTCTAGGATCTTGTCAAGGTGATGCGATGGTTTCGGTATGTCGATCGGTACATTTTGGACCTTAGCTTCATATTGTGGATCTTGTTCTAGGAATATTCCTCTAGGGCCCTTGGGATAGATAGCTTCTTGTGTGAAATCATGATCTCCACAGTCGACCAACAAATACCGACTAAAGACGGCCAGAGAAAAAGGGAAGGCGATCAGGTATGCGCTCACATATGGCAGTTGAGGGTGGCAAACGGAGACATACCACATGATCCAATCTGTATTATTTACGACATAACACGGAAACCTGCACACGAATCTCGACGGAACGTTGACGATCTCCGCAAGTACGAGGCATTTATTGGGTTTGAGGTTGCTGCCTCCCCATCTTGAGTAATTTGGGGCGGCATACGTCGACATCGACACTGAGCCGTCTGCCGCGAAGTAGACCCCTGGATATGTAGCAGTATTAACATGTCCAGAAGTGGGCGGGAAGGGAAGAGTCGGGGCTAACCGTTTCCATGGCTTCGTCCGTTTGCAATGTGTTTGTACCATAGTCCGTGACGGATGATCTTAAACCAAGAGAATCAGAAAGGGACGGGTTCATAGAAGGACTATGCATACCGAGTGCCAATTCTTCATTGGAGAACCATGGAAAGCCTGCACAAAAGAGGAGAAAAGATGAACCATTGCCGCGCGATTTTGGGAGAAAGGAGCCCACAAATATAGTGGGATGCCTCGATGGTGTAATATGAAACTCCTGTTCCAGTGCAGCGTTGAACTTGGCTGCTTTGTCGGGTGCGCCTGTCATAATACGGAACTGACGATAGGAATCGCCTGGATACAAGTAGTAGTCAATCAACGCACAAATACGGATGTAGATATTGCGAGATGCAACTGACTAACCGATGTTCCCAAGCAAGTCTTCTCTGTTCTTCAGTTCCTGGATATGTGCTGTGCATGATGCGAAGCACCTGTACGAAGCCATGAGCTTCCTCGACGCAGGCCGTAGATACTCCATGAACTCACCACTTCAAAAGGGACCAAGCAGCCGGGGGAGTCTGAGAATCCATATCCTGCAATCTCGCCGTTGGGTTCTTTAATAAAAACTGCTTCATCGCGGCGATCTAGGGGCCAACGTCATCAGTCCGGTGTCCCACGTCATCAAGACACACGGAACAAGTATACACACCGGAGGAAGCCTATCCAAAAGCGTCGTTATCGTCTTACGCATCTGTAGAAGTGTACAATCACCATCAACGACCGCCAGCCACAAAATAACAGCCGAAGGTTTACCTCCTGAACAGGTAGAGCATCAAAGTCGCACAACCCGTCGTCGTCGACTATGACAGTGCTACCTTGGGGAACTGGGACACGTAGGCCCATTCCACACGGGAAGGGTTCCTCAAGAGCGCCCTCCGCAGCAGCAACATATGCTAGAGAGACCAATAAATCCACGGTCTCTGTGTTGGTGGCGACTTCGTACTGCGGAGCATGGAGGGTAAGGAATAAGAAACATCAAGCGGCGCTGCACGGGTGATGTACTTACCTCCAAGGAAGGACCAAAATTCAGTGCGTAGTACTGGAATATGCAGAGATTCGAGCTACACACGTACGGTTTCAGAGCTTCGTATTTCTCGTTTTCGAATCGTTTGTGACATATGACGCAATTCCTGGCGCAGAGCTGGACTAAAGGTGAGAAGGTATCGAGTAAGTTATGATCACCTCACCGCAAGCCGCCTAATCAAGAACGCGAAAGCGGTCGTGATGATGTTGATGTCTGGTGATCCAGCCTCCATGGGATCAGCAGGCAGCTGGTACGAAGCAGATAATTTCCTCTCAGCCTCGTCTGCATTAGATAACATCTACAACCCATCAAGTCGTTCAAAAGTTGGCCAGAGAAACCGTGCGCACCTCCTCTTTTCTAGAAAAAACATTCTCGGGATCATCTAGTGCAGCTTCAGACTGCCACAGCAACTCTTCCGCAGCAGCCCAACTCAACCCGATCCTCCTCCTCAGCCAGATCAAGCGAAGTAGATACTTGTCCAATAAGTCTTCTAGTGAATCGCTCAAGCCCATTTTCCTGAAAGCACCCGGACCTGCTGCTTCGTGTTGCAACCTTTCTTCAAACAACTGTGCAGATCCGTCAGCAACTCCTCCTTCCGATTCTGTGACATGAATGTATTGACGGAAGGCGGATCTAACTTGGTCTAAAGGGGGTTTATAGTTCGATGAGAGTCCTAATTTGAATCTGAGTGCGACGCTTGCGAACGCAGCGTCGGGAATCACGGAACCATCACGGCCGAGAACTGGATAGAACCCTCGAAATCCGGATATGAGAAGAGTCAGACATTGACCAGGTTGCAAAAAATGTCTGTCCCAGGCGAATAACGCATGCGGAGGGATGTAGGCAGTTAGGTCGATTACAGGTAATGATACGGACAGGTAGAATTCGCCGCCCGCACGGATAATACCGGGGTGATAGCCTGCATCCCTTGCTTCAGTGAAGTCTCTGGTAGTACCGAGAGGTGAGTGGCTGGCGCGGTGAAGAAAGGAGAGAAGAGACCGACTTGCACAGTCGACCGATTTGTAATTGAGGCACAGAAGAAGGTTCGAAATCCAAATCCATATATTGGGAAGATTGTTCGTCAAACTGGTCTTCATCGAAACTAGAACTCAGCGCGTCCAAGTCCTCCCCCCCAGCGTCTGCTTCGAGTCCTATGAGTCCATCTTCTTCGTTATGATCGTTGATGGATATGGCATTGCAGCCACGAGGCAACTCTTCCAAGAAAAACTCGACGACATCTTTTACCGTGCACGATTTTCGATCTGACAGCTTTTTGATGGAGTTAGAAATTTGGGGTGTGACGAATGCATCGTCTTGAGTGTAGCCGAAGAAGGTATGGCTATGAGGATATTCGGACGTGTCTAAACCGTGGATCAGATTATGTACTGTAATTAAATGAGGCGTTACGAGGAGAGCGAGCCGGTACCTGAAATGAAGATGTTTATCGTTGTCGTCGGTGTCATTCCATCTCCACATCTGTTCGAGGATTCTGACAGGATATGTGCATCGACGAGATCGAACTTGAAGGATCCTTCTTCATCGCCAGCTCTGACGTCTATGTACCAACGACCAAAGTGGATGAGCATGCATGCCGGCGAGCGTGAGGGCAACAATCAGGGGAGCTCGATGAAGGAGAAGTTATCCTCACCATACACATTCCATCTCCTACTGTTGCTTGCTGACGTTGACTTGAAGTTGGTGCACGTTTGAAGCTCGGATAGATCTGCGGCGAACTTCTTAGGACCATTGACGGGACCTGACATGGTCACCATCATACGAGTGGGAGTAGGCGTTAAAGTTAGGGATATTAAGACCTCCTATAACGTTGCACGAAAGCACGGCTTTAGGGCGAACGAACAGAGTATCTTAAGATCTCTGACTTAAATGCTGTTGGTGGGTTGCAGGTTGGCACACCTGCGCTGGAATGGCCGGAATGCTGCGTCCCTTGTCTTTGTGCTTGTGGACACTGGCAGGGTGACTCTGTACATGCTCTAAATGGCGATACGACGATCTACATAAACATACCCAAAGTTTCAGTCTCTCCCCCGGTGTAAGCCGGTCGTATGTACTAGTGAATACCACCTTGGCAATTTGTGGGGGGTTCTATATAGGGGGGCTTCGTCGCTAGATTATGGAGAAAGTTACATAAACTTTGCATCTAGAACTGTATGCGCACAGCATGGTGTGCTGAATGGAGGCAGCTGCTAGTTATGTTCAAGACTGCTACACAACTGGCAATCCATCCTTCGACTTGCCCTCCAATGGCCAGGAACCACTCAGCATTCTTCGCCAACCTCACAGAAATGCTATGCAACCTCCCCGGCCAATTTTGCGCGACGTCTAAATGTCTCCAGCCTCCACCATCCATGTGTACTGGGAGACACCAACCCTTGACTTCTAATCCAGTGTATGATCACTGCGCAAATGACGAAAGGGGAGTGGCAGTACATACTTCTATTGCCTTGTCAGTGTTACATACCAGCTTATACTCATTTTCCCCAGTAAGAGCGTAGGTCCATGGTTTTTGTTCAATGAAGCGGGTTTACTAGTAGGATTAAACTGGAGTTCCCTTGATCCCTCTGGAATGCTGTCCTGATACGTTTTATCGTTTCCCTTGTTGCGCTGTCGCGAACGTCTTCATGTTGTCCATCAAGGATTCCTGCGATGGTCCCATGAAAGCGGCAACTGAGTCGATATCAATGCGCGTTTTCCATTACTCACATGGCCGGGGATGATGATGTTGATGAGGGCGACGATATTGTACACAGGTAGCGTTCTCAACACCCACAGCAGTGGGTATTCGAGCGCCAAGGAAGCAGCAACTACAAGATAAGTCCTCGAGCTGCAGAAAAAACGGGGTCAGAAAATATCTCTTATGAAACCTTGATCTGTGACCGCTCACGATTGCACCCCAGGGATCCCCATCGGTCGTCCTCTCTGCGCCGTCTGGTCTTGCGGAGTAGTGTGCAACAATATGCATTCGCCCGCAGGCTCTGAAAATTAGACGCTCAGTCGGAGGGAGCGGCAAAGTGGCAGCGATTCAGACAAGACCGTGCAGCAGCAGTCGTTTCAGCGTGACAACCTAATAGACTATACGCATGGGTCTTGCCATGATGTCTTTTACAATCCGTACCGCTACCCTCCGTGGCAACGGCATATACAGTCGCAGAGGGTGAGGAAGCAATAGACCGCTGTACAACAACGAATACATTGACGAGTATGAGCGCCCGACATTCAGCTCTGGGTTTCCTAGGGTCAGCATTAACTTCGTCCAAGTTCACGATATTGGATTTACGTGTTAGATTTGGCAATGCGGGTTTGAGTGAGAGTAATTTCTCTTCGATTCAATGCAGGAAATCATGGTGACTATGACGATTGCATTAGTAGAGGGTAAGGGCCCGAGGGCTCCCCTTGTTAGACACGTGAGGTGTGCCAGAGTTATCAATGAACACTGGTACGACGTCGTGTCGATAGTAGGTAGGAACTGGTACGATGCTGTTTCGGGGCACCACCAGAGTTCTGTTAGTATCCCGTACCAAGTCGCACGATTATCAACGGCTGGTCACGATCATCAACACTGACTGCAGTGAGGATGATAACACCGTTACTTACGGCCATAAGTAGGATCCGGAACCAGGAGAGGTACGCGTGACATGACGTCCAGACCTGATGATCAATAAGTCGAAGTCGTTTACCTTACGGGGGTCTAGCAGTAAATATCGGTCGGCAGACTAGAAGCGAAGCGGCATGATCGCCGACCTCCGGAACATCGTTCAACGGGCAGATTGGACGTGCGAAGAGCAGGGGAGGAGGGTAAAACGAGGGTTACAAGGAGCCTAGAAATGTTCGCCATCGGTTATCGGGACATGTACTTACGTAATACTCTTACAACGTGAGTACTACAGCAAGTGCGACAGCCCGCAACCTCATCTCGTCAAGTTTGACAACTCACTCGTTTTTTCAAACATGGTTGCAAAGCAGTCGAAGAAATGTCGTCACCCCAGAGTTATCGGCTCATCTAATTCTATGTCTAGCCTTTCCTCCGTACGTAGTTCATTCTTTCCTTCTGATCCCGTTTATCGTTTCACACAAAACTAGCCAAGGGATAAGTCCCAGGCTCTAGCTGGGGCTCTCGTTCGGTCTAAGACAGAAACGTGTGATAATTCATCTAGCAGAACATTTGCCAGAGTGAGGCGCTTCTTCCAGCGGTCGAGCCAAAGTCATCCAACTTTCACTTCTGGGCCAAGTGTTGCCGGAGGTGGGGAAGCGCCGCAGGAACTAACACTAGTGGGTTCTGCTCACTACGTATGTGATCTATGGTTTCCTGCTGCCGCAACGACTCTGAGTGATTTGTTTGGACAGACTCAACGCTCAATTAGTGAAGCAGGACCAGAAGCCTTATCAGCTGCAGTAGACAAGGACATCGATGCTGAAATACAAGAATTTGACGAGGTGAACCCCGTATTGCGTATCGACGAATGCGTGGCTGACCTTGCTGCCAACACCAATACCGCATTCGTCGAAATCCAGGACTTCGGTAACATGTATTTCACACCTTTCAAAGATTTCAAAGAAGTTGCCACTATGCTTTCCAACGTACGTATGCCGGTTTTGTGGGTTTGTACAGCAACCACATACGCGTGCCAGGTCCACCCCTTCGTCCAAGTTGCTATGGGAATTTTGGTTGCTGCCTCCCAGGTACGTTCCCGCTCTCATATTCTTTCCTCACCCCTCACTTATCCGTCCTTAGATATTCACGACTAAGGCGAATCTGGATACAGCATTATGCGGGCTCCTGAACACAGTCAAAGATGTCTACGTGTTGCTGTCAGAAGAAGATACCGTTAAGAATGTCCAAAGCGCGAGAGAGACATTAGGAATGATTGCACGAGTAATAAGCGATGCTGCATATTTCATCAAGGATTATCCAGAGGCGAAGAGTTCCTGTGAGTCCACAGCGCTCTCACTAGGAAATCTGCTTTGATACGTTTTCAGGGTCGAGACAAGGGAAGAATCCGATGCGCCAGACGCAGCTCGTCATTGATGACTACGCCAGGATGCTAAGTGACTTGATGCAACAATTTCGAGGCCATACGATCCGGAACATCCAGATCAACGCGTACCGCGTTCTTGAAGATTCGGGTGTGGGCGGGATGACTTACGCACAGAGTCCAGGCCTCGTTGGGAACAAAAGATGCCTTGACAACACTAGGACAGAGGTTCTCGCGGAAATCATCAACTGGGTCCAGGATGCCAGTGAACACATCCCGCGGATTTTCTGGCTATATGGCCAAGGTGGCAAGGGGAAATCTGCTATTGCCCACACCGTCGTCCAGTGGTTTCAGGATGCTGGAGGGCTTGTATCGTGCTTTTGCTTCGCTCGTGACAGGCAGGCTGAGCACCGCGAAGGAAAGATATTTACAACCATCGCACGCGATCTTGCGGACCGTGACCCCTCATTCCGGCGAGCACTGGCTAATGTCATTGCAAGAGATCATTCGCTTGCTACCACATCGGACATCAAGCTACAGTGGGAGAAGCTCATTTTGGGCCCGCTGTCCATGGTCAGGGGTGGCACGATTGGGAGCGTGTTCGTGGTCATTGACGCATTGGACGAGAGTGGTCTGGAATCATCGCGAAGAGACATTTTATCGGTGCTTGCGTCAGCTCATGCTGTCGGGCTCCCTCGCAACTTCCGCATCCTCGTGACATCCCGTCCCCTGCCTGATATCAAGGATGCCCTGCGTGCGTCTCAGCACATTAAGGTCTATGCGTTAGACCATATCTCTGTGGTGTTGGTGGAACGTGATATCCGGTTATTTGTTTCCGAACGACTTGGGAATGTCCGAGACATCGGAGCCACAGAAATTCAGAGAATTGCTCAGGCGGCTGATGGGATATTTGAGTGGGCTCGTCTCGCCTGCGACTTCATCCAACAAAATAGGCTGGGTCAAACTGCCAAGGAGCGGTTCGAGCTGATCATCTCTCTTCCTTACGGAGATGGGAGAACCCTGTTAGATGCCATGTATGCAGCAGTTCTGGGAGGCATTGTACCTGAGGACCAAACCAGCCTTGGACGATTCCGTTCTGTGATGCAGCAGGTTCTCTTCACAGCTGTGCCACTGTCTATGCAGGCATTGAATGAGATACGCAGCCGCTTCCCCTGCGAGGAGGATCATTATGATGTGGCTGTTGTCCTCACATTTATGGCATCCCTGTTGAGTGGAATCACTGACAGGTCCTCTCCTATTCAACTCCTCCATACATCATTCCACGACTTTCTTGTTGACCCTGTAAAGGGTGGAGCATACTTCGTTGGTGCATCTGGGATGCACGACCTTGCCTTTGCTTCCTTGCAGATCCTTTGCCATGGCCTACAATTCAACATTTGTGGACTGGAATCTTCCTACCTTTGCAATGCTGAGGTTCCTGACTTATCAGAAAGGGTTACCAAAAACATACCACCCTCACTATCATACTCATGTCAATACTGGGCCCAGCATCTGCAGATGACTACATTTGACCCTGTGCTTGCAAAATTTGTGAAAGTGATTGTGGGTAGTGAAAAAATTCTTTTTTGGTTGGAGACTCTCAGCCTGCTTGGAGTATTTGGATGTGCTAGAGGTGCCCTTACCCACATTACAATATGGTTACAGGTGAGCATTCTATGGTCTTGCTTTAATGTTATCTGACATCACATCACAGGGCCAAAATGGCTTTGGTGATACATTAATGATGGCACAAGAGGAGATCAAGTTCATTGAAAATTTTGGCAGTGCAATTGCATATAGTGCACCACACCTATACCTCTCTGCACTACCATTTGCTCCTTCAAACACAATGATATCAAAAATGCTCCTGCCAAAATTTTCTAGCCTTGCTGTGGTCTCCAAAGGATGTAAAGAATGGCCAAGCAATCAACTTGCCTTGGAGGAGCCTACCTCTTCAGTCCTTTCAGTTGCATTTTCCCCTGATGGTGGGAGGGTTGTCTCAGGTTCAGATGACAACAATGTTAGGGTCTGGGATGCCATGAGTGGTGTACAGGTTGGGAGCCCTCTTCAAGGGCATACTTCTTCAGTCAATTCAGTTGCATACTCCTTTGATGGCAAACAAATTGTCTCAGGGTCAGATGATGGAACTGTCAGAATTTGGGATGCTGAAAAAGGTGTGCAGGTTGGCATTCCACTTGAGGAGCACATTTCTTCAGTCAATTCAGTTGCATTTTCCCCTGATGGGAAGAGGATTGCTTCAGGGTCTTCTGACACAACTGTGGTAATTTGGGATGCTAGGAAGGGTGTGCAAATTGGTAATCAGCTTGAGGAGAGAACTTCAATCTTTTCAGTTGCATTTTCTCCAAATGGCAGAAGGGTTGTCTCAGGGTCTTCTGACAATACCATAAGGATCTGGGATGTTGTAAAAGGTTCACAGATTGGCAACCTTCTTCAGGGGCATACTTCTTCAGTCTTTTCTGTTGCATATTCCTATGATGGCAGAAGGATTGTTTCAGGCTCAGCTGACAAGACAGTAAGGATCTGGGATGCTGAAAAAGGTGTCCAGATTGGGAGGCTGCTTGAGGGGCATATATCTTTAGTCTTTTCAGCCACATTCTCCCCTGATGGGAAAACAGTGATCTCAGGCTCAGCTGACAACACTGTGAGGATCTGGGATGTTGAGAGGGGTGTGCAAATTGGTAGTCCACTTGAGCACACATCTGCAGTTAATTCAGTTGCATTCTCCCTTGATGGCAAGAGGATTATCTCAGGCTCAGATGATGCAACCATAAGGGTCTGGAATGCTGAAAGTTTTGAGGATGCAATCCACATTCATGAGAAGTTCAAGTCCTCATTACAAAGTTCAGAAGGTGAACCCCTTTCATCTTTTATGGCACATGGTATGTATTATCTACCAATCACAAGTTCTCAGTTCACTAAAACTCAGTATTAAAGTCAACCCAATTTGCTTTTCACCCATCCTTTCACATGCACTCAATGACAGTGAACGACTTCTTGGTGGACTGTCACTGGACAATGTCATTGTAGACAGTGATCCAGTCAAACTTCACAGTGATGGCTGGATAAAAGGTCCAAGAGGCAGATTGCTACTTTGGATACATCCAGCATTCTGGGGGTCATTTTATTCCATGAGGACTATAGTGGTGATTTCTACTGGTTGTTGTCTGGAGTTGGACTTAAGCAAGATGGTTCATGGGCATAAGTGGCAGGAATGTTTCAAGTCAGTTGCCTTGACTTGACATTCTATTTTATCTACCTAGTGCTGTATAACAACTTGAAAACACTTGTTGAAACATTTTCTGAGAATGATCATTTCACTGACTTCCATGGCTGTGATGGTGAATGCAAGGTGGAGGTCCAGAACCCAGCCATGAGGTTGATATGAGATTATGTAATAAGGAAACAAAGGAAGAACAAGTTGAAAAGGACAAGTGAATATTGTGACACTATCCCCTCCTTGGTGGTTTACTTGCAGGCAACTGAAAACTGAGCTGGAAATAGTGTACTTATTAAAGGGGCAGAAAGGGAAAAAAGTGGTCAAGGGCAAGGCCTTGGAACTTTTGAGGCTGATCCTGGTTCCTATGTCCAATCTTCCTCCTTGTATCCTTTCAAGTTGATCATGTAGATTAGTTCATGCTTTGTTTACTGATATCACCTTGTGGAGACCAACCCACTGCTCTGCAGATGACTGGTCTCATCTGACTACTGTGTCATGTGAGGCAATGATGTCTCAGGGGACTCTCCAGACAGTCATAAGATGGTTAGCCTAATGAAGGTATGAGTTTCTCAGTGTACAAAGTAATCACTTTATTAGTACCTAACAAAGGTATGAGTTTCTACACTATGTTAGTACCAAGTAAATGAATGAAAATGTAGCTATACTCACCTCAGTGTATGAAGGAATCATTGAGGTGGAAAATAATGGTGTGGAAAACTTATAGTACCATAATTAGTAAGTGGAGTGACATTGGAATTTAATTCTGAAGGTTGAAGAGAAATTCTGAGTGCTCTGGGTGAAACTCCAAGACATTACCATAAGTCAAGAATGCATACTTGACACTCCCCCTCAATCAGAATGAAGTCCAAGTGTAGATGTGAAATGTTTCACCTTGGTGCTTGGTAAAGGTTTTGTAAGGGTATTGGTGACTGTGTCATCAGCAGGGCAATAAATAAGATGGAAGGAATGATTTTCCACAGCAAAACAAATGAAATGGTATCATATATTGATGTGCTTTGTGCAAGCATGGTAGCTGCCATCTTTGGTGAGCATGATGGCAGATTGACTGTCAGAATATAGTGGAATAGGGTGTTTGAGTGGGTGGAAAACTTCACCAATGAGTTGTTGAAGCCATAGGCCCTCTTTGGCTGCATGGGTTGCTGTGACATACTCTGCTTCTGCAGTCAAAAGTGTGATGAGTTCTTGTTTCCATGAAGCCCAACTGATAGCTCCACCATCTAGTAGGTATGCATATCCACTTATAGCACATTGATGCTCCCACAAAGCTCCATCTGCATCAGTATAGCCCATGAGGCCTCATTCTGTATTTCTGAATGTCAAAGCAAGTGCTTTTGTGCCTGAGATATACATACCTGTAGATTCATTTTACAGCTTCCCAGTGAGTCATGTTGGGTGTGTTGTTGAACTGTGCAAATGTGGAGACTGCAAATGTGATGTCTGGGCATGTTCCAACAACAAGATGCATGAGGGAGCCAACAGTAGCATGGTAGGGTACATTTTTCATGTGTGCAGCTTCTTTGGCTGACTGCAGAATTTCTCCATGGGAGAGTTTTATGCCAGGGTCCATTGGAATTGTGGATGGCTTGCAGTTGGTGAGGTTGTATTTCATTATGATGGTGTCATAGTTGTCCCTTGACTCTGGCCAGACTTGGTCTTGCACTTGTTCAGTCTGGCCTTGGCCTCACCAATCCTTTATTCCCAGATAGTCTAGCATGGTAAACACTGCTTTGCAGTGCATGTCACTTTGGTTGAACCCTGCCTGGTCATGTCCCCAGTCTGCCCTGCCCTGGTCTCTGTTACCTTAGTCATACCTTACTAATACTAGTCTTACCAATTGTCTTAGCAATCCTTGCAAGACTGGCATTACTGGTCTCTGTACTATAGTCAGTCTCTAGTATATAAACCCATAGATACTTGGCTTGTACTCTCCAGTCTGAAATCAATTAAGTTCTATCTGTAACTCTCATCTCAGCCTTGGACTTGGACTGAAACCCATGCAAGGGAATAGTGCTGTGTCCTCAGTCACTAAGTCCAATCAGTCCACCTTCTGTATCTCTTCCCCTGACCCCAACCCCTTGGCCTCATGCCTGCTTTGGTCTCTGGTCTGGCCTCAACCTGGACTTTATGAACTTGACAGTATTTCAGACTTGCTACTTGTGTGGGTCTAACACATCATGGCAACAAAAACTCATTTCCAACCTCCCTGTGGCTGCTCTGCCACCAACCCCAACTCTGCCTCAGCCAGTGGAACCCACTGCAAGACAGCACTAGCTGCCTTGGGCACCACTAGGTGCTCTCCAGACCCCATCAGTCCTTTCAGGGGCTTTTCAGCCCAAACATCCAATACTCCCACCCCACATTGTCCCACTGCTCCCATCCCCAAGGATGACCCCAGTGATGATGGGCTGGGTGATGATAATAACAATGATCCTGATGATGATGACCCCAGCAATGGTCCTGGTGATGATGGGCCTGGTGATGATAATCTGGATGAGGATGATCTGGACTTCCCAGACCCAGACACTGAACCTGCAGTTGCAGTCTTCAACAGCCTTGCAAAGGCCATCAAGCTACTGGCCTGCAACACCCATGCTAGCCCTGAGTCCTCAAGCAGGACCAAGTTGTGTGAGCCTGATACCTTTGATGGTACCAACCCCAAGAAGCTTTGTGCCTTCTTCATCCAGTGTAAGCTTAATTTTCAAGACCAACCCTGGGCTTTTAGGACCAACCATGCAAAGGTCATCTTTACCCAGTCCTACCTCAAAGGCATGGCCTTAGAATGGTTTGAGCCAGACTTGCTCAGAGTTGAGGACCCTGATGACCAGCCTCTCTGGATGGACTCCTGGAGGGAGTTCATCCTAGAATTACAAACCACCTTTGGCCCCCACGACCCAGTTGCTGATGCTGAGAGCCAACTTGACCATTTACATATGAAAGATAACCAGCACATCAACAAGTACATAGTTGATTTTAATCAGCTTGCTTCACAAGTCCAAGGCTATGGTGATGGTGCACTATGCCACCACTTCTACTCTGGACTCCCAGACTGGATCAAGGATGAAGTCTGTCAGGTTGGCAAGCCCCAGACACTACACAAGCTCTGCCACCTTGCCCAGGAAATAGATGCACACTACTGGGAATGCAAAGAAGAAATCCAATGGGCAAGTAAGCATCAGGGCTTGTCTGCCTCCAACAACAAGTCCAGCAGCTCCAGTAACAACAGTCAGTCCAAGGCTGGCCAGAACAAGCCCAAGACCAGCAGTAACCACACCAATTCTACCCAGTCCAAGCCGGCTTCATTGAAGCCGGGCAACAACAACAACAGCAACTTGTCCAAGCCCAAGCCTAGCAAACTCGGCAAAGATGGGAAGCTCACCCCCAAGGAATGCAAGCATCACATGGATGGAAACCTCTGCATGTTCTGTGGGGGGTCTGGTCATTTTGCTGACAAATGCCCCAAGAAAGCCAGAAAGGCCCAGGCTTGTGCTGCAGCCACCACTGAAGCCACACCAGCCTTGGGCTTGGGCTCTACCCCCAAGACAAAAAAATAGGTAGCAGCTCCCAGGACTCTGCACAAACCAGGAGCTGTGTTGACTCCAGTTGTGCAAACTTGGAGGCTTGTCTCAACATGTCTGCTCTTTCCAGTCCAAATTCTTTAACCCCATATGACACATTAGAAAATCCAGAACTACCTCAGCTTCATACTTTAGTGGACTCTGGTTCCACTCATTGTTTTATAGATAATCATTTTGTTAATCAACACTTGTTTACCCCATACTTGGTCTCCCAAATCTGACTCCAGCTTTTTGATGGAACATCCACCTTTACCATAACCCAAGCAGTAGATGTCAATATCCACTTCACATCTGGCAATGTTACCCTGGTAACCCTGTTTTTAGCCCCATTGGATTCTGAGTGTAAGATAGTCCTTAGACATGACTGGCTCACCTGCTACAATCTGTTGATTGATTGGGTACTGAGCAGCCTAACATTCTGGACTCCTGCACAAGGAATGCCAACCCTGTTGACACCTCCTGTAAGCCCAGTTCCCACCAGCCTTCCTGACCCTGGTCCTAGTGACCAACCTGGCCTTGCACCATCTGTACCAGCCTCCAACTCCCCAGCTCACACCCCCCTGAAGGCCCCTCTTGTCTCCCTAATCAATGCAGCTGCCTTCATGTGTGCCTGCAGACTTGAAGGGTCTGTCCAGTTCCAACTTCAGCTCCACCCCTTGGACTCAGTTCAGGCCTGATCAGCCTTGGCTTCCCCTCCTCTGGCCTTACCCAATGTACTGGAAGAGTATCACAATTTTGCTGATGTGTTTAGCAAAGCCAAGGCTTTGGCACTCCTGCCTCACTGGGAGTATGATTTGAAGATAGAGCTTGAAGAAGGAACAACCCCACCCCTAGGCACCATCTACTTGATGTCACACACCAAAGGTGTTTGGTGAGGTGGACATGGATGCAGCTGATGAATGGAGATGAAGACCATAGCCCTCATGTGAAGAAGGACAGCCAGAAATGTCAGCAGTCATCCCTCACACAAGAACAAGTCATCAATGCCAAAGAAAAGGGAAGGAAGCAAGTTAAGCACCAATAAAAGTTCTTAAGTGCCCATGTATGGCATTCTGGTTTTTGATGTATCTCCACCAATTCTGCAGATACCAACACCATTCCCACACTCACTTGTAGTGCTCAGCTATGCAATCCTACCTTCCAAAATTGGAAAGGATTTGTGCACTCCACACATTTCTACAGCACTCCCTCCAAAAGATGCTCATTTTGCTAATTCTTCTGATATGGCCACCTCCACATCAATCATTTTTCTTGTCCCCTTTGCTAGGGACAATGGCTACATATATCTACCAGGAGTTCCTACCAGCTTCCATCCTGAAGCATCTTGGTACATCCCATCCTCATCTGCCCCCTCTCAGCCCATCCAGCTTGGACAGCACATTCTTTTTGTCAGTATGACCTCTAGGAGGATGTTCTTTGGTCACCTCAGGTCTGTCATTTGCTTAGAAAGGTCTTATGTGGTTGTTTCAGTCTCTCCAGTCCAAGAAGCATATGGATCCTTCCTCCCTGCTCCCTGAAACATCTTCATACCAGTCTCATCCATCATTCTTCCAAAATTGTGACAGCTACAGTATAATCTACTGTTCTCCACTCTCCCTGTTTGCATCCATGATGAGTATGATGCACATCTTGCCTCCTTATTGCAAGATACAGCAGATGATGCTCCCCCTTTGTCCTCTCTTCCAACAGAGCCTATTCATGAAGTTTTTACTTGCTTCACTGAGAGGACTGTAAGGGGGGGAAAGTTGTGATCCTTTATGCTCCTGTCACCCCACAGACCCCCAAAGCTTGACCCCTGTTGACATCTGATTCACCCTGTCCACTTTTGGATGTACTATATTGGCATCAGATCAGTGCTGCCTCTCTGTCATCCCACTTTGGCCTAGAAGCAATCTCTTCAAGATGTGACATGCACAGCCTCCCCCTAATGTGATTCCAGTGCACTTTCCCAGTTTCTGACATTACTTGACTCATACTTTGACATTCTGACTATCTTTGACTCACCTATTGCCAATACTTACCAATCTTTTGACCTTGCTTACTGATTCTTCACTTTTTGGCTTACTTATCCTTACCAATTCTTTCTAAGATGATTACCCACTGCTTACATTCCTTACTCATCAGTTACCAATCACTTACCAAGCATTTTCACCTTGTTTTCCATAGGAAATGCCTCTGTACTGTATATAAATCACTGTACATAGGTGTCATAGCCATGTCTTGACCCCGGCCAGACTCGGCCTCGCACTCATTGAGTCCAGCCTCGGCCTCATCTGTCCCCTTGTCCCCAGATAGCTTAGCGCAGTGAACACTGCTTTGCAGTGTCTGTCATTTCAGTTAGGTCCTGTCCCTGGTCCACCTGTCCCAGTCTCCATTACCTTAGTCATGCATTACTAATACCTGTCTTACCAATCCTCTTAGCAATCCTTGTGAGACCGGCATTACTGGTCTCCGTACTATAGCTACTCTAGTATATAAGCTCATAGATACTCGGCCTGTAGACCTCAGTCTGAAATCAACTAAGTTAACCTGATAACCCTGCTTCGGCCTCGGACTCGGACTGAGACCCACGCAAGGGAATAGTGCTGTACTCCCAGTCGCTAAGTCCAATCAGTCCAATCATCTGTGTCTTTGACTCCCCTTCTGGTCCTGACCCCTCGGTCTCGCACCCGCTTCGGTCTCCAGTCCAGTCCCAACCCAGACATCCCATACTTGACAGTATTTCAGACTCACCACTTGTGTGGGTCTAAACCATCATGGCAACCAAGACTTGTTTTCAGCCTCCCCATGGTCATTCTGCCACTAATCCCGACTCTGCCTCAGCCAGTGGGGCTTGCTGCGAGACAGCACTAGCTGCCTTGGGCACCACTAGGTGCTCCCCAGATCCCATTAGTCCTTTCAGGGGCTTTTCAGCCTGGACATCCAATACACCCACTCCATGCTGCCCTACTGCCCCCATCCCCGAGGGTGACCCCAGTGATGATGGGCCAGGTGACGATGATGACAACAACCCAGACGATGATGACCCCAGTGATAATGGTCCTGGTGATGATAATCTGGAAGATAATGATCTGGAGGACAAACCGGACCTCCCAGATCTGGACACTGAGCCTGCCATTATGGTCTTGGACAACCTTGCATCAGCCATCAAATTGTTGGCTTGCAATGCCTGTACTAGTCCTGAATCCTCAAGCAGGACCAAGTTACGTGAGCCCGACACTTTCAATGGTACCGACCCCAAGAAACTTCGCACTTTCTTCATCCAGTGCAAACTCAATTTCCAAGACCATCCCCAGGCTTTCAGGACCGACCATGCCAAAGTCATCTTCATGCAATCCTACCTCAAAGGCATGGCCCTTGAGTGGTTCAAGCCAGACTTGCTCAGGCTTGATGACCCTGACGACTGGCCTCTCTGGATGGACTCCTGGAGGGAGTTCGTCCTAGAATTGCAAACCACCTTCGGCCCCCATGACCCGGTCACTGACGCTGAGAGTCAGCTTGACCATCTACATATGAAGGAAAGTCAGCGCATCAACAAATACATAGTTGACTTTAATCAGCTTGCTTTGCAAGTCTGAGGCTATGGAGATGGTGCGCTGCGCCATCATTTCTATTCCGGGCTCCCAGACTGGATTAAGGACAAAGTCTGTCAAGTTGGAAAACCCCAGACACTTCACGAGCTCTGCCACCTCACCCAAGAGATAGATGCGTGCTATTGGGAGCACAAGGAAGAAGTCCAGTCGGCGAGTAAGCACCAAGGCTTGTCTAACTCCAGCAACAATAAGTCCGGAGGTTCCGGCAACAACAGTCAGGCCAAGACCGGTCAGGAGAAAGCCAAGACCGGCAACAATAACAACTGCAGTTCTTCCCCTAAGCTGGCTTCATCAAAGCCAGGCAACAATAATAGTAGCAACTCTTCCAAGCCCGAGCCTAGCAAGCTCAGGAAGGATGGGAAGCTTACCCCTGAAGAATGCAAGCATCGCATAGACGGAAACCTCTGCATGTTCTGCAGAGGGTCCGGTCACTTCGCTGACAAATGCCCTAAGAAAGCCGGAAAAGCCAAAGCTCGTGCTGCGGCTACCACTGAGGCCGCACCAGCCTCAGGCTCGGGTTCTACCCCTGAGACAAAAAAATAGGTAGCAGCTCCCAGGACTCCGCACAATCTGGGAGCTGCATTGACTCCGGTTGTGCAAACTTGGAGGCTTGTCTCAACGTGTCCACTCTTTCCAGTCTGAACTCTTTAACCCCATATGTCACATTAGAAAACCCAGAAATACCTTGGCTTCATACTTTAGTGGACTCCGGTTCCACACATTGTTTCATAGATAACCAATTTGTTAATCAACACTCTTTTACCCCTTACTCGGCCTCACCAATCCGACTCTGGCTCTTCGATGGAACGTCCACCTTCACTATAACCCAAGCAGTAGATGTCAATATCCGCTTTGCATCCGGTGATGTCACCCCGGTAACCCTGTATCTAGCCCCATTGGATTCCGAGTGTAAGATAGTTCTCGGACATGACTGGCTCACCCGCTACAATCTGTTGATTGACTGGGTACTGAGCAGTCTAACATTCTGGACTCCTGCACAAGGAATGCCAACCCTGTCGACACCCCCTGTAAGCCCGGTTTCCACTGGCCTCCCTGACTCTGGTCCTAGTGACCAACCCGGCCTTGCGCCATCTGTACCGGTCTCCAACTCCCCGGCTCGCACCCCTCTGAAGGCCCCTCTTGTTTCTCTAATCAATGCAGCCGCTTTTGTGTGCGCCTGCAAACTAGAAGGGTCTGTCCAGTTCCAACTTCAGCTCCGCCCCTCGGATTCAGCTCAAGCCCAATCGGCCTCGGCTTCCCCTCCTCCGGCCTTACCCAACGTCCTGGAAGAGTACCACGACTTCGCTGATGTATTCAGCAAGGCCAAGGCCTTGGCACTCCTGCCACACCAGGAGTATGACCTGAAGATAGAGCTCGAAGAAGGAACAACCCCACCTCTTGGCACCATCTATTCACTTTACCCGGTCGAGCTGCAGGCTCTCCAGACCTTCATCGACGAAAACCTTACTACCGGATTCATTTGGCCTGCCTCCTCCGCCTATGCTGCACCAGTACTCTTTGTCAAGAAGAAGGACAGCTCCCTCCAGCTTTGCATAGACTTCCGCAGCCTCAACACAATCACTAAGAAGGACTGCTACCCACTCCCGCTCATCTCCAACCTCTTGGATTCACCAAGCCGAGCCAAGATCTATACTAAAATTGATCTTCAGCATGCCTACCATCTCGTCCAGATTGCCCCGGGCAATGAATGGAAGACTGCCTTCCGGACTCAGTATGGATCCTATGAGTGGTTAGTGATGCCCTTCGGCCTCACCAATGCCCCAGCCACTTTCCAATGCTTCGTGAATACCATCTTTGCAGATATGTTAGATGTCTGTGTGGTCATCTACCTAGATGACATCTTGATCTATTCCGGAGATAAGGAGTCTCATAAGCAACATGTCCGAGAGGTCCTCCACCAGCTTCGGCTTCACGGTCTTTATGCAAAGCCAGAGAAATGTGAGTTCCACTTGGACTCGGTCAAATACCTTGGATTCCACCTCTCCCCTGCCGGCCTCACGATGTCCAAGGAAAAGGTCCAGACCATCTGCGATTGGCCTGAGCCTTGCAAGGTCAAGGACATTCAGTCTTTCCTTGGATTCACCAACTTCTACTGCCAGTTTATCTTTAATTACTCGGACATTGTCGTACCACTGACTCGGCTTACCCGCAAGGGGGCTCCTTGGAACTTCTCTGAGGAGTGCTGCTGGTCATTTAATAACCTCAAGGCCGCCTTCACTACCGTGCCGGTCTTAACTCATTTCATCCCTGGGGTCCCCATCACCATCGAGACTGATGCCTCGGACTATGCCATTGCTGGCATCCTCTCTATCACCTGTGGCGATGGCCAGATCCACCCGGTCGCTTTCTACTCCTGGACTCTGATGGCCCTGGAATTGAATTATGATACTCACGACAAGGAATTGCTTGCAATCTTTGAAGCATTCTGGACCTGGTGCCATTACCTTGAGGGCTTGGCCTCACCAGTCGACATTGTAACCGACCACAAGAACCTCGAGTACTTCTCTACCTCTAAAGTACTCACCCGCCACCAAGCTCGTTGGTCTGAGTTCCTGTCTCAGTTCAATATGATCATTTGATTCAGGCCCGGTAAGCTCGGGGCTAAGCCCGATGCCCTAACTAGATGATGGGACATCTACCCCAAAGAGGGGGATAGTGGCTATGCCCAAGTGAACCCACAGAACCTGAGACCAGTCTTCACCCAAGAGCAACTAGCGGTTTCCCTTCGTGCAACCTACCTCAAGTACCCGGTCTTACGAGCAGTCACACTGATGGATATAGAGAAGCTTCATAATGACATCCTGACTGCACTACCAGACGACCCGGTCTCACAAATCCGTCTGTCCAACATGTCTGATCCCCAGTGGTCAGTAGATGACACCAGCTTCCTTCGGCTTGATGGAAGAATCTACATGCTGGACTCAAATGATCTCCATCTTAGGGTCTTGCAGCTTAAGCATGACCGCCCCCTGTCTGGCCACTTTGGCCAAAACCGAACCCTAGAGCTCATTTGGCATGAATATACCTGGCCCGGCCTCAGGACATTTGTCAAGGACTATGTCCGGTCTTGCACAGCCTATGCTTGGGCTAAGGTTCCCTGCCATCAGCCTTACAGCCTTCTCAAGCAACTCCTGGTGCCGGAGAAGCCATGGAATTCTATCTCTATGGATTTCATCGAGCAACTCCCGGCTTCATGGCCATCCTCATTGTAGTTGACTGGCTTTCCAAGCAGGCCATATTCATCCCCACCCACAACACCATAACAGCCCCAGAACTCTCCAAACTATTCCTACTCCATGTCTTCTCAAAGCACGGAGTACCGACCCATGTAACCTCAGACTGAGGCTCAGAGTTCATCTCTCATTTCTTCTGGTCGCTTGGCAAGGCTTTAGACATGTGCTTACACTTCACCTCGGGCTACCACCCCAAAGGTGATGGCCAGACTGAAAGGACCAACCAGACCCTAGAACAATACCTCCAAGTATACTGCAACTACCAGCAGGATAATTGGGCTGAACTACTACCTTTGGCCGAGTTTGCTTACAACAACACCCCTAGTGCTACTACCAGTGTTTCACCTTTCTTTGCTAATAAGGGCTATCATCCCAACATCTCGGTATACCCAGAGCACGATCTCACCTCTGCTTGGGCTCATGACTATGCAGTCGACTTAGACTCACTGCATCAATACCTATGGGAAGAAATGACCTTAGCACAGCAGTGCTATCAAGGACCAGCCAATGCTAAATGCATGCCAGCTCTGGACTTCAAGATCAGTGACCAAGTATATGTCAAAGCCAAATACTTCCGGTCTACTTGGCCTTCCAAGAAGCTCTTGGAGAAGAATCTTGGACCATACCTGGTCATAGCTCAGGCTGGTACCCACTCATTCACACTGCACCTACCGGACTCAATGTGCACAGTACATCTGGTCTTCCACGTGTCCCAACTCAAGCCGGCCATCCCTAATACCATCCCAAACCGGACTCAACCACCACCCCCACCAGTCGAAGTCGATGGTGACCTAGAGTTCAAGGTAGCAGAAATCCTCGACTCTAAGGTCAACTGGTGTTGCCGGTGTTGGCTTCAGTACTTAGTCTGGTGGACCAGCTATGAGGGGACCAATGAAGAAACCACTTGGGTACTCGCTACAGAGCTTGACAATGCTTCTGAACTCGTCCAAGAGTTTCACTCCAGCTATCCCAGTAAACCCAGCCCATACCAATGAGGACTGGTCTCAACCGGCCTCAGTTTCTTTTCTGTTTTCTATCGGTATCTAGTTTTCTTTGATCTCTTACTTACTTTGTTTTCCCCTTCTTGTTTTTCTTGCTCTACTGTACAATGTCAGACACTGGACACTGGACACCAGACACCAGATACGTGACATTGGCAGAAGGAAAAAACTACAAGCCTACGCTAAGGTACTACTCGCCCTCAGCCATGGCCTCATCCTCTCCCTTGGTCTCCTCCTCTTCGTCCTCACCATGGGTCCTCAGCCACTCACCCTCCTCGCACAGCTCTTCGGAATCGAGCTCAGATGAGCCTGAGTCCGAAGGGGAGACTGCCATGCCGAAACCATAGGACTCATCGAGTAGCAACTCGAGCACATCGGCTATGTGGCCTGAATTCTTGACCACGGTTTCATGAAGTTTGAAGAGGCTGGCCAGGTTGTTGGCAATCAGCCCCATGGCCTCGATCAGTCGCTTGAGATTGTTTTCCAAGGCTGAGTACCTTTCGGCACCGGCCTCCCTCAGCCCACTCCCTCCGGCCTTGGGCTCATTGATCTCCAACACCTTGACTACTTTCGACTTCGCCCACTTCTTCTGGCTCAGCCTGGGCTCAGGCATTTCATTGTCGGCCCTCCTCTTCTTCCCCTTGTCGGCTTTTGGACCGGCCTTAGGACCGGCCTCAGTGTCCTTCCCATCTCCTGGCCACCAGCACTTGCCTTTGGATTGGTTGCAGCGCACGCAGGCAACCCTTTTCTTGTTTCCATCTACAAGGAACTTGCAGACGACCTGCGCCCGAGTGCAACAGGTACAACTAGAGGATGTTAGATGAAAAGAGTGCAGGTGGTGGAAAAAATACTCACCCAGGGTCCATCACCACCCTTTTCACTTCACCCCCAGCCTCACCACTAGCGCCCCCAGCACCAGCTTCATCACTCTTGCTGGCCTTGGCCTTGCGCCTACGCTCGGCCTCCTGCCTCTCCTCCTCTTCGCACGCTCTCCTCTCCTCGGCCTCCCATGCTGCCTTCTCGGCCTCGGCTTTCTCCCTCTCAGCCCTCTCGGCCTTGGCCTGCTCTCTTGCCACTCTCTCGGCCTCAAGCCGAGCCTGCTCCTCCCACTGGGCTTGTTCAGCCGCCTTGTGCCGTTTCCTCTCCTTGGCCTTGGCCCTCATCGTCTCCTCCTCGTTGTCGGTGTCATACTTGATGGCGTCTTCCGACACCTGGGTCCAGTCTATCATGACCCGGCCTTCACTAGTGATGTCGGTCGTGGTGATCAGTCTCGAGGCAGACATGATGGTTAAGATACAAAGGAAAGACGCAAAAGGCTTAGTGAGCCACAAGTATCAATTTTTCGAACTCAGCCAACTTTCAGACTCGGCCTGCCACTCTTGTAGGGGTCTCATGGGTTCGACCCCTAAGAGGGGGATACTGTCATAGCCATGTCTCAACCCCAGCTGGACTCAGCCTTGCACTCATTGAGTCTGGCCTCAGCCTTGTCTGTCCGTCCCCAGATAGCTTAGTGCGGTGAACACTGCTTTGCAGTGTCTGTCATTTCGGTTAGGTCCTGTCCCCAGTCCACCTGTCCCAGTCTCCGTTACCTTAGTCATGCATTACTAATACCTGTCTTACCAATCCTCTTAGCAATCCTTGCGAGACCGGCATTACCGGTCTCTGTACTATAGCTACTCTAGTATATAAGCTCGTAGATACTCGGCCTGTAGACCTCAGTCTGAAATCAACTAAGTTAACCTGATAACCCCACTTTGGCCTTGGACTCAGACTGAGACCCACACAAGGGAATAGCGCTGTACTCCCAGTTGCTAAGTCCAATCAGTCCAATCATCTGTGTCTTCGACTCCCCTTCTGGTCCCGACCCCTCGGTCTCGCACCCACTTCGGTCTCTGGTCCAGTCCCAACCCAGACATCCCATACTTGACAATAGGTAGCCAAAGAAGAAGAAGATGTCAGAGAGCCCCCTCTTGCTTGCATTTTATCATCACTCAGTAAATCATTCAGCAGCTCTGATAGTTGAGACTTTATTAAGGGTCTAACTATCATCTACTTTGCTTATTATTGTCTATCATCAATCAGCTTTGCTCCAAGTCCTCCCTGAGCTCAGTGCAGCTCAGGGCATCAAATTAAGTCATCATCCATCCTTCTGTAGGCTGACAGCAGTCTACCCCATCACATTCTCTCACATTCCTGCTCCTTCTTTGTCAGGAGCACCCCCAACCCTCAGCACTCATCTTTGAGTGTTGTAGCTCACAAAAACCCTTCCCAGTCAAAGGTTCCACCATCTGGGTACCATGTAGGCCCACCACCACTCACTTTCATTGTCTTTTGTGTTGGTTTTGGTTGGTTTCCACCACTGAACC
Organism: Pisolithus tinctorius; assembly: GCA_024663395.1. NCBI lineage: Eukaryota > Fungi > Basidiomycota > Agaricomycetes > Boletales > Pisolithaceae > Pisolithus > Pisolithus tinctorius. The sequence goes on from JANFAH010000036.1 coordinate 72,048, forward strand.
ACACTTTGACTCACATCACTGTCCCCAGTCAAGCTACAAGCTCTCCAGACTTTCATCAATGAAAATCTCACTACCAGTTTCATTTGTCTGACCTCTTCCCCCTATGCTGTGCTGGTCCTCTTCATTAAGAAGAAGGACAGCTCCATCCAGCTTTGTGTAGACTTCTGTGGCCTGAACAAAATCACCAAGAAAGACCACTACTCACTCCCACTCATCTCCAATCTCTTGGACTCACCAAGCCAAGCCAAAATCTATACCAAGATTGATCTCTGGCATCTCATCCAGATTGCCCTGGGCAATGAATGGAAGGCTGCCTTCTGGACTCAGTACAGGTCCTATGGGTGGTTAGTGATGCCCTTCAGCCTCACCAATGCCCTGGCCACTTTCCAGTGCTTCATCAATACTATCTTCATGGATATGCTAGATGTATGTGTGGTTGTCTACCTTGATGACATTTTGATCTACTCTGGAGATAAAGAGTCCCACAAGCAGCATGTCCAAGAAGTACTCTGCCAGCTTCAGCTTCACAGCCTTTATGTGAAGCCAGAGAAATGTGAATTCCACTCAGACTCAGCAGAATATCTTGGCTTCCACCTCTCCCCTGCCAGCCTCACAATGTTGAAGGAAAAGGTCCAGACCATCTGTGATTGGCCTGAGCCTCACAAGGTCAAGGACCTACAATCTTTCCTCAGCTTTGCAAATTTCTATCACTGGTTTATCTTTAACTACTCGGACATTGTTGTACCTTTAACCTGGCTTACTCACAAAGGTGCCCCTTGGAACTTCTCTGAGGAGTGCCACTGGTCATTCAACAACCTCAAGGCCACCTTCATGACTGTGCCAGTCTTAACTCACTTCATCCCCAGGGTCCCCATTACTGTGGAGACCAATGCATCAGACTATACCATCACCAGCATCCTGTCCATTACTTGTGGTGATGGCCAGATTAATCTGGTCACCTTCTACTCCTGGACTCTGACTGCCCTGGAGTTGAACTATGATACTCATGATAAGGAATTGCTTGCAATCTTTGAAGCATTCCAGACCTGGCACCACTACCTTGAGGGCTCAGCCTCACCAGTTGATGTTGTCACTGACCACAAGAAATTAGAATACTTTTCTACCTCTAAGGTACTCACTTGCTGCCAAGCTCACTGGTCTGAATTCTTCTCACAGTTCAATATGATAATCAGGTTCAGGCCTGGTAAGCTTGAGGCTAAGCCTGACACTCTAACTAGATGATGGGACATCTACTCCAACAAGGGGGATAGTAGCTATGCCCAAGTGAACCTGCAGAGCCTGAGACCAGTCTTCACCCAAGAGTAACTAGTGGTCTCCCTCCATGCCACTTATCTTGAGTACCCAGTCTTACAGGCAGTTGCACTAATGGATATAGAGAAGCTCCATAATGATATCCTGACCACACTACCAGATGACCCAGTCTCACAAATCCACTTTTCCAACATGTCTGATCCCTGGTGGTCAGTAGATGACACCAGTTTCCTTCAGCTTGATGGAAGAATCTATGTGCTGGACTCAAATGACCTTCACCTTAGGATCTTGCACCTCAAGCATGACCACCCCCTGTCTGGCCACTTTGGCCAGAACCACACTTTAGAACTCATCTGGCATGAGTATACCTGGCCTGGCCTCAGGACCTTTGTCAAAGACTATGTCCAGTCTTGCATGGCCTGTGCTTGGGCTAAGGTTCCCTGCCACCAGCCTTACAGCCTCCTCAAGCAACTTCTGGTGCCAGAGAGACCATGGAATTCCATCTCTATGGATTTCATTGAGCGACTCCTGGCCTCATCCAGCTTCATGGCCATCCTCATTGTAGTTGACCAGCTTTCCAAGCAGGCCATCTTCATCCCCACCCATGACACCATCACAGCCCCAGAACTCATCAAACTCTTCCTATTCCATGTCTTTTCAAAGCATGGAGTGCCAGCCCATGTAACCTCAGACTGAGGCTTGGAGTCCATGTCTCACTTCTTCTGGTCACTTGGTAAGGCCTTAGATATGCACTTACACTTCACCTTGGGCTACCACCCTGAGGGCAATGGCCAGACTGAGTGGCCAGACTGAGCAGACTAACCAGACACTGGAACAGTACCTCTGAGTCTACTGTAACTATCAACAGGACAACTGGGCCAACCTACTACCTCTGGCTGAGTTCACTTACAACAATGCCCCTAGCGCCACTACTGGTGTCTTCCCTTTCTTTGCTAATAAGGGCTACCACCCCAATATCTTGGTGTACCTGGAGCACAACCTTACCTCCACTCAGGCTTGTGATTATGTGGTCAACTTAGACTTGCTGCATCAATACCTATGTGAGGAGTTGACCCTTGCTCAACAATGATACCAAGGACTGGCCAATGCTAAATGTATGCTGGCCCCAGACTTTAAGGTTGGTGATCAAGTGTATGTTAAAGCCAAATACTTCCAGTCAACTTGGCCCTCCAAGAAGCTCTCAGAAAAGAACCTTGGGCCATACCTGGTCATAGCTCAGGCCAGTACCCACTCATTCACTCTGCACCTGCCAGACTCAATGTGCACAGTCCATCCAGTCTTCCATGTGTCCCAACTCAAGCCAGCCATCCCTAACACCATCCTGAACTGGACTCAGCCACCACCCCCACCAGTCAAGGTTGATGGTGAGCTAGAGTTTGAGGTAGCCAAAATCCTTGACTCCAAGGTCAACCAGCATCACTGGTGTTGGCTTCAATACCTAGTCTGGTGGACTGGCTATGAAGGGACTGAAGAAGAGACCACTTGGGTACTCACCACTGAGCTAGACAATGCTTCTGAACTTGTACAAGAGTTCCACTCTTGCTATCCTGGTAAACCCAGCCCATACCAATGAGGACTAGTCTCAACCAGCCTCAACTTCTTTCCTGTTTCTCTACCAGTATCTAGTTTCCCTTGATCCCTTACTTACCTTATTTCCCTTTTTTCTTGTTTCTCTTACTTTACTACACAAGACTGAAGACTGGGCATTGGACTGAACATTGGCAAAAAAGGAAGAATAACAAGCCCCTACACTAGGTTACTACTCAGCCTCAGACATGGGTTCATCTCCCCCCTCAGCCTCCTCTTCCTCACCCTTGGCCTGCAACCACTCTGCTTCCTCATGCAGTTCTTTGAGGTTGAGTTCAGATGAACCCAAGTCTGATGGGGAGACTGGCATCCTGTACCCATACAATTCATCCAGAATCACTTTGAGGGCATCAGTGATCTGGCCCAAGTTGGTGACCACAGTTTTGTGCAGGTCATAGAGGCTAGCCAGGTTGTTGGCTATCATCCCCATGGTGTTGATCAGTCATTCAAGCTTCTCATCTAGGCTAAAAGGGTACCCCACACTGGCCTTGCTCTGCTCCCACCAGCTTTGGGTTCATTGAGGACCAGCACCTCAAGTGGTTTTGACTTCACCCATTTCTTCTGGCTTGGCCCAGGCTCAGGTGACTCCTTGTTGGCCTTCTGTTTCTTCCCCTTGTCAACTTTCCTGCCAGCCTTTAGACTGGCCTTGGCATCCTTGCCATCACCAGGCCACTAGCACTTACCCTTGGACTGGTTGCACCATATGCAGGCAACTTGCTTTTTATTACCATCTACAAGGAACTCACAGATGGTTTTGGCCCAGGCACAATGGGTACAGCTAAAAAGGATGTTAATAGGAAGATGCACAAGGTTGGAAGGGTACTCACCTGGGGTCCATCACCACCTTTTTCACCTCTCCACTGGCCTCATTACCCCCAGTTCCAGCCTCATCACCCTTCCCAGCCTCAGCCTTATGTTTTTGCTCAGCCTCCTTTTCCTCCTCAGCCCTGCACCTTTCCTCCTCCTCATGTGCCCTCTCCTCTTCAGCCTTGTGTGCTGCCCTCTTGGCCTCAACCCACACTCTCTCTATTCTTTCAGCCTCCAGCTGTGCCTGCTCCTCCAGCTGGGCTTGCTCAGCTGCCATATGCCACTTCCTCTCTTTAGCCTTGGCCCTCATTGTCTCCTCTTTGTCATCAGTGTCATACTTGATGGCATTGTCTGACACCTGGGACCAGTTGATAGGGACCCAGCCTTTGTTGCTGTTGGTCATGATGGTTGGCCTCAAGTTGGACATGATGAGATGGAATGCAGAAGAAAGAAGCAAAGGGTTTAGCAAGCCACAAGTACCATTTTTTTGAACTCAGACCCAAGTTCAGACTCAGCCTACCACTCTCACAGGGGTCTCATGGGTTTGACCCCTAAGAGGGGGATACTGTCATAGTTGCCCCACAACTCCAGCTGGACTCAGTCTTGCACTCATTCAGTCCAGCCTTGGCCTCACCAATCCTTTATCCCCAGATAGTCTAGCATGGTAAACACTGCTTTGCAGTGTGTGTCACTTCAGTTGAACCCTGCCTGGCCATGTCCCCAGTCTGCCCTGCCCCAGTCTCTGTTACCTTAGTCATACCTTACTAATACTAGTCTTACCAATCATCTTAGCAATCCTTGTGAGACCAGCATTACTGGTCTCCAGTATATAAACCCATAGATACTCAGCTTGTACTCTCCAGTCTGAAATCAATTAAGTTCTATCTGTAACTCTCATCTTGGCCTCAGACTCAGACTGAAACCCATGCAAGGGAACAGCACTGCATCCTCAGTCCCTAAGTTCAATCAGTCCACCTTCTGTATCTCTTCCCCTGACCCCAACCCCTCAGCCTCATGCCCACTTCAGTCTCTGGTCTGGCCTCAACCTGGACTTTACAAATTTGACAGATGGCCTCAATGTAAGACTGCTGTGACAATGATATGGTGTGGGCTTCTCTATTCCATGTCACCTTCATTCTGAGTAGCCAACTGATGGGCCCTAGGTCAGAGATTTTGAAATGAGTGCTGATCTCCTCTTTGAACAAGTGGATTAATGATGGGGAACTGCCTGTTATAGTGCAGTCATTGACATGGCTGGTGAGAATGAGGATTTCTGATCTGATGCAACCATAGAATACTCCCCAGACTGCATGTGCTCTAGTGAGTCCAAGATCTGCAAGGGTGGTGCACAGCTTCTGGTACCACTGAAGTGTGCCTTGTTTTGAGCCATACAGTGTGACATTTAGCTTCCCAACTGGGCAGGAAATTTTCCACCCTATGGTGTAGCCCTCAGGGAGCTCCATGTAGATATCTTTGCCATCTCCAAGTTTGCCATTGAGGAATGCTGAGTGGAAATCAAAGATGTCAATATCCCAGTCATCACATGTGGAAATTGTGAGTATGGTACATAGTGATGTGAGTCTGGCAATGGGAGCATATGTTTTGTCATAGTCAATGCCCTGTATCTGAGAGTAGCCCTCAGCAGCTAGGTGGGCCTTTTACTTCTAAATTTCTCCAGCAGCATTGCATTTGATCTTGAAGACCCATTTGCATCCTACAATGTTTGCACCTTTTGGGCACTTGATGACATCCCAGGTAAATGCTTCCTCTAGGCTCTTTAATTCCACATTTATACCATTTTGCCACTTTGGCCAGTCAGCTCAGGATATTGCCTCATGTACTGTAGATGGATCCAGCCCTTCAGCTTCAGCCATCCCTGCCACCATAGCATACACAATGTTAGTGTTGTCTTCATTGGCAGCTAGTTCTTCATCAAATATGTAGGTAGCATTCTCTTGGGATTTCAGGCTGTTAGGGTTGCTATCACTCTCTCAGAGTTCTTTTACAAAGTTGAGAGGGACATGTCCATCACAAGTTCCTTCACCTGCATGTAAGTGCCTCATATAGTCTGATTTGAAGCACTGGTGAGTGGAATGACAAGGTTGAGGTGTTTCAGAATTTTCTCTGGGTGGGTCTGGAATGGGCCTCAGAATTCCAAAGTTGCTTCTGTGGGTTGCTTGACTGTTTCCATGGCCTTGGAATTTCCTTGTGAGGCTTTGGAATTTCCTGCTCCCCCTTGAGTGGCACACCTGAAGGTACTGAGACTTCTTGGCACTCAAAAATGACACTTTATTCAATTCAAATTGCCCATGTGTCAGGCCAGTAGATGTGCACTCTCAGGGTCAAAACCTACCCAGTGTCCATCTTGGGCTCTCATATCTAGCTTTGAGCCAGAGGTGTCATGGACCTTGATGTGACATCCCCAGACCATGATCTTTGAGAGGTCAGGTGGTCTTTTTGTAGAGCAATTTGTAGGGGAGTTTTGGTGCCTAGACAGTGAGTTGATGAGTGGTTTTTTGAGCCAAGTCACTGTTGATGTGCATTAATTATATTTCTTACACTGGTAATATCTTACACAAGCACAGTCATTTCAGCACATTGTTTTTCCTTTGTGCACCTCAGTCTTCTCCCAATAGAAGCCTGAGGTGAGGTTCCTTATTATGAGTTACAGCTATCTTACTGAAGCTATTTAGTATCTTCTTTTATTAGGTTAGTTGTACCTCAGTCTTCTCCCAATAGAAGCCTGAGGTGAGGTTCCTTATTATGAGTTACAGCTATCTTACTGAAGCTATTTAGTATCTTCTTTTATTAGGTTAGTTGTACCTCAGTCTTCTCCCAATAGAAGCCTGAGGTGAGGTTCCTTATTATGATCTTACTGAAGCTATTTAGTATCTTCTTTTATTAGGTTAGTTGTACCTCAGTCTTCTCCCAATAGAAGCCTGAGTATCTTCTTTTATTAGTCTGTCATTACTTGGAAACACCCCTTCAGAAGGTTATGAGCCCCACCCAGCTCTAACCACTGCAGCTTTAATTCAAGTTGCTCTCTAGTTCTACAAGGTCATGCTAAACAATGTTGAATCCAACTCCATCTATTTCAGTTGCCCCTCAGATGGGTCCCTCTACTGCTACAGTCACTACTCTGTCATCATCTAGCAAGGTTGCCACTCCCTCGAGTTGGCTCTACAATATTCCATCTCTTGCAGATGATGGAGGAAACTTTCAAATGTGGAAGTTTCATGTACAGAAGGTTCTTGAGATTCGAGGCTTGTGGGAGGTGGTTGGTGGCTCAGCCATGAAGGCTCCAGATGCTACCACTCACCCAGGTGAGCATGTGGAGTGGATGATGAAAGATAGAGAAGCCAGTGTGCAGATTACCCTGACACTCAAGGATGAGCCTCTGAGTGGGGTCATGTATGTGAAAACTGTGTCAGAGACCTGGAAGCACCTTAGCAAACAGTACAAGGGCAAAGGGAAACAGACAATTGCCTACCTCATTGGAGAACTTTTTTGCAGAACTCTTGTCGATGATAGCCTGATGGAGACACAGCTAAATGCAATGCGACAGAAGGTGCTCATACTGAACTCACTTGGACAGACTCTCAATGAGTCACTGGTTGCAATTGCAATGGTGATCTCCTTACCTGCTTCATACTCGGTCCTTCGAGCCATTCTCATGTCAACAAATGACAAGTTGACTGTGGACTCTGTAATCTTGCAAGTCCTCATAGAGGAGAGGATGTGCCAGGGCTTGCAGGGTCACTCAGCCCTCACAGCCAGAACTGGTGCAAAGTCAAAGTCCAAAGGGAAAGGGAAGGAAAAGTCAAAGATAAAGTGCTACAACTGCAAGGAGGTTGGGCATACAAAGAACAACTGCCCAAGCCTGAAAAAGAAGGCAGATGACAAGAAGACTTCATCCTCATCAGAGAAGAAAGAGAAGGGAGTAGACAAGGCTGACCTCACAGCAAAGGTCGCCCAGATAGTTGAGGATCCAGCTCTTTGGCTGTTCATGGCACATGCAAGTCCAGAAACCAGCCCCTCAGAGTGGGTGGTAGACTCAGGTGCATCAGCACATATGTGCTGCCAGTGGTGGTGGTTTGCCACATTTAGGGTCTTGGAACCATCGCAACTGGTTGTTATCAGTGATGGGAGATCCATCATGGCAGTAGGGAAGGGCCAGATCAAACTCAACATGCAGGGGACTTGTAGTGGGGGTGGATGAACTATTCTATGGGACATCTACTATGTTCCAGCCTTGGACACAAATCTGGTGTCAGTTCCATCCCTCACATCTCAAGGTCTCCAAGTGACATTCAAAGGAAATGTCTGCAAGGTGCTTGCAGGAAACAAGGTTGCAGCAGTTGCAGAGAAACACAAGTCATTGTATGTCCTGGACATGACAGTGGTCTCAGGCAGTCACTCTGCTTATATAGTCAGTGACCCAGGAAGACTCAATGCATCAGAACCACTTACAGCCCTTGCGAGCTGTGTTGTCACATTGAAGGCATCTCTTGCCACCTGGCACTGCTGCCTTAGACATTCAAACATCAGGAATGTACTGAAACTGCTGGATAAGGATATGGTTGCTGGGATGGAGATAGCAGGACCTCGCAGTCATGAGACCCATGGCTGCAAGGGCTGTCTTGAAGGGAAGCAACATTGGAATCCTATACCACAAAGGTCAGACATGGAGAACCCAAAGGTTCTGCATCAGACATACTCAGATGTCTGTGGTCTGATGGAAACTCTTGTGCATACTGGACACAGGTACTTCATAACCTTCATTGATGGGAGGTTGCACCATCTTGTGGTCAAACTGCTGAAGTCGAAGGACGAGGTCCTCAGAATGACCAAAGAATACTTTGCATGAGCTGAAACTGAAACTGGGGAGAAGGCAAACTACCTTTGGACAGATGGTGGAGGTGAGTATTGCTCACGAGAGTTTGATGCCTACTTGAAGTCAAAAGGAGTGCATCATGAAAAAACCAATGTGTACACACCTCAGGAAAATGGAGTGTCAGAGTGCATGAACCATACCCTGGTTGAATGCATGAGGGCCATGCTAAGCAATGCTGGACTCCACAACAAGTATTGGGGAGATGCTATACTACATGTGACCCATATTCTAAACTGACTGCTGACATGAGCTATCCAACAGCAAGTAACTCCATATGAGGCCTACACTGGAAATAAACTGACCATCTCCCATTTGCAGGTCTTTGGATGTGTCACCCATGTTCATGTTCCAGAGGAAAAATGTCAGAAACTTGATGCAAAATTGCTTGAATGTACTCACCTTGGGTTCACAGAAAATTGCAAGGCCTATGTGTGCCTGCACCAAGCAAGTGGTCAAATTGTCGAGTCTCAGGATGTTGTGTTTGATGAGGGTTACAGCAAGCAGCCTACTCATGTCACATTTGGTTGGAGTGAGCTGGTAGCAAAGGAAATGGTGCAGTCAGTCACAAACATGCAGACAGCCAGTGGGCAAGTGAAGCTTACCACACAGGAGGATGAGGGAGGCTCAGACAAGGTGGGGGAAATGACAGATCAACCCCAGGTTGAGTCTACAGGTCCAGCATGGCAGTCCAATGCCACAGTGAGCCAGGGAGGTGCTTCGATGGGTCATGATCAAGGACGATCAATGCTCAAGCCCACAGAGGCTGAAAATAAGCCAAATCAGGCAGACGAGCAAAGTTCTGGGGTAGAAATGCCTAGAACTCACCCAGAAATCTCCCAGAGGGCGAATCGAACGACAGTGAGACATCCTATGATGTCCAGAGGTCCTCCAGTGCCATATCCACAGCCAGTACCATCTGCTGAGGTCAGGAGATCCTCTAGGGCCAGAAAGGCTCCAGTTTGAGATGTCAACCCAAGATATTTCATCAATGCTTACCAGAGGTTGACATTGACGAGGGAAAAGGGCCAGGGGAATGCTGAGAGAGATGACAGAAGGGCAGAGGTTCATGGTGGGGGTGTGGCTGAGCACGAGGTTGAGGTGCAGTGGTCAGGCAAAAGCACTGACTCAGATCAACAAGACCACACAGCTTACCAAGCAAGCTCTGCATGTGACGACAAGCCTACAACATTCAAGGATGCTGTAAATCACCCTGATGGCAATTGTTGGTATGCAGCTATGGTAGACAAGCTGAATATGTTTCAGAAGCTCAGGCTGTATGAGGAGGTTCAACAGCCCTCAGATCGAAAGATCATCAATTTGAAATGGGTATACAAAGTAAAGCGAGGACCGATGGGCAACATTGAGAAGTACAAGGTGCATCTCATTGCTAGGGGGTTCACTCAAGTTCACAGAGTGGACTATACTGATACTTTTGCCCCCATTGCAAAGTCTACTACTATTTGAATCTTGCTTGCTCTCACAGCCAAGTATGACCTTGAGTTACACCAAATGGATGTCAAGTCAGCCTTCCTGAATGGAAAACTGGACAAAGAAGTCTTCCTTCGACCCCCTCCCAGGTTCCATACATCTGTGGATGTAGTTTGGCACCTTCACCATGCCCTTTATGGCCTAAAACAAGCTCTGAAGGCTTGGTATACCCGCTTGAGGGAAGTTTTTGAAGCCCTAGGCTTTGTGTGCAGCAATGCAGACCACAGTTTGTTCTACAAATTCGAAAGTGGAGTTCTGATTATAGTCACTGTCTATGTGGATGATAAACTCATCTTGTCGAAGAGCTGTGATGCTATTGACTGGCTCAAGACTCAGCTCTCCTCAGAGTATGACCTATCAGATTTGGGTGAGGCATGATGGATCTTAGGAATGGAGATCATCCGAGACCATGATAAAGGAGAAATTGAGCTCTCACAGAAAAGATATGTCAAGTCTATACTCCAGCGCTTCAGGTTGCAGGATATGCACCCTGTGGGTACACCTATTGAACCCAGTCTCAAACTTGAGAAAATTGATCAGGCCGAGTTGGATGTTGCATGCTATCAGAGTACTCTCAGAGCCCTGATGTATGTTATGTTGGATACTCGACCTGACCTTGCCTATGCAGTGGGCATCCTTAGCAGGCATGCAGCGACTCTGGGTGAGCACCACTGGGTGGCCCTCAAAAGAGTCTACCACTACCTTTGAGGGACTGCTGCCTTGTGTCTCTGCTACTCTGTGGCATCAGGACCCACTCCAGCTGGGTATGCTGATGTTGACTGGGCATCTGATGTGAATGATTGACATTCCATCACTGGCTATGCTTTCATCCTATGTGGTGGTGCAGTGAGCTGGTCATCAAAGAAGCAAACCTCTGTTGCCCTTTTGAGCACTGAGGCCAAGTATATGGCTGTTTTGGCAGCCACAAAAGAAGCTATTTGGATCCACACACTGCTTGGTGAAATAGACATGGCTGCACAAGCTGACCCCACCCCTCTCCATGTCAACAATCAATCAGCAATTTCATTGGCAAAAAATGCGATGTTTCATGACTGTACAAAACACATTTCCATTTGCCATCACTTCATTCGAGAGAAGATCAAGTCAGGGGACATCTCCATGGTGTACTTGCCTACAAATGAGCAGTTGGCAGATGTCTTAACCAAAGGACTCTCTAGAGATAAGCACATTCATTTTTCTGTTGGCTTAGGTGTTACTTATTGAGATATTCACTGTTGAGTGGGCATGTTGATGCACATTAATTATATTTCTTACACTGGTAATATCTTACATAAGCACAGTCATTTCAGCACATTGTTTTTCCTTTGTGCACCTCAGTCTTCTCCCAATAGAAGCCTGAGGTGAGGTTCCTTATTATGAGTTACAGCTATCTTACTGAAGCTATTTAGTATCTTCTTTTATTAGGTTAGTTGTAGTTCAGTCTTCTCCCAATAGAAGCCTGAGTATCTTCTTTTATTAGTCTGTCATTACTCAGAAACACCCCTTCAGAAGTCACATGCATGATGGCCTCCCCCCAGAGGTTCTTGGGTAAGCCACTGGCATGAATCATCACATGTACATGCTCAACAAGTGTTCTGTTGAGCCTTCCAGCAACTCTGTTGTGTTCAGGGGTATCATGGACAGTTATGCATTGTTCTGTGCCTTGGGATTTCAGATATTCCAAAAATTCTGTGCTAAGATATTCTCCCCCTCAAGCTGAGCAAAGTCACTTGACTTTGGTATTGAACTGCATGTTCAGCCATGCTTCATAGGCTTGATATGATGAGAAGGTCTCAGCTTTCATCTTTTGCAGATATAGGGTGGTGTGATGAGTGTGGTCATCCATGAATGACACATAGTATTGGCTATGGCCTGGGGTTTGGACTGGAGAAGGTCCCCAGAGGTCTGTGTGGACTTTGTTGCCAAGGTGTTCACAGTGGAGTGGGTCATGCTCCTTCCTGATGGGCTTCTGAGTTGCTTTAGCATACTCACATGAATTGCATGCACCCATGGTGGAATGTGCTTCATCAAGCTTGATTCTGGTGATTGTTCAGTCCTTCAGCATGTGCCAGATGGCTTCAGGAGTGATGTGGCCAAGCCTGATGTGTATCTCCTCCATAGTTAGGGATTCTGTGGCCTTAGCTAGGTCTGCAAAGGCACAATGAGCTCATTTAAGGCAGTAGAGACCTTTTTTCATCAGAATCTTGGCTACTTTCTTTTTCCAAGTGTTGAAAATTTGACAACACTTGTCTCAGAATAGTGTGACATACCCAGTGATGTCAAGTTTGCTGACAGAAACAAGTGTAATTCCCATCTTGGGAGCATAGAGCACATCCTTGAGTCAAATGTGGGTTTGTGCAGTGCCATTTGGGAGTGAGATTGCAAGGTCACCTTTTCCAATGGCATGGAAGGTGTGGTTGTTGGCAGCAGTGATAGGTTTGGGTACAATTGGCTTGTAATCAAAGGGTTTGCTGCAGTAGGAGGACATATGATGTGAAGTGCCTGAGTCAAACAAGATGGTCTCCTCTGCAGAATTTAGGCTTTCACCTGCAAGAAGGGCATGATCAAGGGTGTTCATGTATGTGTCTTCTTTGTTGATAATGATGTCCTGGGGGTTCAGAATTTCTTCCTCCACAATTTCTGTGAGCCAATTGTCATCCTGCAGGTGTGCAAGCCAAACTCCATCAGGTTCCAAGTCAGCACTGGTCTGTGTGCTGGCTGCAGTGGCCACTTTTCTGGTACCTTTCTCCTTCTTTTTCCCTTTGGCCTTGTTCTGGAACCACTTGGGCACTTGCCCAGCTTTTCCACCACCCTCTTCCCAGCATTGGTCTTTCACATGACCTTTCTTTCTGCAATTTCTTCTTTCTGTCCTTTGCTGAGTAAGCTGCATCTTATGTTTAGGGTTGGAACTTGTAAGGAATGACCATCTTTTGCCATAGTGGGTATTATTGCTGTGTAACAACTATTTTTGAATTAGAGTGTGAGAGTGGGGCTTATAACCTAATGAAGGTATGAGTTTCTACACTACATCAGTACCAAGTAAATGAACAGAAATGTAGCTATACTCACCTCAGTGTATGAAGTAATCACTGAGGTGGAAAGTAGCAGTGTGGAAAACTTATAGTACTGTAATTAATAAGTGGAGTGACATCAGAATTTAATTCCAAAGGTTGGAGAGAAATTCCAAATGCTCTGGGCAAAACTCCAAGATGTTACTATAATTCCAGAACACATACTTGACATAGCCTGCCAGACTGACCATTGTGTACTCAAATGTCACAAGTTCTAATGCAGTGAATTAATTGATTACAATGTAGCAATTACAGGTAGTGGTCCATTCATATGGGTATTGCTACTGGAACTGGTAGTGCTGGTCATGAGCATGAATGCCACTGCAAGTTGGTAGGGTGGATCACCATTGTCATCCTGGTGGTGACATTGTTGTTGGGGGTGGGTATGGCATGTATTGTTATGTTTTGCCTAACCACTGTCTTGTTGTGTGCTTTTTCTTGAACTTTCTACAGTGGCTCAAAAAAGTGTCTCAATATTGGGTGACTTTGGAAAGAGTTGAGATTTATGAGGGAGCCAACAGGAATTAGTTCAAACTTCTGCAGGACCAAAATTAGTACTAACTGTTACCTTGACAACAAGGGCTTTCTTATGTAATTTGGTTGACATGGCACCAAGATATAACCATTTTAAGATGACATGTCATTGGGACACTTTTTTGAGCATGATGTTGTCAGCCATTATTTAGTAAATAACATAAAGATTTGACAACTTCTGAGGGATTTTGTGCTTCAACCCTGACTGATTATGTAATGTACATAATCCTGAGCCACACAAAAGGCTTGGGTCCCACTCAGCTAACCCTACTTCACCATGAAATGCATTTTTGCCTCTGCTAGAACAAATGTCCATCTTCTTTCTGAATCTGGCCTTTCTGCTCACCAAATCTCCTTTAAAACTGGTCAGGGAGCTCTACTGTTGCCAGGGTCATTAAAGAGTTCAAGCTAGATTAAGGAAAACCTCAAACTAGAACATCCTTACCAGCCTTCTTCACCTGGCAGAGGAGAATAGTCTCTAGTATGACCTCTGGAAGAGCTGAAAATGCTGTCTAGGCTACCCATACAATGTGTGTGGCCCTTTTCTCTTCTGTAACTTCCCAAACCATTTGCAGTGTGCTCAATTCTGCATCCCTGAAGGCTGTAGTCAAGCAGGAGAATTATCCTGCAAACACTTCCCTACCATTTTCCCCACAAATTTCCTTCCATCTGGTCCAATACTATTGATCTTGGACTCAACTGACCAGATGACCCTAGTGCAGTCATCCACAGTCCAGTTTTGGTGCTTAAGAGCACAGGCAAGTCACTGTTGTGTATGCTTGCAAGACAAGAGTGGCATCTCCTGCTTGACAATCACCTTCAGGGATGCAGAATTGAGCACACTGCAAATGGTTTGGGAAGTTACAGAAGAGAAAAGGGCCACACACATTGTATGGGTAGCCTAGACAGCATTTTCAGCTCTTCCAGAGGTCATACTAGAGACTATTCTCCTCTGCCAGGTGAAGAAGGCTGGTAAGGATGTTCTAGTTTGAGGTTTTCCTTAATCTAGCTTGAACTCTTTAATGACCCTGGCAACAGTAGAGCTCCCTGACCAGTTTTAAAGGAGATTTGGTGAGCAGAAAGGCCAGATTCAGAAAGAAGATGGACATTTGTTCTAGCAGAGGCAAAAATGCATTTCATGGTGAAGTAGGGTTAGCTGAGTGGGACCCAAGCCTTTTGTGTGGCTCAGGATTATGTACATTACATAATAAGTCAGGGTTGAAGCACAAAATCCCTCAGAAGTTGTCAAATCTTTATGTTATTTACTAAATAATGGCTGACAACATCATGCTCAAAAAAGTGTCCCAATGACATGTCATCTTAAAATGGTTATATCTTGGTGCCATGTCAACCAAATTACATAAGAAAGCCCTTGTTGTCAAGGTAACAGTTAGTACTAATTTTGGTCCTGCAGAAGTTTGAACTAATTCCTGTTGGCTCCCTCATAAATCTCAACTCTTTCCAAAGTCACCCAATATTGGGACACTTTTTTGAGTCACTGTATTCCTTTTGAGCCATTTACTTCCACCACTGGCATGATTGCCTCTTATCTCATATTTGGTGCACAGACTCAATACCACCAGGAAAAACTGATATGTATACAGACATGGTCCCTAGTGAAGGGGACAAGCAAAATGATTGATGTGGAGGTGGCCATATCAGAAGGGTTAGTGAAATGAGCATCTGTTGGAGGGAGTGCTGTAGAAAAATGTGGAGTGTGAGGATCTTTCCCAATTTTGGAAGGTAGGGTCATGTGGCTGACCACTATAAGGAGTGTGGGAATGGGGTTAATATCTTTGGAAATGAGGGAGATAAGTCAAAAACTGCAATGCTGTACACAGGTGCTAAGAATTTTTATGGGCACTTAACTTGCTTCCTTCTCTTTTCTTTGGCATTGATAACTCATTCTTGTGTGAAGGATGACCACTAAAATTTCTGGCTGTCTTCCTATGCATTAGGGCTCTAGTCTTTCATCTCCATTCATCAGCAACATCCATGTCCACATCACCAAACACCTTTGGTATGTGACACTGAATGGGTTGTTTGTCCAGTCAAGGTGTTGTCTTTACCTTGTTCTTGCCTGGAACATTGTCCTGACTCATTGCCATTCACCAGCTTGCTGTGGTGTGCTGTCTGCATCCATTCTGAGGCTTCCAAAGGTAAATCTTTGAGTTCCATCAAGTAGCATGCCATTGGGCATGTATACATCCACTTCCTCAGCTCTAGTTTTCATTTTGCATACACCAGGCTTGGCTTCCTTCATCAGTGAGCTCTGTAGTGCATCCTAAACAGGTTCAGATTTGTTTGCATGGCCATTCAGCTCAACTGGCATGTCATGGACCTGTGAGTGTGTGTTACGACACATACTCTTTTCTTTTCTTCTCTTTCATCCTATCTAATCTTTTGGTCTTATCTTATTGTCCGGACTCTGGTCTAGACTTTGCCTCACCTCTAACACATGCCCCCCTTCTGGTACGTTCTGCTCCACTACGATGTCACAAGCCTCATGTATGCCTCACCATTACCGCATGTACCTTAGTATAAGTACTGCTGCTCAATCACCTGTTACGCTCGACTGAAGTCAAGACGTAGGGAGAGCTCAAATCGCAGACTAAGGTTTCTACTGAGCAACGGCTGCAGTAACCTCTGTAAACGACAGAGGATTTGGGGCAACGCCAGTAAGAGTGGTCCTTATGAGGGACACTGAGGGCAAAGTTCTGAGAACACTGCGTATAATTGAGCAGCTCAAGTCTGGGTTTCCAGGACTTGAGCCAGCGACCTAAATACTACAAGAAGAGGACCATGAGGCGTCCTCATGTACTCAAGGTGACTATGCCATTGGTTGAACAATGACGACACATGTCCTAAGCATGTAACGAGCTAGTAACACTAGTGGCGGGAATAGAAAGCTGTCGGATCAGAGAGAAGATGGCTCTAAAAGGAAACTAAGTCCAACGGGTCAAAAGCAAGGCAAACATATGGTAAAGAGGAAAAACTAGGGGCGAAACGTAACATTACCCCCTTTCTAAGCGTTGAAGTCCCTGACTTCAACTACTCTCCATAAGGTTCTCCGGTCATGTTGCTGATGGCAGAGTCGTCAAAGTCAAAGTCGTTGTCGTACAAGTCATTATCCTCGCTCCTGACGAGGGTATGATCGTCTATCAGGGCAGGGGTAGCTATTCTGTCCTGTAAAGGACGACAAGGGTGTATAGAAGGACACTGGGCTTGAGTATGCCCAGGATGAGTAGCGTGGCAAAGGGGACATTCATATAGTCCACAGTTGATGCGGATGTGGCCAAGATGGCAGCAGACATAACACGCTTGACGATAGTGTGGATCAGACGGAGTAAGAGGTCTGTCAAACTCTGTCATGGCGTTCAGCACAGGGGTTGGTGGCAACTGTGCAAGAGTTTCGACGATATTTAACATGTAGTTGAGTTCTGTACGGGAGACGCCAAAGGCAGTCTCAGGATCTACTTCAGATGGGGAGTCATGAGACTCGCAGGGTTGAGGGTTAGGGCCTGATAAACAACAGGCGCAGGGTCTGTCAGCTCTGTGGAGAGAGCGGGACGAGCAGGAGGATGACGATGGCGACGACGCTGGAGGAGAGGTGGACACGGAGGAAGCCGGAGGGGAGGTTGCAGTCAAGGGTCTTCTAGACCCAGGAGGAGGAGGGGCGATCAAAGTAGGGTACTGTCAGACATTGTAGATGAGGTCCGCACCCCCAAGGACATCAAAGAGTTTAAGCAGGAGGGGAACCTGTTGGACAGTGATCTCATTCAAGATGGTATGGGCAGGGGACAGAAGGGGGTTTTGGCGGTTGACATAGCGAGAGAGTTCTTCAAGCCGAAGGGCTTGGATAGTGGCGTGATACACAAGATCAAGAGGGGAGTCTTCATCCACCTCATGATAAACAGTGCTGATGACGGTGGGATCAGCAACGAAGAGTCGGTAAGAGGCGATCATCTGATTGCTAGCGGGTTGTCGTTGCCGATGAGCAAACAGAGTGTGGCGATGGGAGGGTTCACAAGGATAGGTGTATCGGCGAGGAGGCATTTCAAGAGAGATGTTTCTGACAGTACGGGTGGAGCGTTGAATGGGTTGTTTCTGGAGGGGGAAGTCTTTGGGGAACCGTTTCTTATAGGCGGAGAGCGTATCATCCACATGTTCAAGGTGTGACTCTTTCTGCCACGAGTTTTCGGAAGAAGGGTAGCCTTTCCATTTGATTAAAAAGGTGTGTCTGTGGCCGGACCTTTTATGGCCGACTATCGCCTCAACTTCATATTCTTCTTCCTCGTTGACTAGATCAGGTGGTGGAGCCGGGAAGTTCGGTCTGTGAATGTCATTTTCGCGGTAGGGCAATAGGAGAGAAGCATGGAAGACGTTATGAATCTTCCATCGTGAGGGAATCATGAGATGATACGTAATCGGAGATAGGACGTCAGAGATTGTGAAGGGTCCTTCTCGTTTGGGTGCGAGCTTCCTATTTTCATAGGAACATTTCAAATTTCGTGCTTCCAGCCACACCTTTTCTCCTTTTTGGAATGGGGTGAAGGGTCACGACGAGCAGTCTTTCATAGTTTTTCTGGCTAGATCATGGGCCGCGAGGGCTTCTTCTCTAGCTTTTCGGAGTTCCTCGAGTCTAGACTTGGCGGCAGGAAGGTGGGTTTCCGTGATCAGGGACGGAAGGGGTTTCAGTTCACATCCGTACATGAGGTAGAATGGAGATTGACGAGTGATGGAGTGTGGGCGATGGTTGTGTGTGAATTCAGCCATAGGTAGGTTGTTCACCCACGAGGTGGGGTCGTTTTGGCAAAAGATGTGGAGATAGGTCTCCACTTCTTGGTTTACACGTTCCGTTTCTCTGTCGGTTTGTGGGTGATATGCTGTTGACAGGGCAAGGGAGTATCCTAAAAGGGAAGCAAGTTCCTTAGCAAAGGCAGAGGCAAACTGAGGGCCTTGATCTGATATGATTTTGTCATACAACCCGAAGCGGGAGTAGACTTTCTTGAAGAATAATGCCACGATATCAGCAGCGGAAGCAGTTTTCTTGGTTGGTGTTAAGATTACCCCCTTTGTAAGCCCATGGTCTACCATGACCAAAAGGGAATCATAGCTGTTAGAAACAGGTAGGTCGGTGACCAGATCGCAAGAGATCTGTTGGAAGGGGTGGGTCAAGGTGGAGGGAATAGGCGTAAGGGGTGGTGTCGTGGGGTGGGTATTTACTTTATTTTGCTGGCACACAGCACAGCCTTCAACGTATTTTTGGACAAAGGACGCGAGTCCAGGCCACCAAAATTCGGAAGAAACAAGTTGTCGGGTTTTTAGGACACCGGGGTGGCCGGTGGAGGGGTGGTCATGATGGTTGGACACGATGGTTCGACGGAGGATAGGGTCGTTGGGGATATACACCTGGTCTTTGTAAAGTAATACTCCATTGTCAAATCTCCAATCAGAGAGATGGGATTTAAACAGGAGTGGCATGTCGACGTTTTCAATGGCACAGAGTGCCATTTGGACTACAGGGTCTTTCATGGAGGATGACACGACTTTTTGAGTGAGACTGGTGTCAATAAGGTTGATGAACAAGGTTTGTGGAAGGAGGGTAACTCCTTTGTTATCTTCGTCATCATCAGGGATATGATCGGGTCGGCAGGAGAGTGCATCTGGTGTGGCCAGGTCTTTGCCTGGGACATGTTCTAGCTGCAGATCGAAGTCTGCGAGGTCGAGGAGCCAGCGAGCCTGGCGATGATTCAGATTCTGAGGCGACTTGAAATATGTTAGGTTTTTATGGTCAGTGAAGACCTTAATCAGGAACGGGGATCCATGGAGGTAATGTCTCCAGGATTTCAGTGCTCAAATAACTCCTAGCAGTTCTCTGTCATAAATGTCATAGTTTCTTTCTGCAGGGTTAAACGATTGGGACAGGAAGGCACAGGGCTGCCATTGTCCATTCGAATCTTCTTGAAGGAGGATTCCTCCCATTGCGTACTTGGACGCATCTGTGGTAATCGCGAATGGTCGAGAGGTGTCAGGCATTCGAAGAGTCGGTTGTGCCATGAAGATTCTTTTGAGAAGGTCAAAGGCGTCTTGGCATTTCTTAGACCAACTCCAGTCGACCGTTTTCTTAGTGAGATTGATGAGTGGTCGTGCAATGTCTGAGTAGTAGGGGACAAATCTTCTGTAAAAGTTTGTGAATCCTAGAAAGGATCGCACGTCTTTGACCTTCTTTGGGATAGGCCAGTCGGCAATGCCCTGGACCTTGACGGGATCCATGGCGACGGTGTTTTCCTTGATGATCATCCTGAGGTATTTGACCTCGGTCAGATCAAAGTGACACTTTTCTAATTTTAAGGGAAGGGAGAGTTCCCTCATACGTTCGAGAATGCGACAGGTTCTTCGTTTATGTTCTTCGGGGTCATTTGAAAAGATAAGGAGGTCATCCATGTAGACAACCAACCAACCTTCGGTGATCATGTCTCGGAAAGAGTCATTCATGAATCGCTGGAAGGTGGCAGGGGAGTTACAGAGACCGAAGAACATAACGGTGGGCTCGAAGAGTCCTTTATGCGTGATAAACGCTGCTTTCCACTGGTCTCCTTCCTTGATGTGGACATTGTTATAGCCAGACCTGACATCCATCTTTGTGAAGATGGAGGCTCCTTTCAGTTTATCAACAAGATCTGAAATGAGGGGAAGGGGATATGCATCTTTCACTGTATTTTTGTTCAGATACCTGTAGTCTTGGCAGGGTCGCAGGGAGCCATCCTTCTTTCCTACGAAGAAGAAGGGGGCGGCTTGGGGAGACTTCGAGGGGTGGATCTTTCCTTCTCGAAGGTTTTCTTCGATAAACCTTTCTGTGGACTCTCGCTCAGAGGGAGAGAGTGGATAAGCTTTGGCCACCTTGGGGATGAAGTTGTCTACAAGGTTTATGGCATGGTCGTATGGTCATGATGGAGGTGAGACTCCGTTGGATGGCTTCTCGAAAACCGAGGCGAAGTCTTTGTAGTCTTCAGGGAGGACGGCCTTCGGTTTCTTCTTGTATTCTTCTTGTGCTAACTCAGTAGCAGTGGTGATCTTTCGAAGAAGGCTGTTGTTGGGATTAACCTTCTTGGCTTCTTCAACGAGTTTTCCAACCGACATCACAAAGTGTGCTCAGATGGTTTCATCTTCTGGCTCTTCATAATCCATGAATTTGTTTATCCCTTTCTTTTCAGCAGGGGACACAAGGTTCACAGTTGGTTCTTCGATGGCAACGGAAGAGATGTTGCATCTTAACTCTTTTGATCTATCAGTTTTCTCATCGATAGATAATGTGCCCATTCTCCAGTCCACGACAGGGTTGTTTTCCTGGAGCCAGGGGAGACCCAAAATGACGTTTTCCGTTCCACAATTGATGACATGAAAAAAGGACTGGTGGACGAGTCCTTTAATCTTGAAGTAGAGAGTGGCAGAAAACAGTATTCTTCCTTTTGAGTTCTGGGTTCCATCAGCGTTCTTGGCGAGGATGGGTTCGGCGAGTCATTGAGTGGGGATTCGGTGCTTTTGCACAAAACTCCAATCAATGCAAGAGATTTCTGCTCCAGAATCAACTAGAGCGGTGGTGTTGACGACTTTCGAGGTAATTTCTGATGCGTAGAGGGAAATGGGAATCTGCATAGTACATTCTGGTGTAGACATTACAAGTACAGGTGCAACAGAAACTAGACTGTCCTTAGTTTGGGGAACATCTGGCGTCAATGCAGAGTTCCCATTCAAAAATCCTTCCCAAGAGCCCTAGCAATGTTAACCAGAGCGATGGATGGACCAGTGACTTTTTCTTCATCGTCACTTTCTTCTACCTCCACAATTTTGTGGATTTTCTTTACTTTCTTTTGGAGAGTCTTCCCCTTGTCTGGACATTCTCAAGAGAGGTGTCCTTTGTTTCCACAACTGAAACATCTTCCTTCTTTGATGTGACGGTCTCATTCTTCTTTGGAGAGTCTCACTCCATCCACGTCCATAGCGTTTGGATCTTTTTCTTCAGCAAAATTGTTCCTGGGGTGGAACATTTTCTTTTCTTTCTTTCCAAATGTTTCATTGACCTTTCTCCATTTAGCGTCGAACTTCTGCGCTTGGGTGTACCACTCGGTAATCTTGGTGGGGGTGGTTTCCATCATGTGAATTCTGTTCGCGATGAAAGGTTTGAGTCCTTGGGAGAAGAATTCGATCAAGGCGACGTCTTCTGTGATGGTTGAGTCAGCTGCAGCAGTCCGGAAGTCGGTGATATACTGCTCCACCGAATCTTTCTGTTTTAGGGTTCGCAATTTGGCGATAGCAGTACCCGCAGTGTTGGCGGAGGTAAATGAGGCTTTGAAATCTTTTACAAAATCAGCAAAAGTGCCGAAACTCGGGGGGTTCTTTTCCAGAGACGTTTTCTGGAAGGTGGCAGCCCAGGAGCAGGCAACATCCTTTTTCATATACGACAGGGCGTAGACCACCTTTTTGGTGTCAGTGTCATATAGTTCTTCATTTACCAAGAGATAGGTCTGTACGGAGTACAGCCAGCTCATGGCATTCTTCTGGTTTCCATCAAAGTCGGATGGAGCGCCAATCTTCAGTTCAGTGGCTTTGGTGGCATTGCCAACCAGTGCCTTCAATGATGAACCGGACATCGTATTCTGTGGTTGGTTCAGGGGTGTAGGAAGTGTGGCGGGTACTGGTGGGATTGGAGTACCGAGTGATGCGAGGGATTGGGTGAAAAGGTTCGAGAGGATACCAGAGGTAAAGCCTCTATCCGGTTGTTCGGGTTCGTTGGAGGTGTCTGTGACAGTGCTCTCCTGTTCTTTGTCAGATGACAATTCTTCGTGAGTGGGTCGCAACGGCGCCCAACGTTGGTTGTTTCGGGGGTTCGTGGTGGTGCACTAAGCAGTGACCATTTCGGCCAAAGGCTGTAGACTTGAGCTTTTGTTACGCTCGACCGAAGTCAAGACATAGGGAGAGCTCAAATCGCAGACTAAGGTTTCTACTGAGCAACGGCTGCAGTAACCTCTGTAAACGACAGAGGATTTGGGGCAACACCGGTAAGAGTGGTCCTTATGAGGGACACTGAGGGCGAAGTTCTGAGAACACTGTGTATAATTGAGCAGCTCAAGTCTGGGTTTCCAGGACTTGAGCTGGCGACCTAAATACTACAAGAAGAGGACCATGAGGCGTCCTCATGTACTCGAGGTGACTACGCCATTGGTTGAACAATGATGACACATGTCCTAAGCATGTAACGAGCTAGTAACACTAGTGGCGGGAATAGAAAGCCGTCGGATCAGAGAGAAGATGGCTCTAAAAGGAAACTAAGTCCAACGGGTCAAAAGCAAGGCAAACGTACGGTAAAGAGGAAAAACTAGGGGCGAAACGTAACATCACCCAACTAGCTCTAAGCTAGTTCATTTGGGTCTACAAGTCCTAAAAGTCACCTGCTTCTAAGTCTCTTCTCTCTTCTCTTTCCTCTTCTTTCTCTTTTGGTTCTTGGTGTGAGCCTACAACAAACCCTGTTGTTAGGTCTCATCACAGTGTGTGCCCTAGCTAGCAGTGGTGCTACTGCTCGGCTGTCTCCCCCTTGAGCAGTGCACTGTGCAACTCTGTCCATCATGCCTTTGCCTCTATGACTGGGCTACTGCAACCACATTGCTGACACTTTGTAGATTCCATGTGTGTGGCCCCAAAGTTGGGTGCTGGCTGTCCTGCCTCAAATGAGGCATACACTCCACTAGTGCTCTCAGTACTTCATGATTCTAGTAGGTCTTTTTTGTCTATCTCTATTAACCAATCTGACAACCACTCATCACTGTTGTCCCCTACATGTATGAACCATACAGTATCCAGCTTGACATTGCTTGCCTCATTGCAGAAGTCCCTTGTGTCAAGTCCGGGCCTACTCTGACCAACTCCGACGCTAAACAAGGTCTAGAGGAGGGTCCGGAAGCAAGTCCGACACAGAAGAACAGAACTCCGACTAGCGGAGTGTCGGCAGGAACGAAGACCGCCGAGACAAAGGTGGAGCGGAGTGAGGGTGTCGGGTTTAGCTCGTGCGCTACCCCCTTGCACGATCTCAGCCCTCATATTTCAGAGGGAGAGTACAGACGGAGAGTCGGAGATAACTCCGACAGACAGAAGACAGAATCGAAGGGAGTAGGAACTAAGTTGATATTCGTACTGAAGAACAGCGGAGTACAGTACATGTTTTTATACTACTACGGAGGTACAGTAACTGGAATCGGAACTGACATATGGAGACTCATAAGTTTTCAAGTAAAATTTCCTGGACGACGAATGAAGGGTAGACGGAGGACATACGAACGGGTAACACAGAACATCCAGAAAAGGAAACAGTCCAGGCGCTGGACCATGCGGTGAGCGCGCTGTGGGGTACCTGACTGCGAAGGTAGTCACATGACCCCTCAGAGAACGGACCGCTCGGTCCGGTAGGAGAGAAACACAAGTCCGACAGCAGTCGGAGCGGAGATGGTTCGCAACCAACAGAAGTCGGGCAGAGTTGGTGCGGAGTGAGTGAATGACCGGCGGAGTAGGGTGCAGAGTGTGTAGGGACTTATAATGAATGTACGGTCGTGACACCTTGCTAAATTGGCCTTCTCACTTGACTTCTCCTTTCCCATTGCTTTTGAGTTGCTTTTCTTCCCCATTGCTTTGGAAGCCTTTGATTTCTCTTTGTTTTCCATGCAATTATGAGCCATGTGGCCATACTTGTTGCAATTGAAGCAGTTTCCATTAAACTTCCTTTGCCTTGAGTCTCCAGAAGTGGCATATGCAGCATCTTTGCTACTTTCATTCAAGGGGTTTTATGCACCCAAATTTTGACTGTTGTACACATCCAGTATGTGTCAATAAGTGCCTCAGAGGTTATTGTCATGCTGGTGACCTTTGCAAGTGCCATGACTGCACCAATCTGTGCTTGGTACAAGTGCAGGAGGGAACTAATGATGATTGTGGTAAAGCTTTCATCCATTAGGGCTCAGTCCATTGACACTAACTGCTCATGCATTTCCCATGGCTGCTCAAAGAGTTTTGCAAGATGCTGGAAGATGTCTTGTGCTGTATTGAGTCATTTGGTCTGTATGAACAAGCTATCTGGTATACAGTGGCTCAAAAAACTGTCCACATGAGAGATCTTTTGAGATGATTCCAAGTGTATTCAATTGGGTTGAGGTCTGGAGATTGTGCAGGCCAGTCTAGAGGCTTGATATCCTGTTCTTCAAACCATTTCTGGGCTCTTCTAAAGGTATGCTTGGGGTCATTATCTTGTTGAAAGATAATGTCATCTTCTGGAATTCCAGATTCCTCCATGCTTTGAAGCAACCCTTCCTGCAAAATGGCCACATACTGTTCAGCATCCATCCTTCTCTCAATCTCACTCAAGACCCCAACACCATTCCACCCTATACATCCCCAAACCATGAGTGAACCTCCTCCAAACTTGACTGTACCTTTGACCTCTCTGGAAATAAGCCCTTCACCCTTCTTTTTCCACACATACTCTTGTCCATCTGACCCAATCCTGTTGATTTTGGTCTCATCTGACCATATAACTCTCTTCCAGTCCTCCACAGTCCAATGCTGATACTTAGGAGCAAAGGCTAACCTCTTCTTCTTGTGACCAGTAGAAAGCAATGGCTTTTTCTTCTTCACCACAGCTTTCAATGAGGCTTCTTTGAGGGTATTTCTCACTGTCTGAGAAGAAACAGGACTATCAACAATAGAGTTGATGAAATGAGTGGCTTGAACAGCATTTTTGGCCTTGCCAGTAAGGATTTGCTGAACAACAGCTCTCTTGTTGGTAGAGGAAAACTTGGAAGGCCTACCACCATGAAGCCTAGACCTCTCTGGTTGGATTTCCTGAAGAACCTGGGATACTGTAGACTTCCCTAGACCAATCTGTGAGGCAATCTTCCTAGTGGACAGGCCAAGAGAGCCAAGAGAGATGATGTTTTGTCTTTGAGAGGTGGAAATGGACTTCATGGTGATGATGAGAAAATGAGCAGAGGGTGGTGGGGTTTACATATGTTGGATCATACTCATTACATAAAAGTAACATAATAGAACCCTTGGTGGATGTATGTAACAATATAACAGCATGCCAGGGTCAATACATATAATCAAAACTTTAAGTCAAAAAACTGTCTGCATGACATGTCATTTTCACATGGCTGCTATTCTATCAATTCCTATCCAAATCACTTGATTCATGGACCAATAGAAGGCCAAGAGTAAGTACCTTCTTTCATACACTCATGGTTTAGGGCTAGGGTTAGGGGTTATTGCATTTAGTCATAACTAATGTAAAACATACAAACATGTGGACAGTTGAGCCACTGTAGTTCCAGCAATCTGCTGCTTGACAATGGCTTTGTGCATGTACCATGTCTTTATATCAGCCTTCAGGCTTTGACTTCCTTTTTCTCACTTGAGCTTGTTGGAGTGCAATTCTCCCCACAACCATCCAGTGTTTTCAGGTCAACTGGTTCAGTCTTGGAACCATCCAAGTGCCCACCTAAGCCTTGTGCCTCTGCAGACCATGTCAATCTGTCTTTTTAGGTGACCCAATTTGTCCCATTGGTGGTAAGCTTTGGCACAAGTCATCTCCAAGCTTCATTTGGAATGACATCTTGGTGTTTGTACTTGTCAAGTCTGGGCCTACTCTGACCAACTCCAACACTAGACAGGGTCTGGGGAGAGGTGCAGCAGCAAGTCTGATGCAGACAAATGGAACTCCAACTAGCAGAGGATTGGCAGGAATGAAGTCCACTGAGGCAGAAGTGGAGCAGAGTGAGGGCATCAGGTTTAGCTCATGTGCTACCCCCTTGCATGATCTCAGCCCTCATAATTCAGAGGTAGAGACCAGATGGAAGATCAGAGATAACTCTGACAGACAGAAGACAGAGAGAGAAGGAGTCGGAACTTAGTTGATATTTGTACTGAAGAACAGTGGAGTACTGTACATGCTTTTATACTACTATGGAGGTACAGTAACTGGAATTGGAACTGACATATGGAGACTTGTAAATTTTCAAGTAAAACTTCCTGGATGATGAATGAAGGGCAGATGGAGAACATATGATGGGTAACACAGAACAAACCAAAAAGGAAACGGTCCAGGCACTGAACCATGAGGTGCATGTGCTGCAGAGTACCTGACTGTGTGCTGTTAAGGAGAAGTCCAAAGGGAGGTCACATGATCTCTTAGAGGATTGTCCATGCAATCCAATGGTGGCTGGTACCAAGTCCAACAGTAGTCAGGTCAGAGAAGGTTCATAAACAACAGAGGGCAGGCAGAGTTGGTGCAGAGTGAGGGAAATGACTGGTGGAGTAGGGTGCAGAACAAGTGGGGACTTAGGATAAATGCACAGTTGTGACAGTACTAGTCACTGGTCTCATAGCCTGAATAACTGATAGTCAACTCAGTAGTCTCAGAAGCTACTGAGGGCACTAAGACAAAATTTACTACAGTATGTATGCGCTTTTTCGCTGATGCAAGCAATGTGTCATCGCAACTAAGTCTATAATACTATCAAAGCAGTTTATACTCCAACAACTTGAAGCCATTTGTTTGGGTGACTGCTGGCAGCACTTGCTTTGTCCTGGTCCTTCAAAGATAACTAAGTAGGTTATGCTGTATATAGTAAAATGAATACTTACTGGGGATTACTGTCATCAATGGACCAGGATTTGATGAGCTGCTCCATTACCCAACAAACATCTGCCACAGCTGCAATCCATGAACCAGGCTGCACCACCCTAGCTTCAATTTGGATCCCCACCACTCTATTGTGGTGTTAACACTGAGGAAACCATTCAAACTAGGTTTGTTCAGTTCAGTCCACCCACCAGCCACTATACATGATGCAGGAACAAACTTGGCAGTTGTGGGCATTGATCCCTTCCTCCAGGTGGGTTGCAATTCACACCACAAGGTCCAGAAGTCATTGGCAAATTTGTTGATATTTGGGATTGGGGGACATCCAGTACATGCACATGAGATCCACCAATGAATCACTTCAGGCAATGCTTGCAGCTTAAGGTATGTGCTGCTCCTTTCCTATTTGCAAAATTGGATGATTCTTTGAGGTGGAAGTAAACTTTGAGGAGGTTACAAAATTCTCCATTAAGATTAGGTAATTGAATGTAGCTGAATGATGTACTGAACCTTTGGGGCAACAGTCTAGGGGCAGGTAGTTACTAAAGTTGATAAAAAAATAACCAGTTCAGCATGCTCACCTGAAGATAAAATTAGAAAAGCCTCAGACTCTTCTTCTTGATCAGTGGCAGAACTCAACCCCTTAGAAGAATGCTGGAGTGTTCCAGAAATTTGGGTATGATCATTGCTGAAGTGTTAACCCTGTCACTTGACTTTTGTTTACATCATACAAGCTTACATAATAAATCTTCACACTAGGGATGTTTGTTTTTCCTTTGGATGCACCTCAGACTTCTTCTGACTGAAGCCTGAGGTAACAGTTCTGCTTTATTAATTAATAGCTACCTTACTGGCCTACTGCGATAGTCTCCTGCCTAGGTTAGCAGTGTATAGACATCTTCTGACTGAAGCCTGAGGCTCCTTCCTAGGTCCCTTGTCTTGGCCTGCCTTGAAGAGGTTATGAGCCCTGAGCAGCTCTAACCTTATGGTGGCAAACTCAAACCAAGTGGTACCACAAGTATACTAAAGACATGTCATCTGGACCTTCAGTGTCAATGCCTTGGGCTCTAGGCCCATCCACAAGTGCAAATACATTGGCCTCTACATCTATGAGAGAGTCTTTCAAGGCTTGAGTCAACTCTATGACATAGCTCCCCTTGCAGATGATGGTTTCAACTATCAAATGTGGAAATTCTGAATGCAAAAAGTGTTAACTGTTCAAGGCCTTTGGACCATTATTGCAGGTACAGACATGGAGGTAAAGCCTCCAGGCCAGAAAACCCATCTTGATAAGTATGAGGAATGGCTCCTCAAAGACCAGGAAACATGTGCACAAATCACACTCACACTCAAGGATGAACCCCTTAGCAGAGTACTGTATGTCAAAACTGCTGCTGAGACATGAAAGAAACTTGATGAAAGATATGAAGGCAAAGGCAAGCAGACTATTGCCTGCCTAATTGGTGAGTTGTTCCAAGGAACACTTGCAGACAATCAACTGATGGAAACATGGCTGAATGTAATGCATCAGAAGGCCCACATTCTTGCCTCACTTGGCCAACCACTTGAGGTCTCACTTGTAACCATCACAATGGATATTTCACTTCCACTGTCATACTCTACCCTCTGCACAATTCTAATGTCATTGAATGACAAGATACCACCTGAGACAGATATTTCCCAAGTCCTTGTTGAAAAGTCATAGCAGACTTCAAAATCCCATTCTGCTCTTGCTGCAAAGACAGACACAGGAAGAAAGAGAAGAAGTGCACCTATGCACCATGTGGCAAGATGGTGTCACACACCAAAGGTGTTGTGAACATGATTACAGCTGACTCTGCCTAACTTGTCAATCAGCTGTGCACAGTACCATGAATGGAGAAGAAAGACTAGAGCCCTAATGTGTAGAAGGACAGCTGGATGTTAGTGGTCATCCTTTGCACAAGAATGAGTCATCAGTGCTAGAGAGAAATGAGGAAGCAAGTTAAGTGCCTGTCAAAAATTCTTAGTGGCTGTGTACAGCGTTCTGGTTTTTGTCATGTCTCCACCATTTCCAAATATACAGACACTCTGTTCCCACACTTACTTACAGTGCTCAGCCACATGATCCTGCCTTCCAAGTTTGGAAAGGATCCTTGCACTCTACACATTTCTACAGCACTCCATCCATCAGACACTCATTTCACTAAGTCCATCAGATATGGCCACTGCCACATTGATCACTTCACTTGTCTCCATTGCTAGAGACAGTGGCTATGCATATCCAGGCATTCCTACCAGCTTCTATCCTGAAGCCCCCTGGTACATCCCATCATCATCAGCCCCTTCTCAGCCTGTCCAGCTTGGTCCACATGTTCTCCTTGTCAGTATAACATCCAGAAGGATGTTCTTTGGTTGCCTCAGGTCTGTCACTCAGTTAGAGAGGTCTTATGTGGTTGTTTCAGTCTCCCCAATTGATGAAACATATGGATCCTTCCTCCCCACTCCCTGCAATGTCTCTGTTCCAATCTCATCCATCATTCTCCCTAGGCTGTGACAGCTACAGTATATGTTGCTGTTCTCCAGTCTCCCTGATTGCATCCATGATGAGTATGATGTACATCTTGCCTCCCTACTGCAAGATTCAGCAGAAGACATCCCCCCTTCTTCCTCTCCTCCATCAGAGCCTTGTTCACAAAGTGTTTATTAACTTCACTGAGAGGACAAGCAGGTGGGAGACACAATTGCCTATGCTCCTGTTACCCCACAGATCCCCAATGCACAAGCCCTTTGACACCTGACTCATGCCATCCATTTCTGGATTTAATACTTCCCTGTCAGGAAAACACTGCTATCTATCATCCCACCTTTGATCCAGTGATAACTCCACCAAGATCTGACATGCATCACCACCCCCTAATGTGATACCAGTGTGCTTACTCAGCTTCTGACATTCTTTGACTCATGCTTTGATTTTTTGACTGTCCTTGAGTTGTTCATTGTCAATACTTACCAATCCTCTTTGCTTGCTTACTTTTTGTCTCACTTACTCAACATTGATTACTCACTGCTTACAGTCCTTACTCATTACTTACTGAGTGTTTGTGCCTTGTTTGTCATAGGCTGCACTCCCCCTACAGTATATAAACTCCCTGTACTTAGACAACTTAGACAGCTAAAAGCAATCAAGAATCCAGAATCCAGAGTCCAGAAGCAATCAGTTCAGTCCAGTTTAGCAATCATCATCAGCAGTTGAGACTCCAAGAAGGGGTCTATCTGCCTACATCTATCATCATTGGTAGTTGAGGCTCCATTAAGGGTCTATCTACCCATGTTCATCATCTGTGGTAGTTGAGGCTCTATCAAGGGTCTATCTACCATCATTCATTATCTTCAATTCTATCCACACCACACTTAGTCAGCATCTATCAATTAGTCATCCATCAGCTCCTGCATAACTTGATGTTGACATCTGCCAGGAGCACTCTCTATTGAAGACCCACACACACACTCCCATCAGCATCTCTCACCTTTTCATCAGTCATTTGTCCACTCCTGCATAACTTGTTGATGACTTGTGCTAGGAGCACTATCCCTTGAAAAACCCCCACTTTAGATTTTTCTGCCCTCCAGGTACCACAGAGGCACACCATCACTCACTCTTATTTGTCTTTAGTGTTGGCTTTGGTTGGTTTACACCACCTTTCCACACTTTGACTCACAACAGGACACCCAAAGGACAAATGCTACAAAAAGAAAGCAGATGAAGCAGCCAAGGCTCCATCTCAAAGTACCTCACATGGAGATAAGAACAAGTCAAAGGAGAGGTCAGAATTGATAGCCAAGATTGCAGCCACAGCAGAAGAAGAAGAAGGCCCTCTTTATTTATTTGTAGCTTCCACATACCCAGAAACTGGTGCATCAGAGTGGGTTGTAGACTTTGGGGTCTCTGCAGAAATGTGCTGCCAGTAGTCATGGTTTACAACATTCAGAAAACTGATCCCCTTGCAACCAGTGATCATCAGCAACAGCAGAATGATCCAAGCCATTTGCAAAGGGAGAATTGAACTCTCCATGCATCTTGAAGGATGGTCACACAAGCAAAACATCTTACAAGACATGTACTATGTTCCTGATCTCAACACAAATCTTGTGTCAGTTCCCTCTTTGGCCTTGAAGGGACTACTGTTACACTGTGCTCACATTGTTTCCTCTTATAGACTTTGTACTGTATGATTCACACTTGCTGTCATCCTTGACAATGCCCTTCTCCTTCACCTGCAAGCCATTGTTGAGCTTGCATCCCATATGTTTCCTTTTGTGTCTCACCCCTGTTTACCCTGTGTTGTACTATAGCCAGACTATGTCCATTTGCCCTTCCTCCCATGATCCACTGGTGGCCCTGATCCACATGGTCACATGGCATGTGTACTTTGGTAACCCTGGGTACTTGCCTACCCCTGTGATGTTTACATGGTTGCCCCTCTTTCATCATGTGTTCACCCCTGGTTTCCTCTGCTGTGCAGACTCAGTCATACATGTAGTCCTGCTGTGCAGTGACTCACCTTGACACAAGGGCACCTTGTTAGGAA
The DNA here is from genome assembly GCA_024663395.1 of Pisolithus tinctorius. Lineage (NCBI taxonomy): Eukaryota > Fungi > Basidiomycota > Agaricomycetes > Boletales > Pisolithaceae > Pisolithus > Pisolithus tinctorius. The sequence continues at coordinate 103,980 of JANFAH010000036.1, forward strand.
CTTGGGTGTACATTTAAATGTTTTTGAATGTTTGTTGCACAGTACTCTATAGATGTATATAAGCCCACCTGTATCGTACTGCTTCAGCATTTGAAATCTATTTTGCAACCACCCTTAGCTCTGTCCACTGTACCAACAAGGACTTGGCAGTATGACTTCAGTTGGCCAAGACTAGTGCTCTACCACTAGTGAAGTTAAATTATGCATTGTCTCTCATGCTGTCTCATGCTTGCATTGAAACACACTCAATTCAGGACATGATATGAGTTATCAGCATAACAACTACAAGTTACTTTTGGAGAACAGACATGCAAGGTACACACAGAAGGCCAGGTCATAGCTCTCACCATCAAACACAGATCCCTCTACATACTTGAAGCTAGTGTTGTGTCAGGGAGCCATGCTGCCTATATCATCAATACCCCAGATGCACTCAATGCAGATGAGCCATACATGCCCACTACCTCTCAGATGACAACATCAAAGGCTACTCTAAGTTGTTAGCAACCTCTCTTTGGGATTGAGCTCGAGTTCTCATAATAATGTAAGTATTTCAGAGGAGAGAAAATGAGATTGTACAAGTGTGAGTACAAATATACTATCAAGTTCAGGCCTACTCTGACCAACACCAATGCTTATTAAGGTCTGGGGAGAGGTATGGAAGCAACCAACACAGTTGAACAGAACTACAATGAGCAGAGGATCAGCAGGGATGAAATCCACTGAGGCAGAAGCAGAACAGAGTGAGGGTGTCAGGTTTAGCTTGTGCACTACCCCCTTGCATGATCTCAGCCCTTGTATTTTGGGGAAGAGACCAGACAGATGTTTGAGATAACTCCAACAGACAGAAGACAGAGGAGATTCAGAGCTGGAACTTTGGTGATATAGGAACAGCAGAGTACTGTACATGCTTTTATACTACTATGGGGGTACAGTAACCAGAATCAGAACTGACATATGGGGACTTGCAAATTTTCAAGTAAAACTTCCTGGACAATGAATGAAGGGTAGATGGAGAACATACAGTGGGTAACATAGAGCAGATCAGAAAGGAAACAGTCTAGGCACTGAACCATGATGTGCACACACTGCAGAGCACCTGACTGCACAGTGTCAAGGAGAAGGCCAAAGACTGGTCACATGACCTCTTGTAGACCAGTCTGCATGGTCCAATGGTAGACTGGTACCAAGTCCAACAGTAGGCAGAGCAGAGAAAACTCATAAATGGTAAAGTGCAGGTGGAGCTGGTGCAGAGTGAGTGAATGACCAGCACAGTAGTGTGCAGAGTGACTAGGGACTTAGGATGAATGCACAGTCATAACAAGAATCCCCCTTTCTTAAGTCTGAGTGTGGCAAATTTCAATGGGATGATGACAGGGCCTGATGGGACATCTACATCTCAGACTGGAAGAATTTAACTCCATTCTCCTTGCATTCCTCTGTGAGAGCTGCTTCTTCTTCTTCATGGGCTAAGTGCTGGCTTTCAGCAGCCAGCTCTTCTCCAGCTTGCTGCTCAGCTCTGTGTGCCCTACACTTGTTGTCTGCTCTGTGTGCCCTACACTTGTTGTCTGCTCTGTGTTCAGTCCATCACTGCTTTTCCTTGTTGTTATTGATGGCCCATAAGTTGGCTAGCATAGTAGCAGCTTGGTCATCATCTATGTTCTTGCTCAGAACAGTTTGTCAAGCATCTGCAAATTCATCTGTGGTAAAGTCAGGAGGCATAGCTAGATTGGGATCATCCATTAGTGACTTTTCCTAGGATTTGTGAAAACAAAGAATGGTATGCATACAGTGGCTCACAAAATTGTCCCAATGTTTGCATTTTTGCATTAATCATAGTGTAGTGAGTGGACTATCATTATTGAGTCCAAGGTGTTGGTGGATGGATCAAAGCAGCTGGTCATGGCTATCTGATGAGCCATATTACATAATATTTGGATAGAAACTGATGACAGAATACCCAAATGAAAATGAGAGCTCATTGGGACAATTATGTAACTTTGTGATATGCTGGGGATGTAGTCCTTGGGAACACATATAAAACATGGTGAGAAACTCACCAATGCTTACATAATGTATCACATGGCCTACTGAATAATTTGTCAACAGACAAACAATGCCAAACAGTGATTTTGCACCACTAAGCCTCATTGTTGTAACACAAGTCAAGAAATCACCAATTCTGGCTCATCAGGGACATTCTCTCAGGGCAACCTCAGCAAATTCTGGTGTACACTATAGTATAATCAATAGGATATGCTATCAGCACCATTGGTCAATTCAGAAACCTGCTGGCAGTCATCTCCTGCACTGTTTCCCCACCAATGCCACATGTGTCCTGGAACTAATCAGTACTGTGAGAGCTGAGAATGATGTGGAGGTCCAATCTGGCATTCATCCTATCATAAACAAACCAATCACCCACTAACTACTACATCACTGCTGAAGAAAAGCCTGCCTGAAGGCTCAGGTGAAGCACAACCCTCCTGGGCACTCCCAGTATCATGGGAGGGTTGGCCAGAATGTACTCTGAGCTGAACTGGGGATCACTGGGAAGGAGTTATTTGGTCATATAAGACTAAAGGAAATATCCAGTGCCAGATAGAAGGCCAGGAATGTGCAACCTGGTAGCTCAGTAGCATATCCCTCCCCATGGTACCTGGAGTAAGAGAGGGTTTAGCTTCACCCTGACCTCCATACCAGTTTCCCCTTCACAGAAATGCACTAGTTAATGGGTGATTGGTTTGTTTATGATAGGATGAATGCCAGATTGGACCTCCACATCATTCTCAGCTCTCACAGTACTGATTAGTTCCAGGACACATGTGGCATTGGTGGGAAACAGTGCAGGAGATGACTGCCAGCAGGTTTCTGAATTGACCAATGGTGCTGATAGCATATCCTATTGATTATACTATAGTGTACACCAGAATTTGCTGAGGTTGCCCTGAGAGAATGTCCCTGATGAGCCAGAATGGTGATTTCTTGACTTGTGTTACAACAATGAGGCTTAGTGGTGCAAAATCACTGTTTTGCATTGTTTGTCTGTTGACAAATTATTCAGTAGGCCATGTGATACATTATGTAAGCATTGGTGAGTTTCTCACCATGTTTTATATGTGTTCCCAAGGACTACATCCCCAGCATATCACAAAGTTTACATAATTGTCCCAATGAGCTCTCATTTTCATTTGGTATTCTGTCATCAGTTTCTATCCAATATTATGTAATATGGCTCATCAGATAGCCATGACCAGCTGCTTTGATCCATCCACCAACACCTTGGACTCAATAATGATAGTCCACTCACTACACTATGATTAATGCAAAAAATGCAAACATTGGGACAATTTGTGAGCCACTGTAGATCTGAGGGTTAGGGAGTAACCCTCTGTGCTGGTGCAGGCAGTGAAGTGAGCAGAAGCAAGGCAAGCTCCCACTTTACTTATTCATACATGGATGAAACTCTATGTGGCACTTTGTTACTCAGCTTACATAGAAAACCAACAGTGTGGTTGCTATCTATGGTACTGACATCACATTCACACTCATATCTTTTGTTTTAAATCAATGCTTGACTTAACATCTATGAAGATCTGTTGGCTTGTCATGTCCCTACCATAGCTATGTAAATCTAATTTTTTGGAGGGAGTTATCCTTGAAGATCTACCAGATCTAACCAATCATTGGCTAGATTTGCTTAAATTGACATGACTCAAGTGAATCTTGTTCCTCACAGTACAGTTTTTCTTTACAAAAAAAAAAATAGGGACTGGTCATGAAACATATGGGAATCCTTCTCTGGTTGTTAAATGGGCAAAAAATTGATTGTGTTGTGGTAGAATCATGATTTTGCACCTCTTGTCATTTTTGCAACTCTGGGTAAGTGATAGTACTTCCCACAGCACCAATCATCAACTCAAAGATCAGTAACATCACTGCCACCCTCAAACTGTCACCCAGTGTGTGATCACTTTGCCATGATGAAAGGGGGGATGATGTCATAGTACCCTCAGCTGATGCAGGCTGACATACAGCAACCTGGGGCCCAGAAGAGGATATAAGATGTGTGGGGCCTATGCTCCTCCATACCCATCCTAATGCAACCCTTCTACACACACTACTGAGAGTCACTAATTGTAAATGAACCATGATGGCTTGCATTCAGTCAGGTGGGATCTTATGCCCTCATCAATGTCAAAGCACAAAATGTTGTCTGGATTTGTCTGGAGGGATAATTATGTTGGAGCACAGTATGCCATCCAGTCTACACCAAGTTGATTAGGTAATATGTTAGGTACTTAGTTTACACTTCATCTTACATTACACCTCAGACTTTGTCATTTCAAGTCTGAGTTCTGTGTCTAGGCTAACTTGAGTAGCCTTTCTGCTCTCACCCTACCCACAAAAGGTTATGAGCCCCAAGCTCAAAGCACTCTAGTTATACAGCTTTTTGACCTACAAACTCTACTTACAAGTCTCAAGCATCTTCCAGAATGAGTAACTCTACCAATCCACCATCCTCCACCTTGACACTAGGTCCCTTGCAGCCAAACCCTTCCTCATGAACAATCCTCCTCAGCCTCAACAAAGTCTAAAACCACCTCCAGTTGACTCTATGACATCCCCATCACTAGAAATGATGGCTCTAACTTCCACACCTGGAAGTATAGAGTTGGGATGGTACTCAACATTCATGGGCCTCAAGGAAGTTGTTGACAGAAAAGCTACAACTGCTCCTGACCCAAAAAATGACCCTGGATGGTCATGCAGACTGGGAGGAAAAGGACCAAGAAGCATGCACCCAGATTACACTCACACTGAAGGATGAGCCTCTCAGTGGAGTACTCTATGCCTCAATGGCACATGAGATCTGGAAGTGACTTCACAAGCAGTATGAAGGACATGGAAAGCAGACAATCACCTTTCTAATTGGCAAGCTCTTCTGAGGAACTCTAACAGATGATGCTCCTATGCAAAATCAGCTCATCTCTATGCAGCAGAAAGCACAAGTGATTAAGTCACTTGGCCAACCACTCAACAAGTCTCTAGTAACCATAGCAATGGTCATTTCCCTGCCACCCTCCTATTCAACCCTGTGAACAATCCTCATGTCATCTGACAGTAAACTATCTGTTGAAAACAGTTATATCACAGGTCTTAGTCAAGGAGAAGTCATGTCAGGCTTCCACAGCCCACAGCACACTCATGGCCAATACAGCTTCTCATCAAAAGGAAAGGCAAAGAATGACAAGAAAAAGAATGGGAAATGTGCTTACTGCAAGTATTGCAGGCACAATGAGTCTGAATGTTGAAAGAAAAAAGGCCAATGAAACTAAAAACAATGCAACTGAAGAGAAAGGCAAAAAGATGGAGGAACATACAGCCAACCTTGCACATTTTACCTCCAGCAATGACAAGCCTCTTTGCCTCTTTCTTGCACAGCAACAAGACAGTTTCTTGGGATTGCACTGGGTCCTTGACTCTGGTGCATCTGTGAACATCTGCTGTCAGAAAGAATGGTTCTCATTCCTCAAACCTCTCTCACCTGCTCAAGCAATAGTAACTGCAAGCAGGAAACTTGGTCCTTGCTACCACAGTTGGGCAAATTGCTCTCAAAATGGATCTTGGCACTGCTAAACCCTCTTGCATACTACTTCAAACAGTGTACTTTGTTCCCCAGATGCATGCAAACCTTCTTTCAATCACCTATCTATCCAGACAATGAGTTCAAGTCATTTTCTCTCAAACAACTGCTCCCTGGTCACAGATGGCCAAGCTATTGGATATGGTCAACTACAAGGTTTGCTCTACCTTCTCACAGCAGAAACATACCTACTTCAAGAACACACACTCATCCACCAAACTTCTTCACCACTATGCAACACTCCACACAGTGCAGCCACTGGTGCAGTGCTTGGGCACAGTTCTGGACACCCTAGCAGGTTCCCACACACTTGTCCTTTGCCTGCACAAGTGCCAAATCCTGGAAACTGTGTCAGCACAGGCTTGCAAGTAAATATGGACTTCACCAGACTCACTACAAGCAGTCTACATGGCATGTGAACACCCTCTGTTCCAGACAGTCCACACCACAGTGCAGTTCCTTTGAACACATGTGCTATGAGTCCCTACTGCCCTATTCAATCCATCTAAATCAAAATTCAAGCTCATATGCACCCCATTCCATCTGCAAGTGACATATGACTGACCTGCACATGGGTATACCTATTGGCTGCATGAGAAGTGCTGCACACACCACAAATTGCTCTTCATCACTCCCACTCCCTCTTTGTGCCACACACAAAGTCCTGACCAACACAGAAACATCAGTACAACATACCTGCTCACCATACTGCAGCAAATGGGCTCATGTACCTGATACTCATAGCTGTGGCTCACATAGGACTTTGCCTGCATGCACACACCTGGGATTAATAAAAAAACTGTGTGGTTTCATCAAGCCCACACTTACTACCTGAGAACTGGGGTACAGCATCCTTCCAAGGTGTAAATATGACTCCAAACAGGTTGGGGACACTTGCTTCTCCTGTGATGTGCCTAGTCAAGCTCAACAAACCAGAATCAAGTCAGAAAACATACCTGGATGCTCACTGAACACAAGTGCTGGAAGTATGACCCCAAGGCCTGAAGATGGAGGCACTGATCTCACAGATCAGCTGCTGTTTCTTGAAGCAGCCATCAGAGAAGGTCCTAGGGTGTGCAATGAGACACTGTGGGTCCCAGATCATGCACTGTCACTGAAAAATGATCAGGATCAGTGTGCACTCAAGAACAACCCACTTACCTTCAAAACAGCTCCTACAGTGCTCCAAACAGCCCTCAAGCACTCTCTAGGCCCCCTAGATCGAGACTTGAGGTACAACAGTCACTTACAACCCAAAGCATCTTCACATTCAGCACCTGAGACTCAGAAGAGCTCAAACAGCTTGGTTTCACACCTAAATGGCCAGATCTTGATGATTTGTGCCATATTCTTGAAGCAGAGGGTGGCAGAGTGAACCTACTGGTGGGGGTTAGTAGTGGTTTGGTCAAGAGAGGTGGCACAGGTGAAACAAGAGGTGTGGAAGGCACAGAACTGGCTCTGCAGTGTGGCACAGGTGCAGCTGGTTGCCCAGTTCTGTCACACACCTGTGATACCATCACAACTCACCACAATGCATCAACACATCTTGACCACTGTAAACCCCTTGACAACACAAGCCACATGCCATATGACAGGCTGTGCACAGTATTCCACATGAAGAACTGCACCATGCACAGGCCATGTCAGCCACACACACACCCACTGATCACCATAGATGAAATTCAAGTTCTCACTCATCCAAACACTTCACCTGCTGTCCAATACAATGCTACCATGTTTCTACACCTGTGCTGCTACAGTACAGGTCCTCAGAGGTATGCACTTGATGTGCAAGTGTCTAGCTGCATTTTTCCTTACTACTCATCTCATTGAGGGGGCATGTTGGAGCACAGTATGCCATCCAGTCTACATTGAGCTGATTAGGTAATATGTTAGGTACTTAGTTTACACTTCATCTTACCTTACACCTCAGACTTTGTCATTTCAAGTCTGAGGTATGGTGCTATTTCACTACTACAGTACACCTTTTTACTCACTACCTACACAGTTCTGTGTCTAGGTTAGTAGATAATAAAGACTTCATCATTTCAAGTCTGAGTTCTGTGTCTAGGCTAACTTGAGTAGCCTTCTGCTCTCACCCTACCCACAAAAAATTATTCCAGTATGTCTTAACTTCATCCCTACAGTCTTCCACCAGTTGATGTGGATATGTTTCAGTTATCAGGTACAGATACCACAGCAGTCCCAACCCAAGCAATAAGCCCTATTGCAATGCATGCTCTAATCCATCTGAGCTGTAATCACTGGTCTGAGATGTTGATAACCACAATGGCATTGTATTGTGTGACCTTGCCAATACTCACTACAGTGGATATTCGAACACCAATACAACAGCAATTATTTAATCTAATCTATTGGTTCCAGTCTCTATCTCAACATCGAAGGCGAGCCAAGGGACGGCGCCAGAGTGGTGGCAAAACCAACCCCATTTGAGTGGCACATTGAGGATGAACCGTCCTTCCAACAGGCAATTAGGTAGGCATCATGTGACATTCACAATGGCCAACAACAATCAGTTGTGTATTGATGACCATGGTTCTTGGCATGCTAGGTTATTTGTCCCTGGGACCAATCAGAACGTCAACCTTTCGGACCATGGGAATGCTACGCCTGGTACCCCTGTGACTTTGTGGGGAAAGTGGAATGGCAACAACCAGCTTTGGCACATTGAAAGTATTGGCGGGGTTCATTGAGAAAAAGTGGTCAGATTGCAGCAGTATGGCCAAAGGTGATATACTTACTGTGTTGAGGTGACGCTGTGAAAGAGTGTATGATATGTACATAGATTGCGAGAGAGGCTAGCTCTGTCTCGTCGGAACCCCACCATATCAGATGGAAGACAGTTAACATTGTCCACGACCAATTGCCATCTTTCTTTGGTAAGTCAATATGGTACGCACAGTAGCGTTCCGTGAGACACCATGGGAAGGTGACGAAGAAGATATTGTAGACCTCACCAAGATTTTACGCAAACGCATATTGTCCCTCGTCCTGCATGTCAGCACAACCTAACGGGCTATGTATCACAGACGTAGGTTGCGTCCCGCCATCGCGTAGTGCTATCGGCTGTGAGGATTACAACCGATCTTCAACCCCTTCTGCTGCGTTTGCTACGAACGCACGAATAATTGGACCCACAATGGGACTTGTCTTGTCGTATGTCTTATACTGATGCTTTATTTTGAGGCTCGTCACTCGGGCGGCGAGAAACATTCGTAACACGACGCTCACCACTCCCCATATGCTTGGGTGTTTTCCCGAAGGCTTGTCCGATGGTTACAGTTGTCCAGATGGTTGAGGCCCGACAATTTCGAACTCACTGCAATACTCGGTATTCCTCAAAGCGATAGAATTGTCCCCCACTGCGCTTCTTCGTGACACTTTCACGAGCGGATGCGAGTATTGAGATAGATATTTCAAAAACTTGGCGAGTGTGGAGCCGGGACCCTGAGTGAAGATTGGTGCCATGCTGCCAGTCGCAAATCTGTTGGAGTTACATAATCGTTTATGTCGATTCTTCAGGATGGATCGCTGTCAGTTGCACATTGGAGGGTGCCTTGCGGACACGATCATTGCCACTGACCAAAAACTGAAAACTACCATTGCATACTAGCGCATCAACGACGCACTTAAAGCTCAAAAACCCAGCACGTGCACTTGCCGGTGCTTCAGTCCACGACCTGAGCGATCATGTGCGGTAGCAGATCGGCATGAAACTGAGGGGGAAGTTTGTGTATGGCACACCCTTATAGACATAGAGTCTTCCTACTGCCAATTGCACCTGAGACATTTTTCCAAAAAAAAAAGAAGTTCAGAAGTCGCTCCAGAAGACGTTTTGGTTTACCGGACAAGAAGTAGAGGGCTCCAGAACAATCTCAACCCTTGCACGCTCGGACTGTGCTACGCCAAAATCCGGGCTCAATTGAGGGACCTGACTGTCACAGAGCACTTGAAACTCACTCACAGGATCCACTAGCGGGTACTTGGACAATGGTTTCTGTTCCTAGAAGAGTTACATGTTTGTAGCTACCTGCAGACGCTGCACTGCCGACCGTGCACAGGGTCCCTGTGTCGGCCGACCCCATTATTAACGTCTGGCCGACTGGTCCTCAGTGATGTGCGACGCCAAGAACAGTACATACGCACCAGCCTTCTAGAGTGAGGCGAAATTGCAATCATATTCAACGTATGAGTAACGCGGGGGTTGGCGCCTGTAGCGTGTTGATAAGTTACTAGCATGCATATCGATGAGACCTGAGAAAAGACTTCGGGGAGCACCCCGGCGGCAGCAGCCGCGTTGCGTAATACGGCAACATCGGAGGGTTTACACGCAGCAACAACGGGAGTGCACGGGATCCCCAAGCGCCCCCGTAGTCTCCGGCCCGGCTGAACGTTGAATACAGACACATGTTCCTGACAAGGCCTCATGGACAAGTACTGTTGCTCTCACTCTCAGGGACTAGCTTGACCGTATGTGGATAGACGTGGACGGGCAGCCCTTCTATAATGGAACTAGGACCACACATACTTGCGCCCTTTTTGTGGACAGCCTCGTGCACCGAGGCTGGTTCAAACGTTCAATTCCGGTGGCGTGCCATGGCTATATGGGCCGTGTACGGTAACAGATGCCCCGATCTGTCCACCGACAACAATCAGCCGAGTGTCTGATACCCATAATATTGATAGCGAGGTGAATGATGATGAAAACTACCCATTTTTGTTCCCCGCAGACAATAAACACGAGGAGGTGGCGTGGCCCATCCGAACCCGTCATCGCAGTGCCATTATTAAAAGGTACATACGTCCCCATCCTCCTCCCTGGCACCCTCCAAGCAAGTTTCCGCATCGTGTATCCCTGTGGCATGTCGACGATATCACACAACGAGGTCCGACTTTCCAGGTCGATGCTTCTCCACCTTCTCGACGACCTCCAGAGCAGGACTCTTCTCGAATTCCGCACTCAAATTCGTCTTTTCATTCACGGCGGTGCCGTGATGATCCTACACAGTTCCCTCTCTACTTCCAGCACACGTAGAACGACTAGAGATATAGACTATATCCGACGTGCGTTCGGACATGAGTGGAGAAAACGTGGCGTACATGACGCAGAGGAGCGGTTGCAGGCTTGTATTAACGCCACAGCCCGTAAATTCGAGGTTGGGTACGCTTCTCAACTCCTTGCCCTCCGACATATGAAATGAACGAACACATCTGGCAGCACCGACTGGATGAATGCCGACCCGGACGTCGCTCTTCCTTTCGCTCGGGAGTGAGTCCTTCCCCTTCCTCCTCGTCCTCGACTCACCGTTCCGTAATCACCCCACAGTCCCAGAGGTCACATCTACGACCCCATATACCATGACTCCAAACAACAAAATAACATAGACATGAACACCGTATACGCAGCACCTGGCCTACGCCTCGTCAGCGTTACCATGTTCTGGGGTGTCGCTCTGAAACTAGTACGGTACAAGAAAGAAGACCCAAAGGATATCGTTGCAATGTTAAAACATGGTACCAAGTTAAATGGGGTACAGTGGACGCCAACACTGATGGAAGAGTGGATCAAGACGCTCTGTTGGCCAATGGGTTATAGTCAATATCATCCACAGCAGTCGGAAGAACTCAGGACGCGCATACGCGATGCCGTACGACTTGTTCAGATGTCTTCGGACGATCAGGAAGGGTATGCGAATGTTTTCAGGAGATACGCCGGACTGCGGCCGAGTGCGTCGATGCATTCTCTGCCTGATGCGGCAGTATCGACGGTCCCGACGGGTTTTGCTTGTTCGGACAGCACCGCTTATCACAATCGCCCTCCTATACCCAAGCAGCATAACACTTCCATCGATCACGGTCACTCTCTCACACATTCCCATCTACACCATTATACCCGGACCCGCCCACATACGCCTCCACATTTGGAAACAAACCCTCGTGCACATACACGCACGCACGTAATTCCCGTCCCAACACACTCCCATTGCGATCAACCTCTCCATCCCCCCAACTTTCATGTAGCTGAACCGATGGCGGCGTATCATCTCCCGTTGCCTAGGCAACACAGTGCCACACGTGCCTTTTGAGCACTCCGCGTCGAGCGCCGGTGGTAAGTAGTGGCTCTCAGTCGCCAGGGCTGGGTCGTGGCTACCGAGATCATATCAGTCTGTCTCAGGGATCCGACGTTTAAAGGTGTACTTCCCGTCGGATGTGCCTCGTCCTACTGTGCATCACTGCCCAACCTACACCTGATCCCGCTCGGCATACCCGCCGGCATCGTACAGACCAATTCGTCACTGACTCTCCCTATGTATCGCCACGACTGTTGCATTGGCTGAACCCGCTTGTTTTTCTCTTTGTAACTTGCTTTCTTTTTCTTTTTTGGTTATCCTGTCTAACTGCATCGTTCTCCATCCGTTCGCTTGCTATTGAAAGTTTCGGCTGAGGGATCAATTGCTTTGTGCTAATTATGCTAGAGATACTTGTATGTCACACTACTCTTTATCTTATCTCTCATTTTTCGGCATCTGTAACTGCCATCTGTATGTGTAATTTGGAAGGAATTTTACTACTCCCAATTAAACGGGACCCACTTTTTCGCACAGCACCAACCACGGTCTGGCGCGGGCATGGAAGACACCAAACTTGTAGTTAACGCTACTATACTTTCGAAGTCGGCCGCGGAGGTTATGACAACCAGAATCAAAACCGTATGGCAAAATCACAGCATCGCTCCAGCACACGTCCGAGGTGTGCCCTTGTACTACGGGACGTGCACGTATGTATAGTGGTTGATAAATGCAGTACATACCTTCGATGATGTACATTTATATTAATGTGTAGGTAAATGCAACCATACTGATATGTGTGTAGCGTGGGAAGGGCGAGGTCGTTTAAACAACGCCCACATTCACTCACCGGCGACAAATCCACTTACAAGCTCCCTTCTACATTTTGTTTTCCTGCTCTTCACGACCCACAGCACGACCATCCTCATTTCTCTCCGTGATCCAGCTAGACGCATCCCAAGAATATTCCCTTCTCGCTTGTTTTCAGTTGTCTGGTCAATCCCGAATACCCGATATCACTCATCGACCATATAATATCTCATACCACCCAACCAGCACTTGCTTGATACAGATTTACATTGCTTTCGAATGGCACCAGGACAAAAATCAGGACCAGCGCTTTTTCTTGGACTTGAACTCGCAACCGACCAGCTACGCGCTTCGATCGTAGACGAGAGCTTGGAACTGGTAGGTGTGGAATGCGTGGACTTCGACTCGGAGTTGCCAGAATACCAGTGCGTCTCGTTCTCTCCGATCTCCTCTCCCTCGCGATCGGGTTTTGCAAATTCGAGTACACTTGCTTCGCATCACTGCCCGTTTGGCCGGTACGGTTCACCACAAATGCTGATAAGTTTTTAGGACTCAAGGTGGTATATTTACTACACCAGGAGATGCCTACACGACTCCCGTCGATATGTGGGTAAAAGCCCTAGGTGCGTGGTGTATCGCGGGAGCAAATTTTCGCGTCTCCTAGAATTTACTAATTTGGATTTTGTTTTTTCCAATTTCTCGATCGCAAATCCATCACGTGCGTTCCGACCTAATAGACTTCCTGCTAGAAAAACTAGCAAGGAACCACGATGTGACCAGAATAAAGGCGATAGGTGGTTGCGCTCAGGTTTGTCGAGTGGAATTGGACGGGTACAAGAATCTTATCTCTTTGCTTTAGTATGCGGTAGTCTGGTGGAAGTCAACACCAATACCTTCATTTCCTGCATTAGACCCTCGCCTTCCCCTCCACTCGCAACTCCCACCAAACACGTTTTCGTTGGCAAACACTCCCGTTGCACAGGATACTTCGGCACATACACATGCGTTAGCCCTCGAAGCACTTCTTGGAGGTCCTGACCATATGGCTGCTCGGGTGGGCACCTGTGCCAATGCGTCCCTCCTTGCCGCTCAACTGCTCCGTGTCCGTGAGTCTTGGACCTCAGACGTGTGGTCCCGCACCGGCAAAATCCAACTTGCGAGCACGTTTATTGCCAGTATGATTGTTGGAGAGTGGGTCAACGTGGGCGAAGCGGAAGCTTGCGCCACTGGTATGTGGTCCCATGTTGCGGGTCAAGTTAGTCAAGGACATTGGGACGAGGGGGTTCTTGAAATTATTGGCGGGAGTCGGGAGGAGGGGCGCAGAATTCGTGGTTGGCTGGGTGAAGTCGACTTCACGAGTGGAAGAAAAACAGCCAATTTGTCTCGATACATTTGTGAGAGGTATGGCTTTGAACCTGGTGGGTTTTCTCCAATACTCTTTCCCCTCCGCTTCTAACCCCAGGTGACTAGATACGATCGTGACTCCTTTCACCTCCGACTATCTCTCTGCATATTTGTCTATTTGCCCTTCACCAGGAGATGCTGTTCTATCATTCGGTCCTATGGATACCCTCATGACACCCGCACAACACTATGTACCGACTCGGCTTTATTGCCTCTTCCCCCATCCCGCTCAAGATCCTAATGAAAAGCGTAGATATATCGCAATGCTGACGAGCAGGTAATTTTGATCTCTCGGTGGATACTCTTGCACTGATGTTTGTCATTAAGAAATGCCGACGTTCCTCGTGCTCTTGTACGAGACATGTACACAAAAAGTTGGAGTGCCTTTGACCGTCTGGTTGCTATTGTCCCTCCTGGTGGATCCATAGGGTATGTACACAAGCTCCGTCATATAAGATCCGGTCTAAACCACAGTGCATTGTTCATCGCTTTATCAGCCTCGATGACAAGTTGTTCAGTTTCTGGCTCCTACAACCTGACAGCTATCCCCTTTCACACGTAAAGGGTATCTATCGTTTTGAGACGGGCATAAAAGTAAACGAATTCCGAGACCTTCGCGCGAATCCTCGATGTCTTCTGGAGAGTCAGGTACTCTCTTTCCGCGTCCGGTGGTCACGCATGGTATCGACGGGCGTCCTGGGTTCAAACGTCACCCGAAACCGTGGAAATGTCCAAGCTCAAAGTCCCAGTCCTGCAGCTCTTGTTTCCTCGGGTCAGAACACGCGTGCGGCAAGTCTTGGATTGTCTTTCGACCCATATGACTTCTCCCCGTTACCAACGAGGGTTCTTGTCACGGGAGCTGCTGCAAACTTTCCTTCCGTTGCTAACCTCGTTGGTGACGTATTCAATGCATCGGTGTTTATGCCGAACACGCAAGTTGACTCTGCGCAAGTCGTGCCACATCGCAATGCTCCTGCCGCAGGATTTCCGTCGCGTGCTTCTCTTGGAGGGGCGTACTTAGCGCGGTGGATATGGGGTAAAGATCGCACATCTATTGTCGGTGGGTCCAGCGCCGGCCGCGGCCTAGGGGGCTTCGAAGAGGAAATCCGTAGACTGCATGGGAAACGTTGGGTGGCCAGTGGGTGTACTTTGCTTCGCACGAACGTGAATGCTCCTGTGGGCGGAAACCCGGGGAGTGGTGCCAATAGCGGTACGAGCACTCCTTATGGAGCCAGATCTGGACTTGGATCTACGGTGTTCGTGGAGGAGGAGGAAGATGAGGAAGAAGAGATGGAGCGAAGCAGAGGGGGACTGTTGGCACCTGCATCGGTGTTTGCAGGTGGATTTGCCGACCGGGACCTTGGGAGGGACATCGGGCGCGTGAGGACGTTGCCAGGCTCAGTCGATGCCCTTTCCAGTGGGGGTTCATCAGGAATGCAGTCTTCGACCTTCACAGCCTCCGACCTGACTCCAGGTCGAGTAAGCCCTGGGGGAAATGGTGGTCCCATTGCTGCGTCTGTTCCACAAGCTGCATCGCTGACGCCTGTGACTGCCCTACCTACGTCGGATGCGGAGGCGCAGATTGGTTTAGCCAAGGTTGCGGAGGCAGACGTGGACGCATTCATGACATATGCAGCTATTGTTCCTGAGTACTGCAGGTTGGAGGGCATGCTTTGTAAATCACTTGTATAGATTTATAGTGCCACCGCTCAAAAAAATGTCGAAACTCCCTAGCTGTTGTATACATGTATATTTGTAGGGTGACATCTACGCTTTCGGAATACTTGGACCTGCTCTTGGACTTAGGGTTGTGTACACTTTGGTGAAACAGCCATATTGCAATACTTGCATTTTGATGTGATATTATTGCTCTCTGTTCTGTAAACTTGGTTCAGTTGTTGCTCTCAATTGTGTTGTCACTGTACTGTTTTCACCAGCAATGCTCTTGGTATGGAGGTATCCTTAGGAGTGCTATGACAATACCCTGCATACAACTAGGCATGCGAAGCGACTGAATAATAATACATCCTGTGGTCCCAGGCTGTGGGGGTTAATAGTTGTAAATGTTATCCATGACCCACTCCTAGTCCCTTCTCATAAACTGGGCTAAACCTACTATCCATGCAACCCAAGCTAACCAGTAAGGCATTCATATGCTGCCCACATATACCCTTCACAGAGCTACGTTCGCACCAGACTTGGATACTCCAAAAATTTCATCAAGGAATGCATCTGAATTAGGTTGTCGACCAAGAAAATCCTGTTAAGAGGGCAGGTCATTACAATGTCTTCCTGTATTAGTGTAAAACGTACATTGAGCATCACCATCTCATCTCGGCTTCCACCCGGTAAAAGAATCTTATTTCGATACAGCTGGCCAAGAACCGGGTCCAGAGGATCCTTTTTGAACACTGTTCTGTACATATCTGTGGCAAAAACCAACGAGTAGGTATACCTGTACAATGGAAGTGGACATGGAATGTCAAGGTAACGGTGGATAATCGCATGACTTACCCATAGTACCCTACATCATACCCATGTATGATGTGGCTGAACGAGCAGTGACCAGGTTGAGGTTCCCCACTTTTGAGGAAGGATATCGTCTCTCGCATCTCAGCCCAAAGTTTGGTGTAGTCTGCAGGCTCTGAATGGTAGACATAGTCAGCCAGCTCAGTCAATCTACACAGAGCACCTTAAACCTTTGTCGGTATGAACTTTGAGGTCAAATTTGGCAAGGAAGAGCTGCCGAAGGTAGAATAGCCCAACATTCACGTACCGACTGTCCATTAGAGACGATCACGACAAGTCATGGAAAGGGAAGTGTGTGAAGGGACGGACCTCTGGATAATCTTTTCGATGAGGCCAGCTGGGAGCGGCTCTTGCGTCTTATAATGGCTCGACATCTTTTTCAGAACCTCTGGCTCCCAACACCTGAGACAATCGCGTCAATCAGCACCTTCTAGTCTCGGAACGGATTCCACAAACCAGTTCTCTAGCATTTGTGACGGGGCCTCTCCAAAATCGAGTGCAACTGCCGTCCCGTGGAAACGGGAGTACCGTGTCTGACTCAAGAGATTATGAAACACATGTCCCATCTCGTGGAAGAAGGTCGTCACATCATGATGTCGCATGAGTGCAGGGCGCTCAGGCATAGGTTTTGCAAGGTTAGCTACCATCACTGTAAGTGGATAATGGCGGCCTCCAGAGGGAAGATCATAACCAGGGTGAAGGCTGTAGACTGAAGCATGAGAGTACTTGGCAGCTAGGATGTAAAGATGTTAATGGGCCGCTGTTCTGCATGTTCTAAACCGCCACACGCACAACGAGGGAAGAGATCAAGGTAACAGTAACCGACGAAGCTCGATTCGTTCATTGCATCCGTTTCCCACACGGCGAACTGCTGGACGTCTGGGATAAATTGTGAAGAAAACAATCCACTTATGTTAGAAGTTTGGCTAAACTTACCAGCATGCCAAACATCTTTCTTCTCGGCTGTTACCTCCACAAATTTGACACCTAACAGGTTCTGATAGATGCTGAGGACAGTGGAGACAACAACCGAGACTGGGAAGTACTCTTTCACGAGAGAGGCGTCGAGGCTTAGAGTCTTCTCGACGAACCGACGGTTGTAGTACCTGGACAATAGTATCATGATTAGATATCATTAGAGCAGATGATGACGATGTGAGACCAGACTTGCCCATGGTCCCAAATATAAAATTTTTCATCAAAGGGAAAGCCACGTCTCTCATGTTCCTCTTTCTTTAGTGCAAGCAGAATTTCGTGCTCTTTGATACCAAGGGGTCGAAGCTTCGCTTCAAGGTGATCTACGAACTACGTATGAGGCTATTAGGAGTACGTTGATATGGTCTAGCAAACGAAGGGACTTACTACTTGTGCAGCATTACCAGTCTTCACCATCTTTACCTCAGTGATGTAATCTGCCCATGTTTTGTAACCCAACATAGTAGCTATGCGGCGGCGAAGGTTGAGGACACGCGTAACGAGGGGAACATTTATCGCCAATTTGGACTCATGTGCTTCATATGCTCTCTGGCGCGTAACTGGACTGATAGCAAATCCAAACTGCATTGTTGGATCAATGCGTCAAGACCACGGTTGGTAATGTAAACTTACGACCGGTTGAATATCAGGTGTCTTGAAAGTCACATGGTAGACTTCCTTGTCGTCCTCTGTGCACTTCAGATATCCAGAAATGACGTCGTCCGGGACACCTTCGAGTTCATCGCGTGTACAACTGAGATAACCCTGTTCAGGGATTTAATTGCAGGCCACTCGGGCACCCTAAAAGTACACTTACATCTTCTTCATTAAAGTTTCTCTTCGAAGCAGTAGCTCCCCCATCGGTGCGGGTCGAAAATGATAATATGTACGTACCATCGCCTCTACGACCACCTGCGATAACTCCTTTTGGAGAGCCGCGAGTTTGGTTCTCTCCTCTTCCGGAAGAGCCAACCCAGCGCGTTTTCCATCAAGGACCATCTGCTCAACCAATCTCTGTTGCTCGCTGGTAAGCTTCTCGAAGGCACCAGAAACATGCAAGTTCTCCTCAGCTGCAACTTTAGCTTGGAAGACGTCCAGACGCATGGATTCTTCGATGCCAAAATGTTTCTGAAGTTGTTCTGCTTGAGTGGAAGCATCGCGGAGCTCTTTGGACGTAGCAACGTTTTGGTAGAATGTGAGAGGCTGGGTTGCGACATCGAATTGTCCCTCTGCGTCGGCGAGCCGTGCCTGGTGTTTACACTTCTGAGTCAAGTACGACGAGCAAGGCTCTGGCGCGATCACTCACAAATACCTATCAATGGATGCGGCTCGTTTCAGGCCTTTGCGACCAGTATAACTTGAGCCCTCACCGTGTCGAAGTTACATTCAGCCGGGGAAAGAGCGGCGACCTCATCACTGATGACTTTGCGCTTCGTGATGGCACCACTGATCAATTGGATCACCTCTTCCGGGGTGTGGTTCCACCTCGGCGGTTCTTGCAAGGGCGTCAAGCCAGCCATACCGTCACTAGGAAGGAAATGGAATTATGACAGGAAACTTGGCTCGTCGACAAGCACTGTCTGTTCTGTATTACCCAGGGTCGAGGATGTGAGCTAGATCATTGGCAGTCAGCTCTCTCGATAGCAGGTTGCGAGCGAAATTTAAGTCCCACCGGCCTCAGTGAAGTTACGCTGTCGCTGATTTGTAGTAGAGACGTCTGGTAGAAGTTCAACGTTCAGTAATGCCACTGACGCCGGTGTTGTTCCGTAAGTCAACCTGCACTGCACCTGGCAGCGTCTGAAGCTTCCAAAATGAAGTCCAGTGCTTGCCGCCTTTACCGAATCGAATCCCTTTCGACGTCGCCTGTGTCCGTACGTTATTCAACATAAGTAGCACGATATGATATGCATGAACGGACAAACAAGAAGTTGATGTGCGAAAATGTACTAAGGGCTTCATGAACACCAAATGAATCCTGACAACATCGTTGATGCCAGCGACACACGTTTATGATGCTGTCTACATTTCAGTCCAACTACTGTAACGTGAACATCTACCCAACGCCCTCCAACGCCGTCACACTTTCACCAAGGCGATCGTAGGGGCCGGTTATCTCGCCCCCTTCTTTATCTGTATTCACTTGCCCGGGTTACTTTCAATTTCGCCCCTGACACCAGCATCGATAACCGGGCACGCAGCGAGTGGTTTGAGTCAGGATGGCGCTCCGCCATCAAGACTTTCGGCAAAACTATATCTATTCCAAGATGGGCTGTAAAGTTGGTTCAGATGCTGACATGCTGCGCATAGGATATAGAAGACCGAGGCAAGAAGACGGATAAACCAAAAACACACACCCAGTTCTTCCGCAATTCTTCCAAATGTCAGTGCAAAAGAGCCTGGCCGCTCCCCGGGGTACATTTTCAGCTTGTATCTCCGGTGTCTTGGGTAAACTGTGAACCTCGCCTTCGCTGAAAACATCAACTCACTTGCCTCTCAGCACCACACATCTATGCATGGGTAGCACATAACTCCAGCCATCGATGAGGTCGATATGACTCAGAAGACACCTTTTTTACATAAACTCGAGATACAAAATTCCTCAGTGACAAGTGATACACGTATTGCGAGACCTTAAGCATGACCGCGAGGTTGGGAACAGGATCATTGGTAGCTCGTTACTCCCCTCTCTTCTGCCAGTACCGAGGTGCCACGTCCATTCCCTCTTGATTGCCGAATTTCTGCTACTAGCGATGGCGACAGCAGGTCGATCGTACTGTAACCAGTAATCCGGCTGATACGTCAGCTTCCATGGATAGCCCTTTCACAGCGTTCTCCGCTGATCAAAGACGCCCGCATTACGACATACTAGTACGGTTTTTTTCCGGTTCAATTCTGTTGCCGAAAAGCAGAGGGCCCGGCCCTGCCCGGGTTGTCTCTCCTGAAGATTTGTCCTTAGTAGTACATACTAAACGTAGTCGATTTCTTTTGCTGGCATTGGACGTGGAGCGGCACGGTCTCATCCGATTGACGTTGCACGCTTACCCACCAAGGTAATGACCGAGTTCGGCCATACCCACGAATCCCATCAGTTTACAGACTCGCACAGTCTTTGTACACGCAGGGTGGCTCGACCCTATGTCGGTGTCACAAGGCGATAGCTCGAGAAGGACTTCAGTGAATTGCAGAACGACCTGCCCGCGGTACGCGATCTGAGTGTCTAAGTTTTCAAATACAACAGTAGTGCGTGCACTGCAGAGGTTTTCACCGGTATATACGAACAGTAAGTAGATTTCCCTGCCTACAATTCTCTCGCAGCTCCAAGGAAGATGGTCATTCCTTCTCTTCCATTTATTGATCAAATTAGAACTTGAATCCACCTGCCAGATTCATCACGTTGTAAGGATCGACGTGGTTCTTGATTTTCCTTAGTCGCTCAACGTTATTGCCGTACATGCGCTCCGACGGTGTATCGAAGAGGGCACAGTTGCTGTAGAGTGGGGCATCTTTGACGTCCTGGCCAAGGGAGACCGCCTTATCAAGGAGTGTAGACGCGCTTTGCCGAACACCGTCATGCATCATGCCGTCCGATAGCTCAGAAATCCACGCGAAGTATAGAACAATTGGCATCACGACGTCCTTGTGCGTGGGCGGCCAGGCAGATGGGGCAGAGCTGTATCCCAGCGCCGCCGGCATAACGGGGGAGAAGTCGTACGAAATGAATACTCCCGAAAAGGGTAACAACGTTTGTCCCCAGTGCTACGGAGAAAATTAATTTCCCTTGTCCTAAAATCGCAGTGTGAACATACGATGGACTCGTTGATAGCCGCTTCGATTAGGTCCGCAGAATATTCTGTCACAGTCACGGTGGCGAATATCCCACTGAGTGATATAAGCCAAAATTGTCCCCCGAGACGCAGACCGATACTTAACTTACCGCAATGATAGAGTAGAATTGACTGGGGCGGCTTCGGATGGCTGAAACGAGGAGAGCTCTTCGACCACCAACCCTTGTGGGAGGAGCTCCACTCCCGTCGCTAATGGCAGTGAATCCGTCTCCGGCCACGAAGAAGTTGCTAGGACTAGAGATAGGAATGACCGCGTCTTGATATCCCTGATCAACGCTGGGATGTCTAAGAAGGTATCGAAGACCCCAGGTACTGGGTCTGGGTTATCGTAGAAAAGTATGGTGACTACTAAGTGCTTTTTCCGATTTATCAGAAGTACGTTCCGATAGGTTGAAATGAACATAGCTTACATTTCCGGCGGCGTAATTGGTCGTCATGATAACCTGAGCCTTGGGGTCGCTGTTGTTCGCTGAGAAGTCGGCAGTCGCACGGATAACTTGATCGACAGAAGCCTCAGGATAGATGATGACCCCACCCTGAAATCGAGGTTTAACTCTAACGTGCCATGGCATGCTACGGAAAGACTAACCCAGATCTGCCCTTGGGGATGAGTCTTCAAAATAAATTTCGTTACGATACCCTTGCAACCTGTCAGTCTAACTTAAAGATGGCGGTGAAGGCAATTGCTACACACGAAATTGTCATAACCTCCCTAAAACAAAATAGCTGGGTTATCAGGAGGTTCGCCAAATAAAACGGATGTCGATGACGCACCCTGAGACCAAAAAATAAATCAGGATGTGATGACTCCGTGACATCGATCACTGCGCCGTCAGGCAGAACCAGCTCGAAGGACTCGACATTATCCAGCGCCAAACCGTACTGATTCGTTAGCCACGAGTATCCTTTGAGACCCAGTTAGGTGCTGCACTAAACTCTGAGAGTAGTTCATACCTCCACCAAGAGTGAAACCCGCGACACCTATTCCACTTACTCTTCCACCAACGACATTCACGCCATGAGGCTCAAGAGCGGTGTAAACATCATCCCAAATCACACCAGCCCCTACAGTCACAGTCCGTGATTCGGGATCATACACGATTTCTGAGAACCTAGACATCACAATCTGTACGCCAATGGTGGAGGAGAAGCCCGGATTCAGCGTGTGGCCGCCGCCTTTAACCTTAAACAACCAATTAGTTAGGCAGTGTGAACAGTTTACTACTTAAGAGAGACAGACAGCAAAAGGAACCCTGTTCTTCCCCAGAATTTGTAGCTGAAAGAGTCTCGCTCAAAGTCAGCCAGAAGCGGGTTGTACTCTGGGCATACCGCTATCCCAACGTCCGAGGGAGTGCCCGGCTCGAATGAACATCTCGCCCGCTCCGTACTTGAGGAGGCCCAATGACGAATGCCCTCCTCATACGAAGGTCCTGTGAAATCAAGCTAGAGATAGAAGAATATAAGGAACAGACCGACGTACCAGAGTAGTGCACTGCGGATGCGGAGGAGACAGCAGCGGCAATGACCTCGCAAGTCTCGCTGATCGTGTGTGAGTCTGTTAAGACACCTGTGGCAATCGCTCCAGTTGCTAGGACAAGACATAAGGAAGGGAAGAGAACCATTGCTTTCTTCTGGCTTCGAATGGCCTGATAAAATATACTAGTACTCACTCTGCAGGGTCGGAGTACGCGTGGACCGCTCCCATTCGTTTCCACGTCGTCAAATGCATCGAATGCGTGGCAAAAAGGAAGGAAGGGGTCATCCTCTTTTCCTTAATAAATCTTCCTTGATTGGCAGTCACCGGAACAAATCCCCCTTACGAAGGGGATTCTCCTCAGGGAAGGGGGCCGAGGATACGTGTAAGTAGGTAAAATAGTCATTCCAATCCAGATCCCTTGAAATTTGATGGTCAATTGAGGCGACAAACTCACAGAAACCTTGTGGCACATGTACAGAGCAATATTTGTGACACGTACTGCGATAACGATAACTGGTTATTTGAGTATGAACGTTGTTTGATAGAAGACTGTATATGACCCAGCGTTAGCTGCATCTGACAGTGACGGGTGATATGCGCGACAGAGGGGCTATAGGCCATACTGTGCAGCTTGTATTTTGCAGTGGGTGTTACTGAGTGGAAAAGCCACTTTATGCAAATTACGGTCGGTAGTGATGGTAAATACAGTGTGGAGGACGGGCGAAACGAGTAACGAGCTGTGGACGCTGAGGAGACCCGCTGAACGGTGGCGCAACAAAGATGTGGTGAGAAATTGCTCAGGTTTACCGCTCGGCTGGACCAAGCCAGCACCTACACTACGAGTATTCGATGCGCTATTGAGTGGTAAGGTTTCCGGTCACCCGTCCATCTTGTCTGGTGATTCCCGGGGAAAAGCATGCCTGGCAGCGGTGGAGACGGCAGTATCAGAGCAATCGACACGCACACTGTTCATCGCATCACGTCTGGTCAAGTTGTTATAGACTTACAGTCAGCGGTCAAAGAACTGGTCGAAAATTCGCTGGACGCTGGGGCGACTGCCATCGGTATGTTACTTGCCATTCGCGTTTCACGCCCTGAACTCTGTTCGCATTCTATGTGTCTATTAAAAGAGGTTCGCTTTCAAAACTACGGACTCAGGTCCATCGAGGTCGTCGACAACGGAGTTGGCATCGCACCACGAGACCACGAAGGCATCGGTGAGCAAGTCTCTTTCGTGTACTATATCCTGTTGGTCGACCAACCATAACATCCCGACACTTTCCAAAGCACTCAAACACTACACGTCGAAACTATCGTCTTTTGAAGATGTCTCTCGCATTCACACTTTTGGCTTTCGCGGGGAGGCCCTTTCCTCCCTTTGCGCCCTAAGCGATGGTCTCACCATCGCAACAGCGACGGCCTCAGAAGCTCCGATGGGTACAGTCCTCGAAGTAGATGGAAACGGGAGGCTTAAGAGTAAGAAAGCTAAGGTTGCCCGACAGGTATGTCATAGTCAGTCCACACCAAAGTCGAAATGATTATTCATTGGACTTTGTTTTCGCACCCAGCGAGGTACGACAGTCACAGTCGCCAATCTATTCAGGCCCCTTCCTGTGCGCCGAAAGGAACTCGAGAGAAACATCAAA
Organism: Pisolithus tinctorius; assembly: GCA_024663395.1. Taxonomy (NCBI): domain Eukaryota; kingdom Fungi; phylum Basidiomycota; class Agaricomycetes; order Boletales; family Pisolithaceae; genus Pisolithus; species Pisolithus tinctorius. Next base: position 128,402 of record JANFAH010000036.1, read on the forward strand.
CGCGAGTTTCAGAAAGCTTTGAGCATATTGCACGCGTATGCGCTCGTCCCCTGTTCAAAAGAGAATAAGGGTGTCCGCCTCACAGTGACTAATCAAATGGAGAATGGGTGAGTCAGGGTGCTGCGTTCTGAATTCTCGTGAACACCCTTTAGCCGCAAGGTCGTACAACTTAAGACGGACGGGACTCCCTCTCTACGTGCATCCGTCACTGCACTCTGGGGAACCAGGGCGTTGGACAACGTCACCGACCTTGATCTCTCCTTCCACGTGGAAACAGAGAAGAGTGTTCTTAGGAGGCAGAAGCAAGCAAGTACTGATTCAGAAACGTATATTCCAGTGTTTATACTCCTTTTTCTATGTTGAACGTTGAGTGCTAGTTCTCCTATCACACCAGTTCGTGTACAAGGCCTCATGTCCAAGTTCACGCTTGGTGCTGGGCGAACCACGAACGATCGTCAATACTTTTTTATCAACGGGCGGCCATACAATGCAGGAAAGGTTGGTTTATTTGACAGGAGCAGCGACACCCGCTGATAGCTTGACACACCAGGTTCAAAAAGCCTTCAACGAGGTATACCGCACTTTCAATATCAGCCAGGCCCCATTCGTCATCGCAGACCTCGTCCTCCCTACACGTAAGTTACTTATAACACCTGTTTCATACAGTCTCCTCGTTCATGTTTGACCTATCTGTCTGGTCACTTTCATCGTCAACATTCGACTCGCAGATGCTTGCGATATCAACGTAAGCCCAGACAAACGGACCATCTTCTTGCACAGCGAAAATAACTTTGTACTGGCTCTCAAGGTAGGTTGCGTGATTCGTCCTGCAAACGCTTTAATGTCTTTTTTCCAATGGTTTCCTCCGCGTTATTTGCCACTCGTTTGTATGTGCATGGTCAGGAATCCCTCGAGAAAGTGTTTTCGTCTGCGCGTTCGACCTACGAGGTTAATGTCACCTGCGAGCAGTCGACGTCGGATAAAACCCGAACAAAACTCCAAGGACACCCTCTCGCACCATCACCTTCATCCGCGCCCTCACCCGGCGGGTCGCAAAGTGGCCATCGGACGCTGACAACTGGGGACTCGGGATCAGTAGTAGAACCGTTGACATCTGGCGGACCGCACAATTCTCCAGAGCCACCAGAGGGGAATGACGATCGAGATGGATGCCGACCTCCGTCACCTACGCTCGTCGCGCCTGCGCACGCCCTTCCAAATGCCGGCATTCCCCGAATGGGTAAGGAACTGGCATCTGAGGCTGCTACGAACACAAACACGAGAAAAAAGTCGACGTTCCCACCAGGATACGTGAGTGACGACATGGATATAGCGGATGAGGAGCTTGGTGTAGAAAATGGCATGGGAAGGAAAGGTGTAGATCAGGGACGGAAAGGTTCCCCCATCGGCGCCAAGGCCTAGAGCACCTTTTTCGACTAGCGAAGTGCGAGGATTGCCCGTATCGATCTCAGGATCGGAAGTCGCACCAGTATATCCGGATACCGACCGTGCGAAGCCACGATCAGCACAGACCGTACTGAACACGAGTGGGGCAGTGTGGAATTTGAAAAGGGTTTTGGGAGAGAACACGAGTGACGGTGGTGGGTGGGATGGACGGCTTGCGAAGCGGGCGAAAGTGACCGATACTGGGTCTGGACGAGGGGATCTTTCGAGGTTTGTCGCTGAGGGCACTCGGCGAGGGATAGGGAAGGGTGGCGACGATGGTTCCGCTGATGCTTCGATGGAGGTCGACGAGGACGAGAATACCGTTCTCAGAGGGATGTCGTCGCGACCATTGCTTGCGTGTCCAAAGAAAAAATCTCCAAAGGAACCGAGCTTGGAATTGGATGACAGACCTTCGTCCCAGGACACACTTTGCGTCGCTTCCGAGGACGAGGGTGTGCCTGGGATAGAGGTGGATGTCGAACGTGCTCAGGTGGCTTCAAAGCCAAGACCTTCGTCCTCACGTGCGCATTCGCTCGGCTCCAGTTTGAACCAACGGCGGTCCAGAAATTTACCAACTGTGCGGGAGGACCCTAGCGTCACAGACCTCTCACCAGACGGTCGGGACGTCAGCCCGACACTCGTAGAGAGTCACGTTCCTGATGATGTGAGGGTGGTTTCAAGGTCTGGACCGTGCAAAACGCCGCAATCCTATGACGACGTCATACTTCGTGTCGATTTAGATAGTTTGCGAGTCCGTTACGAGGATTTGGGCGCCCGAAGTCATTTAACCTCGTCATTGGTTAAGATACGGTCGCAGAATGGAGCCGCGCAGAGAAACGACGTAGCTATCGAAAACGCCAACCTCGTGAGCGCTCCTTCAGACGAAATCGCCTCTGCTGCCCTCTCCCGGATTATTTCCAAGGGAGACTTCATGCATATGGATGTGGTGGGACAATTTAATCTTGGCTTTATTATCGTTCGAAAACGCACACCAGAGGTGGATACGGATAAGGCAGTGGCTGAGATAAGCGTGGAGGATGACCTGTTCGTGGTAGATCAACATGCCGCAGATGAAAAATGGAACTTTGAAACTTTGCAAGAGACAACAGCTATCGAGTCCCAGCGGCTGTTCAGGTACGGGTCACTTGTATTTTCACGCCTGTCTTCCTGTCTAGTTTAACAACAGCAATTGTTCCCATAGGCCTCGACCGTTGAATCTTACAGCAGCCGATGAGCTGGTTGCACTCGAGAATATGGATGTCCTGAAACGCAACGGTTTTGAGGTCGGCCCGGTCGAGGTGTCGACTGGCGTAGATCACCAAGCTGGCGCTGCTGACATTGAATATGAGGAGGAGGAAAGCTCGCCAAACGCTCGATTGCATCTCATGGCACAACCTATTTCCAAGGATACGGTGTTCGACATGAAAGGTAACCGTCGCTTTCACGCACGTGATCATCACTAACCAGCAGACGCATATTTACTAGATCTGGAAGAGCTCATCCACCTCATGCAAGACCGTCCAAGGGGTACGATGGTACGATGTTCGAAAGCGCGCGCTATGTTTGCGATGCGTGCCTGTCGACGGAGCGTCATGATAGGGCGACCGCTAGACAAGTCGCGTATGACTACTGTGCGTTCTTCAACCAATTCTTTCGCGTTTGAAACTGACACGTCAGATGCGAATGCGCTTTCGGCGCGAGCAGATCGTACGACACATGGCATCTATGGACCAGCCTTGGAATTGTCCTCATGGAAGGCCCACAATGCGGCACCTATCAGACCTAACTTCCTTTGGACGTTACGATCCACCCTCGCGTACAGTTAACTGGCAGGAGTTCGGAGCAGAGTGAGGGGTCGAATGATGGCGAATGAAGAGGATATAGTGTGGTCACTACATACACGAGACATGTGTCTTGGTTAATCATCTGTGTGTGCGACACAGGACTTACCCCAGTTGATAGGAGTACATTTAGAGCTTTGCGAAATCTAATTCTGTAATGAGCCACCGCTTACATTATCTGACATTCGTAGATCCGCGAGATGTCAACCCTTGCTATTTGTAAACGCGAACCAAGTCACCTACTAGCTTTAAAACGTCAGGTTCGTTCACCGTATCGATATGCCCGAAGGAGTATTGGTTACGGACTTTCCCCTCAAGCAGCATCCTACCGGGCCTAACCACTCCATCGTGATCTATGGTGACGTTCTCTCGCCTTGTGCTACCAAATCAATGGGCTTGAGTATGTCGGAGGAGCAAACCCGGGGGGACACACCTTAGATCGACATGCTCGAAGTGAGGATTGGAGCTTGGGGTTGGACCGCATTCATTCTGGGATTTGGGCTTCTCGCAGACGAGTTTACGAGGCTATCCTCAAGATCTGGGACCTCACCCCGGTAAGTACCAGTACTTGGCATAAGGATGGATGTGGAAACGAGACGGCGGTGTGAAATCTCCGCAATACGTACCTGGATAAGGAGAAAAGTATACGTGTGCTTATTCCTTCGCCCGTTTGCCGGTGAGGTGGGTGCGGCGCATGGCGCACCTGGACCGTGGTCGACTATTCCACTTTATATGACTGGTGGAAATATAGACATGAAGCATTTGTGTGAGGGGCTCGACGCCGTATCTACCCCTCCAGGCGGAAGGTGTACTTTTCTCTATCGGAGTAAGTGGCTAGATTGGCTTCTGGTGGTTTAGGCGTCGTCGATGATGTTAGGCTTATTGCGGATATCCGCCCCGGGATGGACATGCTGCACGAGGTGACGGAGAGGTAAGTTGAGTGATGCTAATCGTTAGCCGTGTCCGCGGAAGAGTGTTGAATGCTCGAGCGTTCTCCATAGAGGAGTGCGGTACTGCTTGGTTGCATCTATCTTCTCTAATTCATACGAGGCATCAAAATGGGCACTGCTACCGAAGGGTTGGCGAAGGTCGCTGCGTGGCTCACAGTCCGCAAGGACAAACCTTACGCAAAATATTCCAACTTTAAAGTAACCAGTCCTGATGCTGGAGAAAAGGAATACTATTGCGTATCGGCGTTGATTCTGGTTAGTGTTCGGGTTCATACCGTTCTTTTCAAACCTTCGAAAGTGCTACTGCATCGACCGACAGATATCAGGGAAGCCCGAACATAAACTAGAAAGACAGGAGGCATACATGCTGTGCAATGTGGCTAGAGACCTGAGAACGCATGAAGTAGCAAGAGGTCACCGTTAACGCCATCGGTGGTGTGCTGGGATCTACTCACGCGGTGAGCATCTTACACCTCATAATGAACCACGAAGTGGATATGTTCAGCCACGTAAGTCTAGTCATGTTGCGTTTTGGTTGAGGTCACTGATATAGCATAGGATCCGAGGTCGGGATGATGATACCCAAACATGTCTCTGAGAAAGTCCATGGAAGATCAAGATCCTCGCTTGCTCAGATATGTACACCGTGCAACTATAACTAGAACATACGGGTGCGACGATCCAACACACCAGCCTAATATTACATCCTCTCTAACAGCCTTGCACCTGACAAGTAACAATCGCATCGCAGCATCACTTGACACCCGCGCGCAGAGATTCCAACCATAACCTCGCCCTCGCATTACCTAGGCCCCTGGCCACGAGGGTCTCCTATGCAGCAGTGATAGCGTGGGACAAGCGGAAGGCAAAATGTCACTACTCTACTGCATCTTCAAAGCCGTTGCGACAACACCTAGAGTAGGTCCTGAGTAGGACTGCGATATCTCAGACATGCGTCGATCTAGGATCGGGGTCGGCAGCGGCAAAAGCTGTGAGCGTACTGCAAGTAAGGTCCGGAGCCGCCTTGAGAGGATAACTTCCTGTCCCAACTTGCAAGTATAAATGTTTATTCCAACAGCGTGTTAGTGGGCGATCAGTAATTGGTAGACACTGCGTACCGCTCGTCTTGGATCTTAATGGCTGACTGTCTCAGGATCCTCAAAGGCGTTGCGCTTTTCTTCGTTCGCTTCATTTGCTCAGTGCTTGACAGATGACGTCTCTTTGATGATCTGATCGAGAAGAGTCAGGGGTACCCTCCCTTAGTACTCATACTCAACGACAATCCATACTAATTCAGGTGCCCGGGTCGATTGACCCATGGGGAAACCCACCAGATCTAAGATTTCGAAGAACTGGGCGAAATGAAGATCCTGCCGCGAAGCGACGGCGCATATCATCTTGTCGAAATGGCATTGTTCGTACGTTCGATCAGCGACCCCTAGGGATACACCGTCTTCGATCATATCATGAGTTAATGCAATCGGATATAGGAGGTACATTACCTGCTTCGCAGAGGATCGATTTCCCTATTTTCCATCTTTCCGGGTCGACGAAACCTGACGCCGTTAACGTCAGTAATTAATCCCAGCTGGTCGAGTTGTGCTACTTGTCTCGCCATTCCTCTGCCGGCCCGCTTTCGCTCGTGTAGGAATCAAAGGTGAGGTTTAATCGATCGTACTCGGCGTATTCCTTGACGATGAAATTGAGCGGCTTCGACTTTAACGTTAAGATCGCATTCTGCCTCTCAGGACATCTCAACGTATACGTCGTAGAGATGCTTGATACCATCCTTTCTGAGCTCTTCCAGAGAGCGTGTTCCTCGAAACCGACTGCGATCATGCCGAACTGAACCGCGGCGAGAAGTGTCACGTTGACGCACAACGCACATGAAACGGGTTACCCGCAGTCCTCAAGCGTCAAGATATTTGTGAGGTGGCCTCCCAACTACGAGCCTTGCACAAGTTGACCAAGAATGGGCTGATTATGGTACTTCGGAGGTGTTTGACACAGAATGGTTTTGCTTTGAGACATCAGGGGATGAGAACTCGATAGCGGCCTTTTTTTCTGCTCCTGAGTACTCATTGACGGCTTTGCAGTTGGACCTTCGTCTGCGAGGGTATGAATTTGGTCGAGACCTCACGAAGGAGGCTGGCATTGTTGCAATAGAGGCTGTCATAGCTGATTGGACAAGACGAAACTGCCGGGTCGGAACTACATGCGGAATGCTCACAAATCCTAAGTAACGATAGAATGCATGGGACACGGACGGCGCGCACGCCTGCATGTCAGAACGCAAGGAATGCTTACATTGGACACCCCCTTTGCGGCCAGCTCATCAGGCTTTCCAGGAAACCTGAATCAAGGTAGTGGGACAGGAAAGTCGGCACATTTCTTTTCATAGTCAGCGCCGGTGTACCCTCCAGGTCTAGCGGCAACGGTGCATAAGAGAACAATTTGCAGCGCGACAGCCATAAATTATGTAAAGAGGACATTTCTTACGGCGGTCACACAGCAGAAGGTTTGTTCACACACCCACAGCATCGGAGTTTCACGTCGGAGACAAAAATCGTGTCTGTGCCCACAGCACAACGTTGTTTGCCTCCGACTTGAAACTCCGCTTATGATCTGGAAGCCGAGCGTTTGGCGGCCGAAGTTGGCCCGCCGAAACTTGCCTTGCTGTGAGCAATAGGCTCAGGCCAGCTTTTTGATTTCAGGCTTTATCGTTACACCACAAGGTCACTCCTTCGTTTGTTGAGCTCGATTCATTAGTGATGATTCTCATGCCCGCTGTGAATAGCTCCATAGCATCTGGGCTGCCGCTGTTTGCCTGACATTGTAAATTGAAGAAATCATGCGACTTATCAATCCAGGAATCCAGGAAATATGCTGAAACTTCCTTCGGGTGTGATGCACGCCTTTGAGAGCAAGTGTTTTATTGTATTATACATATTTCGGAACTGAAGTTGAATGTACAGAAAACATACAGCAAACATCATTTACAGTTCAGCAGCAAGAGCAGCAGTAGCGTTGATTCCATACTCGTCCTCTTAAGGTCTTCTAAGGTGCTACTAACACCAGCAACTACCGCAATCATCGTAACCTGATGATAGAGTTTTTGCGCACGTACAACGACACCGGATAAGTAACTTACGGCGTCGCATATCACACAGCGCCATCAAGTGTGTATGAACGCCTGTGTCGTTGCATGAGGTGCATACCGAATGAAGTAGAGGAATGGCGACTTACGTGTTGATGCCCTGGAAGTGAACGGGGGCCTCGTCGCCGTGCTGGGATTTTGAACCAGCATCGTTAAATACCTGGCCTTGGAAACACAGGTAAGCAGACTTGCAATTTGGGCAAATCATTTGAACAGGAATATTCTGGGAGAGATTGGGAGTGGAGTTTTCTGACGCCACCATTTCCAGCCCCTCTGGGACAGTAGGGGGGCGCTCTGGGTATGTTGCGTTAGACATTGTCGATGCACTATGTTTCTTGTGACAACACATCGCTTTTTATAAGCCCAGGAGGTGTGCGTGCAATGGGATGTTTACGCAAGCAACGCAGGCCAAGTTTGTTGGATCTGCTGCGAATGGCCAACGGCGTCGTGGCGCAGTAAATCATGCAATGGGATCAAGCGGTAAGCAATATATGTGCCTATTATCAAATTATCAAATTATCAACGCAACGCCTGCCTTCTGACTTGCTTGCAATCGGATCTGTGAAGTGAAGACGGCGAAGCCTCGCGGAAAACGACACCCAGAAGTGGTATGTGGAAGTGGAGCGGTGTATGCAGAAAACAAAGGTAGCAGAAGCTTCCATTCTGCTCGTGTTTATTTGAACCATGCACTGTCCATGTTCTCATAAGAAGCTGTATTTCCGTCAGGGGCTTCTGTCGTTCGGTCATTAGCCTGAGCAATGGAATGCAGGCTAAGACATGATGCTCCGCAGGCGCTCATGTAGATCTAGTACCTACTTATCAACTACTATACTGTTGACCAGAAACCTTCCTGACCTCAAAACAGGGGAATTTTGTCTTCAGCTGCATTGTCTGTTTCCTGTGTGAGCCAAACATCTGCAATGTCAGAATTTGCCATCGCGATAGGCCGATAACATAGAGTAACCTAAGAACGGATTAGAAATCCGAATCATGAGAAGTGCTTAACAATTGCGTTAACAATGAGATCGCTGAGCAGAATAGTTGGCGGTCAGCGTGTTCGCTGAGAAGATTCATTCCAGATATCCGCGCGGTAAAGCCGCACTGCGTAAATCAATCCGATCATAGTTGCAGCAGGAATCAAGCCGTATACATTGCGTACCCCATCATCAATAATAGCTAGGTATCCGCTTTATTGGACCACAAGCCCACCAGGAAATCACCGTAGTAAGTCGGGGAAAATTAAATTTCCTCTTCAGATAGAGAAAAGTGCCCTTACACGAAAAGAATCATTATGGCGCGCGAACACATATCCAAGATCAAACTTAACTCTGAACAAGTCTAGGCGACACCGCGCAGAAATAAGTAGACGGAACAGGAACCGGAGTACCAGCCACGTGCGGTAATGGAATGCGTGCCCGTAGATAGAAGGTGCGACTCACAATCATAGCTACATGCTAATCACAGCAAGTTTCCGTTAGGTGGCATGCTCCCTACATATTTCACCATGTTCATAGCAAATTCCGATGGGTGGCAATCGCCGACAGTGAGTTGGGGTAAATTAAATCTCCCCTTCAGATGGAGACAAGTGCCCCAAACAGTGCGCTCCGAGGCTTCTGAAAGTACGCAGAAGATAATCGTCACGGCGCCCGATACATATCCAGAAATCGAACTTAACTCTAAACAAGTCCAGGTAACCGCACAGAAGTAGGTAGACGGAACAGGAATCGGAGTACCAGCCATGTGCGGTGATGCCAATCAGAGTAAATTTCTGTGATGGCGTCGTGGGCTGCGCGTTGCACGCTCCTACATATTTTAAAATGCTAAACCATGTCCCGCGGAGGGGGGGAAACACCGCTGCGGGAGCAAGCGAAACGAGTCGACAGGATTGGATGCGATAAAGTGAGGGCTGAAGGATGATGACCCTAAAAAGATATGTACATTTTGTCAACCAGACACTGCCTGATTTCTTGGGGCCACTGCTTCTCAGTTCGAACCTAATATTTCAGAGCGCAAAGCTGGCCATTGTCATATTCAAACAGCAGGAAATAAGGGTACAAACGCATATAGGTTGTGGGGTTTTGCCTGTGTCTGCTCCAATGTGGTCTGGCCATTCGAATCGTACATAGCACGTAGCCGAGTCGTTCATATATTTCAGCTGCATATGTTTCCCCTGGAGCTGGGCCTGGCTATCTTGATTCCGAGATTTTGGAGTCCTAGGAAGATGGGATACGAAGGAAAGCAACCACAGGAGGGAATAAGGTTACGTTACATAAGCCCGCCGCTCTGCTGCCAGGGATGTTCAACGTTGAAGGCGCTTAATCACAGCTTCACCTCACCTGTACATCAATGGCAATCCTCTCAGAAGTCTCTTTCCACTAGCGACACCCAAATCCATGAAAAGGAGCAGAAAAGAGCAAAGCAGCTTTCCTCAGCGGACGTGAAGACATTACAGAAGGGTATTGACGGCCTGATCGAGTGTACACAGATCATCCATATAGCGAGTGCTTCTCACTCATTCATATAATTACTCTCACGACGACGTTGTTGTATCCCACTCTCCTGCCCAAGAATTACAAGGTAGACCTGTTCGCTAAGGCCTTGTCAGTTTCCATAAATTTTCCAGCAGTCCACCTCACCGACCTGTTGCGGATGACGCACCTGTCGGCATATGGCTTTCCACATCCCCATTCTCTGTCTCATTCATGTGCGAACGATGCGGGAGTGAATCATGGCGGCAGTGGGATGGCGAGTCTCGTCTTCCCATCATGTGACCTTCAGTACCGACGAGGGGAAGATGGCAAACATAAGTCCTCGCGCTATTGGGCTCACCCGTAGTTGCAATCACGTTCCTGTGAATAGTCCCTGTCACGCTGGACAGACGGCCAAGTCTAGCAGCTGCGCAAGCCAGGCGCTGACTGTGGCCCTTGCTGTAGTCCCTCTGCGAAGCTTGTGAGCGTCAGGCACACCATCAAGAATCCAGAGATGAGCCAGCAAAATGGGACATTGTGTCCAAGTCTGAACTGGAGTCAAAGCCACCCAATGAATCAGAGTCCGAAGACGAGCAGTCTTGCTCCAACAGTACCAGTGCGCGGTATTGCTACATATCAAGTCGTGGGAAATTCTGGAAAGAGGGAGGCGAGATAAACGTCATACTTACAGCAATAGACAATAATGCTGAGACACGAGAACTCGTGGGCGTACTTGTGTACGCTATGGAGGATGCAGGCCCGTGTTCGACGTGCAACTGAGACGAGCATTGATAACTTTCTAGGGGTTTTGTCACGACCTGACAAAGCTTGTTGCTCGTCGTTGCTCGTGGCTGCGGGGGTGCGCGCATCGCCAGCGTCACTTGTAACATCCACTGAACCAGAACTGTCATGCTCCTTTCTTACTTTTCCTTTGTGTTTCCCCCGCGACAGAATTTCCCTCCCTGCAGTGTTTCCATGGGTGTTAGGGCGGTTCATGCGGTTGAGGCTGCCAATACTTGCATGAACACAGGCAGTCTTGGTGGTTAGACCGTCCACGCCTCGTAAAACTTCAGCGTGGGCGCTGTTGGCCATGCCTGATCAACCCTCCTGTGTTCTACAGAGGAGGGAATGAACGACACTCGACGAGAGATGGGGACGTGATTATTGGGCAAAAATTCCTGGTCTGATTATGGACGGACTGGTGGAGATATGGCGGTAGGGGCACCGTCATCGAGCTTCAGAAACTGATGTGTAGATATAGTCGATGGGAAGGAGGGAGGAGGGGAGGGAGTGTGATGCAAGCGCTGGGTAGGGACCGCATTAGGATTTGTCGTCTTTGGTATCCCGTTTCAGAGGGTCAAAGACTCCAACTGATCTATCTTGAAGTTGATATGTTGCTGAAGCAAGAAATGAACGGCAAAGGCGACATGGGAAAATTCGATTTACCTCATCGTTGTCATCGAGTCGGACTCGCCATCGACCGCCTCGATTGTCTAAGGGCCGTCAGAAGTGTCGTTGTCGGCGCCGGTGACTAGTGTGACCGCGGTGGAGTTCTTTTCCTCGAGAAGACAATCACTGCCCTGCAATTGGTTGGATTATCCCGATTGACGGCGCTGTTGTTCCAGCGCGGTATCCTTAGTCCGGCTATGCCGACGAGTCTCTTGTGGTCGACGTTAGTTGGGTTTCGAATGGTGTCAGAGGATGGTTTTGGGGTGTGAATTCCTGGGCAGAACGTCTGGGAGCACCAAAGCAATACGGATGGAGCAACGAGGTGGTCGAGGGGCAGCTTACATCCGAGAATTCCGATGATGACACTCGCTTCAAACTTTCACTGCACTAGTCTAAATACACCAGCTGTAATAGCCCACGACTCCGAACTGTAGTAAAGGTGACTTGGACTGGAGAAACAAATTAAATTGTAATTACTATCCACAGCCCTCCGGGCGCCCCCTGGACGCCATTGGAGGGAGTATGTGACGGACATAATTACGAAGTTATACAAGTGAAAGAAACATTTGTTTTTCGAAGAATCTGCTATCGACAGTCTAGGGTAGTGTTCGAATGGTAGGGCAAGAGTGGATTGTTCGGCGAGGTGGACTATATAGGGTGGTAGATGATATAACTGTTGTGTGGTGAGTTATGGTATGCATGGTCAGCGCAGGACGTACGAGCGATCTTCAACAATGTAGAGGATCGGCTGGCACATAATGAAGTAGAGCCACAGACCTGGCCCCCGAGTGTCCATACGGCGTCGACGATACCTAAGTGATAAAAGGTGGGCCCTCAATCGTTTCCCAAGGTCACCAATACTGATGTCGATAGCTGACTCGGTTAACGCGTCCTTGTTTGAGAGCTCGTCCATGCAACGACTGCTTTCCACAAGGGCTCCCACAACTGTGATACAGGTTGTGCCTGCAGGCATGCTGGATCCCGGAGCATCTGCAAGCGCATGTGATCGCCTGCATCGTTGCATGAGCTGACGACAAGTAAGGTGAAGAGTGACCAGTGACCTACGGATTGATACCATTGTAACGTATCAGCATCTCCAGGTCATGAGAGCAAGAGTGGAGATTGTAATAGTATAACATTGTCAATGAATGATATACTTGTTTCCGCACCTCTTGTGGATCAAGTGCTTCAGATTCCGCCAATTCAAGCCACTGAGCGAGTTTCTTCCGTGAGACAAACAGCTTATAGATCGGCAAAGTGGCGACGAAATTCATGAATCCTTTGGGTGGAAAGAAGGTTTCCACTCAGGTTATCGCATCCCTTAGCAGAAACTGGATTGATATCGGTAATTTGAGATGGATTTTCTGTCATTGTTGTCTTCGCACGTGTAAGATCGTTGTCAAACATTCACAGGCTTCGCGTCGAGCTACCCGGCGAAGGTTTCAGCGTTTAACTACTTCGTGAACCAACAAAGGGCCGTGATTGAACGTGACTCGGCGCGTCGCTCGCTTGCTGGCCAGTTGCGCCATGTCTTCACTATCAGTTCTACAAACACTCGTAATTTGAGCCCTACTGGGGGACTGTCCTGGTTCCATCGTCTGGTCATTCTGTGCGTGAACAATATGAGGGTTTAACAACATTGTTGAAACCCACGGAGAAACAGCCGTATGTAGTCACCCGCTACTAGCCAGGCTACTACCAGGCTGGCGCAGCGTTTTGCCACTCCCGATCATCGATCTCGTTGTGATTTTGCCGTGAACTACTGATCACAAACTAGCACCACGTGCAGACGGTGAGTCAAGCCGCGTACCATTGCACATATGGCACAAGCCCGTTTTTATTGGCTGATTATATCTCCACTTTCCTTGGATCTTAACCAGAAACCTGCATCAGGGAACGATGGATTTGATCGACTTTCCATTCCCTAGGTACCGCGGGGTTCATCGAAGGGGACACCGGCGTTTCGTGAAATCCCATCTCTCGTCTGGGCCCTAGTCAAATAATCCCGTTTATTACCTTCCGCCACCCTGGAGTTTAAAACTTGCTGAAATTCACTACCTGCTTGAATCAAGCTTGTACAAATCGCGATAACGACTGCAGGCAGTTTATTGGCCGGAGTAAAGGCTTGCTGTAGGGGGCAGCTCCACGAGTTAGAAGGGTAGAGAGAGACCAAAAGGGGAAACCTCCTGCGGTTAGAAGTACTCACGCCGAGTTGCATGCGATGGAGTTCAAGTCGCAGTGTTGACATGTACCAGAATTAGGCATCAATTTTCGCCTAAACTTGCCTTTCATTCACTTGGTACTGCCAATGGAAGCAGAACAGCTTAGACAGTTCTTTTATGGTTGAGTGTGAGCTCCAGAAATATGTCGAAAAAATATTTCCTTCAACCGGGTCGACGAAGCTTGACCGGGCTTAGATTGTGCTTCCCACGTGTTCGATCGCACAACGATATATGTAGTACTGGCAGAGGAAACGGCGAAGTCCACTGCCTGAAAGACCATTTATCACAGTGGAGCCCTAACTACTGAACCCTATACCATCGACCCAGAAGCAGCTTTTCCAACGGGTTTACTGCACTTCCGGTGGCATAGCAATCGCCAACTTCGAATATGCAGACTGCTGTGATGAAAACAAGAACACTGAGCGAACCAGCTATTGGGGAATCGTCCTGTGCTCTGTCGAAGCATCTTGGGATGGCTTGTCAACTGAAGGAAAGCAGAGGAATGACTTGAAAATGAAACGGTTCCCTCCCCACCATCTGTCAGTCGATGTGGTTACCTCAGGGGGGCGTGAAGGTCGGCAGCAAGCTCAACGTCGCCGGCGATACCCCTTGACTTGATCGAGGCCCGTTGTGTACAGGATCGCAATCACATACGCACACCAGGACTGTTTCACTGGGAAGACAAAACAAACATTTACTTAAGCTTCGGCGCCTCATGATTTTGCCTACCTACGCATGTTCTTCGGGAGGTGCAGAGAATAGCAAGCAGATACTGTTCACTACCCTTCATGTGGACCTGCTCAACTGTTCACTGCAGCTAAGACACAAACCAACTATCATCCCTGGTTGAGGGCTTGAATCTGTCACCACATAGTAGTGATATCTAGAGCACTTCCAACGAGAAATGCCTATTTCAAATGAGTGGTACTCATACATCTGTCTGATGGAAACAACGAGAAACAAATACTGTATGAGGATGAGTATCATATGATGCTCTCCTAGAAGCAGTTCGGTTTTTTTCGACATGCGATCGGAAAACAAATTTTCCGTCCTTTGTGGCGCGATTGCGATGCAGCGAAATACCAGTGAGAACGCCACCGCATGTTGAGGCGAACATTGCTGTACTTCTTTCATGTCCTACTAACCCCATGCAGTATGTTCTCGAGGACATTTCGCTGTTGCCCACAGTACGCATTTCCTGCCGTGAATTGGCGTGGTCCTGATGGACATAGTGCGCTTCTACCTGCCATCTTCTGAACATCAGGTACTATGTTCACAGTTCATTCGCCAGCTTTTGATAGATCACATGAGTTGGATCCTCTTATCCCCTGACCACCTGTCAAGAGAGAATTCAGGAGTCGCACCAAAACAAATGAACAGCAGATAAGTAGACCTGTGACAACCAGTGGTTCGGTAAACCGTGGACCGAGATGCATAGGAAGTTGGTATTCACAAAGGACTGAGGCTGAGTCTCAGGCCCCACGAAAGCTATAGCGAAGCTCTGATATCAATCGATTGGATTATAAGAAAAGTAATTCCGTAGGGAGAATAGTCCCAGCGGATTTTCTGGAATTCGACAGAGTTTGCATCACCCGAACCAGGCTTAATCGTGAAGTGAAGTTTGACATGTGCTGGAAGTACAATACTGAAGTGCCCAGTCCGCAGTCCTGCACAGCCTCTAGACATCACCTCTACTTTTGTACGACTGGCTGGCGAGCGAAGTTAGAAGCGGTGGTAGGTTCAAAGTCAAATCGCGCCACCAGGGTGGCGCTGAGGGGCGCCTATGCTACAACTGGTGGAAGGTACTATGTACAGCAGGGAGAGTAGCTGTGCGGGCACTATGTCTTGAATAGATGGTTTTGGCACGGTCATTGCGTGGCAGCGTAACATAATCGACCCTTACCGACCCCTTTTAATGGCATCGAGTTCGCGGGAGGTGGATGATGACCTGGCCCACGAGCCTTCCGACCGCGACAACATTCTTACACGTTCACAAGTACTTTACAGGAAGCCTGATGGGCAGAGATTGGGCAGAGACAACAAATACACGAAGTCGTGTCAGAGCACTAGTATGCCTTTGCAGGAACATTAAACTACCCTTGATGGCCCAGCATGCAATTCAAGCACTACGGGTTGGTCTGGGGCAACACCCGGAGAAGCAAACACAAGGTCCAGACAATGCAGGATTTGAATTGGAGTCAGGTGTTGGCAACTGCTTCGGAAGTGAGCCTGGCATACTAGTAATACACTGCTGGTCGATCTTCAGGAGCTGGGCTTGAAAAGTTGGGAGAAGTCCGACGACCACGCTTTGGAGCGCGCGGCTATCACCACAGGCGGCGCAACTCAATTGAAACACCTAAGATCGTACGGAGTACTTAAAGTGTGTGAGTGTACATTAGTCTACAAGACATTCTGAGATTTTCGTGGGGAAAGTCATACGGAAGGGGGGACACATGTGATTGCGTTCGTACACGTGGTTTACAGGAAGACATGCTGCACAAGCGATTAGAGTAAACGAAGGTGGTCGATGTCACGCAAATTTTGGCCCGTTCAGTCTTCTGCAGATAGTCGCCGCTAAGGAAGTCGAGAATTCGAAGGAAAGCTATCGTTCCTTCTCATCTGCTTTCCGCGTTCACCAGTACTGGCGTCAGGGAGCTCATACGTGCGTCGACCAGCTCTCGACGCAAGCCTTCGCAGTGTTGGCAGAGGTTGTGCCTGCCGACGGGTTGGGCCCCAGAGCTCCCACAAGCGTGTATGAACGCCTGCATCGTTGCATGAGCTGACGACTAAGGTGAAGAAGGGTGACCGGTGACCTACGGGTTGACACCGTTGTAATGAGTTGGGGCCTCCGGATCATGAGGGTAGCTGTAATGACGGCACATCAGTCAATGAATGGTGACTCGTTTCTGTGACTCTGCACTTCCTGTGGATTGCAGAGTGCTTCGTTTTTAAAGGGGCAACCACGGTTTACCCTCCTACCTCCCCATTATCGTCCGTCGGATTGGCAGAGGAGCAACTGGTTCCCCCACTCCAAATCATCGAGTGGGTTTCTTCCCTGAGACAAACAAGCTTATAGATCTACATCTTGGACCATAACACGATGCTTGCCTTCTGAACGCATGTGTTCCGAAGTTTAACAACATCACTGAAACTTCCTGTAGGAGCAGATGTGGTGCCACGATACCCTAGGCATAGTGCCTTTGGAATAATGAATGGCAAAACCACTCCTGATCATCGATCTCGCTGTGATTTGGCTGTGAAATATGGAGTGTAGACTGGCAAAACGGGTGATTGGTGAGTCAAGTCATGCATCACCTTTCGTGCTCCGAAGCCGCAAGACGGACGGTGTAGGTCACGTTTGTACCATATGTGCAATAAGGAGTTCTCTCCGACCCAGCCCAGTTCTCTTCCTGGCTGATCGTGTCTCCAGTCGCCTTGTATCTCGACCAGAAGGTCTGCACCGCGGAACAACGACTCCAACGGATGGCTTTTGCATCCGCTCCCTACTGACCGCCAGGTTCATACAAGTGTTTACGCGAATGCTCTTATTGCGGCCTGAAGTTGGTTTATTACCTCCGAGACCCTGCAGACAGGGTCACAGAAACACAAAGCGCAACGAGTTTGTGCTGTATATGTATGTAGTATATAATGTTCCCCGCGGGTCCTAGTTTGGACTGATTCCACCTCCCAAACAAGGCTGTGTGGGGCCTACAGAAGTACTCACTCACACCGCGTTGCACGCTTGGAGATGCTATGTCGACATGTGGTAGGATCGGACATTGGTCTTCACCTAAACTTTACCTTGATTCACTCGACACTGGAATGGAGCAGTTTGAGGACAATTTACCGAGTGTCCTTTTGTGGTTAAGAGCGAGTTCTGCAGGGGACTGATATACAACCTTCCCATATTTCGATTTTCCCCCTTTAATCGGCATGAACATGTTCACCGGGCTACTAGGTGCGCAGCCGATCGTAGCGGCCAAAGGTCCTATATTAGTTCCGCATTGCACGGCGATACCGGCAGAAGAATCAGTAAAATTGGTATCTGTTGACTGGTACGCTGGAATATTTGGTCAGCTGTCATGGCAGAGCAGAAACTAAACCCTACATCATCGAAGTTCTCCAAATCGTTGCTAGACAGGACAATAACCGCCAATTTCCGTTATGTTGAGATAATATACAGATGGAAGAAGAAGAAAAAGGCCTACTCTGTGAACTGGCCACCGGTGATTGATCATCGATCAATGCTCGGTCGAGCATATTTTCTTGTGAAATAGTTTTTCAACTGAAGTGAGACGGAGAACAATTACTGATTCTTTTTCAGCTCTGCCCGTGCAGTGTTGGCAAGTGTGGCGTCATGCAGGGTAGGTTATCACAAGCCATACCCCTTAGCCTGAAACGTTGGCCACGCCTGCATACGGAGCACAGCCAGGCTGCGCACATCAGAACCAGTTGCACTGGGAGATCCATAGAAAACGCTTTAACCTTAACATTTCATAATCACACTTACCTATACATTCTCCCTGTGAGACGCAAGGTATAGCAAACGGCCGCCATGCTTGCCAACCGTGTAGACCAGTCAACTTCGCCACACATTCTAGTGTCACCGGGTCTGAATGCAGTCTAACTCAGTGGCCATCCCTGGGTAGCGCCTTGATAACCCCAAGGGAACGAAAACACAAACCATATGTCGGCCCTGTCTTAGGAGCTTAAATTCGCCACCACTTAACAATGCAATCTGTATGGGCAACGAATGCTTCCACCGAGAAGCGCCTCAGAGTTTCAATTGAATGTACTTGGACGCTCTCTGAGAAAACGATGGGAAACGAGTGCTGGGTGGAGATAATGTTCTTCTGGAAGGCAATTTAGTTTTCAACCTGTAAGTATTATCACATCTCTAACATGAAGGCAGAGGATCGGATGCAAACCTGCTCTCGGATTGGAACAAAACACGGATCCCGAGCAACAATTGATACGCCTACCCTCTCGACATCCTCACTTCATGGTGATCAGAGGGTAAGAGATCTAATTCATATGACCCTATCAGAAGCAGACAAATGAATAGTGAAAATAGTACCAATTTCCAGAAGATGGTGGTAGGAGTGTGCTAGATCTTTCAAGGATCAGATCCATGGTGGCAAAGCATGTACAATGCAATGTGATTTCCTCGAGGACATATTACACGTCGGTTGGTAAGACCCAAAAAAACTGTATGATGTCGATCCAAGAAAGCATCGAGTCCAGCAAAGACGGCCAACGAGTCTTGATGACCAAAGCAGATTAGAGCAGACAGACTGTTGGCAACCAGCAGTCCGGTAACACATCAAAAACAGCGCGGATCGTTATGCAGTAGAAGCTGATGAATGACTGAACCGGGATGAACCTCACCATGAGATCTATAACAAGCTTCTATCAGCTGTCCGTACTAAGAAAAGACAGGAGTACCCAAGGAGTTTTCTAAAATGAACAAAGTTAGGCCGATACTTCACCACTCTGAATCAACCTTATCATAATGTTCACTGCCCGATGGTGCACAGCACGACCAAAGACCATGGAACCAGGACATGCCCCCAGTAGCACTCGAAATCGCTGAGAGTGAGAGTGTTTGTAGAACCGGTAGTGAAGACATGATGCAGCTGGCCAGCAAACGAGCAACACGCCTGAGTCACGTTCAGTCACAGTCCTTTGTTGGTTCACGAAGTAATTAAACGCTGAAACCTTCGCCAGGCAGCTCGACGCGAAGCCAGTGAACATCTGACAACGATCTTACACACGCAAAACTCATTACAGGAACACGAGCGAAAACAACAAAGACAGAGAATCCATCTCAAAGTACCGATATCAATCCAGTTTCTGCTAAGGGATGTGATAACTGGAGTGGATACCTTCTTTCCACCCCAAAAGATTCACGAATTTCGTCGCCACTTGCGTCCAGCACCAGTGCTGGCAGAATAATCTGCTAAAAATAAACAAAAGAGAGGGGAAGTTTACGGGTGCATCAGCCGCCACACAAAAACTCACCTCATCCATTGGCGTAGAATTTACAGGCGGAGTTGGATGATGCAAAGGCATTAGCGAGTGCGCTACATTTCATGGCATCGGGGCATGGCGAGCCGATTAACGAGGGATAACACACGATATAGCCGGATTATCGTGGTGCTCGGGCCCTTCGGGGTCAGGAAGATTGGTTTCGTTGGGCACTGTCGGAGGATTTGGAATACTCGTCTCCTCTGCACTTGCGGTGGATTGAGAACCGTTGTTATGCTCGAGACCCTCCGGGTCAAAAGGATTGGTGTCGACCATTGTCGAAGGATTTGGAATACTCGTCTCCTCTGCTCTTGCAGTGGATTGAGGACTCCATCTACACAACGCCTTTCTTTTTTAAAGGGGAAGTCGCGGTGTTTGTCAGTTTACAGCCATTCAACAGGGTTCCAGGAAAAAACGTAGCACAAGCATTGGTACCCCCCCCTGTGATCGGCTACGCAGCTGCATGAGCAGCTTATGCCATCTCCAACTTGCCAAGATACGAGATCGGCAGGAACTCTATCAACCATCAGGCTAGCATGGACTAGGAGCGTCTGTGACCTTGAACCTATTGAAATGCATCGCAAAAGACGGGGTCTCACCTTCGAGTGGGGCCTGCAAGCCACCTTGAGGGCTTCTTCTACCTGGACTTGAAGATAAATGAATTTGCGTACACAAGAGCTGCCCAGCGTGACCATCCAATAGAACAGTAGACAAAGAGCTGACAGGTGCCCAGTCTGCTAGAATCCATGATCCGTGAGAATCAGAGTGTGTAAAAGGACAACCAGTCCTACTATTCAGTCCAGGCGCTCAGGCAGTGCATGCGTCCCAACTGATAATTCTAACGTTCAATATCCCACAAACACAACGCAGATATGCGGGACTGGTGGCTTTCTTGTAAGACCTCAATGGGGTAAAATGAGACCAAGTCAGCGTGGGAGAATTCACTGTCTAATCCACTACTCCGCTGCTACATGGGGATAGGTGAATCATCACAGCGATCACCTGAAGAGTGTTGAATTGTAGTGTGATGTTGGCGCAGCGGTCGGTAAAATTAGTAAGGCGACAATTGGGCGCTTTGTGGGGACTGTACCCTACACCACGGAAGTCATTAACTACCTCTGTCAGGGTGGAGTACCCACTACAAGTTCGCGACTGGTATGCACTGGGTGTCCCCGGCGACTTACTTGTGCCACGTATTACTATCGATTCCATAACGCCGTCAGGCAGAGGAATAAATTTTGGCCAGGAAACACTGGCGTACGGGGGTTAACTAAGCAGGGTTGCGGAGAATCAAAACCATTAACCGCACTGATAGCAACGAATAACTCCGTCTCGTAAACGACCCTAAGAAAACTCTTAACACATGCCAACCACACTCTTGGTACCCGGGTACTTGGAGACAGGCAAGCAAGCCTGCCCACAGCAACGAGTAACCCTATTTATGTCTCCTGGAAGCGTTCGCGAGAGGTGGGTATGGCCCGGACGGTCCGTCTGGACCTTGACAATTGTGCACGAGTAATTTACAGAAGAAAACATGTAATGAATCCATCTCAAAGCATTAGTATGGGTTTTCTTTCTACGAAATCTTCGCTAAATGATGCGAAGGGTATGTGAAGAGTGTATCCTTTGCATGACTACTGGTTATTGCCGTCATGTTGGGGTCGCATATTGGGACTGTGATATATTGTTTCGTTGTCATTAATTTCCGGAACCTGCACAGACAATGGAAGGGACAAAAAAATGTTTATACAGGCATCGACCACCCTCTATGGGTAGACTCACATTGTTGATGGGGCCCCTATCTGGGGCTTGGTTGAGAGGAACTTCAGGTTCAGGAACGTTCGCGGGTGTATACGAATCACTGCATCATTTCCATGAGCGCACGAGTGGAGCAAAGAAGGGTACCGTACTGATTAACATTATCGGAGTGCAGCAACACCTCGAGCTCATGAGGGTGAAGTTGAATATCGGTTTCGCCAAACATTGTTCCGCCTATGGAGGCGTACACAACAGGCTCAGGAACTACAATCTGCTAAACGAAAGTTCACACGTGCATCAACCGCTCTCCACGTAAAAACTCACGTCGTCGGGGTGGATGGCATTTGCACCTGGAGCACCTGGAGCTTGAGATGGAAACGCACTAGCAATTGCACTAGAACTGGGCGAACTGGTGTGCCATGGCATGAGCGCACAACGAGTGGAATAACGAGGGTTGACAAACAAAGTAGCTGGGCCCTCATAGTGTCCGGGTCCTTCGAATTCAGAAGTAGCAATGATCTTGTCAGGCATTGTCGAAGGAATTTACAGGACTCGAGTCTTCTGCACTTGGATTGGGTCGAGGACTTCATCTCTACGACACCTTGCCTTTTTAAAAGGGCTATCAGAGTGCATGTTGTTTTACAGCCATTCAGCGTGGTTCAATGGATGCAGTGTCGATTTCGGTGGGTCAAAGAGCAGCGAATTTCACTCAACAACTTTTTCACCGAATGCAAACGATCATAGATTTGCATCTTGATCCATAACACGATGTTCTCCCTCTATTACCGTCAGAACTCAGAACCGGCCGGTCGACAAGACGCCATGGGAGAACACTGCATGATAATATGCCAATACGTCGCGGAATAGTGAATAGTCCGGAGTGCTCCCTTGATCATCATCTTCGTGGCGATCTGATCTCAAAAAATAATGCATGTTAGCCATCAACTGATCTCTTTCTTTCCCATCATCCGAAAGTTGCGGAACAGACGTACCACGTCCATAAGTGCACCTCTCTGTGATCAGCCGCAACACGAACAGCACACGCCGCCTCCAATTCATGTACGTGTTCTATCCGTGCTAGCCTCCAGTGCATTTACCGACTGATTTGAAGACTTCTAACTGACCTCGTGTCTTGGCAAGGAAGACCCGTGACCTTGGACCTATTTGTACACTGCGGAATGATGAGATGTGATTCGACAGAGTTCTGCCCCAGAGTGTGGTCCTCGATGAATGGGGCACACATGCTATGCTCATTTCAGGGCTTCTGGAAATCAGGATGAACAATCTTGTATACACAAGAGCTGCCAAGCTGTGACCTTCGCAATTGACCAGTACACAGAGAACGATTTGATTTTAGCTGCCCAATGCTGTTGAAACTCGCAATCCGTGAGAATCAGCTATGCGAAAATACAACCTAAGGCATCACATATCATGCTCCTAACTAATCCTGATGAACTTCTTATCCCACGAACATGGGTAGAAGTCGTCACTATGCGATTGGAAAGAATTGCAACTTTCCTGGAGTCAGATAGTGAATGTCAGAAGTTATGCGAGATAAGCGGAGAACTCACCCTGGATTGCAGATAACGACGACATCAAAATTGGAGACCTAATTTGTCTCCGTGGCGCTTTAAGCTACACGACCCAGTGTGAGTGGAGCAGCAGAACAGGTAGATGGAAGACTTTAACGGAACAAAGCGCGAGCTCCGCGGACGCACAATGCAGTCCTGCAACGACAGGGACGTTCCGCGGAGGAACTTTACCCTATACCACGGAAGCCTTGCCAATGTATTACATAACTACATCCGTGAGTCAAGGCAGACGCGCGGAATACCCACCTGACTAGGCCCACTGGACGTCCACCGCGGCGACTCAGTTCTGCCGGTTTATAGATTATGTAAGCGAGGCCAACTTGGCGCGGAGGCCGTGACCTGTGTAACGTTCCCCCAGTCATGCAAGTTTAATGGAAAGTGTGGCTGCCTGAGTGGCGTCTTGAATGTAGAGTATCGACGCCATAGGAGTGCGCCATTAGATGGGCACAGCTAAACCGTTGCACTGGAAACAAAACTGGTATTAAACTTGGACATTCAGGCACGATGAACATGCTACACGGTTCACTGCCCACAGTGCGGACGGCGCAAACCTTGAAAGTTGCTTGCAGCCAAATCAGCAGCCCACTGTGAAACTCATAGGCCCAAATGGCGTCGGTGAGGGAAAACCCTGCGAAGATGAATTAGTGAGTCTGGGGATATGGCGACTGCGTCCAAGCGTTTCGGAATCATGTAACGAGGTAGTATGCATAACGAGTAGCCTAGAAGTCCCCGGGAGGGAGGTCGATGTTGTGCAACTGATGGTAATGATGACGGAAGTACGTCGCTATTGTAAGCAGTTAGGCGTTGAGGGCTACGCAACGAGTATCCAAGAGAACAAATACTCCGCTTGATGGAAGAGGTGTTGCCTGATACCAGAAATGGTGGTCAAAGCAGAGCTGCGGGGAATTAGGGGCAATATCAAACATGGGCACCTGCAGTCTTGGCACCCTGGGCACTCAGAAACAGCCGAGTAGACTCATCCAGTCACATCGCGTAAGGTGAGCGGAAGTGAAGACATCCGAGTATGTAGTATAAAGACGTCAAAAATGTAAAACATGTAAATGAAATTAATTGAGTTGAAGGGTGACATACCGTCTCTGGATAGCAATCACCTCTCATTTACTGAACAACACACTTTGGAGCAACGAGTGTTGCAAGGTACCGGGCGTCATCCTCGACAAAAGGCCAGTTGATAGGTCTATCATCTTGAGAGGATCTCTTGATGATGACTAGAAGAGGGACAAACTCAACCTTCAGTACCCATTAGAAGAAGATAAACGAGGCATTCAAACGTTCATAGTGCGGGGCTTTTTCTTCGGAGCGCGACTAAAATGATGCATACCTCGTGCATCGTTTCGAACGATAGCGAAAAGTGCACAGCAGGTTGCAGCGCCATATCCTTGAGGACAAGGACGTTGGCAGGACAGGAAAGAGGCGCAGTAGTATTGACTCCGAGATGAATTGGCACAGAACTGACTAAGTTGGTAAAAAGAGAAGCAAAACAGATGATGATGCACAGCAGGATGCCCCAAAGCTCGTTGTGTTCGCATGATGTGATGATGATGCGCTGTCGGCAGGATTCACGGGGACGAGTTCCAGACATAATGATAGGCTAGTTGGCGACTCAAAGAAACGAGTGTGACAACTGATAAGATCAATAAGCGCTGAAGCCAGCCACTGAGCCAACGCCGCTGATTGCTCATCATTTTTTGACTTCCAAGCACTGTCTACAATAGCCTACTTTCCTTCCCTAGGATATAGCAGCCTCTGAGGTTACACGGCTTAGATGGCTAAATTGGCCCAAGTACGAACCATACAGATTGTCGTTGCAATGCGTGCCGCCCATACTGTGCCCATGTACGTTAACACACATGGCGTCATTGACTACCACTGCCATCACCAAAATTGTCAAACTCCGCTATTGCCCGATAAGGAATATATTTTCGAGTGGCTGTGCCGCTGACGCGCCGCGAGTCGGTCTCGTGATACCGTGCACCCCCGCGCGTCCTGTCGATTGCTGAGGCAACGACATAGCATTTATCGATCTACATCAACATCCAGCGCGCGCTGGTTACTATATATTGCGTCTACCACACATGCCTGTACATATCGATGAATATATATATCACCACAAGTTCATTGTTCCGGGCCTTGCCAATCACTTCATTAGAACGCACTCCTACGACATGCTCGGTAGTAAAACATAGTTACACTTTACAGTAATCCGTACTGAGAGGGAAATTGAAAATCTAAGAGGAGCTCCGGCGACGTTTAAGCTTCTTGCGCGCCATAGCAAGCTCATTGACAACGACGGGAGGTACAAGGGGAGTGACAAAATATTCAGAGGGTGAGCGCTGCTTGAATACCTGGCAGGGAGTGGCAGAGCATGGGCTGTGAGCAGACATCAGTAGAGAAACCACAAAGAATACCCTATGGCGCACCTAAACTTTACATTCTCCACGTCTTGTAATGTAGGCTCACACTTTACTGTGAGTGTAGTATCGTCGTTGGCTTGGGTGAGGGAGGGATCACTGGCTTGTGTGGCCTGCTCCTTTGTCTCCCTGCTGTCTGTTTGTATAGCAACATCATGACAAGGCTTCCTGGGATAGGGGAACAATTAGAATAAACATTTAAATGTAAAAGGATAGCTTGTGTTACCTACTGCAGACGTCTTTCAGACGAAACACGACTCATTTCCTGCCAGGGGTGGTGATGTTGACATTGAAGTAATGCGTGTTCCAGGATGAAAGGGCGCCATTGATTTCAAGGTAGACGACATCTTGAAGCATGTTGACGGTCGTTGCCCTGATTTCGCCTGCCATTATTACCCTGTTGTAGTAAGGCCCCGTGTCGGAAGCAAAACGGCCACTGCCACTCGGAAGCAGATCGGCAAATTCCGGTAATGCAAATTACAAAGGTAACTATAATTGCATCTGTTGAGAAATGACGTCGAATATATGATGATTTAACGTGAATATATGTGTACACATTCAAGCTGAGAGGCATCTAAGAAGACGAAATCATTGACTTTGAATGAAAATGACGAGTGACTAAAGCATCCCATATCCCTCCTGGGCATACAAGTTCTCGTTATCATCGAGGCCTGCCACCATTTCACCGTCACTATCGTCCGATTTGTCGTCGTCAGGCTCGCTGGAGCTTCCCTCATCCTCATCCAGGTCTGTATCATCATCTTCCTCTTCTCCACTCATCTCGTTGTCCTCCTCGGCTCCTTGCGCTGTATCAGCTTCTTCGCGCGTGCCACTGACCTCCTCACCAGCGGTTTGACAGTCCGATTGTAAGAAGGAATCCCACTCCCTGGATACCTTATGCCCGATGCCGCCGCCTCGAAACCGCATGAACATATCTCGATCAACAAACCTATCTGAGCTTTAAGTACACATCCATGCTGATTTATTTCCTCACTTACATGTTAACATCAAAATATCGCCAGTCCTCATGGAGGTCCTCATCAGGCCGCACGAACGATGGTCCTAAATATTCAGATGTCCGTCCGAGCGAGAAAGCTGGAATCAGATGGACGCCACGAATGACTACATCTGGGTCCAAAAACCCAAACGCATCCGGGTCATCGTCAGAAATGAATCCTACCTGATACAGTCGGCGTGCAGCAAACCCTGATCCTCCTGGTCTGCCATTATCGCGGCTGAACCACCGCACAAAGAGCACGTTCATCCGCTTTATCCCATCAGATGAGGCATTGTTGTCATAGTACCGTACATTGACATGGAAAATTTTAATGACGCGTGCGTACCAATATGGGTGACGACAATCATCTGTCTCATGTGACAAGAGCATGATGTCAGCACGAGTACGTGGATTAATGGTGTCTTGTTCTCGGCGGAGGTCGTAGGTCGTATAGTTGACACGCAACGTCTGATGCTCGTACATCATATTATGTGAGATGATAAGATTGTCGCGGTCGGCGTCGGAAAAGCTTGGTGGGTCACCAGTGTAGTCCACTCCAAGAATGCGTTCAAGGAGATGGTCTTTGAGGCAGTCAACAAAGTCCTGCGAAGAGTTAGTTGGTCGCACGCAGCCATGCACACCAGATGACATACCTCAGTGGCTCTGTCACCTGCCAATGAACTCAGCCAACCAGGGATGTCCACAGGAATTCGCGATGACGCTGCAATGTGATAATGTTGAGAAGGTGAAGACCTCTCACGTTTCTGCCTTGGGCGGTTTTCACCACCACTTTCACTTCCTTCAGTGTCGTCGCATGCCAATTTATCAAGAGACTTGACTATTCGGTCAATAACTCGTTCTCGAGCCTCGTGTTTGCTCATGGATGCCATTGTTGTAGCATGGTTCTTCGAAGTTTGTGGGTACCGCCGCTTCAACTGCCTGTGTTCAAATTCGCCCTATGAAATTCATCTGTAAGTGTTTTACAATTGTGCGAAAACAATCCTACTGGTTGCGTTGTATAATTATCTGTTGTACCACGTTGTCGGATCGTGTTTGGATAGTCACCTAGGGCGTGGAACTTGTACGTTTGCAGATTGAGGGATTTGCGTTTGGGTCCAGATGACCCAGCTGAGCTCGATGTACCGGTCTTTACTGCCATTGCTGCAGTACGGCGGCCGCGGACAGCTGTCTCTTGTGGTAGTTCACGTGTGTCGTAGTACTCACACGTCGTCTTCATGAAAGTACGGACCGTCTGACCTAGAGAGACCATTGCAGAGTCAAACAAGTCTAGTGTGTCGGATGTATGGAGCCGAAGTTTTGCATATGCATGCCAAGTAGCAAGGTCAAATAGTAGGTTGAGTATGCGACTGTTGTGAGGCTCCGGCAGCAAATTTTCGAAGGGAGGCATAGCGCACTAATCCAGGCAAAGTCAAATAGGTAGACAATGTTTGTCTCTGGCTCGCACGAACCTGTAATAAGTCCTCAAAGTCTCGTGCTGCGAGTCTCTTCATGGCTGACACATTGCAGGCAAACTTCCGAATCGTTCCGCGACCAAAAGTAGGGATGTTTCGAAATCTGGTGAATGTATTTAGTAACGAACATGCAAGTGGAGATTGGGATTGGTCGAATCATTATGAGACAAGTACTTACCTTTTATTGAGTTCTTGTATACCATCACCTCCTGCTGCAAAGAGAATACGTAGTAGGTGTGTGAAAATTGCCTTCCATACACCAAGCTCGAATTCATGGAGCTGGTCCACGACCAGAAGGAGGAAAAAGTTAACCATGAATTGTAGCAGGCGTTCAGAGAACGCATTCTTAAATAGATTCCATTCAGCAGTCTTCTATATGTAGTTTACACTGAACACTGACCGTCGTCGGAACATAGGAGTGCTCGTCCAGTTGATATCCCACTCGCTTTCCATTGACGGCTGCACCTTTCTGGAATATGAGCTTGCGTGCCCGACTGATGTGCCCCTGCCGTTCAATACTGTCCATCCGAACATGCCTGACACGGTGTCGCATATCGCATGCCATGCCCATCTTTGAAAATGACTTTTTCGCTACAAGACATCGCGGACAGGCACATTTACCGAGAAATTTGATTCCCGCCACCAAGACCCTTAGGACAGCATTAGTATGGCACCCCAGCGACCAACAGCAAACTGACTTTTCTGGGTAATCGGCTGAATAAGAGAAAAAGCGGGGATATATCCGCCGTGTGATCCCATCAGCACACCGTATGACTATACCACTTTGGTAAGCATCCATGAACCGTGTGTCGAGGATTAAGTCCCAAATGGCGTGGAATAAATCACGCTTGCAATGAGTGAGAATCTCCCTGGAGGACGCTTGACTGTAATGTCCCCTATAGATATCTTGAAAGTTGTCCGGAAGCTGTGAGGGATAAGCACAAATGCGACGTACCAGCTACAGGAGCTACCATACCTTCGGAATGTAAGCGACATGGTGACATGCCATGGCTGTCGGCTTCCCTCTTAGGTACTTCGACTGGTTCCCAAAATACATATAAAACGGCCACATTGACGCGTCTCCGAAGTTGGTAAGGTGTGTTGAGTCTGACCAAAGCATCAGGCATGCGACAACACGTTCTAGGTCTCCGTCCAGTTCACAAGGCAGTTTATTGACGTCTTCGTGTGCATGAAGCATTTCCGGTGAGGAGTAGGCTTCTGAAAGTATGTCAATTACACGATCATCACTAACCTGCCAGCACTGTCTGAATGGCGTGGTGTGGAATGTCTTGAACTGTTCGCTTTGAAAGGCGCTTGTGATGATGTCAATGAGGTCCCGATGCCAGACTCCATCGATAATCATTTCGGGGGCAGCCGACTCAGATGGCCACTTCGACTTTTCATTTGGTAGGCGAACTGTGACAGCAGATCGACGCCATCCATATTCTTCCTTAAATGGGTTGTTCGTGCCAAGGAACTTATCAAGTAGTTTGGCCTCACGCGAGTGGTGGAAACTGGTGAGCTCCCTTGGATTGCAGAGGGGGTGAGCCAGGAACTGGGCCAACCGGTCGAGTTCTGCAGCGGACTTCTGGTTAGTTCCCGAATACTGCCAAGCCATCAAAATACCGCATGTGAGGTTGGTGAAAGGAGCAAATGTGGCCGCATGTGTGCAGCCACCTTCAAAACCTGGAACTCCCATAGACGCTGGGTCAGTGGTGCAAGTAGGTGGAAATGGGCCGTCCAGGCCTGGAGCATCGCAAACACTCCCAAGTGACTCATCAGGTATATGAGTTGGCCGGTTGGCATAGACACGGTATAGTCCAAATGTGTCTGGGTCAGTTGTGAACGGCTCGAGACGCGGTGTAGCAGGTGTATCGGACCGGGTGGACTCGGGCAAAGACGGAACTGGTGAGTCAGGCCTCAAAGAACGTAGCTGAGCGGCTGAGAGAGGCATGTGCGCGAGGTGGGTTGAACTTCCAGGAAGGAAGTCAACGAAGCGAGCGGGCATGCGAATATGCCGACCAGACCGATGGGACAGAACCGGCTCTGGTTGGTCCGCCCCCGGGGCAACCTCCATCGTAAACTGCGCATATGACAGTTGTCATAGTTGCAGATATATGGACAATAACTTACATCGATATTAGTAGCTAGCGCATCATAGTCATCCGAGTCTCCCGCTGGTATGTCGTCGGGGGGAGCCAGTAAGCAGGGTTCAGCATCAGCTTGACGAGTTCTTTTCGGACGTCTTGTGCGTTCAAGATGGAATATTTGGTGCGATACCTCACGGAACTCGGGACACTGGGGTGTGTGTGCCGAGAGCTGCTTCTGAGTCTTGAAGAAAGCGTCACATCCAAAGCAGCTATACATCAGAATTTTCAGAAGGAGGGAGTTGGATTTCGGGCAACTTGAACGGATTAAAATGAATGCCAGAGACATTGGCAAATAGTTATATTTCTAGTACAAATTACTGTGAACCGCCGTCAGTCGACTTAGATGGGTGACATGAACAAAAACGTACCAAGTTTGAACTACTCGAGGAGCATTCAATGATGCATCCCAGAAACTTCAAAAGAACGAGTTGACGGTGACATTAGTCATGAAGATCAGTGTACGAAGGGGACCAAGTGAGTTCGGCATTTGCCGACTTGCTCCTTCTGTCCTACCTCAATGTCTATGCGACGTCCGCGCAAGCCTGACCCTACTTCTGATAGTTCTGAATCTGACAGCGATCAATCTGATAGTGCTCAAACATCCTCAAGACACCACCATAATGGGAAGATTAATAAGTCAAAGTAAGTTCCAACCCTGATGATGCAGTGCTCTCCAGCTGATGTGACTGTGGATAGGACAAAGTCGAAGAAATTGCGGGATTGCGCTGTTTCTACCCCGCGAGATCAGTGTCTCCATGCAGCAAGATGGATTCCCCGTGCGTTTGATATGTACTGTAACCTGAACGAAGTCATTCAAGTCTCCCGTGCCCTCGAAGCAGACGATACAGCGAGCGGTACCGATGACCCCGATGATGAAAGTGCTAGAAAGGCCCGCAATAAGATCCTTAGAAAAGCGTAAGTACAACATTTAACAGCATATATGCGATGTTCTTATGATCACAGCAACCCTGAGAAACGCAAACGATACAAGCGCATATATGACTACCTGAAGGAGCAGGCGCCGTACTTCATGGATCTCATTAAGAAGAAGAAGAGTGGCAAAACCGCGCTTCTCATGCGTGAGGTAAGTCAACGGTTACTCGAGTCTAGTGCATCACGCGGCTAACAAGTGACTTTCTTTCAGATGCAACAAGTGATCAGCCGGATGCGATCTGACGACGCCAGTCATCTCAAGCCTATGATTGCAGCTTATGCAGCTCCCCATCTGGACAAGAAACTCGTCGATCCACCTGTCAACGCGAAGGGTTCAAAAGACAGGCTTGGGTTCAACCACGCAGAGCTCACTCGGCTCCTCTGTCCGGTGAGGAGCCTGCAGGCTTTGCTAGCAGATGCGACTGGGTATGTACCATTCCACTTGACGTTATCAATCAGCTGATTCGCTGTTCCATAGCGTGAGGAAGCAGCTTCAGAACGGTAGCATCCTTGTTACCGCCCAAAAGTGGCCGGCATTTCTTTACTCCGGCGACATCCCAGGTAAGGACTATAATCCTGAGAAGAGCGATGAAGGATTCCTCCGCGGATATTTCGTTGAACGAGTAAGTGTATACTACTGCGTGTGTATCAACTACTAATTTAAGAATCAGGTCCTCAAACACATCTTTACTTCGCCGTCTTCTGCTTTGCCTGGTAGCAAAGTGCACAACACACGTGCCAGCAACGCGAAGATCCACCACATGACCCATGTAGAAGCTTACCACATCGCATATGCCGCAGTACATGTAAGTGATATGACGTTAGAATGATATGCGCTACCCTCTTCCACAGGCACGTTTCAGCATCTGCTCGCAAGACAAATTCGTCGAATTCGATGGGCAATTCTCTTTCTCCGAGTTTTATTATCGAATTATTGACTTTATCATCAACAACGAAGACGAGGCTTGGGTTGAAGACCTGTTCTCTCATTACAACAAGTACGTAAGGGGCTCTTGTGGAGTGCATACTGACACAAAGGTATAGAGTATTGTTTAACGATGCTCGTGGCACCGCAGGTGATGATGTCAATATCGATGACGACAATGACGACCTTGCCATCATGAGGCGACAAATTGCTGCACGTCTTGCCAGTTCGTCTGGCCCGTCTTCTGGGACTCGCCCTTCCGAAAATCGTTCGCCTACTCAGGTGTCCTTCCCAAATACCCCACAGCCCCCGGCTTCAGAACGTCACACAAATGGCCGCAGGCTGTCGCCAGGAAGTCCCCCGTCTCCCGTCCAGTCACCCGAAAATACAGGTTCGTCATTTAGTCAGCTGTCCTCCTTTCGCTCACCAAAATCCGCTTCAGAAAATAACACAAATGGCCGCAGGGCGTCGCCAGGAAGTCCTCCGTCTCCAGTCCAGTCTCCCGAAAATATAGGTTCGTCATTTAGTCGGCTGTCCTTAGTGCGCTCACCACAGCCTTCTGCTTCAGAACCGGAACGCCATGCCCGAAGGCAATCACGAGCAAATCTGGATCCTTCACCTGCGAAGCAGGTGAACAATCTCACTGATCGGATGCCGCAACTCAAACGCAAGCGCAGCGTAACATTTTCCACTGGCGAACAGAGCAGTCCATTAATGGACTGTGATTCGTGGCGGGGTAGGAAGGCCGCTGCGAGTAAGCCTTCTAAGACGACAAAGGAGGGACGTGGCGGACGCTCCAAGAAGACTAAGGATCAGAGTAAGGTGCCAACCAAGGAAACGATGACAAGGAGATCAAGCTTGCGGGCTTCCAAGAAAAAGTAACTCGTGCGTGCCTAATCTCGTTAAGTTCTGTCGTTCGGTGGTTACCTATTTGAGGCAGCCGCTATCGCGTGTTTTATTCATCCACTCGTCGCTGTCTCGTTCTGCTCTCTCACTCGCGCACTTCCCGGCCGTTTTACTCTCCAAGTCCCACACTGGCTTTGTATATTAGTATTCCGTGGATTTCTCAAGATGGAACCGTCGATCGCCAACTAGCGATGTATACATTCAGATAGCTACAGGTATTGGCATCGTGTGTGGTATGATGGTGTTGCAATGCGATGATCACGATATATGTTGTTGTCGTCTGCTATATCATGGAGAGTGAACAGCGATAACGAGCGTGTCAATGAAAACTGACATCGAAACTCTATTCGACGACAGCGTCGACAGGCATTCCTCTGTAAAAGAGCGTTTTCGTAGATATTACTACATGACTGCTCTTTATCTACAGCGTCGTTGGTGTCTACATTGAATATATTTGCATATATTTGTATCTCGTTTTTCTGCAATTTTGGTGATGGCTAGGGTCTATGTGGTGTCCCTGCAGGCACTATAAGTTCACAACATTGCGATCACCGCAGGCAAAAGCAATGACAGCATTAAGTAGGGAGATTATTGGGATCTGTAGTTGCATAAGTTCTGCAATAGCACGTTTCACGATGCCCAGAACCAGACTACCTGCTACTAGAGGGAGCATGCTGGCCCAGACAAGGCAAGAACGCTGGTACACAGAGGGGATACACCTAGGAGGTATGCAAATGTTAGACACCAGCAATAGCTTCGCGAATCACAAATTTTGATCGTTGGTTTTCATGTGGCCACGGGTTAAGGGCCCCAAGGCGTCGGCTATGTCACACACGGCCTGAACAAGGCGAGATTGACAACACAATCTTGCTCGGATGGCATGGCATCAAAACCGGTTTGGTGTGGTCCGCAGCAAGGGTTGAGTCACAGGTTGCTGCTCAAAGCATGCAGACCAAAACCATGGTGTTTAAATATCATACCTGTACCGTAGGTTCAAAGATCGTCGCATGCCTTTTCTTTTGGGCGTGTGCAATAAGCTTGATGACCACCCAAGAACATATGACCAAACTCATTGGCATCACATGATTCAGTCACTTGTAAGCCTAAAAGTGGGTCATCCGACGTGTACATTTTGTCCTGAAACTGGGACTAACCGACATCGGCCGGTGGTCCCTAGGGGTGGGTAGGCCAGACTGTGAAGGTGGGGTCAGCTGACCTGGCTGGAGGGTGGACCCACTGCCTGAAAGTGGGGTCAGCCGACCTGGCTGGAGGGCGGACCCACCTCCTGGAAGTGGGGTCGGCCGACCTGGCTGGAGGGTGGACCCACCTCCTGGAAGTGGGGTCGGCTGACCCGGCTGGAGGGCAGACCCACCTCCTGAAAGTGGGGTCGGCCGACCCAGCTGGAGGGTGGACCCACTGCCTGAAAGTGGGTTCGGCCGACCTGGCTGGAGGGTGGACCCACTGCCTGAAAGTGGGGTTGGCTGACCTGGCTGGAGGGCAGACCCACCTCCTGGAAGTGGGGTCGGCCGACCTGGCTGGAGGGCAGACCCACCTCCTGGAAGTGGGGTCGGCCAACCTGGCTGGAGGGCAGACCCACCTCCTGGAAGTGGGGTCGGCTGACCTGGCTGGAGGGTGGACCCACCTCCTGAAAGTGGGGTTGGCCGACCCAGCTGGAGGGTGGACCCACCTCCTGAAAGTGGGTTCGGCTGACCCAGCTGGAGGGTGGACCCACTGCCTGAAAGTGGGTTCGGCCGACCCGGCTGGAGGGCAGACCCACCTCCTGAAAGTGGGGTCGGCCGAGGGTGGACCCACTGCCTGAAAGTGGGGTCGGCCGACCTGGCTGGAGGGCAGACCCACCTCCTGGAAGTGGGGTCGGCCGACCTGGCTGGAGGGTGGACCCACCTCCTGGAAGTGGGGTCTGACATGATTTTGTCATGACATCATTGTGGCTGTGTACCCCATGCCATCACTTTCCCACCATCAAAGCGGAGTTTGAATTTCTCATTGATGTGACTGTGTTTATTATGTACACAGCTGTATTCAGCCCAACAAATGGCCCCTGATGGTATTAATATCAATATGCTTACCTAATTAGATGTAGCGGAGTTTCAATCTGATTCTGTCATGACATCATTGTGGCTGTGTACCCCTTACCATCACTATACCACCCTTGAAGCGGAGTTTGAATTTCTCATTGATGTGGCTGTGTTTATTATGTACACAGCTGTATTCAGCCCAACAAACAGCCCCTGATGGTATTGATATCAATATGCTTACCTAATTAGATGTAGCAGAGTTTCAATCTGATTCTGTCATGACATCATTGTGGCCGTGTACCCCTTACCATCACTATCCCACCCTCAAAGTGGAGTTTGAATTTCTCATTGATGTGGCTGTGTTTATTATGTACACAGCTGTATTCAGCCCAACAAATGGCCCCTGATGGTATTAATATCAGTATGCTTATGTAATCACTTGGGGCAGAGTTTCAATCTAATTTTGTCATGACATCATTGTGGCTGTGTACCCCTTACCATCACTATCCCACCCTCAAAGCAGAGTTTGAATTTCTCATTGATGTGGCTGTGTTGACATATACACAGCTGTATTCAGCTTCACAAATGGCCCCTGATGGTATTATTATCAGTATGCTTATGTAATTAGTTGTGGCAGGGTTTCATTACAAATTTGACATGACATCATTGTAGCTGTGTTTTCATTACCAATTAACTACTGGTCCGCTTTTGTGATTACATAAAAGTAATGTTGTGCTGTGCAGTGTGCCATCAGCATGTCATGTGATGTCATGTGACATGCTTCACTGCACATGCTGCGACCAGTGGCTGATGACCAAACAGCAGCAAACAGAAAATTTTATAAAAGACGCACTTCAACACACCGCTCTTCATCTTTCTCTCTCCCATGTTCCTCTTACCACTCCCTTGATGCCAGACTTCACCTATGTAGACTGCAGCTGCATGGGTTTAAGGTATGTCTTGTAGTATCCTGTTGTTGTCCTGCAGCCCACTGTGTGCCTGGCCAGCACACTATGGGTGTGTAGGTTACTGATACTATCTTCCTGTGGGTTCTGGGGGTTTAGTCTGTGCCTGCTTTTGCAGGCCAGCTGGGGTTCTGGGGGGTTACATAGTCTGTACCTGCTAGTGCAGGTCAGCTTAGGACTTTTTCATTGTGGGACCTGGGGGCTTAGTCTGTGCCTGCTTTTGCAGGCCAGCTTTGTGGGTTCTGGGGGATTTATAGTCTGTGCCTGCCAGTGCAGGCCAGCTTCTGACTGACATCTGTATTATCTTTGTACTAGTCTTTTAAATACCTTATTTTCTCTAGAGATCTCAGTGTCTTTCTGGGGAGGGGCCCCTCCAGGATGCCTGAGGTCTCAGTTCCACTTGGAACATTTGCTCTGTAACTTAGTCCTGTATTTTTCTTGGCTGTGTATTTGCTCAATCCTGTATTTTCTTGGCTGTGTATTTGCTCAATCCTGTATTTTCTGGGCTGTGTATTTGCTCAATCCTGTATTTTCTGGGCTGTGTATTTGGTTGGTCAATCCTTGTAGTTGCTAGGCTGTGTAACATGAATTGCTCCCATGCTGCTTGATTTTTTGAAGTTGTGTAACCCTAACCCTAACCCTAGCAAAGGACATGCACTGGGCAAAGTAGAAATCCCACCACCCTGGTGATTGAGTCAAAGGGTAAACCTGAGGGTCAGATAAGAGTGAAATCTAAGGGATCCATACCACATGGGGTGGGGGTGAGGTTGTGTGTAAGTAGTAGGCAAATGGGTATGGCATAGGCCAAAGACTTGGGACCCAAGACCAAGGTAATCAATCCATTGGTCTAAGCTCATGTCCAATCCATTGGGTCTAACCTTTACCATACTGGACCATACCTGTCAGTCTTTGGATTACTGGCACTTGGGATCTTTGTGTTGGCTGTGCATACCTACATTGTAGCCTGCATTGCTTGTTGGTAGTACATACATATGTTGGTAACTCATGTGGTAGATACCTCAGTTTGAATAAAAACTGTAATACCTCTATAGGTCTTCTTTATCAGCCTTCTGTGAGGACTTGTACAAGAACACTGCTACATAACATGTCAACTACAGAGCAGGTCCACTTTGTGTTCAGTATCATTTGATCAACTTCATAACATCTCAGCTGTAATGTCCCACCCTTGGTACTGCATTGGTACTTGTCAGTGAACATCAGCAGATCCCTAGAGCTTTATACCCCCCTTGGGTGAGAGGATCAGTTCTAACCTGATAAGAGACTTTAAAAGAAAACAAGCAGATAGACAACTAAGTGCAGAATGTTAGATTAGGATCAAACATGAAGCATGGAGACATGGAAAGAGACTGTCAAGATTGGTTGCTCCTAGGGACAAAGGGGGGGGGTTCCACAACACTTAGTGATGAATGCTGATGTGGTACTGTCTACTGGCGGGCACAACCAAAAGGTGCCTAGTGGTGAAGGGAGACCTGCTGAAAGGCCAAAAAGCAAGTAATGTGGAGGGGGCTTACTCTGTACATTGCCATGCTATCTTGCAATGCCCTCATACAAGTTTTCACAGAAAGCTGAAGGTACCAAAATTGAACCTCTTATTGGTATGGGTATGTGCATCTCCCAGTGAGGTCAGCCAACTCCACTTGCAGGAGGTGGGTGCATCCTCCAAACAGGTTGGCTGACCCCACTTCCAGGCAGTGGGTCTACCCCCCAAACAGGTCAGCCTACCCCACTTCCAGGAGGTGGGTCCATCCTCCAAACAGGTCAGCTGACCCCACTTTCAGGCAGTGGGTCTACCCTCCAGCCAGGTCGGCTGACCCCACTTCCAGGCAGTGGGTCCACCCTCCAGCCAGGTCAGCCGAACCCACTTTCAGGCACTGGGTCCACCCTCCAAACAGGTCGGCCAAACCCACTTTCAGGCAGTGGGTCTGCCCTCCAGCCAGGTCAGCTGACCCCACTTTCAGGCACTGGGTCCAACCTCCAGCCAGGTCAGCCAACCCCACTTTCAGGCATTGGGTCCAACCTCCAGCCAGGTCAGCCGACCCCACTTTCAGGCACTGGGTCTGCCCTCCAGCTAGGTCAGCCGACCCCACTTCCAGGCAGTGGGTGTTACGCTGCGCTCACATGTTTCCCTTTTGCAGACACTCTACGTACCCGTTCGCGCTCGTTCCCGCCTCCAGAGGCGTTCCGCTTACTCGCAAGCCACTGTCTATGCAGTTGGACTTGTGTTCTGTATGTTTCTCCTTTTTGTTTCCTTTTATGGTTGACCCCTGTCAACCCCGCGTTGTACTATACTCGGACATTGCGTCCGCTTCCACTTCCTTCCGTGATCCGCTGGTGGCCCTGATCCACGCGGTCACGTGACGCGTTCACCCCGCCTAGCTCGGGTGAACGCTCCACCCTTGACTCATACACGCGGTTAGTCCCTCATACACGTTGCACGTTTAATCCCTCTCGCGAAGCCGTTCACCCTTGCGCCCGCATCGCAGTGACTCCGTCCTGCCTTGTTTGGACTTAGGTGAGCGGTTAAACGAGTGTTCGAATGTTTGGCCCGCAGTACTGTACATACGTATATAAACCCGCATGTATCGTACTGGTCCCCCATTCGAAATCTACTTTGCAACCACCCTTAGCTCTGCGCGCTGTACCGACAAGGACTTGCCAGTACGACTTCGGTTGGCCAAGACTAGTGTTCCGCCGCTAGTGAAGTTAAATTACGCGCCACTCTCGCGCAGTCACGTGCTTGTGCTTCATCGCACTCGATTCGTGGCGCGATACGAGTCGTCGGCATAACAGAAGATTTCGAATCACCCGGACACATCAAAGCCCGGATTACCCTTCGGATACCTGTGGACTGGAATCCTTGCTAGGCAGAATAGCCTGCAAAACGTCCACCTCCCGCCACTTCATCAGGAACCACTGGTTTAATATCAGTGAGCTAGCCCCTAACTCTAGGCACTAACCTTCCGCTTCGTCAACGTGTCTTCGCACCGCCAAGAAGAAGGAAGTCGGAGGCCTCCATCAGCAGCCTCCTCGTTCAAACCCCCCGTTCCAACTCGTAAAGGAAAAGAGGTTCTCCAAGCGAGACCACTTATTCGTCACCCTTCGGTCGACACACCCAAACCCCGTATAGGTCTTGAAGACCCGCCAGTAAGGCCCCATCTTGGGCAAGCGGCAGAATCGACCTCACCAGTTAACTTTACTTCATATCGAAACCCGGAGCCTCTCGGCTCAGATATACTTGAAACCCAAGGGCCAGCCGAACCAGCGGATCCCTTACCATCCGACTCTTCTACCGATATCTACATACCAGCTTCCGCCGACCCGATGGCAGAAGAACTCACCCACCAAACCTCTGGACTTTCGCTCCAGGACCCTTTCGCCAGTCAGAGTAAGGTAACCCCTGAAATGGCTGCGCACTTCTATAAGTCCCTGTTTAACCGAGATGTGGAAAAGCCTAAAGGCCCTCCCCGAGGATCCGAGGAGAAAGGAAAGGATCGCGACTCTAGGGGGAGCGGACTGAAAGAAATCGGCTTAAACAAACCCTTCTCGTACACCGGGGCGCACCAGGACTTCTCCGCCTGGTTGAGCAGCGTCAAACTCTACCTCGCAACCAATGACCACGTCTATTACGAAGATCAGTCCAAGATCGCCTTCGCCCTCTCTTACATGGGAACCGGTTCAGCCCGCGCCTTCGCAGAGGCTTATGTCAATGAAAATACAACCGCGTTAGGCGACCTCAGGATCTTCGACGGATGGGACGAGTTTGTCACAAAGTTAAAAGAAACCTTCCAAGTAGGTGATGCCAAGGCTACTGCGCTAATCTACCTGTCGGCAATCCGTCAAGGGGACCGCTCCCTCGACGAGTATATCGCCGACTTCCGCAACTGCCTCAATAAGGCCCAGATCTCTACCAAGGATACCACGGCAGCGGTGTTCTTCGGCAAAGGCCTTAACGAGGAAGTCAACAAGTGGATCCTCATGTCAGGCCCCAAACCCGACACAGTGGAAGACTGGATCCGCCAAGCTACATCAGCGCGCGCCGCCATGGCCACACTCAAGGTCTTCTCCGGAAAAGCAACTTTCCAAGACCGCTCCTATCTATGGAAGCAAGAACAAACTTCTCACGGATCAAAGTCGTCTTCTTCATTTCCGAAGACTCCGTACCGAGACCCTTACGCCATGGATGTTGATCGGAAATCTAAGGTCCGATCACAGAGCGAAGCTCCTACCTGTTATGGATGCGGTAAGACAGGGCACATGAAGTCTAAGTGCCCCTCGTCCGCAACAGACAGTAAGTCTTCCTCGGCCCAGAAATTCCGTACTCGCATCCTGGCAATGCTCGAGGAGTTCGACAAGAATTCCGAAGAGGAGGAAGATTTAGAACCGACCAACAATTCCTGTGGGGAGAATGACGAACCCACAGATGACGGTGGTCCCAAGGGACAACCGGATTTTTGAAAGGCTCCACTGGTGTAGCGTCAGGAAGAGAGCCCATAGTATCCCGAAAGATAGAGGTCAGGGTAGGAACCGAGAAAGTGTATGATTACGAACAAGATATGTCAATCACTTCTATCGCTGGTTTCGCTTACCTCGTCGATCGTCAAAACGCTACCGTCCGAACCATCCTCGACTCGGGCGCTGAAACAAATATCATCGATCCGGCTATAGTCGAGAAATACGAAATCCTGACGCGCAAAATTGCCCGCCCATGGGAGTCAAGAAGCTACAAAGGCAAGACCGGAGATTGGGTCACCCATATCGCTTCCTTCAGAGCCAAGATCTGGGGAAAGACTATGCGCATCCGCGCATATGTCCTCAAGCTCGGAAATTGGGAATCCCTCCTTCTCGGAATGCCGTGGCTCAAGGAGCACAACCCCATAATCAGCTGGACATCCAGAAAGCTGATCGGTTGGGGGGAACTCGACCATGGTCTCGACAAGAAAAACCGCGTCCGTGGGACCGACTTCGCCCGGACCGTCAAGATATCTCGCACGTCTATCTCCACGAAACTCGAGGCTTCGCACGTGCAGGCAGAGGTTGATTTACCCCCGGAATATCGGGACTTCTCAGTAGTCTTCTCCGAAGAAGAAATCCCTCTTCCGCCGCACCGCGGTTTCCTCGACCACGAGATCCGCCTGAAGCCCGGCTTCCAGCCGAAGAAAGGAGCAATATACCCGCTGTCCCTCGACGAACTCAAGGGACTCGATGAGTTCATCGACGAAAACCTCAAATGCGGAAAAATTCGCCCCTCGAAATCTTCGCAGGCAGCCCCCGTCTTTTTCGTTGGAAAGAAAGACGGAAAAAGAAGACTCATCCAAGACTATCGGTATTTGAACTCTCACACCGTTGTCGACTCGTACCCTCTCCCCGATGTCAAAACCCTGCTAGACGAACTCGCTGGCTCCCGTTACTTCGCCAAGTTCGATGTTCGGTGGGGATTCACCAATATAAGGGTAAAGGAGGGAGACGAGTGGAAAGGGGCTTTCATAACCCCCAGAGGACTCTTCGAACCAACGGTAATGTTCTTCGGGCAGTGTAACTCACCGCCTACCTTCCAGAGGTACATGGACCATACGTTCGGAGAACTCAAGAATGAGAGAAAGGCCGTTATTTTCATGGACGACGTCACTATCCACTCAAAAACTCGAGAAGG
The DNA here is from genome assembly GCA_024663395.1 of Pisolithus tinctorius. Lineage (NCBI taxonomy): Eukaryota > Fungi > Basidiomycota > Agaricomycetes > Boletales > Pisolithaceae > Pisolithus > Pisolithus tinctorius. Next base: position 169,799 of record JANFAH010000036.1, read on the forward strand.
ACTTCGTGAAACAGTCTGCCGCTTTCTGCAAATCGCCGCCAAGGAACACCTCCGCTTGAAGCTGAAGAAGTGTACCTTCGAGGCCGAAGAGATAGAATTTTTGGGATTCGTGATCCGTAAGGGTCAATACGAACCGTCGGAAATCAAAATCGAAGCCATCAAAACCTGGCCCGCGCCGACGACCCTTAAAGAACTTCGGTCCTTCCTAGGCTTCTGTAACTTCTATCGACAGTTCATTTCCGGCTTTTCGCAGACCGCGCGACCGCTACACGACCTCTCGAAGAAAAATGCGAAATGGACTTGGGGCCAGGAGCAAAGCTCCGCTTTCGAGGCTCTCAAGAAGGCCCTCTCGTCCAAACCCGTTCTTCGTCTTCCGGACCTCTGGAAGCCTTTTGTACTCCACACCGATGCCTCTAAGCTCGGCACCGGTGCTGTCCTGTCTCAAGCTGACGACTCGGGAATACTCCACCCATGTGCGTATATGTCTCAGTCGCTGACCGGAGCGGAACAGAACTACCAGGTCTACGACCTGGAGATGTTAGCGGTAATGCGCGCCCTCAAGCAATGGCGCCCTTACCTCCTGTCCCCTCCAGAACCGACTCGGGTCTATACAGACCACCAAAATATAACCTACTACGCACAACCACAGAAGCTTACAGCCAGACAAGCCCGCTGGCAAGCTACCTTACAGGAGTACCCGCTGCAGTTCGTCCACATAGCGGGAACGAAGAATTCTGCCACCGACACCCTCTCGCGCCGCTCGGATTTCAATGCCGAGCCGGAAACCATCTCTACCCTACTTCCGAAGGCCGTTTGGCTTGAGGGGGGGGTGAGACCCTCTGTTGTTTCCCTTTTCAAGATCGACCGGACCGTCCCTGGGCCCTCCGCGGCCCCTCCGCCGCTCCGCAAGGTCTCCTTCAAGGAACCGGAACCTACTGAACGCCCATCTGAGGAAAAGAAAAAGGTTCAGAAAGGTAAAGGACGCGTTTTCCAGCTAAATGCCGACCTGTACCAGGAGGTAAAGAAAGCTTCCGCGTCCCTGTCCGCCCCGGAAACAACAGAAGGGTCTGACGGTGTCAGAAGAAAGGGAAGAAGGATCTTCGTGCCGGAACCAGTCCGCCAAGACGTCCTTCGGCAGTACCACGACACCCCCGCCTTCGGACATCCCGGAGTAAAAGCCATGACGAAGAAAATGAACAAATACGTGTGGTGGCCTGGCATGTACCAGTCCATCCGAAACTACTGCAAAGGTTGCCCTTCGTGCCAAGCCAATAAGGTCAATACCCATCCGACTACGCCTCCCATCACCCCACACGACGTAGCGAAGAACCCCTTCCCCTTCAAACAGATCTCGATGGATCTGGTCACCGACTTGCCCCTTTCGGGTGGCAAGTACGATTCTATCCTGACCATCGTAGACCAAGGACTCACCAAAGGCGCGTTCTTCCTACCGACTACTAAGACTGTGGACAGTGTAGGCATCGCGGACCTCTACCATGCCTATGTCTACCCTCACTGGGGTGTCCCGGAAGCTGTCATATCAGACCGCGGTCCTCAATTCGTCTCCGCCTTCACTCGAGACCTCTACCGGTCCCTCGGAATCGAATTGAAGGCTTCCACCGCGTATCATCCGCAGACCAATGGCGAAGCCGAACGTGTCAACCAAGAGGTCGGGACCTACCTCCGCATGTACGCGGACACGGATCCCCACAACTGGCACACCAAACTCCCGGATGCTCAAATGGCGCATAACTCGCGAGTGCATTCGTCTCACAACCAGTCGCCTTACTCGCTCATGTATGGGTTCGACCCCGCTCCCTACCCTACGGGACAACCCCCGCAGGAGTCACTCGCGGGTGATCGACTCGAGCAGTTGGCCGCCAATCGAGACGCCGCGATAATCGCTCATAAAGAAGCCCAGGAGTTGATGAGATCAAGATCGAAAGGAACCTATACGGAGTTCTCCGTAGGAGATAAGGTTTGGCTTGACGCGTCCGACCTAAAAAGGGATGTCCCGTCAAAGAAGCTTGCGCCCCGACGCCACGGCCCGTTTGTAATTTCCGAACGGATCAGCCCGGTCGCCTACAAGCTGCAATTACCCCCTAACTGGCGGATACACCCCGTCTTCCACGCGTCAAAGCTTACTCCTTTCGTCGAAACGCGCGAATATGGCCCGGCTCAACCCCCGCCTCCTCCAGAACTGGTAGGAGACGAGAACGAATGGGAAGTCGAGGCTATTCTCAAGCACAAACGTGCGCGCAAGGTCAAATCATCGTCCAAAGATCCCGGTAAAAACCCGCAGCAAAAATACCTCTACCTTGTCAAGTGGCTCGGTTACCCGCATTCCCAGAACGGTTGGGAAAGCGAGGACAACCTTATAAATGCCCCAGAGGTTCTTGGGGAGTACAAGCGCGTCCACAACCTCTGACCGCTATGTCCTACACCCCCAACACTGAAAATCCCGGATCCGACTACTTTGACAATGACTTCCATGCCGACATCGACGAACCCTATGACCCATCTCGCCCCTACTTCGATCGCTATGCCAGTACCCCACCTCGCCTCTCAGAACCATCAGTACACTCCCCCGGAGCGTTACGCGCCATATCCCCCGCGGTATCCGCCAACTCCTCACATGGCGGTGCCTACCAACCCCTTCACGACTCCGTCGCCTCCGCCACGCGCCCTTACCCGTACCCGGTCATCCGCTCGGTCCCCTCTTCGCAGAGAGCCCGCAAGGACGCCCGCAAGGGAAAGTCCAAAGCTCACTCGGGACCACCCGAGCCTCGTTATGACCCCACCTTCAGAGCTTGCAACACTCCCCCGCTCTCCCAAGCCGGTTACAGATCCCCCTCCCTGCTCCCTCGTGCTGGCCCATCCGCTCCAGTGTCTTCCGTCGCACCGGCCAGTACCTCGGCCCCCGCCGTCGCACCCACAGCCCCCTCCACCGGAAGCTGGGTGGCTCCCGAGGCAAGCATCTTCCTCGGTTACGTGCGGCTGCTTAACGACTTCGAGCGCTGGGAGTCGCACGGCTGGAGGGCAGGAGAGCGACACGAGCATCTACGGGTGCTGTCTAAGATCTTCAGAAGCTCAGAGGTGATCGGTAAGCGTGTCCATGACCAGGTGGCCACGGCAGAAGGAAGCTTCGAGGCGCACACATACGAAGACATCGACAGAGCCAACTCCGCCATCCTCCAGGAAGCCCTGAGAACTCAGGAAGCTGTGGTCAAAATCGTACACGAAGACTACGGACCGTCCCTCATCTCTTCCTTTCGCGCCTTCCTCGACAGAACTCCCCTCGACGTCGTGGTCCGTGGGCTCCTCCCTCCGGAGGCTGAAACAGCGCCTCGAGGATCGAGCTTACCTTCGGACCCTGACCGAACGCAAACACGGAAGGCCGCGGGAGAAGAGGTCGTCGGAGGGACGGTACAACTTGGAGCCGGAGGAAGCGGAGAGGCTATCGGAGATGTCGAACAGAGGTGTCGCGATTGCTGGGAGAAGATTATACCGGGCCAGGGTCGAGAACATTTCCAGGCCGTCGCGGACTCGCTCGCATCCGTCCCGTTCAACAGATCGCCCCGCGACTGGCTCGACTTCTTCGCTCAGGCCCGAGGAGGTTCCGCCGGAAGAGCCCTCTTCTACGCTTCTCAGACGTCAAGAGCTCTACCGGCTACTCCCTTCGTCCCTATACCTGTCTCCTCCCTCAGCAAACGGGAACTTGGTGGGCTCGTTCCCATCGATTGGCAGCATCCCCTCCATCAGTTCGCCTGCTACCGATGTTCGTGCCTTGGACATTGGTCGACTAACTGCCCAGCTCGCGGTGGCAACTAACTCAGAAATCCGCTCCTGGGTACAGCAAGGTCTATACCCGCCTTCGGAGGACCTCAGGCCTTGAGGGGGGGGTGATGTTATGCTGCACTCACATGTTTCCCTTTTGCAGACACTCTACGTACCCGTTCGCGCTCGTTCCCGCCTCCAGAGGCGTTCCGCTTACTCGCAAGCCACTGTCTATGCAGTTGGACTTGTGTTCCGTATGTTTCTCCTTTTTGTTTCCTTTTATGGTTGACCCCTGTCAACCCCGCGTTGTACTATACTCGGACATTGCGTCCGCTTCCACTTCCTTCCGTGATCCGCTGGTGGCCCTGATCCACGCGGTCACGTGACGCGTTCACCCCGCCTAGCTCGGGTGAACGCTCCACCCTTGACTCATACACGCGGTTAGTCCCTCATACACGTTGCACGTTTAATCCCTCTCGCGAAGCCGTTCACCCTTGCGCCCGCATCGCAGTGACTCCGTCCTGCCTTGTTTGGACTTAGGTGAGCGGTTAAACGAGTGTTCGAATGTTTGGCCCGCAGTACTGTACATACGTATATAAACCCGCATGTATCGTACTGGTCCCCCATTCGAAATCTACTTTGCAACCACCCTTAGCTCTGCGCGCTGTACCGACGAGGACTTGCCAGTACGACTTCGGTTGGCCAAGACTAGTGTTCCGCCGCTAGTGAAGTTAAATTACGCGCCACTCTCGCGCAGTCACGTGCTTGTGCTTCATCGCACTCGATTCGTGGCGCGATACGAGTCGTCGGCATAACAGTGGGTCCAACCTCCAGCCAGGTCAGCTGAACCCACTTCTAGGCAGTGGGACCATCCTCCAAACAGGTCGGCTGAACCCACTTCTAGGCAGTGGGACCATCCTCCAAACAGGTCAGCCGACCCCACTTTCAGGCAGTGGGTCTACCCTCCAGCCAGGTCGGCTGACCCCACTTCCAGGTAGTGGGTCCAACCTCCAGCCAGGTCGGCCGAACCCACTTCTAGGCAGTGGGACCATCCTCCAAACAGCTCGGCCGACCCCACTTTCAGGCACTGGGTCTGCCCTCCAGCTAGGTCGGCCGACCCCACTTCTAGGCAGTGGGTCCAACCTCCAGCCAGGTCGGCCGAACCCACTTCTAGGCAGTGGGACCATCCTCCAGCCAGGTCGGCCGACCCCACTTTCTGGCACTGGGTCCAACCTCCAGCCAGGTCGGCCGACCCCACTTTCAGGCACTGGGTCTGCCCTCCAGCCAGGTCGGCCGACCCCACTTCCAGGCACTGGGTCCAACCTCCAGCCAGGTCGGCTGAACCCACTTCTAGGCAGTGGGACCATCCTCCAGCCAGGTTGGCCAACCCCACTTTCAGGCACTGGGTCTGCCCTCCAGCCAGGTCGGCCGACCCCACTTTCAGGCACTGGGTCTGCCCTCCAGCCAGGTCGGCCGACCCCACTTTCAGGCACTGGGTCTGCCCTCCAGCCAGGTCGGCCGACCCCACTTTCAGGCACTGGGTCTGCCCTCCAGCCAGGTCGGCCGACCCCACTTCCAGGCACTGGGTCCAACCTCCAGCCAGGTCGGCCGACCCCACTTCCAGGCACTGGGTCCAACTTCCAGCCAGGTCGGCCGACCCCACTTCCAGGCACTGGGTCCAACCTCCAGCCAGGTCAGCCGACCCCACTTCCAGGCACTGGGTCCAACCTCCAGCCAGGTCGGCCGACCCCACTTCCAGGCACTGGGTCCAACCTCCAGCCAGGTCGGCCGACCCCACTTCCAGGCACTGGGTCCAACCTCCAGCCAGGTCGGCCGACCCCACTTCCAGGCACTGGGTCCAACCTCCAGCCAGGTCGGCCGACCCCACTTCCAGGCACTGGGTCCAACCTCCAGCCAGGTCGGCCGACCCCACTTCCAGGCACTGGGTCTGCCCTCCAGCCAGGTCGGCCGACCCCACTTCCACACACCGGCCTACCCACCTTTGGGCACCATCGGCCGACATCGGTTAGTCCCACTTTTAGGACAAAATGTACATGTCGGATGACCCACTTTCAGGCCTACAGGTGACTGAAGGGTCTGTTGGCATGGGGCGTAGGCACACGTTAGCTGACGAGAAGGGCTTTGGAATTTTCTTACGGCAACAAGAGAGAAAAGAAAAGAAAATCTGGTGATGTTCTTACATGAGCAGGCGCAACTGGGAGGGGGGCGGTACAGAAGTAACGACCACGAAAATATGTAGAAGGGCTATATCAATCCACTAAATACATTGACCTTCTACGAGCCGTTACCTAAGAGTCCGGGAATTTCGGAGGTGTGTAACAACGAACCGGGAAAAGCGGCCTGGTAAAATTTTTCATGCGTGTATCAACCACTCTTACGAGAAACTCACATGGTCAGTCTCGTTGGGCTGGTTTCCATCTCCCGTTGCGCCGGCAACACTGGGTATGCTGCTGCATCATTGAATGAGTGCACGACGAGCAGAACAGAGAGGGGAGACCTACTTGCCAACGTGGCCAAAGTGTATCAGCTCGTTAGGCTCATGAGGGGCAGGAGTCGACTGAGAGTCGTTAGGCATTATCGGATGATATGGACGGCCGTCACAAGCCCTCTGCTTTTGAAGGGGTGCACGTCAGGTTAATGCATCCCAAGGTATTCACTGGATGCAGTGCAGTGTCAGCGTGTAGAGGGGCAGCATTGAAGTTTGAAGTACATGCAGTATCACTCTATCCCAGTGATCTGAAATCGTGAATCAGGCACCAGAAAGCGATAACCGTTGAGCAATTCAAATACCAACTTTTCATTTGTTATCAACTGTAGAAGAAAACGCACCACGGCAGAACTCCTCCACCGTAATGAGCTGCAGGATGCAAGGCGTACACCGCGCCTGAACGATGTGTGCAGTCTTCCGTTCACCTCGTATCTTGGATAGGAGCGGTGACCCTGAATGTGCCTCCCCATAGTAGGGTGAGATGGAATCTATGGAGTCAACTGTGGTGTCGGTAGAAACGAATTATTACACACACGTTTTCACCATATTTGAGGCGTGACCTTACAAATTAGACTAGTGGATGGAGAGTGGGTGGTCGTCGCCAATGAACTTGCTGATATTCACTTTCTGAACCAGTCGGGCTGTAAGAAAAAACACACCTGCCACATGCACTGCATGTTGTGAGTGGTCGTAAAAAATTCCGCATGACCAAACAGATTAATAGACGAACATCATCACGAAGAAGAGACCAGAACGCCGGACCAATGTTGTATCGACACAGGGTAACAATACCAGCAACCATGACGGGGCTAACCGCACTAGGTTACATGTCACGGTATGACCAGAGGCAGCGGGCGAACCCCCGAGTTCTAGTGTTTTCATTCTCTCGACGCCATAAGCAGAAGCAGGGCAAGCTAAGTTACCGAGAGTCCCTCTAAATGGGGCGCGAACCGCACCGGGAAACTAACGCTACATTTTCGCGGGAGAATTAAAATCGAAAGGATTAGAGCCCCGCCTTCGATCATGTTCGCAATGCACAGGAGTTCCCTGTATCATAAGGCGTCAGCACAGCAGCCGGTAACATTTGAGTACCATTGACCGATACACTGGGATCGTGCGTGGAGACCCTACCCTTTACAATTTGCCAAAAACGTGTCAGCTACATCAACGACTTCGCAGGCATAATGCTCACAATCTGCAAAAGTAATTTGAATGAAAATTGAACTGTGTGTGTGGAATGGCCCTTGCGGTTCGTCTCCAAACAAGGTTCAGAAATGACTGCCTTCCTTGATTTATGGCCAACAATTATGTAATTGGAGCATAGGATTGCGGAGTCACTGGCTGGAAGTCACGTAGACGCGGCCACGCCTCTGCAGTGTGGAACACGCGTCTTGGACCGCTCACCTCCAGGTGCGACGAGCAACCATTGATGCGTTATTTTAGTTTCTTCGTGAATGTGCCAGGTCCGATGCCGTCCGATATTAACTGATACTATACCGTTTCACTACAAGGTCAACAGCAGCATTTAAACTCGCACATGCCATCGTCCGCACTCAATACAAGTATTGTCAACTCCAACGAAACCGTCAGTCCACGGAATACATTGTTAGGGACGAATTGCATTTGTGAGGAAAGCCCGCGAAGACGAAGGACGGGGATCCAAGAGGTATTGCGACGACCTCTTCATCAATTGTGTGCCACATACCATGGATTTGCATGGCAAGCGACTCGTTACGTAAAATTGCATCGTCATATACACGCACCTGTATGGGATCAGAACCGATATTACCCACGCCAAGTCAGTTGCTACTGGTCCTCACGACGATCGGTGAGTAGTACCCGAAAGGATGGCCCAACTCAGCCAATTCTAGGTAACGGTGCCTGACGGAGATGTTGGTTAGATTCAGGAAGGTGGTAACTAGATATGCAGTGCGACGGCTGGACCACAGCTGCGGCAGTAACAGTAATAGCAGCGTCGACAGGAGTTAGAAGTGCAGACCCCCAACCAACCGATGAAGACAGAACCTGTCAGAATCGCGGAACATTGTCGTCAAGGCATAGAACGTATTTTCATGACACCCAGTACTTAAGAACAGCCGAATATGGGCCGTCCGAAGAAACCGCGGGTCAGTCCAAGAAATGATCCCCCGTCATGCAAGTTTAATGGAAGATGTGACTGCCTAAATAGCGTCTTGATTGCGGAGTATTAACGCCACACGAGTGCACCATTAGATCGGCACAGCTAAATCGTCGCACAAGGAAAATGGTATGGATTAAACTTGAATATTTAGGCACCATGAATGGTGTCGGTGGGGGAACCCTGTGGAGATCAAGTGAATGAGACGGCTGTGTCCAAGCGATAAGAATTGCGGGACAAGGATATGCATAGGCTAATTAGAATCAAATCAAACCTGCGTCTCTGTATGGGAAGTTGACATCGTGTAAAGTCGTCTAATTGATAGTAGAAGCTTAGGAATGTCGTTGTTGCAAGCAATTGGTACTAGGAGCACGCAACGAGTGTCTCAGAGACCGAATCGATTCCGTAAACTCCGCCTGATAAAGGAATAAGTGCAGCCTGACAACAAAAAGTGGTCATAGAAGAGCTACCGGGAATCAAGAGCCTGAGAGAACCATAAATGAGCACCTGCACTCTTGGCACCTCGGATACTTAGAAACATCCGAGTACGCGGAAACGTCGACTAACATGTACGAAAGTGAAGATATTGTATGCCGTCCCTGCAGGGAGTAGGGAATTTTCAAGAGGTGGTAGGGAGGCGTCAAACGTGTAAATGAAGTCAGTTGAGATGAAGGGCGACGTACCATCTCTGGATGACGATCATAATAATTGGTAGCAACAGTTACTACAAGGTAACAGACGCCAGCCTTGAGGAGGGGGCATTGACATGTCTATCATCTTGGGAAGATCTCTTGATTATGGCCACAAGAGGGGAAAAAACTCGACCTTCAGTACCTGGACCAGGATCCGCAGTAGGTGGATGGCCATTTTTGGCTGAGGTGTTCCTGGCTTCGTGTTTGGAGCGTGTCAGCTACAGCAGAATGTAATCCTGGTTGGTCGTTCCGAACGACGGCAAAAAGTGTAACAGCAGGTTATAGCACCATATCCTTGAGGACTCGCTTCACTCGGTCGCGCAGTATTATTGTCTCCGAGATGAATTGGCACAGAGTGGAGGGTTAAATCTGGCCAGGTTTCTGAAAGGCGAGGCAAGACGGATAATAACGCGCGGTTGGACGCCTCAAAGATCATAATGCTCGTGTGATTTGATGAAGAGGCACTCCAGCAGATCCACGAGGACGAGTGGCAGGTGTGAGGCACTTGCTTAGTAATCAACGTCATTACAATCAGTTCCTTTGCCAAGTCCCTGCCTGTGCAGAGGTCACAAATACCCAACTTTCTCGTGTTTGAAGGGCCTTGAATCACAGATATATCTATACAGATAGCTCAGTCGCATGCAGATAGCGACAACATCTAATATATTCACCTATACAGATAGCTCAGTTGCACGCAGATAGTGACAACATCTAATATATTCACCTATACAGATAGCTAGGTGCGCAGTAAGTATAGTAAAGTAAGTGGAAAGGTATCATACTCACCTCAGTCACACGCAGATAGCAACAATGTCTGAGGTGATCTGGTTTACAGTGTAGAACTAAATACTGTAGTTGTAACAATAGAAGTGAAACACTGGGTGTTGAACCCATCTACATACAATAAGTATTGTCTCGTTGTGAGACATGCTATGGTCTTCGTGGATAACAAGAAGACTCACACATAAGTGTGAGACACTGTAAATACAATAAACATAAGGGCATGGAGAGTTAGTTGTGCGTTCAGTAGTAGTGTTAAGTAAGAAAAGGTTTGAAGCGGAAAGTAGTTCTCACGACCCGGAGTGGACATGTTAGGAACAGACTATGTGCGACTTGCCAAATCTAACATTGAAGCCAGCTAGAAATTACAAAGCAGAATACATGCAGCAAACATACAGAGTACCATATCCAGAAGTCCATCCTCGTCTCACGCATTTTGCTAGGATCTGTCCTGTCAGTGGTTGGGCTGGGCCGAGCATTAGCTCAGTGGAGGCGAGGCAGGCAGAGCTGCTCACCCATAGGCTGGAACCCTGTGGCTGTGTGCCTGCCGAATGCCCAACCCCGAGAGTGGAGGCCTCAGTTTCAGATACAGTGTTAGCTAGGTGCTGGGATGCAATTTGCTCAAAGGCTCATATATATACCTGATAGGCTAGTGATTTCCATTGTCCAGCAATGTGAATGATTTCTGGGTCTACTTTCTTGGCAAGGAAGAAGGAGGCTCCACCGATACAAAAGGAATGGCCAAAATGGTTCCCCCATCCCCATGCTGATAGGATGTTGTTGATGTGCTCCATGGCACAGGATTTGACCATGGGACAGGGAAGACCTGAGGAGTCCCTCCATGAGAATAGTGGGTCCGAGGCTGATGCTGGTGTAACCATGGGCATGTTGTGAAGGGCTGCCAGAGGGCAGAGACTACCCTGTTCATTCAGGAAAACTGACTGTGTTTCTCCAGGTTTGGCTGTTTTGGCTGTGGGTAGGTCTAAATGGGCATAGGGGGAGCCTCTGAGGTCTGTCCTGAAGAAGGCATTGCCTCTTGTGAGATGGTGGCTTGGATTGAAGGCTGCATGTGATACTACAGACACTTCACCAAAATGCATCATCCCAAAGAAGGCACATGTCGACATTGCCCAGATGCAGGCATCAAATGGGTCTGATAGGGTTAGTGAGGCTTTCAGGGCTGATAGCATAGCAATTGTGATAGGGGGATGAGGAGGGTGATGGCGACACACTCCAAGGTTCTCGAGGCCATGGAGAGACCAATTGATGCACTCGAGGTGGGAGTCATCAAGTGGAGCAGGCCATCCTTGTGCAATGTGCCATGCTCGGACTGCTGATAGGTACTTATGAGCAACAGATGGTGCTACAGGTTCAAATGGCACAGAGGTGCCCAAAATTCCCAATTCAGGTGATGTGGGGTCTGAAGCTGCCCATAGGGAAAAGGAGTGTAGTAGTGAGAAGGATGCTGGGAGGTGCTCAGCTTCAGGGATGGAGAAAATGTCACAGAAAATGTGGAATTTGTGGATGCCTGATCCATATGCTGCAGCATCATGTAGGGAGGCATGGGATGCAGTGGCTGCTATTTGCTGGATTATTGGATTGGCTATGGTGGCAGAGGGGGGAGTGTTGATGCCTCTCCACAGGAATAGTCACTCTGCAGCTCTACATTCTGGACGAAGTGGGGATGGATTTAGCTGCAGTGCAGAGGTGTTTGTGGTAGGAGATAGCATCATTCCTATAAATATTCTAACATGTCAGCTAGGTAGGGGGGGATTGGGGGATAGACTTGGGTTGAGGCTGCTGGGAAGCTGGTGAGGAAACCCTTGATGTCGCCATGGGATAATGCATTGGCTATGTTGTCCTGACTGGGAACATGGATTGCCTGCACTGCTATGTCTAAGTCAGCTTGGAGAAGGTACAAGTGGCAGAGGACTTCGTTGATCTGATGGCTGCGGGAGCATCCCTTGTTGGTAACCATCACTACTCCTAAGTTGTCAGAGTGAACTAGTATATTGCGGTGATGCGAAAGTGCAGGTAGGCTGATGTGTATAGCCATTAAAAGGCCTAGCTCTATGGAGACTGCTTTGGCCCATCCTATGTTGAAGGCCTGGTCTGGACCGACCTGGAACCCTGGCTTCCATTTCCATATGGCCCAGTAGGATCCTATTGTAACCCCAATTCCGAAGGAGGAGCTTGCATCACCCCACCAGTCAATGTCTATTGGGTCTGTATGACTCAGTGATATCTCACTCTTTGATCGGGTTAATAAGGTATGTATCCATGGTAGATTGCTCTGCACATAGTGTGGAGATGCTCATTGAGCATGCTGTGAGTGGAAGGATGTTGCAAAGATGGATAGTGAACGCAGGAAAGGGCAGATTAGTGGGAAGATGCAGGATGCATGGACAAGTTTTCCTTGGAGGCTCTCAGTCTCTTTCTGAGTGTGCCAAGAGCCTGAGGCTAGCCAGCTCTCCAGTAGTTGGATGAGACATGTCCATTTTTCTGATGGTAGAGCTACAGTCTTTGCTTCAAGATCCCAGTTGAAACCAATATACTGCTGGCATGAGGCTAGCAGGCGAGTCTTTTGTTCGCTCCATGGCACACTGGCAGCTGATGTTAGGTTTATGAAGTCGCATTCTGTCCAGGTCTGGTCTGGTGTGCAGAAAACTATGAAATCATCAACCCATTTTTTTATTAGGCAAAAGCCAGCTTTGTTGCAGATTGCAACTAGCATGTCTGCAACTGAACCAAATACTCTGGCACTGGATGATAAGCCAAACATTAGCACTCTGTCTACATACATGAGACCTTGCCATGCTATGCAAAGAGCTGCTTGTTGTGATGGGCAGACTGGGACAATGCGGTGTGAGTCAAAGTGTGGAATGCTGGTGAAAACCAAACAAATCCAACACAAAAGACAAATAAGAGCAAGTGGTGGTTTGCCTCCACAGAACCTGGAGTGCAGAGAAACCTAAATGTGGGGGAGACTTCAAGTAGAGGTGCTCCTGGCGCAAGTCATCGACAAGTTATGCAGGAGTAGATGAATGGATGATGACTGAGGAGGGGATGCTGAACAGAGTGAAAGTGTTCAGCTGAAAGTACTTGGGGGTAATGGACTTTGATAGAATATGCTCCTTGCACAAGTTGATGACAAGTTGTGCAGGAGTGGGGGGATGACTAAGACTGCTGACTAAGAGGAAGCTTCAGATGATGAAGCATGGCAGATAGACTCTTCCGAATGAGCCTCAACTACCAAGTATACAAATGATGACAGATAGACCCCTTTGTGGAGCCTCAACTGTCAATGATGAGATATGCTGAGCTGAGCTGAACTGACTGCTGGACTGCTTCTGATTGCTTCCTGGTAGCTAAGTACATGGGGGTTTATATACTGTGGGGGGGGCACAGCTTGTGACAAACAAGGCACAAACACTTGGTAAGTAATGAGTAAGGACTGAGTAATCATGATGAGTAAGCAAGAAATGAAAAGTAAGTAAGCAAAGAAGATTGGTAAGTATTGGCAATGAACAAGTCAAGGATAGTCAAAATATCACAAAATGAGTCAAATAGAATCAGAAACTGAGTAAGCACACTGATATCACATTAGGGGGTGGCAATGCAAGTTAGATCTCAGTGGAGACATCTCTAGATCCAAAGACAGCATGACAGATGGACAGTGTTTCCAGATAGGGAAGTATTAATTCCAGAATTGAAGGGCATGAGTCAGGTGTCAAAGGGGGCTAGGGCATTGGGGGTCTGCAGGGCAATGAGAGCATACGTGATCGCATCTCCCACCCTTTCATCCTCTCAGCAAAGTTAACAAAAACTTCATGGATGGGGCTCTGATGGAGGAGGAGGAGAAGGGGGGACATCTTCTGCTGGATCTTGCAGTAAGAAGGCAAGATGCACATCATACTCATCATGAATGCGATCAGGGAGGCTGGAGGACAGTAGACTATACTGCAGCTGTCACAATGTGGGAAGAATGATGGACAAGACTGGAATAAAGATGGTGCAGGGAGCAGGGAGGAACGATCCATATGCTTCATCAACTGGGGAGACTGAAACAACCACATAAGACCTTTCTAACCAAGTGACAGACCTGAGGCAACCAAAGAACATCCTTCTAGAAGTCATACTGACAAGGAGAACATGCTGACCAAGCTGCATGGGATGAGATGGGGCTGACAATGACGGGATGAACCAGGGGGCTTCAGGACGGAAGCTGGTGGGAATGCCTGGCAGATATACATAGCCACTGTCTCTGGCAAATGAGACAAGCAAGATGATCAATGAAGAGGTGGCCATGATTGATGGACTTAGCGAAATGAGTGTCTGATGGATGGAGTGCTGTAGAAACATGCAGGGTGCGAGGATCCTCTCCAAATTTGGAAGGAAGAATCGTGGGGCTGAGCACTTTAAGTGAGTGTGAGAACCAAGTTGATATCTTTGGAAATGGCAGAGATATGATGAAAACCAGAATGCCATACATGGGTGCTAAAAACCTTTAATGTGTGCTTAACTCACTTCCTCTTTTCTGTCATATCCATGACTCTCAGACTCGGACTCAGTCCAGTCCGGACCCCTAGCCCCTATCTCCGGTCAAGTCCGGTCCCAGTCCAGCCTGGAAGACCTAGTTCCAGCCTAGAGAACTCAACTCCAGCCCTAGGAAACCCAACTCCAGTCTAAATAACTTAAGTCCGGTGTTTTACCCCTATCTCCAGTCCGTTTCGGCCTCCCGGCCTCACGCTGCTCCACCCCGGTCCTCCTAGGTCCATGTCCGGGTCACCCGGACATAACTCCGGTCTGTTTCCCTTTGTTTGTACTATATTTAGTCTAGCCCGTTCATCAGACTTTGCTTACTGTACAATCCTGTGTCTGACCCCGGTTATGCCGGTCACCCGGACTTTGGCTATTAGCCTCGGTACAGCCACTATGGCTATCCACTCTCTTGCTAATCTTCTTGCTAATAGCTTATTAACAAGTCCAGCTCTATGTTTGTTATCCCGGACCGGCCTCATGTATTTAACCCCTGTACATACTTCGTAGTACCCTCAGTCAGAATATCAATTAAGTATTACCCTCAACTCTGTACTACCCCTCAAGACTACTCTATAGCTAAGGCCGAGCCTTAAGCTATCCCTGACCCCTGTCCCGGACCTCTCCCCAGCTTGCATAAGGGTACAGCACATAAGCTGAGACCAAGGGAGGTAGATCCAACCCTGGACCGGCTTCCCCTTGTGCGCACTCCAACACCGGTCGGTTTCCCACGCTACCGGCCTTGTTCCCACGCTCCCGGTCTTAAGTCCGGTCCTCCGGGCTTAGCCCCTAACCTCCAGCCTCAACTCCGGTCCAACCGGACTTGGCCCCTGTCTCTCAGCCTTGACTTTGGCCACTCGGACTTAACCCCTGTCACCCGGTCTTGAAGCCTGGTCACCCGAGGGTAAACCCGTACTTCACATTTTCTCTTTAGCACTGACGACTCATTCTTGTGCAAAGGATGACTGTTAACATCTGACAGTCTTTCTATGCATGAGGCCTTTAGTCTTCATCTGCATGCTTGGGCATTGTGTGCAACTCGTCAACGAGTTAGGCAGAGTCAGCTGTAACCATGTCCACAACACCTTTGGTGTGTGACAGTGGTAAGCTGATTCTATGTCGAAGGTGGCTGCTAAGGAGCCTGGCAGTAGTGAAAGGACCAATGCAGCTGTCTCTTCAAAGGTTCCCCAAGCCATTGGAAAAAGGTTTGCATTGACACCAGAATTGGTGGATGACATCAATGGATTGTCTCTGGGAAACAATAGGTCCTGGATTATGTGGAATTTGTCTGAGTTTGGCTTTGGTACTATGCCTAGAGGTGAGGTGTGAAAAGGGCCAATTAGAGCTTCAAGCTCAAGGGGCAAGAAGCCTCGTGAGTAGTGGCCAGCTCTCTGCTCTGAAGTGATGTATGCTTTGATTATAGTGGGGTGGGATAATGCTGAGCTGTGGTTGTTGAAATATATGGGTATGTGCAGGGGGTTCACAAATACCAACATCAAAGCCTGTCCACAGGCCAGAAAGGATATGGGACCAGTCATTTAGGATATCATATTTACATAGTAAATTCTCAATGCAGTCGGGTATCAGAGGAGTTGTGATGCAGCATGGATCAGATTCTGGGGTGGCAGGATGCAGCTCTGTGGGATGACTCGCCGCAGACTGAACAGCTGTGCACATTTCAACATTCAGGGCCAAATGAGCAGGAGGAGTGTGTGGCCCAGTTGAAGCAGAAGTGATGGCCATCAGGCACAATAAGGGTATGTTTGCTCTTTCCATTTGATGCGAGGGTCACAACTGGTTTGCCTGCTGCAGTGGATGAGGCTGTGCAGTTGGATGGTAAGTGCCCTGAGTGGCCACAGCGAAAGCAACAACCATGATTGTTGTTGGGATGTGCTGGCCTTTTACAGGGGAAGGAAGGAAGGTCATTCGGTGCTGCACGCTTGGTGGTGGTGGCTATAGTCAAGCTCTGCACAGCAAGGAGTGCATGGTTGTTTGCAATGGTTAAGGCTGCCATGTCAAGGCCCATGAGGTCATGCTCTGGGTTAGCATGTGCAATCTCACACTGTTGTATATCATAGTGCATGGCCACTAGCCAGCTGTGTGATGCACTGATACTGGTGACCACTTGGTGGTGGGATGCCAGGGCATTGGCATGCTCTTCCCCATGGTGGAAGTGAGTACACTCTTCTGCAGTGCATGCAGCATTTATCCAATCTGCAGCAGATATGGACAGTTCATTCACCTGATCAAGTGACTTTGTCGCAAAGCCCTCTGGTGTGAGGATATAAGATGCATCCTTGCCTTTCATGTTCACTTTGGCATGGGCCGAAAGGGTTAAGAGGGAGTATGGTACATAATGGTACATTTTGAATGCTTCTTCAACCCTAGACAAGATTGCTGTGGAGTGCTGGTCAGACTGTGCTCAGTAGATTAAGAGGTAACAATGGGCAAGGCCATGGCAGTGTAGCAAAGTTGGCAGTACAGTGGAAACGGTATTACAGTGGGCAGAAAACAGTTACGGTGTACAGTGATGGTTAAACAGTGTAGTAGCATGAAGGTGATAACCAATCCATTGTTTACGAATAGCATGGGAACAAGAACAAGACTTACAAAGGCTTAACAGGCTGACTTTGAGGCCTGGTTGAATTGGTGGGAGGACAATTCGCTTGGCATCCTCCTTGCAGGAGGTGGCAGCTTTGTGAATTCACTCCAGGGTCATTGCATCAGCCACTAATGGTGTCTGAGTTCCAGTGTTATGGTTGCCTGGGGGAGTGGGCTGCTCCTGGTCATGCTGGTTGTTGAGTTGATCCATTAAGGTCACTATAATGGCTTCATATGTTGCTGGTGTTGGGGGGTCTAGGTTTGTTGTCATGTGATCAGCCAGTGGGCTGGGGGTATTGGCCTGGCTGGTTGACTGCACTGGTGCGGTCAGCTGGACTTCTGGCTGTGCAGCCTGTGCTGCGTGGGGCTGAGTTGTCGCTGGGTCCGATGATTCAGTTTGGGTTGGTTGTTGGATGAGTGGCAGAGGGGGTGGTGCTTGGGACTGATTCCTGGTGGTTTGTCTGGTCTGTGGGTGCCCTGGTTGCAATGGCTGAAGGGTCTGTTGGGGTGCTACTGCATCAGTTCTGGACACTGTAGTAGAAGATGGTGTACTGCTTGAAGGGTTTAGTTGGAGGCCTAGGTGTTGATGCATTGGGTTATTGTAGGAATAAAAGGAACAACAAGTGAATCAAAAGGAATGACAATTGGGCGAGGAGCTGGAGTGGGAGCAGCGACAGTCTGTTGGGGGGTGTTCGTCTGATGCAGAAAGGCAGGGTGGCAGTGCTTCAGGCTTGTCGCTCGGATGGACGTTTGCTACCGGAGGTAACCGGCATCTACACTATTCAAGACATTATCAATCTGCAAGCCTCCAGGTCGACCTACATAGCACTCATTTTCCCTATCATAGGTAGCGGTGACTTGGATCACCTCGAGATAACTGCAAGCTTCCAGAATAGGTACATATTGAAAATGCCAATGCGCTGCGTGTCCCGAGAGGTGCTGCCATGGCGCCCCCGTAAGGGCCATCGTTCGGGATCTCAGCCAAAACAATTCCAACTGCCATCGTTCCGCTGCACTGCCTAATTGTGCACTTAAACTGAGGTGTATGATTATGCAAGTTATCGTCGCAACTTCAGCTTCAGGACTTATGTGCATTGACGCACGTGACATTCTTGATCACCACTGACAGGGGTCTATATAATGTACTTGCAGGTACTGTAAGTTTGTATCTGAAAATATTTGCGATCACCGAAGCCAAAAGCGGCGACAACGCGACCTACCGGGACTATCGGGTTATGTAGGTACTGGAGTGACACGTTTCACGGTGCCCGGAACCCAGGCATCTGCTTCCAGCGCGAGCATACTGGCTCAGAAAAGGTGCCAGAACACAAGACAGGGAAAAAGCAGGTATACAGGTGGTACAACTGGGAGGTATGCAATCTTTAGACACTAGTGATAGCTTTGCAGCACCACGAATTTTGACTGCTGGGCTTCATGTGTGCCGCAGGTTCAAGCCCCGGCTATGACATTTACAACAGAAGGCGATGGACTGTCTGCAGTGACAATGGTCGAATCCAGCCGAAGGACTCGAAGGTGATAGCCAATTTTGCCCGGATGCCACGGCACCAAAGCCGCACTCGATGGTTTTGATGGTTTGGGGTGGTTCGCAGTGGGCGGAATCTCGGTTTGCTGCTCAGAGCTTGTGAAACCAAAGCATGTTGTATTGATGTCAGGTTTGCTCCTGCCGCTTCAAGGCATCGCACACGTCACCAGGACAAGTGTCATAAGCGTGATGGCTACCCGATATGACCAAACTCAAGAATGTGGGTGTACATATCACAAGTGAATGGACTGACACCCTATTGGCCACATACTTAGGCACGCGTTGGGTCACGAGATGAGCCTTGACAACTTCTCAGGGCAACACGATGAAAAATGAAGTGAGCATCTGGCTGTGATCTTACACGCACAAGCGTAACTGGGGGAGCAGTACACGAGTAACAAGGAAGAGTGTCAGAACACTGAAATAGTTAGTTATCTATGAAGTGCTGCCCGGTGAGGAGACCAAGGATTTCCCGTACACGCAATAGCGAGTCGGGGAAGGCGGCCTGACAAAACAGATTCATGCGTGTATCAACCAGTCTTCACGAAAAACTCACATGTTCAGCCTCGTTGGGCGGCCTTCAAGTCCCAGCGCGCCGATGAGAGTGGAGAGGTTGCTACATCATTGAATGAGCGCGCGACGAGCGGAGCAAAGGGGGAAACTTACTTTCCGGCGCCATTAAATTGCATCGTCTGGTTGAGTTCATAATCCGGATCGGGAAAGGTCGACTGATTGTCATCAGCGGGTAGCACATTGGTCTCGGTGCCTTCAAGGGTAAATACACTGCTGCATCACTGAATGAGCACACGACGAGTGGAGCAAAGAGGGAGCCTACTTGTCAGCGCCATTATATTGCATCAACTGGTTGAGCTCACAGCCAGGATCGGGAAAAGTCGACTGATTGTCATCGGCAGGCAGTACATTGGTCTCAGTGCCTTCAAGGATAAATACACCGCTGCATCATTGAATGAGCGCACGACGAGCGGAGTAAAGAGGGGAACCTACTTGTCAGTGCCATTAAAATGCATCGACTGGTTGAGCTCATAACCGGGATCGGGAAAAGTCGACTGATTGTCATCAGCAGGCAGTACATTGGTCTCGGTGCCTTCAAGGATAAATACACCGCTGCATCATTGAATGAGCACACGACGAGCGGAGAAAAGAAGGGAACCTACTTGTCAGTGCCATTAAAATGCATCGACTGGTTGAGCTCATAATCGGGATCGGGAAAAGTCGACTGATTGTCATCGGGGGTTAGCACATTAGTCTCGGTGCCTTCAAGGATAAATACACCGCTGCACCATTGGATGAGCACACGACGAGAAGAAAGAGACGAGTATCTCACTGGCTATCGCGGGTAATGTGCGTCGACTCATTCACGTTATGAGGGGGAGGTGTCGTCTGATTGTCGTCGGCAGGCGGTATATTGGTATTGTCAGACATTGTCGAATGATGCAGCACAGTCGGTTCATGTCCCTTGTTCTTAAAGGGGGTTGCGAGTATTCCAACGTGCCCACTCCATGCGGTGCTGCGTCAGTGGGTCGAGGAGCAGCAAGTTTTGCCACTTCATCTAAACGAATCTGAATTTCCCGGAGGAAAAGTATGATGCTTGCCTTCTGACCATTTGTAATTCCATGTCAAGAGCTCAAAACGACGAAAGCTCACCAAGGAACACGCTCAAGCTGCATGGCGGTTCGAAGTAGTATATTGAAGTGTTGTGTCACTTAAGCCACCCCATCATGGTCTTCCCCATCTGTTCCCGAAATCGTGGATCAACTACTAGAAAGAGGGGAGAACGATCGCCCGATTCAAGTACCACCATTTCATTTCATTCGTTAACGACTGTAGAAAACAGACACACCGCGGTAGAATTCCCCTACCGTGATGAACTGCAGGATGGAAAGCATACGCCGCGCTTGATCGATGTGCTCTAAGCCAAGATACGAGCTGAACGGAAACAAGTTGCGCACCCTGAACGCGCCTCTCCATCATGGAGAAGCAGTTGGCGTACACTCGAATTCTAGTGTTTTTTTTTTTTTTTTTTTTTTTTTTTTTTTTTCATTTACTCGATGCCGCAAGTGGAAACACGGCAAGCAAGCATGCTACCGAGAGCCCCTCTGAGTGGGGCACCGACTGTGCGGGGAAACCATATGAAACTAGTGCTATATTCTTGCGAGAGAAAGATCTTGAAATGATCAGAGCCCAGCCTCGATCGGCCGGCAACATTTGAGTACCACTACCATTATACTTGGATACTCAGGATCACGCGTGGAGACTTCGCCCTTTACCGTGGAAGGTCTGCAAAAACATGTCAGCTACACCTACGATCCGGATAGCATAATGCTCACCAACTTCAAACCTTGCAGTTTGAACGGTTAAAAATGATGTCAGTACGGAATGGTGCTTTTCTTCAGAGCTCGGAAATGACTATAAATTACTGCCAATGATTAATGAGGCATAGGACTGCGGAGTCATCGGCTGGTAGACGTAGCCATGCATCCTCAATGTGGGAACCGCGAACCATGGATTTGCATGACAGGCGACGCTGCGCCCCGTTAATATTGTATCGTCATACGCCGACACCTGCAAGGGACGTCAGGGTCATGGACTGATGGCATCAGAGCCAAGGTGAGCTGCTATTGATCCTCGTGGCGATTAGTGGGTGGTACTCGAGAACGGGGACAACCCAGACAACTCTAGGTAATGGTGCCTAGAGATGTTGGCTGGGATCAGGAAGGCGGTAACTAGATATGCAGTACGGCGGCTAGAACATGACTGCGGAGATAACAGCATTGGCCGCGTCGACAGGAGTTAGAAGTGCGATGCACCCAGCAGACTCCTGGCCAACCAAAGAAGACAGAGCCTGTCAGAATCCCGGAGTATTGTCATTAAGACATAGTAGGTGCTTCCATGACGCCCGGTACTTAAGAACAGCCGAATACGGGCCGAAGAAACGACGGGTCACCAGCACTGTGTGAGGGTGTAATATGTCATTCTGAAGCAAGTTGGGTCCTCAACGTGTGGTTGGACGTCATCCACCGGATGAACGCGCACTGGGTCTGGGAGCGATGATCACTGGTGGACCGGAACATCGGCTATGAATACGCCTATCATCTCCGTGCAGCGTCTTGATGACGATCAGAAGGGCAAGTGATTGGACTCTCCATGTTTATCAGAATCAGGCCAATGGGATGAAGGGAGTTCACGTTCGGAATGTGCTAGATGTGGCAGGACTGCACTGCGTAATGGGATCGGTAGAACAGGCTGAGAAATACAGCCTCTCAGAGACAAATACGGAGACTGATGAGACGCGAAAGGAATACAGCAACATGCATTCCAGAATGAATTAGCAAACAGACCGCGTTCATCGTAGTAACACAGGGGAATGGGCGCGGGGTCAGCGATTCTTCACCGCATTTGCTGGGAACTTCAAGTCGCTGGTCAGCGGTGACAGTCAACTCCGCTCGATCAGTCGACATACCTTTTGCTCCCCAGATCTTTTAGATTGAACATTCGATGTGACATTTGCCAACAAACGTTTGGAAGGAAAAAATGCATCAGAAGAGTGGGTCATCGTGGATAGCTTGATGTCCACAGAATCGTGGGTTGGTTCAAATGAGTAGTTGATAAGGATGTCGTAATTCCGAAAAAACGAGTTTGCCAGCGCGTGTTCCCCAACCAAGGCTGAGCCAACCTCGAGGCACCCATGACGGTTCCACTCTGCGGATGGCAACCCAAAACCTCGTAACGTTCCCTATTGCAATATGATGACCGTGGTGACTTCCTACACGAGTACTCGAGGGAGCCTTTCTCTCCCAACTCAAGGGTGGGGTGAGGCATTGGATGATACAGTCAGTTTCCCGGTGTCCCCCATGCTAGTGCCAGCAACGTTTGACCGTGTTCGCGTTTCTTCTGCTGGAGAGTTCAGTGCGTGCGGTACTTTGTAACTCCATATTTTCAGGAGTTGTGACTGCGGCTGACCGTTGCGCAACATTATCACGTCTGCGATGCACTTTTTTCGGAGGATGTTGCTGTGGTTGACGGGACTCGGGCACCTGACATTGCTAAGTTGGCGGATTGGAACGGGAACGGGATAAAATTTACTCGCAAGGCAACAGAGCGGAATATCACTACACAAGCAATTCGAGGGTGATTTTCGTCTACACTGCGGTGCCGACATGTATGAAATAACATTGGCAACTAGCTACAACGAGAGCTCGCCGGTTGCTTGGAAGCATGAATTTTATGCCAGAAACCCATGCGCAGATGGGAGGAAGTAGGGCCAAAGGAATGAACGATACTGTCGACTTGATCCAGGACCTTTTGGAAAGCTGGCTGGATTGTTGTTCCCGTATGATGTATCCAGTTCTACCATCAAACATTGAGCCTTTAAATGAGGATGTTTCCCATTCATCAGCCCTACAGTCATTTCCCCGGCCACAGCTATGATAGGCCCCCAACCATATTGAAAAATTTCTCATTTGATGGGTTCGAAGCGTTGTCGGGTCGGAGTCGGTTACGAAATAAGTGAGAAATAGCAAGCTTTTTTTCGCGGTCTGAACATAAATGCATATACTGACGCTTGTGAAATATATAACGCACTGAGACACGGATGGCGTTCATGCAGTGAAGAACGCTCACCTTCTCGTTCTGATTTTCAGATCTTATGTATAAGCCGCTATCCAGTGTGATCCGCATGAACAAAACAGTCGGGAATTGATCAGCGACACCTTCCGGAAGCTAGCTTAGGGGATTTGCATGTGCCCTCAAGAACTTGTCCCATCTGACAATACTTCATGATCACCATCTCTCGTTGGCCGGGCCCAATCAGTGCTGCATGCTGACGGAGGCTAAAGGAAGATTAGTCGGCGGAGACGAGTGGAATATGGCCTGGTCAGCTAATCTTAATTATATGAAAAACATGATTGCAGACCAATGCGATGAGTTTGGTTGATGGAAGTGCCAGCTGTGTTTATACCTTACCATAGTGCATTTTTGCAACAAAAAGTGATGCCACGAGAGCCAGAACACAAATCATCCGAGGTCATACTCGTGAAAGAATTCTCGCTGTTACGTACGTACCTGCAGCAGCACTCCTTGCGGTGCCGGACGAACCGCGTGAACGAATTGTATGGCAATTGAGTACTGAATGCTTACCTCCGTCGACCCTGATTTTCTGCACACGATCCTCGTGAGGTAGTCGATTGAAGAGGAATAGCATGTCGATCGTATTGATAAAGACCCTGGCGGACTTTATATAAAGACGAGTGTTGAGGAGGGGCTGATGATCCTGATCGCACTGAGGGACTACTACTGTATGGGGAACGACCGTCAACCGATTACCGCAGACGTGTGGGGGAAGGGCGTGGCGGAGGGTGATTTGTTCTCACGAGCGTCCTGGGGTGGGACGGCCATAGACAGCTTGGAGTGGAACTGCTGCTCCCTAATACAGCTGAGTGGTCAACCACCCATAAGCTAGCAGTGGTGACTTCCCTCACGTACATGGTTGAACTTGATCTCATCGATAGGGCCGACATTGTTCTAAACGAATGTGAATCGAAATACGTACCAACAGAACAGGAGGTACCGATTACGAGTATCGACCCTAGTAGAACAGCAGTGCGAAGATAGTGGATGGAGAAGTGCCATGAAGACGGGAGGAAATATACCAGTGTTGCGGCGCCATGGGCTACGAGGCGCGAATACGACGGATTTGCGCTTGTAAATCGTGCACCGGAAATGTTTAGCGTATCGAGCGTTTTCACTGGTAGCTGATGGCATCAGACCACGCATGGCCGTGTTCGGTCGCAGACGCGAGTTTTGCCATCCGGGAGCAAAGGACCCATGGCTGCGGGGACCATGATGGAGTTACGGCTCGGCCCGGCGGGAACATTGGGAGATTGCACCCAGTTGATTTCCCGAATTCAATATTGCTCCCTCCACTTACCAATTGAAGAATGCGTGAGAATCGTAAACCGTGTCATTGAATGTTGGGGATTGCCAAGGCTCGTGAATGGGAGATGTATACCACCTCGTAAGGAATGGGAACAAACGTAGGCATTCCTGGGTTAGGCATATATGCCGCCCCCTGTGCACCTTCGAAGGCGAGAAGACAAAGATCTCGCTGGCCTGTGCGCGGATTTTTTTAGAGCACAGACCCAGGTACGTGGCCTAAAACAAGCCTATGTTTTCGGCAGGGAAGAGTTTCGGGAGGTATCAGACTAGAGACAACTGTCGTGTAGGAGACGGGACTAGTAGAACAGCCCTATTGGTGAAACGCGAATGCGCGCCGGTGCCAGTGGGGATTAGTTTCGTGTCGATGAAGAACATTACAGCGAATTGAAATGTTATACATACTGCAATGTGGCGATATGGCGCACCCTACACGTCGCAGATGCTTTGGCCATTGAATTTCGGATTGAATTGGAAGGTGGAGGTGCGCTCACCCCCGTGGAGACCATTCAGTAGTAACGCAGACGCTATACATACTTGCTAGCACAGAGTTCAGTGCTAATCCGATGCGCTGCAACGCCGCGGCGGTCCTTCGTTTGAAGTCAGTTTCAGGAGTTATGTAATGGTGTCCCAAGGAGATTATATAATCGGACGACTTCGTCCGTCCCGTCTCCGAAAGAAATCAGTCTCATCCCACCCCCAGCAATGACATGTCAACCCTTGCTATTTGTAAACGCGAACAAAGTCACCTAGCTTTACATAGGACATCAGGTTTGTTCACCATATCGACATGCCCGAAGGAGTACTGGTTACGGACTTTCCCCTCAAGCAGCATCCTACCGGTCCTAACCATTCCATCGTGAACTATGGTGACGTTCTCTCGCCTTATGCTACCAAGTCAATCGGCCTGAGTATGTTGAAGGAGCAAACCCAGGGGGACACACTTTAGATCGACATGCTCGAAGTGAGGATTGGAGCTTGGGGTTGGACCGCACTCATTCTGGGATTTGGGCTTCTCGCAGACGAGTTTACGAGGCTATCCTCAAAATCTGGGACCTCACCACGGTAAGTACCAGTACTTGGCATAAGGATGGATGTGGAAACGAGATGGCGGTGTGAAGTCTCCGCAATACGTACCTGGATAAGGAGAAAAGTATACGTGTGCTTATTCCTCCGCCCGTTTGCCGGTGAGGTGGGTGTGGCGCATGGCGCACCTGGGTCTTGGTCGACTATTCCACTTTATATGACTGGTGAAAATATAGACATGAAGCATTTGTGTGAGGGGCTCAACGCCGTATCTACCCCCCCAGGCGGAAGGTGCACTTTTCTCCATCGGGGTAAGTGGCTAGATTGGCTTCTGGTGGTTTAGGCGTCGTGGGTGATGTTAGGCTTATTGCGGATATCCGCCCCGGGATGGACATGCTGCACGAGGTGATGGAGAGGTAAGTTGAGTGATGCTAATCGTTAGCCGTGTCCGCGGAAGAGTGTTGAATGCACGAGCGTTCCCCATAGAGGATTGCGGTATGCTCGGTTCCATCTATCTTCTCTAATTCATACGAGGCATCAAAATGGGCACTGCTACCGAAGGGTTGGCAAAGGTCGCTGCGTGGCTCACAGTCCGCAAGGACAAACCTTACGCAAAATATTCCAACTTTAAAGTAACCAGTCCTGATGCTGGAGGAAAGGAATACTATTGTGCATCGGCGCTGATTCTGGTTTGTGCTCGGGCTCATACCGTTCTTTTCAAACCTTCGAAAGTGTTACTGCATCGACCGACAGATATCAGGGAAGCCCGAACATAAACTGGAAAGACAGGAGGCATACATACTGTACGATGTGGCTGGAGACCCGAGAACGCATGAAGTAGCAAGAGGTCATCGTTAACGCCATCGGTGGTGTGCTGGGATCTACTCAGGTGGTGAGCATCTTACACCTCATAATGAACCACGAAGTGGATATGCTCAGCCACGTAAGTTTAATAGTCATGTTACATTTTGGTTGAGGTCACTGACATAGCATAGGTTCCGAGGTTGGGATGATGATGCCCAAACATGTCTCTGAGAAAGTCCGTGGAAGATCAAGATCCTTGCTTGCTCGGATATGTACACCGTGCAACTATAACTAGAACATACGGGTGTGACGATCCAATAGACCAGTCTAATATCACATCCTCTCTAACAGCCTTGCGCCTGACAAGTAACAATCGCATCGCAGCACCATTGACACCCGCGCGCAGAATTCCAACCATAACCTCGCCCTCGCATTACCCAGGCCCCTGGCCACGAAGGTCTCCTATGCAGCAGTGATAGTGTGGGACAAGCGGAAGGCAAAATGTCACTACTCTACCGCATCTTCAAAGCCGTTGCGACAACACTAGAGTAGGTCCTGAGTAGGACTGCGATATCTCAGGCATGCGTCAATCTAGGCTGGGGTCGGCAGCGGCAAAAGTTGTGAGCGTACTGCAAGTAAGGTCCGGAGTCGCCTTGAAAGGATAACTTCCTGTCCCAATTGCGAGTATAAGTGTTTATTCCGACAGCGCGTTAGTGGACGATCAGTAATTGGTAGACACCGCGTACCGCTCGTCTTGGATCTTAATGCCTGTGATAGCGACTCATTGGCTGACTGTCTCAGGATCCTCAAAGGCGCTGCGCGTTTCTTCGTTCCGCTTCATTTGCTCGTGCATGACAGATGACGTCTCTTTGATGATCTGATCGAGGAAGACAGGGGTACCCTTCCTTGGTACTCATACCCGACGACAATCCGTAATTCAGGTGCTCGGGTCGATTGACCCACGGGAAAACCCATCAGATCTAAGATTTCGAAGAACTGGGCAAGATGAAGATCCTGCCGCGAAGCGACGGCGCATATCATCTTGTCGAAACGGCATTGTTCGTAGGTTCGATCAGCGACGCCTAGGGATGCACCATCCCATCTTCGATCATATCATGAGTTAATGTAATCGGATATAGGAGGTACATTACCTGCTTCGCAGAGGATCAATTTCCCTATTTTCCATCTTTCCGGGTCGACAAAACCTGACGCCGTTCACGCCAGTAATCAATCCCAGCTGGTCGAGGTGTACTGCTTGTCTCGTCATTCCCTGCCGGCCCGCTTTCGCTCATGTAGCGATCAAAGGTGAGGTCTAATCGATCGTATTCCTTGACGATGAAATTGAGCGGCTTCGACTTTAACGTTAAGATTGCGTTCTGCTTCTCGGGACACCTCAACGTATACGTCATAGAAATGCTTGATACCATTCTTTGAGCTCTTCCAGAGAGCTATGTTCCTCGAAACCAACTGCGATCACGCCAAACTGAGCCGCAGCGAGGAGTGTCACGTTGACGCACAACGCACATAAAACGGGTTACCCGCGCTCCTCAAGTGTCAAGATATTTAGTGAGGCGGCGCCCCAACTGCGAGCCTTGCACATGTTGATCAGGGATGGGCTGATTACAGCAGTTCGGAAGTATCCGACACAGAATGGTTTTGCTTTGAGACATCAGGCGATGAGAGCTCGGTAACGGCTTTTTTTCTGCTCCTGGGTACTCATTGATGGCTTTGCAGCTGGGCCTTAGTCACGTAAGGGTATGAATATGATCGAGGACCACATGAATAAGACTGGCGTTGTCGAGTCGGAGTCTATCGTAGGTGATGGACACTACAGAACTCACATTTCTTTTCATAATCGACGCCAGTGTACGCCTGCGCAAGGGCTAGCTGCAACAGTACATAAGAGAACGGTTTGCGATGTGGCAGCCATAGATTGAGGAGGACATGGGGTAAAGATGAGAGGGATGGAACCGCGACCGAGCATGGATCCCGGATGTTCACACACCCATAGCATCGGAGTTTCACGTCGGAGACAAAAATCGTGTAAGGTTCAGTTTTGCGCATTGCGCGCCCACAACATTGTTTGCCATTTGAAACTCCGCTTATGACCTGGACCCGAAATTAGGGGGGGTTTAGCGGCCCGAGTTGGTCCATCGAAACCTGCCTTGCTGTGAGCAGTAGGCCCAGGCCAGCTTTGTGATTCGAAGCTTTATTGTTACACCACAAGGTCACTCCTTCGTTTGTTGGGCTCGATTCATTGGTGATGATTCTCGTGCCCGCTGTGAATAGCTCCGTGGCGTCTGGGCCGCAGCTGTTTGCCTGACATTGTGAATTGAAGATTTCATGCGACTATGGATCCAGATTCCAGGAGATACGCAACTTCCTTCGGGTGTGATGCGCGCTTTTGAGAGCAAGTGTTTTATTATATGGTACATATTTCTGAAACTAAAGTTGGACGTGCAGAAAACATACAGCAAACATCATTTACAGCTCAGCAGCCTCGTCCTCCAAGGTGTTACTAACACCAGCAACCACAATTGCCATAACCTGGCGATAGAGCATTTACGCACGTGGAACGGCACTGGATAAGTAACTTACGGTGTCGCGCCTCACACAGCGTCACCAAGTGTGTATGAACGCCTGTCTCGTTGCATGAGGTGTATGCCGAATGAAGCCAAGAGTGATGACTTACGTGTTGATGCCCTGGAAGTGAACAGGGTCCTCGTCGCCATGCTGGCATTGTGAACCGACGGCGTAAAATGCCTGTCCTTGGAAATACAGGTAAGCGGACTTGCAATTTGGGCAAATCATTTGAACAGGAAAATTCTGGGAGAGAATGAGTGTGGAGTTTTCTGATGTCGCCATTTCCAGCCCCTCTGGGACGGCAGGGAAATACTCTGGGTATGTTCCGCTGGACATTGTCGATGCGCTATGGTTCTAGTGACAACACAACACTTTTTATAAGCCCAGGGTGCGTGCGTGCAATGGGATCTTTACTCAAGCGACGCAGGCCAAGCCTGTTGGATCTGCTGCGAATGGCCAACGGCGTCGTGGCGCAGTGAATCATGCAATGAGATCGAGTGGTAAGCAATATCTCTTCACAGGAGCTACGGATGTGCATATTACCAAATTATCAATGCGACACCTGCCTTCTGGCATGTTTGCAATCAGATCTGTGAAGAGAAAACGACGAAACCTTGCGGAAAACGACACCCGAAAGTGGTATGTGGAACTGGAGCGGAGTATACAGAAAATAAAGGTAACCGAAGCTTCCATTCTACTCGGGTTCACTTGAACCATGCATGTCCATGTTCTCATAAGAAGCTCTATTTCCGTCAGGGGCCTTTGTTCTTCAGTCATCAGCCAGAGCAAGGAATGCAGGCTAAGACGTGGTACTCCACAGGTGCATATGTAGATCTAGTACCCATTTTTCAACTACTATACTGTTGACCAGAATCCTCCTGACCTCAAAACAGGGGAATTTTGTCTTCGGCTGGATCATCTGTTTCCTGTGTGAACCAAACATCTGCAATGTCCATTGCGATAAGCCGATAACATAGAGTGACTGAGAACGAATTAGAAATCTGAATCATGAGAAATGTTCAACAGCTTTGCTAACAATGGGACCGCTGTGCAGGACAAATGCAAACAGTTGGCGGCCATCGTGTCCGCTGAGGAGCAGGCTAACTACAGATATCCGCGCGGTAAAGCCGCACTGCGGAATCAATCTGATCACACTTCCAGCAGGAATCAAGCTGTACGTATTGCGTACAGATTTCGTCAATAATAGCTAAGTACCCACGTTATTGGACCACAAGCCAACTCGGAAATCATTCGGTAGTGAGTTGAGGGAAATTAAATTTCCTCTTCAGATGGAGGCAAGTGCCCCAAACAGTGCGCTCCGAGGCTTCTGAAAGCACGCAGAAAATAATCATTAGAGTGCGCGATACATATCCAGAGCTTAAACTTAACTCTAAACAAGTCCGGGTGACTCCGTAGAAGTAGACGGAACAGGAGCCGGTGGTGGAATGAAATACGTGCGCGCAAATAGAAAGTCCGACTCGCGATCATGGCTACATGGTAATCACGGCGAATTTCTGCGAGTGATGGCCGTCCTGTCGTGGGTTGCGCGCGGCACGCTCCTACATATTTCAAAATGTCAAACCATGTCCCGCGAGAGGGAAACACCGCCGCGGGAGCAAGTGAAACGCGTCATCTCAGATCGAACCTGATCTTTCAGAGCGCAGAGCTGGCTATTGTTATGTTCAGCTGGCAAGAAATAAGGATACTAATGTATATGGGTTAGGAGGGTTGTCTGTGTTTGCTCCGAAGTGAGTTGGCCATCCAAAGCATGCACAGCACGTATCTGAGTGGTTCATGTGTCTCAGCTGCATACGTTTCTCCTGGACTTGGACCTGGCTATCTTCGTTCCGAGATTTTGGATTCCTAGGTAGATGGGATACGAAGCAAGGCAACTAGGGGAAGGAGTCAGGACGGGGAAGCAGAAGTATACAGACAATGTTACGTCACGTAAGCCTACCGCCCCGTCGCCACATTGAAAGCGCTCACCTACAGCATAACTTCACCTGCTCATCAGCGGCAGTCCTTCAAAAGTCTGCCTCCATTAACGATACCCAATTCCATGACAACAGGCAAAAAAAAAGAGCAGAGCAGCTTTCCTCTAAGGACGTGCAGACATTACAGAAGAATATTGACGACTTGATCGAGTGTACACAGATCATTCGAATAACGAGTGCGAAGCACTCGTTCATATAATTACTCCCACGACGATGTTGTTGCCTCCCACTCTCCCGCCCGATAACTACTAGGTAAGCTTGTTCGCCAAGCCCTTATCAATTTCCTCAGATTCTTCAGTAGTCACCTCACCGACCTATAGCGGACGACGCACCCGTCAGCACACAACCTTCCACCTTCCCATTCACTGGCTCATTCATGTGCGATCGATGCGGAGGTGAATCATAGCGGCGACGGGGTGGCGAGTCTCGCTTTCCCATCATGTGAGTATCAGTGCCGACGAGGTGAGGGAGATTGACAAGGGGAAGATGGCAAACATAAGTCCTCGCGATATTGGTCTCGTCCGTATGTGCAATCATGTTCCTGTGTGTAGTCCCCGTCATGTTGAACACACAGCCAAGTCTAGTAGCTGTGCAAGCCAAGCCCTGAACTATGGCCTTTGCTGTAGTCCCTCTGTGAAGTTGGTGAGTGTCAGGCACACCATCAAGAATCCACAGATGTGTCAGTAAAACTCCAAGTCTGAGCCCGACCCAAAGTCATCCAATGAATCAGAATCCGAAACGAGCAGCCTTGCTCCAACAATGTCAGTGCGCAGTATTGTTCCAGGCGAATTCCGGGAAGAGGGAGCCGAGATAGACGCCGTACTTACAGCAATAGACAACGATGCTGAGTCGCGAGAACTCATGGGCGTGCTTGTGTATGTTGTGTAGGAAGCAGACCCGCGTTCGACGTGAAACTGAGACGAGCATTGATAGACTTCTTAGAGGTCTTGTCACAACCTGACAAAGCTTGTTGTTCATCGTTGCTCGTGACTGCGAAGGTGCGCGCACCGCCAGCGTCACTTGCAACATCCACTGCACCAGAACGGTCATGTTCCTCTCACATTTTTCCTTTGTGTTTCCCCTGCGACAGAATTTCCCTCCCTGCAATGCTTCCAAGGGTGTTAGGGCAGTTCATGCAGATGCGGTTGCCAATACTTGCACAGATACGGGCAGCCGTGGTGGATAGACCGTCTGCACTCCGTATAACTTCAGCGTGAGCATCGTTGTCCATGCCTGATCAACCCTCCCATGTTCTGCAGAGGAGAGAATGAGCAACACTCGACAAGAGATGGGGAC
This sequence comes from Pisolithus tinctorius, assembly GCA_024663395.1. NCBI lineage: Eukaryota > Fungi > Basidiomycota > Agaricomycetes > Boletales > Pisolithaceae > Pisolithus > Pisolithus tinctorius. Next base: position 202,032 of record JANFAH010000036.1, read on the forward strand.
GTGATTGGTGGGCAAGATTCCTGTTCTGATTATGGACGGATTGGTGGAGTCGTGCGGTAGGGGCACCATCAGCGAGCTTCAGAAACTGATGCGTAGATGTGGTTGGTGAGAAGGGGGGAGAGAGGAGCATGTACATGGTTGGAGTGTGATGCAAGCGCCGGGTCGGGGACCGCACAAAGATTTGTCGCCTTTGGTATCCCATTTTAGAGGGTCAAAGACCCTAACTACTTATCTCGAACTCGACATGTTGCTGAAGCAAGAAATGAGCAACAAAACGTGGCGACACGGGGAAACTCGCTTTGCGTCGTCGTCGTCATCGAGTCAGACTTGCCATCGACTGCCTCGATTATCCAAGGGCTATCAGGAACCTTATTTTCGGCGTTGGTGACTACTATGACTATAGTGGAGTCCTCTTCCTCGGGAAGACAATTACCGCCCTGCAATTGGTTGGATTATCTCGATTGACGGGGCGTTTGTCCCGGCGTGGTGTCCTTAGTTCGGCTACGCCGACGAGTCTCTTGTGTGTTGACGTTGGCCGGGTTTTGAATGGTGTCAGAGGATGATTTGGGGTGTGAATTCCTGGGCAGAACGTCTGAGAGCACTAAAGCAATACGGATGGGGCAACGAGGTGGTCGAGGGGCAGTCTACACCCAATGGTGACACTCGGTTAAGACCACTTACAACTTCACTGCCCTAGTCTAAAAACATCTTCTGTACTAAATAGCCCACGACTTACTTAAAGGTGACATGGACTGGAGAAACAAATCAGATTGTAATCAAATGGCTAGTACTACAAACATCAAACCATTATGTGCCAGGGAGGGATATAATGAGAGGAGAGAAATGATCGGGGAGTAGCTTCACATCACATCACCCCTGCAGTTGCTTCTCAATCGTCTCCCAAGTTCGCCAATACTGGTGTCGATAACTGACCAGGATAACGCATCCTTATTTGGGGGTTCATCCATGCGACGACTGCTCTCCACAAGGGCTCCCGCAGCGGTGGTAGAGGTTGCGCCTGAAGGCAGGTTGGGTCCCCGAGCGCCTGCCAGCGTGTATGATCGTCTGCATCATTGCATGGGCTGACGACAAGTAGGGTGAAGAAGAGTGACCAGTGACCTACGGGTTGACACCATCGTAATGTACCGGCGTCTCCAGGTCATGAGGGCAAGAGTGCAGATTGCGATAGAACGTCGTCAATGAATGATATACTCGTTTCCGCACTTCCTGTAGATTAAGTGCTTCACTTTCAAAGGGGAAGCCACGAATTCCAGGCTTTCCACAAGGTCCGTTCGAGACATTGTTCGGGGAGCAGCAAGAGCCATTGAGCGGCTTTCTTCCCTAAGGCAAACAGCTTATAGATCGGCATCTTGGGCCATACCAGGACGCTTGCCATCTGACGCACATAGGGTAAGAGTTTAACAACATCGTTGAAACCCACGGAGGAACAGTTGTATGTAGTCGCCTGCTACCAGGCGGGCGCAGTTTTGCCACTCCTGATCATCGATCTCGTGATTTCACCGTGAAATATTGACCATAAACTGGCACTACACGCGGACGGTGAGTCAAGCTGTGCGCCACCTTTCGTGCCTTGAAAACTTCAGGACTGGGGGTATAGATCCTGAGTGGGCCCGTTGCACATATGGCACAAACCCGTACTTATTGGTTGATTATAACTCCACTCGCCTTGGACCTTGACCAGAAACCTGCATCGTGGAACGATGGATTTGATTGACGACTTTCCATTTCCTAGGTACCGCGGGGTTCATTGTTACAGATAAATCTATATGAAATAATCTCAGTCGCGCGCGAGTAGCGACAACGTCTGATTGATTTACCTATACGAAATAATCTGGTTACGAGAATGAGTATAGTAAAGAAACTTGGAAGGTATTCGTGCTCACCTCAGTCGCGCGCGAGTAGCGACAACGTCTGAGGTGACAAAGGTACAGTACGAAGCTATATATCTCTAAGTGTAACAATACTGAAACCCTTGGGTGTTGAACCCGGAGTTTACATGACAAGGGCGGTCTGTTCAAGACGCGCTACATTCTTTGTAAGTAATAAGAAACGCGCACATAAGTGCGAGACACAATGAATACAATAGGCGCAAGGGCGCGAAAGTTAATTGCGCGGTTAATAACAATGTAAAGTGTGAGAACCTTAAAACGGAAAGTAATTCTCACGTCTCGGAGCGGACACGTTCGGAAAGGACTACATACGACTTGCCAAATCTAACACTCCCCCTCAAGTTGGACGTAGACCTAGCTCGACGGCGAAGTGTTTCACTTTGGGCGATGGCAAGGCTTTCGTCAAGGTATCGGCAATCATATCGGCGGTCAGGCAATAGATCAAACGGATCTTGCCATTCTCGATGACCCAGCGGATAAAATGAAAACGTATGTCGATATGTTTGGTGCGCGCGTGGTACTGATGGTCTTTCATGAGCACGATAGCAGATTGATTATCGGAGAACAACGTGGTCGGCTCGACGAGTGGCCCAAATAGCTCTCCGATGAGCGACCGAAGCCATAAGGCTTCCTTGGCCGCGTGGGTAGCTGCCACGTACTCGCTCTCCGTCGTTGACAGCGAGACGATTTCTTGTCGTTTAGAAGACCACAATACCGCTCCGCCATCGATGAGGAATGCGTACCCAGAGACCACTCTACGGTCCTCAGCCATGCTACCGTCTGCATCTGCGTATCCAACGAGCGCATTAGGCGTTCCGCCATACGTTAACCTCAAGCCTTTGGTTCCTAGAAGGTAACGATAAATTCTTCTAACCGCTTCCCAGTGGGGAATTCCAGGGTTTCCGGAGAAACGAGAGACGGTGGTCACGGCATACGAGATATCGGGACGAGTGCTGAGTGAGGTGTACATCAGCGAACCGACAGCTTCGCGGTACAGTATGTGTTTCATCGCAGCGTATTCAGCGCCGGTAGAGGGTGACTGACCCGAGTGAAGCTTTGTACTAGGTTCCATGGGGTTTGATACAGGCTTCAACTCATTGAAACCGAAACGGTGTATGATCGATTTGATGTAGGGTCGCTGGCACAGTGAGATAGTGCATTCATCTCGATTTCTGGTGACCTCTATCCTGAGCAACCAATGGAGCTCACCAAGGTCAGTTATCTCGACGTACTTTCCAATATCCCTTTTGAACTCATCGATCTCGCTTAGGAGCGTAGCGGCGATGGTGCAGTCGTTGACGTGTATGACGATGATCATGAGCTCGCCGGTGCTGCGACATCGGAAGTATACGGCTTGGTCAACGGAGCATTGGGTAAATTTTAACTCGTCTACTAATATTTCGACTAGCCTCTGGTACCAGTGACGACCGCTTTGCTTTAGGCCGTACAGGGTTTTGCGAAGACGGCAGACTTTGCGCGGATGATCGGCAGATTCGAATCCGGGAGGCTGGCGCATGTAGATGATTTCATCGTTGGTGAGTGTGCCGTTTAGATATGCCCCTTTGATGTCAATCTGATGGAGTTCTAGATCGGAGCGAGCGGCCATCGCGAGCACAACTTGGATGGATGCGAGCGTTGCTACCGGTGCGAACGTGTCGAAGTAATCGACACCTTCAACCTGCGAAAAGCCTTGGGCTACAAGCCTGGCTTTGTGTCGCACAACGTTTCCAGCGGCGTCTTTCTTAGCGCGGAAAACCCATTTGGAACCTACAACATTGGCACCAGGAGGTAAGTCAACAAGTTCCCAGGTTCCTGCGTCTCGCAACGTGGCTAACTCTTCTCTTATTCCATCTTCCCATTGCGGCCAATCGGGATGGCGATGAGCTTCAGCTAGCGAGCTGGGCTCGAGGGCTTCTGTCTCAGCGGTGACCTCGTCCATAGCCATAGCGAGGTTGACGTGACATAAGTCATCATCCGAGTCTTCAACGATAGATGCAAGTAGGGCAGCAGCTTCTTCCTCCCCTTCAAGTCTGATGGGGTTGGAACGTTCTTCAACAACGGTAGGTAGCTGAACTCCCTTAGGTATCTCTGGTGTGCCGCGACGGTTAGTACTTCCCTTGCCAGCGAGGATTTCTGTGAGGCGCTGGCTAGGCCTTCGGATTCGCTTTGTAACAGGTGGATCGGCTGGAGGTGGTGAGGGCGTTGGTTGAGCTGGGGTAGTTTGTGGAGAGGCTGGGACTGCTTTTGTCTCTTTGACAGGAGCTGGAGGCATTAGCATCGCGTTCAGTAAGTTGTCATCTTCTTCCTCCCCCTCGCGAGGTAACGACTCAGCTGAGGAGGGGTTCCAGTATACGTTCCTCTCGATGGTGACTGACTTCCTTTTGGGCCAGTATACGCGACAGCCATTGGGGCTGTTATCGTCGATCCCAATCCATCGTCCCTCCACGACACGCCCTCCAAGTTTTGTTCCGCCTTCGACTCGTACCCAGACACTCGAGCCCCATACGCGGACTCGACTAAGATCTGGTTTCTTTCCAGTAGCGGCTTCGAGGGGCGTTCCACCGTCAAGCGCTTTGGTGGGAGTCCTGTTCTTCAACCAGATGGCGTGCCGTACTGCCTCACCCCAAAGGAAGCGAGGCAAGCCACTCTCGTGCAACATAGCATGGACTTTCTCCAGTAAGGTGCGGTTCAATCGTTCAGCGATCCCATTATGCTGTGGGGTGTCATGCATGGTAAGTTTTTGTTTCGTACCGGCTGCCTTTAGGTATATCACAAACTCCTTTCCTAGGTACTTGCTGCCTCGATCGGAGTGGAGGACTTTTACATGAGCGTCGTGTTGAGTGCGACATACGGCCTCGAACTCTTTGTAGGTGTTGAAGGCCTTGCTCTTCTGGCGAAGAAGGTGGATGTAGGTGAGTCGCGTTTTGTCATCGGTGAAGGTGATGTAGTAACGTCGTCCTCCGAGAGTTTCCACAGGCGCAGGTCCCCAGAGGTTGGTATGTACCTCTTCTGCGAATTCAGTGGCTCGCTCTCCGATGCGTTCCTTTGCGACAGGCTTTCTGGTCACCTTCGTGTATACGCAAGCTTTGCAGAAGGTTGGTTCGTCTTTTGACAAGTCGAACTTCAGACCCAGTGAAAACTCGACATGTCCAGGCGTAGCCAGAAATGCTGCGTTATGAATTTCCTATTTAGGACTATTACCCATTCTTAGTTTTTGTTACTCAATCTGATAATGCAACTTTTTTGCGACACGAAGTCCGCATTGATGCGATGGTCGATAGCAAAAATGCAAAGCAACGCTTTACTAGCTTTACTTCGCATGCATGTGAAGCTTTTCTTTGCCTTGTCCTCCACAACTTTCCACCAACTGTCGTACTTGCTATGGATCAATACGATTGCGTCTGCACAAAATATGGCTTCGGGCACTTGCACAAGGTGTCCACCCGTACTATGTGGCTACAACATCTCAATGAAGCACCAACAAATGAAGAAAGGCAACGTATACGTTTGGCAAGACTCTTGGGAGAGCGTGTTTCCAATATACCGGCTGCCCCAGGTGCACCAGACTCACCACAGGCTTTTGATGATTCTGTGCCCCCCAGTGTTCGTAGGGCTGAGGCATGCCGTGGACTAGCCAAACGAGCCAAGGAAAACAAGGACCCTAACCATTTCATAGGACGGCGCAAGTGCGCCAAAAATGCCCAAGTGCATCCAGAAAACAATACAGAACTCGAGGTATGTTTTATCATCAACTTACTGATTGTACAATGTAACTTCTACCATTTCAGAATCTCCACCCACCTGATGGCGATAGACCCGCTTCGCCTTCTCATTTTCCCGACGAAAATATGCCTTCCTCACCTCATCATTTTCCTGATGAAAATATGCCTTCCTCACCTCCTCATTTTCCCGATGAAAATACGCCCGATTCGCCTCCTCGTTTTCCCGACGAAAATATGCATGATTTGCCTCCTCATTTTCCCGACGAAAATTTGCCCAATTCGCCTCCTCATTTTCCCGACGAAAATTTGCCCGACTCACCTCCACGTCCCGTGCAGGTCGAAATCCACTATGAACGTCGCCCACGTCCCACAATCAACCTTTCAGAATTGCAGGAGAAAGCAGTTCTTCAGGTACTAAAGGATACACTTCATTTTATCACAGCTCTTTCGCAAGCAACTTTAGAAGATCCTATCGCGAAGCTGAGTACAGAGTCATTGATACGCCTTCGTAATCCACCCCACCTTCCCATGTCAATCGATAATCCTGGCCACCGGCACAGTGTATCCGTATATCTTGCTACGGAGCATTCGTCGCAGGAGACATACGAAAAAGTTTGCTGGTCGACGATTCGAAACTTTCCTACTGCAAATGGTATCGACGACGTACTATCATTCTACAAGGTCGAAACTCTCATAGCACGTCTTACGGGTGTCGAGCATGTCCAGCACAACATGTGCCCCGACAGCTGCGTTGCATTCACAGGGCCCTATGTTAACCTCGAAGAATGTCCCATCTGCGGGTCTTCTCGCTGGAATCAACAGTGCTTGCAGGGCACCAGTGGGCGTAACAAGATCCCCGCCAAGACGTTCACTACTATTCCTTTAGGACCACAGCTACAGGCACTCTATCGCAATCCTGCACAGGCTCGCGACATGCGCTATCTGTATGAGCGCACTCAGCAGCTTCTAGCAGAACTCCGAGAGACTGGATCGATATCAATAATCAATGACATCGTTGCAGGTAAGTTCCGAGAAATTACATCCACATCATTAACTGATGATTTCGCTGCAGGGTGGGACTATCTCGGCGTCGTTCTGGATGGCGAAATCCAGGAGAACGACATCGTTCTCTCAGTGTTGCTCGATGGCGCTCAGTTGTATGAGAGCAAACAGTCTGACTGTTGGCTCTATATCTGGATCATCCTCAATCTATCTCCTGACAAGCGATACAAGAAAACGCACGTTCTTCCTGGTGGGTTTATACCCGGACCAAACAAACCCAAGAATCTCGATTCTTTTCTCTTCATCGGCATGCATAATCTCTCTGCACTTCAATCCGAGGGCCTTCGCATATGGGACTCATCGCGCGATACCAAGTTTCAAGCAAATTTATATCTCCTGTTCACAACAGCGGACGGGCCGGGGCTCGTTTATTGGGATGGAATGGTTGGTCATAGTGGCAAAAATGGATGTCGCATGTACTGCCCAACACCAGGCCGACGAAAGACTCATGGAACACACTATTATCCCGCACTTCTGCGACCGCGCGACAATTGCCCTTCTGGAAGTAACCACCCCAACATCGATGTCTTTTGCCTTCCTCTTGGTGGCTCCGGTGACTACGCAGAGAACCTGCACCTTATCGTCAGTTCTCCTAGCCAACGACAGTGGGATAAGCGTAAGACCGAGACCGGGATTACCAAGCCGCCTCTCATCTTAGGCTTGAAGCCGACACGATCGCTCGGAGTGCCACTGTGTATGACAACGGACCTTATGCATCTCGCCGGTAATCTGTCGGACCTCTTTTTATCCCTGTGGCGAGGTACGATTGAATGCGCTCCTACTGACGCCAAGGAGTCTTGGGATTGGGCTATCTTTCGTGATGAGGACATGTGGTCTGCCCATGGACTGGCGGTCGAACGGGCTGGCTCCTACATCCCAGGCTCTTTCGATCGCAAGCCGCGGAACATCGCAGAGAAACTCAACACTGACTACAAGACCTGGGAATTCCACTTGTATATATTTTGTCTCGCACCTGCACTTCTTTACCAAATACTTCCTGAGCGCTATTGGACCAACTTCTGCAAGCTCGTTCGCGGCATTCAAATCATGTCCCAGCACCGTATCAAGAAGGAGGATCTCGAGCACGCTTACGTGCTCTTTTGCTGCTGGGAGCGCGACTTCGAACTTTTGTACTATAAACTACAGGAGAACCGTCTGCATTTCGTATGCCCATGTGTTCATCAAGTCCTCCACCTCGTGACAGAGACGATGCACAAGGGACCCCCAATAACGTATGCGCAGTGGACAATGGAGCGAACAATCGGTAATCTGGGCCAAGAAATCCGCCAACCTTCGCAACCATATGCAAACCTTGCGCAAGAAGGTGTACGGCGAAGCAGGGTATTTATTTCCTTGTTTTTCAGAGTATTGAATGAAACTGACAACGAACTAAGGTAAACGCGTTACTCGCGAGCATGCCAGAGCTCGATGACAGCAGCACAAGAGGTCCTCCCCGCCTCTCTGTACAGCTAGGCGGAGGATATGTGCTACTCTTCAAACGAGACAAACGACCGTGGCTTCCCGAAGGACAAGACGCGCTTGTCATAGCCCAATTCCTGGGAGGTCTACAGCGGTTCCAGTGGTGGGCTCGCCTACAGCTCCCCAATGGCCAGGTCGTGCGATCACTGTGGCGAGAGCAATTGAAACAGCCAGAAAAACTTCGTGTGTCTCGGAATGTCAAGGTGAAATTGTTTTCTTTCAATCGGGAATGATTTTAACAGGATAAAAGTTTATACATGCAGGTCAGGAACATTTTGGTGAGGTCCGATATTTCACGAGGCTGGCTACAAGAATGCCAGTCAGTGGACAAATGCCAGATTGCGATGGATTCGTCAACGTCGCGCTCATTCGACTCTACACTCCTCCCGACGACTCCCTTCTCCTCCTCTCATCGCAAACTGTCGTCTCGTCGAAGCTCACTGAAGAAATCATCGTTGTCGATGTGAAGAAGATCAAGAGCGTCATCGGGATGATCCCACACAAGCCAACACTCACGTCGGGAATCACAGAAGACCGCTATTTCGTTGTAGAAAAGCCGGGTCTGGATGTCCTACAGCTCGGTATACAGTATAATTCAAATCGTGATGACGATGACGATGAGGGAGATGACGTAGAATAGGTACTCTTAGAAACATCCCAATGAATCCGTTTGCTGCATGTCTCAATATCCAGGCTGTGAACGTTTGAATTGTCAATCGATTGCACATCAGTATATAATACAACATGGATCGCAAGGACAACAGTACATAGCATTAACACGAAAGCAGAGTAGCGTCAACAAGACACAGAGTAGCATCAGAGGGTATGAAGAAACGTACGAACGTAAACCTCTAAGGTGATTCTAATTTAAAACGTTTTGGTGCATCGGCCTTGCTCGCACTCACATCCGCCTCCCTGAGTTTCCTCTTGGCCATGTTCGTAGGGATTTTGAATGGATCAAAGGGGGTGACACGGTAGGCCCAAGGCTTACGCTCGTAAGTGTCGGGGGGCGCATTCGGATTACCCAAGTGTCTCGGAAGGATTCTGCATGGAGAAGCGGAGATAGGTTCAAATCTTGAAAAGAAAATTAGTTATAAGTCCTTGATGATATTAAGAATAGATGTACTTTGGAAAGTCGCTCTCGGTTTTCAGGTCTTGTGAAGTAGCTCCAGCATCGGCGCATCCAGCACATCACCAAGTAAGCTCGTTGTGGGCCTCATCGAGCCTACTGTCTGCTTCACAGACTCGGAGATATGCCTCTTGGAGTCTGATAGATCCCTTGTATGCTTGCATAAAGATTCTCCGCACGACGTCGAGTTCGAGACTAGCCTCCTCGACTTTGTTTAGGGCAATCTCCTCCGGTGACGAGTCCGCGTCAGCTGGCTGACTGGAGAAATAACTTAGTAACACCAGCTTAATTAAAACTGAAACTAAGACTTACTTGTCTTTTGCGGGCGCAGTGGTAAGATTCTTCAAACGAAAGACGATTTTTTTGGGGCCGGGCGTTGCGATGTCAATTGTAAAACAATGGGTGTTCCAATCAGACATGAATCCGTCGACCTCGAGGTATATAACGTCCTGCACTGCATCGAGGACGCGTGTCAGGGACTCGGATGACATGGTGAAGATTAAGGGACACTAAACCTGGGCGCGTGACTATATGGGTGTCACGCGTCCGCGTACGCATCTTCTGCAGTCTACCATCTGCTCGCCTTCCCATCACATCGCCTGACGCGACTCTGCACACAATGGGAACGATGGGAACTCAAACGATGCTTCTAAACAACTTTGGTCAAGTGGACACCCCAACAATACAGCCGGATCACTATAGTTTCTCACAGTCATTAAATGACTTCAGCATTTTGCCGATGGCGGGTGAGGCAACCACGTCCGCACTGTCCCCATTTCATAGCGTAAGTTACACATTTCTCGAGTCAGTTTGACTGATCACTTTGTTTTAGGGCGCATATAGTCATCCCAGCTTGAAGCAGATTGCAGTACTACAAGAGCGCAACAAAGTACTCGAGTCACAAGTTTTCAAGTTGACTGTCGAAAATAATACTCTACGGTAACGTCTAACTGACACATCTACTAACTTTGGATTGACAGATGCAGGGGCGCGTTTCAGCACCTAGCAGGTGCAGTCGGCTTACGTGAAACAGACCCGGTGCGGTTTGATACGACAATGGTCCCACAGTCATCTCCAAGCGATTTTACACGCCCAACACCTGAAACTCATCCGAAAATCCGTTTCTGGGATCAAAGCGATTGGAACGCCTTCCTTGAGTCGTCTGAGGGACGACTTAGCACACGCAGGACACTTGGATTCCTCGAGGAAGACAACGGCGATCCACCATCCGACAGCACAGCGAAGGCCATCCGAAAGACACTTCGAGGGGGGTGGGCAGAATTAGCTAACCGCAAACTGGCTCCAAAATCTTGGGGTCGGTTGTGTGCGAGTGGTAGGCAATTAACTCATAACCTCATGGAGAGTGCATTCCCGCTTTTCAGATTTGCGAAGAACGGTTGGAAGCTGGACTACTTAGCAAGCAACTCATACCCAGCGTGGCGGAAGACCCATTTGGACAGTGAGGGGAATTGGAAGATGAAAAAATCTCAGGACTGTGAAGATGACGACGAGGACACGGAGATGGACAAGAAGGACAAGAAATGGAAACTCCTCGAAGCTAATGTCAAGTCAGAAACACCGGATAAAAGAATGAAAGGTGAGTGTATTCCATGCAATCTCAATGAACCGTGGTGAAAGCCAGTTTTTAAGAGGACCACAAAATTGATGACACCGGTTTGGCGGTGTCAAACCTCTCTCCAACGTTGTCATCATCTCCGCCTGTCAGCAAGACGAGCCATCTTCCATCTATCACAGAGGGTGCAGCCTCGATGGCGTTACCATCTCCGCCTCTTAGCAACACGCCCCATCTTCTGTCTATCACAGAGGGCGCAGCCTCGATGGCGTTACCGTCTCCACCTGTCAGCGACACGTCCCATCTTCCATCTATCGCAGAGGGCGCAGCCTTGATGGCGTTACCATCTCCGCCTGTCAGCGACATGTCCCATCTTCCGTCTATCGCAGAGGGCGCAGCCTCGATGGCGTTACCGTCTCTGCCTCTTAGCAACACGTCCCATCTCCCTTCTGTCGCAGAGGAAACGACATGCACAAACGAGAAGGAGATTGTGCCATGCACACCCCAACCGGAGCCAGAGCCAGTCACTGTCGTTCCTACCAAGATATCAGTTAACCCACTGTGAGTATACACGTGAATAGGAACCTTTTCTGACGATGTTTCTTAGAGCATGCTTGGCGATCGCTGCCAACAAGGCTCGGGAGTCCCTACCCGAGCTCCCAAGTGACCCGAATGGCAGCAAGATAGAGAATGAAGGATTGGCGATTCCATCGATGACCACCAAGTCTGCCAAGGGCAATGTGAAGGTGCCTGGGAGGATGCGACCTAGTCCAACCAAGAACGGACGGTATGTTTAAATCGTTACTATTTTTTGGTCTGACATATTGGATTATCAGAAACCTCTGCACACTCCGATGGCTCAAGAGAATTCAACCGAACAGAACCACAGAGGACTTCCAGAAATACTACAATTCGCTTTCTGCCGACAAAGTCAAGGTATCGTCTACTTCTTCCAACTGCCCTCACCACTAACAGAGGTCATATTCTAGTCCTATGTTGACGAGGCTGCGAGTTTGGTAAAGTAGCCGTTAGTTGTGATGATTTTGCACTAACAGAGTATAGGTTAAAAGCGGTGGCTGGGACCCAAAGACTATATGCAATGGCACCGTCTACTGAGGACAACTCGCATTCAAGCACTCAAGCAATCGCTATATCACTTCGGACTCGCATACCACCTCGCTCGCATTCGGTTCACTTTCATGTCTCTGCACTCGCATGCTTCTCGCACCCGCCCGTCTCACTTTCATGTCTCTGCACTCGCATTTGTGTTGCAATGATTCCCCCGCACGCGTCTCGCTTTCAAGGCATTTTCGTTAATTTATTCTGCATTCGTTTACCCATGTTAGACTTGCTCTCGTCATTCCCTACTCTCCTGTAGTCGTCTCCATGGACAGCCGGTAGGGGGTAATGTATACTAGTTATCGTAGCAATGCAAATGATATTGGTGCATGTATGGCAATATTTCATATAAACTGCAAAGCCAGTAATAACCATATCCAGCGAGATTCGAGTAGATTTCATGAACGTGCAGCGTGCACTGAAGAATATGTTGGAATGTGACAATTTATTTTGGTGGTAAAATTCTAACATATGGTCATGCCAAGTACTGCCCCAACATTTTGCAAATATAAGAATCGTCCAGTTTTCTTTCGGAACATGTTCCCTCATGGTATAATTCTGACGTCCGCTCCGACTCATATTTGGTCATGTCTGGCCACGCCCGGACATGTCGAGTTTTCACTGGGCTTCAGACCTGACACGAGTCCCTTTTCAGCTAGGCGACGCACGACGGATGGGGAGATATGTCCCATCCTACGGTGGAGTTCCATCACGGTGACCGTTTCAGCTGCTGCGTTGATGCTGTCGTGATCGTCGTCGTGGACGACGCGATAGAGTCCGGCCTTAGACTTGGGAATGCGGCCAACAACATCGTCGGCAGGGTTTCTGATAGTACAGGTGCCTTCAGCAAAGGTAACTGAGTAACCTAGCTGATCGAGACAACCGACGGATACGAGGGTATATCCAACCTCTGGCGAGTACAGTACCTTGGTGAGCCTTAGCTTGGTCACGTCATACCCATTTGGCACTTCTATGACCAGTTCACCCATAGCTGTAGCGTCAAAAAGCTGTCTGTTGGCAGCCGAGAACGATCTGGGTGGTATCAGCGTTAGTCTCTCGAACTTCTCCTTGTATGGGGAGATGTGCCAAGTGGATCCGGAGTCGTAAAGTTCAACGACGGGCGCACTGATGGGGCTATAGTTCATGAGGTTCGCAGAGTCATGGGGTAAGTCCTCGTTATCCTCATCCCCAACTTCGCTGAACCAATCATTGTTGGTGGCAACGAAGCAGCGCCGGTTATCGTCATCATCATCCAACGATATGCTCGACAGATCCGGGAGCATGACTTCATCGTCGAACTCGTCCAGGGCATGTACCGAGAAAGCACCCTCTTCATCAGAATCAAGCGTTACAGCATGCGCAGACCCCTTCATGGTAGCAGGTGAGCCTTCTTTCTTAGTTTTATCAGGATTGGGACACTGAGATTTATAGTGCTCCCTCGACCCACAGTTCCAGCAGGGTCCTTGCTGGCGAGCGTGCCCTCTGGAACTTCCCCCTCGGTTGCCGTTTCTTCCATTTCCTCTCCCCCATCCAAAGTTATTCCCGGGGGTCAACGACATGGCTTCGTCACCATCGTGATTCTTTGCTTTAGATCGCATGTACCGAGTCTCTTTGCGACTTCTTCGCTCAGACTCTTCGATGACCAGGGAAATGAGTACATCGGGGTCGATAGTTTGTGTCGGGCTGTACAAGTGGGCAGTCACTAGTTGCCCAGATGCGAAGCTGGCAAGGTATTTAGGTAGGGATTGGATGATGGTCGATCGATAGTCCTTTTCTTCGATCTGTACGCCGACAGCTGCTAACTTGTCTCTCCTCGTACGCAGATCATCCAAGAATTGGCGGACGTCGCCATCGACAGGGCATTGCATGCCTAGAAACTTTGTTCGCAGATCCGTTTGAGCGTAAGCTCCCTTCTCGGTGTACTCGCGAACGATCTCATTCCACATGGCTGCGACGTTGCTAAGGCTACGCACCCGAAGGGCAGTGGAATCGGGGATCTGTTGAGTGAGTAAGTGTTTCGCCATATTTTCGCTTTTCTGCCATTTAGAGAGTTCGTCAGCATCGGGAGGGACTACGGTCACAAATCCATCTTGATCAGTGGAGGTCGTGCCGGCTGGGCAAGGAGAGGTTCCATCGAAATGGGACCATAGCTCCTTAGCTTCGACAGCGGTCTGGAAGCGAAGGGAGAAGATCGCCCAGTTCGCGCCTTTGATATCGAGCTTCGGAATGTTGCCCGGGAGTGTATCGGTGGTGACGGGGATAGCAGTGGTCATCGTGGGGAGATGAGGGTCGATTTGCAGCGGGAATATCGAAACAATGGTGAGACATTCGTAGGCTATTAGAGCTCGGGGCTCATAACCTTACAGATAAATCTATACGAAATAATCTCAGTCACGCACGAGTAGCGACAACGTCTGATTGATTTACCTATACGAAATAATCTGGTTACGAGAATGAGTATAGTAAAGAAACTTGGAAGGTATTCGTGCTCACCTCAGTCGCGCACGAGTAGCGACAACGTCTGAGGTGACGAAGGTACAGTACGAAGCTATATATCTCTAAGTGTAACAATACTGAAACCCTCGGGTGTTGAACCCGGAGTTTACATGACAAGGGCAGTCTGTTCAAGACGCGCTACATTCTTTGTAAGTAATAAGAAATGCGCACATAAGTGCGAGACACAATGAATACAATAGGCACAAGGGCGCAAAAGTTAATTGCACGGTTAATAACAATGTAAAGTGTGAGAACCTTAAAACGGAAAGTAATTCTCACGTCTCGGAGCGGACGCGTTCGGAAAGGACTACGTACGACTTGCCAAATCTAACACATTGAAGGGCGCATAGGCGTTTCGCGAAATCCCTTCTCTCGTCTAGGCCCCTGTTGCAAAATCTCGTTTATTACCTCCGCCGTCCTGGAGTTCAAAAACTCGCAGAAGTTCACTACCTGCGTGAATCAAGCCTGTACACAATATGCGATAACGACTGCAGGCAGTGTACCGGCTGGCGCAAAGGCTTGCTGTAGGGAGCACTTCACGTGTGGGAAGGGTGGAGAGAGACTAAAAGGGTAAACCGCGGTTAGAAGAATACTCACACCGAGTCGCATGCGATGGAGCTCAAGTCGTAGCGTCGACATATACCAGGATTAGGCATCACCTCTTTCATTCACTTGGCAACACCAATGGAAGCAGAACAGCTCAGTGCGAGCTCCAGGGATATGTTGAAAAAAGATTTCCTTCAGCCGGGCCGGAGGTAAGACCGTGCTTACAAATATTCTCCCACGTGTTCGATGGGCTCCACTGTGATAGATGGTCTCACAGCCAGCAGACACGCGGTTTTGTCAATTACTCTGGCACTAGTGGCAGAGTAACCCCGTGAGACCATACCATCTATCACAGAGGAGCCCCAACTACTGAACCCTATACCATCGAATCGGAAGTAGCTTTTCAAACGGGTTAACCACACTTCCTGTGGCATAATAACCGCCAACTTCGAAAATGCAGACTGCTGCGATGAAAACAAGAACACTGAACGAACGGGCTTTCGGGGAAACGCGCGGTGCTCTCTCGAGGATCTGGGGATGGCTTGTCAACTGAAGGGAACCAGAGGAATGACTTAGAAACGAAATGGTTCCCTTCCCGCCTTCTGTCGTCGATGCGGTTAGCTCAGGGGAGCCTGAAGGTTGGGAGCAAGTCCAGCGCCTCTGGCGATACCCCTTGACCTGATCGAGGCCCCACTGTGTACGGATCACAATCACATGCGCACACCAGGACCGTTTCACTCGACAGGCAAGACAAACATCTGAACTTCGACGCCTCATGATTCCACCTACCTACACATGTTCTTCGGGAGGTGCGAAGACGCTGTTCACTGCACTAGAGACCCACAATTAATCCAGGACACACTTACTCGTGGCCAGCTTTGGAAGTACCATGACGAGCGAGGGAATAAAACACAAACCAATTACCATCCCTGGTTGAGAACTTAAATCCGTCACCACTTAACAGTGCAACATGGAGTACTTCCACCGAGAAATACCTATTTCAAATGAGTGGTACTCAGACATCCGTCTGACGAGTACTGTGTGAGGATGAGTATCATATGATGCTCTCCTGGAAGCAGTTCAGTTTTCAACACGATCGGAAAACAATTTTTCCTTCCTTCGTGGCGCGGTTGCGATGCAGCAACTACCATGAGTATTACTTACGCCACCACATGTTGAGATGAACATTGCCATACTTCTTTCATGTTCTACTAACCCTATGCAACATGTCCTCGAGGACACCGCACTGTGCACATGTATGCATTTGCCGCCGTCGACCCTCTAGAATTGTGTAGTCCTGGCGGTTATAGCAAGCTTCTACCACCATCTTCTGAACATCAGTACTATTTTCACGTTCATTCGCCGGCTTCTGATAGATCATATTAGTTGGATCTCTTACCCTCTGACTGCCGTCAAGAGGGGATGTCGAGAGTCACACCAAAACAAATGAACAGCAGATAAATAGACTTGCGGTGACCAGTGGTTCGGTAAAAGTGGACCGAGATGCATAGAAGTTGATATTCACAAAGACCGAGACGAGTCTCCGGCGTCACGGAATCTATAGCGAGCTCAAATTAGTATCAGCTGATTGGATTGTAAGCAAGTAAAGAGAAGAGCTCCCACGGATTTTCTGGAATTCGATCGAGTGCTGGAAGTACAATAGTGAAGTGTCCAGTCCGCAGTCCTGCACAGCCTCTAGACACCACCACTACGTTTGTACGACTGGCTGGCGAGCGAAGTTAGAAGTCAAATCGCGCCACCAGGGTGGCGTGAGTGGCGCTATGCTACAGCGGTAGAGGTACTATGTACACAGGGAGAGTAGCTGTGCGTACACTATGTCTTGAATGAATGGTTTTGGCACGTCATTATGTGGCAGCGTGAAATAATCCGCCACGACCGACCCCTTTTAATGGCGTCGAGTTCGCGGGAGGTGGTGATGACCTGGCCCACGAGCCTTTCGACCGTGACAAACGTTCTTACACGTGCACAAGTGGAAGCCTGAGGGGCAGAAATTGGGCAGAGACAGCAAATACAGGAAGTCCGTGTCACAGCACCAGTATGCCTTTGCAGGAACATCGAACTACCCTTGATGGCCCAGCGTGCACTTCAAGCACTACGGGTTGGTCTGGGGCGACACCCGGAGAAGCAGACACGAGGTTCAGACAATGCAGGATTCGAATCGGAGCCGGGTATGGGCAATTGTTTCGGAAGTGAGCCTGGCATACTAGCAATGATCTTCAGGAGCTCTTTTTCAGATTTGCTGGGCTTGAAAATCGGGAGAAGTCCGACGACCACACTTGGAAGCGCGCGGCTATGACCACAGGCGGCGCAACTACTTTATCTCAACCGAAACACGTAAGATCATACAGAGTACCTAAAGTATGTGAGTGCGCATTGATCTATAAGACGTTCTGAAACTTTCGTGGGGCAAGTCGTACGAAGGGGGGACACAGGTGATTGCGTTCTTACACGTTGTTTACAGGAAGATATGTTGCACAAACGATTAGAGCGAACAAAGGTGGTCGATGTCACGCAAATTTTGGTCCGTTCGCCTTCTACGGATAGTCTCCGCTAAGGAAGTTGAGAATTCGAAGGAAAGCTATCGTTCCTTCTCATCCGTTTTCCGCGTTCACTAGTGCTGGCGTCAGGAAGCTCATACGTGCATCGACCGCTCTCGACGCAAGCTTTCGTAATGTTGGCAGAGGTTGCGCCTGCCGACGGGTTGGGCCCAAGAGCACCCACAAGCGTGTATGAACGCCTGCATCGTTGCATGAGCTAATGACTAAGGTGAAGAAGGGTGACCTGTGACCTACGGGTTGACACCATTGTAATGAATTGGGGCCTCCGGATCACGAGGGTAAGAATGCAGGTTGTAATGACAGAACATCGTCAATGAATGCTGACTCGTTTCTGTGATTCTTTGCACTTCCTGTGGATTGCAGAGTGCTTCGTTTTTAAAGGGGCAGCCACGGTGTATCCTCCTACCTCCCCCTTATCGTCCGTCGGATTGGCAAAGGAGCAACAGGTTCCCCCACTCCAAATCATCAAGCGGGTTTCTTCCCTGAGACAAACAGCTTATAGATCTACATCTTGGACCATAACACGACGCTCGCCTTCTGGACCGCATGTGTTCCAAGTTTAACAACATCCATCACTAAAACTCATGTAGGAGCAGACGTGGCGACACGATACCCTGGCGTAGTGCTTTGGATTAATGAATGACCAAAACCACTCCTGATCATCGATCTCGTGGGTTGGCTGCGACATATGGAATGTAGACTGGCAAAACAGGTGATTGGTGAGTCAAGCTATGCATCGAAAGCCGCAGGACGGACGGTGTAGGTCGTGTTTGTGTCATATGTGCAACGAGGAATTCCCTCTGACCAAGCCTCATGCTGGCTAATCGTGTCCCCACTCGCCTTGTATCTTGGCCAGAAGCCTGGACTGCGGAACGGTGAATCTACTGGACTGTTTTTGTATCCGCTCCCTACTTACCATGGGGTTCATACAAGTGTCTACGCGAATGCTCCTATCAAGGCCTGACGTTGGCTTATTACCTCCGCTACCCTACAGACAGGGCCACAAATACACGAAACGCAATGGGCAGTACACCATCCCTTGTTGTGCGTGTATGTAGTATATAATGAACACAGGTAACGGCGACGCAAGAGGGTTCCCCACGAGTCCTAGTCTGGACTGATTCCATCTCCCAAGTAAGGGCTGTGCAGAGCCAACCGAAGCGCTCGCTCGCTCCACATTGCATGCTTTAAGATGCTATGTCGACATGTGGTAGGATCGGACATTGGTCTTTGCTTTGATTCACTCGACACTGGAATGGAAGCAGTCTGAGGACAATTTACCAAGTGTCCTTTGTGATTGAGCGCGAGTTCTGCGGGGACTGATACGAACCGATGTTACAACCTTCCCATATTTCGATTTTCCCCCTTTAATCGGCATGAAAAGTTCACCGTGCTACTAGGCGCGCATCGATCGTAGCGGCCAAAGGCCCTATATGAGTTCCGCATTGTACATCTGCAGTTTGAACAAGCGGGCCGCTTGGATTACCGGCGCCTAATCATTTACGATACTTACGTTCCATGTGAGAAACGCATCTGATTGGTCGAAAGTCCGTCTGGAGGACGGAGATCGTCTACCTAACATGATAATGGTACTAGTGATAACGATTACTATGATTATGACAGTGATCTTATCCAGATGCAGTCAAACTGATCATGGTTTGTAGGATTCTAATACATCATAGTGTACCTACTACACTACCCCATCAGAATTACTAACAAAATGAGCCCCCCCCGTGGAATGCGTTGAATATCTCTTTGTCTGCGAAGTGATTGAGGAAAAAACAGTGGTAAAGCTCTTGTGATGTAGCGGATGATATGCTAGGCGGCACCTTTTCAGAACCAAAAACGGGGACAAGCTCTAGCGCATGTGAGATCCAAGTAATGGGCACGACCAGTCCCTCTCGCGTCTCTCCACCTTCCTCCGTATGGGAGAAGCACCTTTCCAGGGTCCACATCTGCAGCTCAGGTTGCTGCTGCGGGGTGGCAATAACACGGAAGGGCTGTAGATAAACGAGGGGATGGTTGAGATACGGAGGGGTTTCGACCTTGGAGTGTGGACGTGCACGAGGCTGGAAAATAGTGCGAACTTGTGCAACATAACTGGCAGCTGTACGCGGTACACGTATTAATACAGATCAACGCACATGTGAAAGCTACGCACTGTCATTTGAGGGGCTGATTAAAACAACGTCATAGCATCCATACGGGAAATCCTGAGAGGGGCGCAATGCCCGAACAACTTGACTCGGAAGAATCATAGAATCGCGGAATGTGGAGTGCAGCTGAACGCGGAGCTTATGCCACACAGCAATATGATCGAAAGTACAAACGTCAAACTGGAGGTCAAGGGAATGGGATTGAAGAAATTCTAAATAATGGTCTTGAAAGTAGGGGAGCTGATATTGTTCAGCGATGTTGTTCAGCGACTGATTAGTTTCATCCGAGCGTGACGTGACGTGGAGGGCGGTTTGAGTATGATTGGCGAGAATGCCATCAGCAAAGTAATTGCGGACCGGGCGGGGACCATGGAGTTGCCATTGCTCCTCAGGTAGGACACGCCCTACCCATGCGAACGTTGGATCTGTTGCAGCGATTTCTTCCTCTTCCATGGAAACAGCATTGATGAGGGGTATGTTACTCGAGCGTATCAACGAGTATACATCAAACTGCCGCATAGATTCTTCGCGATCGAGTAATCGGACGACTTGTTCCGCGAAGTCTTTATTCTTGTTAGTACGTTCGAATGGACGCTTGCAGTGGGTGATAAGAAGGCGTTCGCTGACGTCTGCAGTATATTGTATTAGTCCACCGTTATTACGAATCGCCGCTGCGAAGCTGTGAAAAAGCTCCAACTTCGGAATGTGGAAGTCATTTTTGGTACCAGCTGATCTTGTCTTTCTGGCGTTCGCCTCGATAATGGCATCCTTGTGCGCATGGAATTCCTGCAGCGATGATTCCATTTCCTTCACGGAAGCGTCTGTGTGTATGGGACTCTGTGCCTGGTATATGAAACTGATAATAGCACGTATGGCACGGAGGAACCGTGGGGGTACACAACCGGCGATCATGGGAACAATGGTACGCTGGATGTCGCGGTGTTCTCTGCCCGTCATTTGCTTGATGTGTGAAACACCACCCGCAAAGTGCCTCACCGCAACGCGTTTGTGGTGACACTTGAATCGTGCATCGAGGTCGTCCTCAAGTAACTCTCTACACCATGAAAGGACATGGTCGAAGAAAAACTTGTGGCATGTATGAAGGATTTCGGGCAGAAGGAAGATGGAGGGGTCCGCAAACGGCCAGTTTCTCCAAAATGGAAGGTGGACACCGCTAAGCTGTATCGTCTTCGCCTCTCTTTGAAAGCGGCTCAGATTATTCCACGGGTGAGTACCCCGAGCGACTTGTTCGATGCGCTGGAGAGTGAGATCGCCTGTACGAGATGAATGGGAGTGACTGTCGCCGAACTGCTTATGGGTTGCTTCCGTGACAGGGGAAGCGCTTTTGGAGACGCATGCGATCATTAGCTGTTCAGGGAGGTCAGCGGTCCATGCCACTAGTGGCGTGAAACAATAGCGTCGGTATCCATGGGGGTCCGGCATCATGGTTCCAATCTCTGCAACACGTTTCAGGCCCGCGGTGACGATATCAACACATTTGTGCCAGACGCGCGTTTGCAGGATCATTTGGTTTCCCTTAGGGACATCAAACTTCGGTATCGGCATGAACGCGACACATCTCCATGAATGTGAGGTGGCTGCCATGCGGATGTTCCCTGGAATATTGCCGATACTGATTAAGAGGGGATGCATTTCTAGTCCTCCGGTCATCCTTGTCACAGGAGTCTTGTCGGATGCGGCGAGAATAGGTATGATTGTGGCACCCTCCGGAAGGGAATCCTAACAGAAGACCATTGTTAGTTTCCGTAGTGAAGTTGTATCGCTCTATGAACATACTTGGATGCGATGGGCTTCGCGCGCTGAGAACCATTCACCGTACTCCCGTCCAAGAGCATTGGTGATCAGAATAGGATCAAACATCATATCGGCACCAAAGATAGGGTTTCCAAACAAGGACCTTGCGACCTCCTCTGCGTCACGCCAAATCAGCTGTATAGAATCAGTTGTTTTGTAACCTTCGACTTCTAGAACGGTACTCCGCCACTTTGGCCCTGAGGGAAGGGTATCCATCCACCCGAGCAATTCTTCTACTGAAGTAAAGGATGGCCGGGGATTATCATGGAACTAAGGAAAATAAGTGAGATATGGTTTATTGAGGTAAAACCGGTAGTACCCAGGGCAAAGCGAGGAATCTCTTGATCTGAGTTTGTGTAAGGTTCTCCACGAGAAACTTGGCTAAAGACCATTCTGCCCGAGACTGAAATGGATAGTACACATTGATCTCTCGCTCTTGCTTTAAAGGACCATCGTGAAACTGCTCGAATGTATTTGGTTCGTTCCCGAAAGTATACCCTGATCGTTCGTGGTACCTAGCCCTTGAGTGCGAAGATTGACCAAATGAAGCTAGACGAGCATCTTGTGCTGTCGAGGAATGAAATGGAACGAGTGGATAACACGTCCTGATATGCTGGATCAACATATCATGGGTCTCGAAGAACACTTCGCAAGCTACGTTTGGACACCGATATCTAGAACTCTTGTAAGTAGAAACTGAGTCAATATCGTCGATACTAACCTTCCAGGATTCGGAACTTCCGAGATATGAGCCAGTTCTGGCGGTATGTATCCTGTATCTGTCATTGTAACTCGAAGACAGGCAGACTCCGTGACCAGTCCGTGGCTCATGAGTGTAGAAATTTTGCTAAGTCCTTCA
Source organism: Pisolithus tinctorius (assembly GCA_024663395.1). Classification (NCBI taxonomy): domain Eukaryota; kingdom Fungi; phylum Basidiomycota; class Agaricomycetes; order Boletales; family Pisolithaceae; genus Pisolithus; species Pisolithus tinctorius. The sequence continues at coordinate 224,477 of JANFAH010000036.1, forward strand.
AACTCCGACCAACTTGCACCTCTGCAATTGCCCACCAGAGCCAGCCGCAGATCGAGGAAGTACTGCCTCTTATGATTCAAGCTGAACCCCCCACGACTCCTGTATCAATGCGATCCAGTTTTCGCAAACCCCTCGGGTCCTCCCCATGTAGCACTCAGCCCTCATCACCTCTTTCATGCAGCGCTTATCCGGCCCCACTCAGCAGTCAACTTTCCTCCCCCCCGCCCTCAAGCGTTGCTCCATCGTCGCCTGGCGGCCCCGAGGACACTCCCAACGCCACTATGGCTCCAGAGAGAACCACAGGGAGGGGTCCGCAGACTGCAAGGATTGCTCGCATAAAGTTTTCACCTTATCCCAAGCCGGACATTGGGGAGGCTTTGGAGCTCCGCTTTGCGAGGAAGTCCCTGAGAGGAGGAGCAGGAGTTATTCACCCGAACGATGCTAGAGATGTATTACTTCCTTGCTCTTTCTAACATCGTGGAATCCTAATTCATTGCCTCACAGGGGAAATTCCTTTTTCGCAACGGTATCAAGGACCTTCCAGACGTGGCGATAAAAGAGGCGGTCTTGATGAAACATGCAGGTCGCGAGACTAGGCGCTATCGAGCGCTGTCCTCAGCCTGGGAGCTCAGGGAAGCTGAGCACTACAGCAATTTTATGAAATATATCTATCAAGCCGACCGTAAGAAGTATGGGGAGTATCTGGGGGATGGACAAGGTGATGTGGATCTGGATCATGCGGCGGAAATAGACGATGCGGAGAACTTCCTAGCCTTCGGCCGTGAGGCGTACAACGAGGATATTATGACGTTTCAGACTACGAACACCCAGCTCGATCAACTTGAAGAGGAAGTGCAATGCCGTGTTCACGACTCGTCAAGCGAGTTCGATGGCTCATCAGATTGCGATGCCAGTGACAGATATGCGGAGTCGGGTGTGAATGACAGCAAGGATGGCCTTATGGGTCCAGTAGATAGCACATAACTGATGACTCGGAAATGAAAGGTGAGGCCTGCACACTTTATTTACGAACATTAGCTGATCGCCTTGCAGTAGCTCTGCCGTTCACCTACTCGAAAATGTGGCTATGTAGTGCCCCAAATGTATTATTTCCCCTCCATTTGATATATGATGATCAAACGATATCTCGTGTGCCTCAATCCGGTTTCTTCCCTCTTCCGTCACTCCCACCACCATGGATTGGCCAGTTTTCAGAGACGAGGTAAGCTTTGATAGACCCCACCGATTCACTAACTAACGAACGTTCTATCACAGGGATACTTGGAAGTGACTGGCCAGGGCGAAGGAAGTCGCGATGGTCTTGACACCAGCCACCATGTTCCCTCAGAGCTCGACACTCGAACCGATTGTTACAACGTTAGCACGATAAATACCACGTATCATCCCCCATCGACAACCATCTATCATCCCCCGTCAGCGAACGTCTATCACCCGCCGTCGAATCATCCCCCGTCAGTGAACGTCTATCACCCGCCGTCGATGGATATCAGCTATCCTCCCGCATCTCTGTTCGATCCATCGTCGATCTTCGCACCTCGTGAGATCGAACAACTTACCGAAAACCCACGTCACCCGGAACTGGTGATTTCCACCCGCAGCACACAGTCACGGATGCCACGTGACAGAGTATTTTCTGCTCACGTTGCGATGGCAGGGGACAGGCCAAACCGGCGGGGGGAAGTTGCCAGAGGTGAGGAATTTGACCGTATTCACATCGTCCCGGATAGGGAACGACCAGTTCAAAACTCAACCCGGCCGACCAAGCGCGTCCGTTTACCCGTCCTCCCCACCGACGATCCCCCTGCAGCCAACACCCCGACGTTAGTCCCCATCGATCTCCAGCCAACCGCAACTACGCGTATCCCTGACTACGTCGTGAAGCGCTTCAAGGACGAAGCCAAGAAAGAACTTCGTCGATACTTCATGATGGAGCAACCAATACGGACGACTGCTGATTCCAAGTACATCGAAGACTTAGCGATTCGTCTTGCGGAAGGCATATTCGGGTCCTCAGGCAGTGAGTACCGGATACCAGGTACGACTCATTACTAACACGGAATAGGAGCTTGGTTGGATTCAAAGAAAAACATGAAGACATTCCGCGATAATGCAAGACATACGCTTCACGAGGTCACCAGTACGTTCAAGACCGTCGCTCGATTAACTCTCAAGGACTCGTATAATTTGCGCGTGCCCATTGATGCGCCACATACGACTCGGATCGCTGAGACATGGAGAACCAGTGTGGAACCCCTCCTCGTCGGATGGGATTTTGTCGACGAAGAAGTTCTGGTACGTCTTTCCCCATGTGCCTTTATGGCGGACTAATGTTTTTGGTAGCTTCCAACAGGACAAACGGTGTCCGGCTTCTTCAACTGCTGCGCCGTGAGCACCATCATTCACGAAGCCGTATTCTCGCCTTGTCGCAAACTGTCGTCCGTCATCCCCCCCGACACTGAAAATCTCGATCGTCTTATCGCCTTCACCGTCACCATCATTCGGTGGGGGCTCACAAACCTCGTCAGGGGCCGTGAGGCCGAGTTCGAGGCAGATACATACGAACCTCACTACAATAATGCCCTCCGACGTATTCAGGTCCTTAGGAGCGAAGGACCTATTACTACACTAAACCGTTTCTCAGAATCTACTGCTAGCATTTTGGCGCGTGGAAGGGAACTCGTAGAACACTATTCACAGTGTACATAAGCTCGTAACGATCTATGACTAGTACTACACATGATAATCAGTGTTCTTGTCTCCAATGTCAACATTGATAAGATGACATCGGCGCTGGGATCTCGATAAGGCCGTGGTAAATAGGCCGTACACTTCTCATAATTCACAAGCGAGCTAAATGGAGAAATTCTAAACGGGGAGTGGTATAACCTGCTCACTTGCTCGCGTAGTTTTGCAGATGTACGATGATACCAGCAGAAGAATCGGTAAAATTGGTATCCGTTGACTAATAGTATGCTGGAATATTTGGTCAGTTGCCATGGCAGAGCAGAAATTAAACCTACACCATCGAAGTTCTCCAAAAGCCACCGGTGATTGATCATCGATCAATGCTCGGTCGAGCATACCACATTGTTCCCTCCCCGGTCTTGCAGGGTATGCTATTTAACGGGCATGTTTTCTTGTGAAATAATTTGTCAACTGAAGTGAGACAGAACAATTACTGATTCTTTCTCAGCTCCGCCGTGCAGTATTGGCAAGCGTGGTGTCATGCAGGACAGGTTATTACAAGCCATACCCCTTAGCCTGAAATGATGGTCACACTGCACACGGAGCACAGCCGGATGCGCACATCAGAACCGTTTCACTGGAGAGATCGATAGAAAACGCTTTAACTTTAACGTTTCATGATCACGCTTACCTACACATCCTCCCTGTGGGACGCAAGGCATAGCAAGTGGCCACCATTCTTGCCAACCATGTAGACCAGTGAACTTCGCCACACACCCTAGTGTCACCGGGTCTGAACGTAGTCTAACTCGTGGCTGTCCCTGGGTAGTGTCTTGATAACATCAGAGGAACGAAAACATGAAACATTTGTCGTCCCTGTCTAGGAGCTTGAATTCGCCACCACTTAACAATGCAATCTATATGGGCAGCGAATGCTTCCACCGAGAAATGCCTAGGGTTTCAATTGAATGTACTCGGACGCTCTCTGAGAAAACGATGGGAAACGAGTGCTGGGTGGAGATAATGTTCTTCTGGAAGCAATTTAGTTTTCAACCTGTAATTATTATCACATCTCTAACATGAAGGCAGAGGATCAGATGCAAACCTGCTCTCGGATTGGAACAAAATATGGATTCCGAGCAACAATTGATACACCTACCCTCCCGACATCCTCACTTCATGGTGATCAGAGAGTAAGAGATCTAATTCATATGACCTATCAACAGCAGACGAATGAACGTGAAAATAGTACCAATTTTCAGAAGATGGTGGTAGCAGTGTGCTAGATCTGCCAGGATCACAGGATTCTGGATCAGATCCATGGCAGCAAAGCGTACAACGCAATGTGGTTTCCTCGAGGACATATTGCACGCCGGTTGGTAAGACCCAAAAAATGTATGATATCGATCCAAGAAAAGCATCGAGTCCACAAAGACGACCAACAAGTCTTGATGACCAAAGCAGATTAGAGCAGACAGACTGTTGGCAACCAGCAGTCCGGTAACACGTCAGCAACACACAGATCGTTATGCATAGAAGCTGATGAATGACGAACCGGGATGAACCTCACCATGAGACCTATAACAAGCTTCTTTCAGCTGCCTGTACCACGAAAAGACAGGAGCACCCAATGAGATTTCTAAAATGAACAAAGTTGGCCAATATTTCGCCACTCTGAATCAACCTTATCATATTGTTCACACCCGATGGCGCACAGCATGACCACAGACCATGGAACCAGGTCAGGCCCCCAGTAGGGCTCAAATCGCGAGAGTGTTTGTAGAACTGGTAGTGAAGGCGTGATACAGCTGGCCAGCAAGGGAGTAACACGCCGAGTCACATTCAGTCACAGTCCTTTGTTGGTTCACGAAGTAATTAAACACTGAAACCTTCGCCGGGTAGCCCGACGCGAAGTCAGTCAATATCTGACAACGACCTTACACGTACAAAACTCATTACAGGAACACGAGCGAAGACAACAAAGACAGAGAATCCATCTCAAAGTACCGATGTCAATCCGGTTTCTGCTAAGGGATGCAATAACTTGAGTGGAAACCTTCTTTCCACCCAAAAGATTCACGAATTTCGTCGCCACTTACGTCCAGCACCGGTGCGGGCAGAATAATCTGCTAAAAATAATCAAAAGAGAGGGCAAGTTTATGGATGCATCAGCCGCCACGCAAAAACTCACCTCATCCATTGGCGCAGCATTTACAGACGGAGTTGGATGATGCAAAGGATTAGCAAGTGCGCTACATTTCATGGCATGAGCGCATGGCGAGCGGATTGGCGAGGGATGACACACGAGATAGCCGGGTCATTGTGGTGCCCGGGCCCTTCGGGGTCAGGAGGATTGGTTTCGTCGAGCACTGTCGGAGGATTTGGAATACTCGTCTCCTCTGCACTTTCAGTGGATTGAGAACCGTTGCGATGCTCGAGCCCATCGGGGTCAAAAAGATTGGTGTCGACCATTGTTGAATGATTTGGAATACTCGTCTCCTCTGCTCTTGCAGTGGATTGAGAGCCGTTATTATGCTCAAGCCCCTCGGGGTCAGAAGGATTGGTGTCATCCATTGTCGAAGGATATGGAATACTCGTCTCCTCTGCTCTTGCAGTAGATTGAGGACTCCATCTCTACAATGCCTGACTTTTCTAAAGGGGCAGTCACGGTGTGTCAGTTTACAGCCATTCAACAGGGTTCCAGGAGAAAGCGTAGCACGAGCATAGGTATCCCCGTGATCGGCTGCGCAGCTGCACGGGCAGCTCATGCCACTTCTAACTTGTCCATGATAGCCTGGTGGTTGATAAAGCTCCCGCCGATCTCGTATCTTGGCAAAGAGCGTCTGTGACCTTGAACCTGTTGAAATGCATCCCAAAAGCATGAAACATGATGGACAGGGCCCCACCTTCGAGTGGGGCCTGCGTGCCATCTTGAAGGCTTCTATCTGGACTTGAAGATAAATAAATTTGCATACACAAGAGCCGCCCAGTCAGGCGCTCAGAGGGTGCATCCGTCCAACTGATAAATCTGACGTTCATTATCCCACGAACACAACGCAGATATGCGGGACTGCGGCAAAGTAGGTCCTTCGTAGGTCAGATAGAGTTGTCACCATGCGGTTGAAAAGAACCGCAACTTTCCTGGAGTCAGACAGCAATTAAATGTTCAGAACCACACCCTGGATCTCGGAGTTAGAATTGGGGAGATTGCTATAGGCCATGCTTGTCGCCGTCCAGGCTTTGGTGCTTCAACCTACGCGACCTCGTGTGAGGGGATAAGTACACAGTAGAGTGTAAAACCTCAGTGGAGTAAAGTGAGCCTACGTGAGCGTGGGAGAAATTGTTGTTTAATCCACTACTTCGTGCTACTTGGGGATAGGCGAATCGTCACAGCGATCGCCAGAGGAGCAGCGTGAATACACGATGCTAGCACAGCAGTCGGTAAAGTTAGTCAGGCGACAATTGGGCGCTCCGTGGAGACTGTACCCTACACCACGGAAGTCATTAACTACTTCTGTCAAGGCGGGGTACCCACTACAAGATTGCGACTGGCGTGCACTGGATGTCCCCGGCGACTTACTTGTGCTGTGTATTACTATTGACCCCATAACCCCGTCCGACGGAAGAATAAATTTCGGCTAAGATCAGAAAGCTGGAAACACTGGCGGTACCGCGGCCAACTAAGCAGGGTTGCGGGGAATCAAGAGCATTAACCGCACTGATAGCAATGAATAATTCCATCTCATAAAGGACCCTAGGAAAACTCTAACACACACCGACTACACTCTTGGTACCCGGTTACAGGCAATCAGACCTGTCCGCAGCAACGAGTAACCCAGTTTATGTCTTCTGGAAGCGTCCGCAGAGGTGGGTATGGCCTGGACAGTCGGTCTGGACCATGACAGACGTGCACAAGCAATTTACAGAAGACAACATTGAAGAAATCCATCTCAAAGTATTAGTACGAGTCTGTTGTCTACGGAATCTTCGCTAAACGATGCGGAGGGTATGTGAAGAGTGTATCCTTTGCATGACTACTGGTTATTACCGTCATGTTGGGCTTACAAATCGGGACTGGGATCCGTCGTTTCGTCGTCACTAATGTCCGGAACCTGCGCAGACAACGAAAGGAGGAAAAAATGTTTATACAGGCATCGACCACTCTACGTACAAACTCACGTTGTTGACGGGGCCCCCGTCTGGGGCTTGGCTGAGAGGGACTTTAGGTCCCAGAACGTTCGCAAGCATATACGAATCACTGCATTATTTCCGTGAGCACACGAGTGGAGCAAGGAAGGGTACCGTACTGGTTAGCATTATCGGGGTGTAGCAACACCTCGGGCTCATGAGGGTGAAGTTGAAGATTGGTTGTGCGAAACATTATTCCGGCATTGAAGGCGTGCACAACAGGCTCGGGCAGTATGATCTGCTAAACAAAAGTTCATACATGCATCAACCGCTCCCCACATAAAAATTCACGTCATCGGGGGGGATGGCATTTGCACCTGGAGCTTGAGGTGGGAACGCACTAGCAATTGCACTAGAACTGGGTAAACTGGTGTACCATGGCATGAGCGCACTACGAGTGGAATAACGAGGGATGACAAACAAAGTAGCTGGGCCCCCATAGTGTCCGGGCCTTTCGGGTTCAGAAGCAATAATGATCTTGTCAAGCATTGTCGAAGGGTTTACAGGACTCGAAACTTCTGCACTTGGATTGGATGGAGGACTCCATCTCTACAACACCCTGCCTTTTTAAATGGGCTATCAGAGTGCACGTCGTTTTACAGCCATTCAGCGTGGCTCAAGGGATGCAGTGTTGATGTCGGTGGGTCATGGAGCAGCGGATTTCATTCAACGAACTTTTTCACTGAATTCAAGCAGTTACAGATCCGTATCTTGATCCATAACACGATTTCATCCCTCTATGACCGTCAGGGCTCAGGACCAGCCGTTGACAAAACGCCACTGGAGAACACGCATGAAATACGTCGCAGAATAGTGAATAGTCCGGGGTGCTCCCTTGACCATCATCTTTGTGGCGATCTGATCTCGAAAAACAACGCATGTTAGCCATCAATCGATCTTTCTCCTTCCCATCACCCGAAAGTTGCGGAACAGACGTACCACGTCCATAAGTGCACCCCCGTGATCAGCCGCAACACGAGCAGCACACGTCGCTTCTAACTCGTGTACGTAGTTCCATCCGTGCCAGCCTCCGCACATGTACTGACCGGTAAGACTCTAACTCACCTCGTGTCTTGGAAAGGAGGACTCGTGACCTTGGACCTGTTTGTACATTGCGGAATGGTGAGGTGTAATCGACTGAGTTCTACCCCCGAGTGTCCTCGATGAATGGGGCACACATGCTATGCTCATTTCAGAGCTTCTGGACATCAGGCTGAACAATCTCGTATACACAAGAGCTGCCCAATGCTGCTGAAACTCATAATCCGTGAGAATCAGGCTATGCGAAAATACAACGGAAGGGGTCACGTATCATGCTCACAACTAATCCTGATAAACTCACCATCCCACGAATACAGCCCAGTCAGATGGGTAGAATCGTCACTATGCGATTGGAAAGAATTGCAACTTTCCCGGAGTCAGCTAGCAATGTCAGAAGCTATGCGAGATGAGCGGAGAACTCGCCCTGGATCGCAGATGACGACATCAAAATTGGGAGGCCCAACCTGTCTCCGTGGCGCTTTAACCCACACAACCCGGTGTGAGTGGAGCAGTAAAATAGGTAGCTGGAAGACTTTAATGTGATAAAGCGAAAGCTCCGCGGACGCACAATGCAGTCCTGCGACGATAGGGCGCTCCGAGAGAGAACTTTACCCTATACCACGGGCCAAGGTATTACATAACTACACCCGTGAGTCAAGGCGGAATACCCACCCCCTTCATGACTAGGGGGCCACCGGAGGTCCGCCTCGGCGACTCAGTTCTGCCGGTTTACAGATTATGTAAGCGAAGCCAACTCGGAGACTGTAGCCTAAGTGTCATGTCCCCCCGTTACGCAAGTTTAATGGAAAGTGTGACTACCCGAGCAGCGTCTTTACTGTAGAGTATCAACGCCATGCGAGTGCGCCATCAGATGGGCACAGCTAAACCGTTGCACTGGAAGGATAATGGTATTAAACTTGGACATTTAGGCACAACGAACATGTTGCGCGGTTCACTGCCACAATGCGGCCGGCGTCAAATTCGAAAGTTGCTTGCAGCCAAACCAGCAGCACACTGTAAAACCCGTAGGCCCAAATGGCGTCGGTGAGGGAAAATCCTGCGAAGATAAATCAAGTGAGTTCAGGAATGTGGCGACTGCGTCCAAGCGTTCAGAATCGTGTGACGAGGTAGTATGCATAACAGGTAGCCTACAAGTACCAAAGCTGCGTCCTCGGAAGGGAGGTCGATGTCGTGCAACTGATGGTAAGGATGATAGAGTACGTCGTTATTGTAACGGCGACACCAGAAATGGTGGTCAGAGCAGAGCTGCGGAGAATTAGGGGCAATATCAAACATGGGCACCTGCAGTCTTGGCACCCCAGGTACTCAGAAACAGCCGAGTAGACTCATCCGCAGACACACGCGTAAGGTGAGCAGAAGTGAAGACGTCGTATGGAGGCTGTGAGGGTGGTGTTTCAATTTCGACAGGTGGTAAAAAACCTCAAACGTGTAAAACATGTAAATGAAATTAGTTGGGTTGAGGGGCGACATACCATCTCTGGATAACAATCACATCTGGAGCAATGAATACTGCAAGGTACCGGACGTCATCCCTGACGAAAGGCCGTTGATAGGTCTATAATCTTGAGAAGATCTCTTTATGATGACCAGAAGAGGGAAAAACTCAACCTTCAGTGCCCATTAGAAGCAGGTAAATGAGGCATACAAACGTTCATGGCTGATGAGTTCGAGGCTTTGTGTTCAGAGCGTGTTGGCGGCGGCTAAAATGATACATTCCTCGAGTGTCGTTCTGAACAATGGCAAAAAGTGCACGGCAGGTTGCAGCGCCGTATCCTTGAGGACACGAAAGGCATACAGTAATATTGACTCCGAAATGAATTGGCACAGAACTGGCCAAGTTGGTAAAAAGAGAACTGAGAAGCAAAACAGATGATAACGCGCTGCAGGGTGCCTCAAAGCTCATAGCTGTGCTTGCATAATGCGATGATGGTGCACTGTCAGCAGATCCACCAGGACGAGTTCCAGACATAATGATAGGCTAGAAAGATGTTATGTAAGGTTGGTGATCCAAAGAAATGAGGCTGACGGCATTCGAACCAACAAGCGCTGGAGCCAGCCAACGCCAGTACGAAGGCATCGAGGTCTCTATCGAGGCACAGTCCTTCGCTGATTGCTCACCTTTTCTTGATTTCCACTTATTCTCCATGTACTGTCTGCAACCTACTTTCCTTCCCTAGGACGTAGCAACCCCTGAGGCTACACAGCTTAGATGACTAAATATTGTAGACGTCAAACTCAAACAAAAAACCGCTTGTCGAACTTACCCAGAGGTCACCAATACCCTGCAGTGTCACCATCTATCAGAAGTCTCAACTGCCTCTCCCAATTTCCCACCTAACCTAAGGGGGAATGGCCCAAGTACGAATCATACAGGTTGTCGTCGCAACGCGTGCCGCCCGTACTATACCCATGTACGTTGACGCACATGGCGTTCTTGACTACCACTGCCAGCGTCTGTGTGATGTCCCTGTAGGCACTGTAAGTTCACAACATTGTCATCACCGCAGGCAAAAGCAATGTCAGCATTAACTAGCAAGATTATTAGGATCTGCAGGTGCACAAGTTCTAGAATAGCGCGTTTCACGATGCCCAGAATCAGAGTACTTGCTACTACAGGGAGAATACTAGCCCAGACAATGCAGGAAAAACGCCGGTGCACAGAGAGATACACTAGGAGGTATGCAAACGTTAGACAATAGCTTTGTGAATCACAAATTTTGATTGTTGGTTTTCATATGGCCAACGTTAAGGCCTAAGGCCTTGGCTACGTTACAAGTACTCTTAGGTGACGAATTGCGTGTAGTGACAGTGACACGACCTGGAGAAGGCGAAAATAACAACACAAACTTTTTCGGATGTCATTGCATCAAAACCGGTTTGGTGTGGTCCGCAGCGAGGGTTGAATTACAGATTGCTGCTCAGAGCATGCAGACCGAAACCATGGTGTTTTAATATCATACCTGTACTGCAGGTTCAAAGATCGTCGTATCCCTTTTCTTGGAGCGTGTGTCCAAGAACACATGGCCGAAGTTAATGTGGGGCGTATGCACACGTTGGCTGACGAGAAGGGCCTTTGGAACTTCCTTATGATAACGAGATAGAAAAGAAGAGAAAATCTGACGATGTTCTTACACAAGCGGGTGCAGCTGGAAGGAGAACGGTACAAAAGTAGCGACCACGGAAGTATATATCAAGCCACTGGATGCATTGACCTTCTATGAGCCGTTACCCAAGAGTCCGGAGATTTCGGGCGTGTGTAACATCGAACCGGGAAAAGCGGCCTGGTAAAACTTTTCGTGAGTGTATCAGCCATTCTCGCGAAAAACTCACATGGTCAGTCTCGTTGGGCTGGTTTCCATCTCCCATTGCGCCGGCGAGACTGGATGTGCTGCTGCATCATTGAATGAGCGCACGACGAGCGGGACAGAGAGGGGACCTACTTGCCAACGTGGTTAAAGTGCATCTGCTCGTTGGGCTCATGAGGGGCAGGGGTCGACTGGGTGTCGTTAGGCATTGTCGGATGATATGGCATAGCCGTCTCAAGTCCTCTGCTTTTAAAGGAGTGTGCGTCAGGTCAAAGCATCCCAAGGTGTTCACTAGATGCAGTGCAGTGCCAGTGGGTCGAGGGGCAGGAGATTCTGGATATTTGCAATGCCACGGCAAGAACTCAAGACGACGAAACCTCACCAAAAAGCACACTCAAGCAGCATTGAAGTTTGAAGTACATGCAGTATCACTCTATCATCATCTTCCCGGCGATCCGAAATTGTGAATCAGGCACTACAAAGTGGTAGCTATCGATCAATTCAAATATCAACCTTTCATTCGTTTACAATTGTAGAAAGAAAGGTACCGCGGCAGAAATCCTTCACTGTGATGAGCTGCAGGACGCAAGGCATACACCACGCCTCAACGATGCGTACAGCTTTCCGTTCACTTCGTATCTTGGATAGGAGCAGTGACCCTGAATGCGCCTCCCCGAAGTGCAGTGAAATATAATCTATGGAATCAACTGCGGTCCCAGAAGAAACGAATGATTGCACTTACTTTTTCACCGTATTTAAAGTCGTGGTCCACATAATGACTAGTGGATGGAGTGTGGATGGTTATCGCTAGTGAACCTGCTGAAATTCAGATTCTGAGCCAGTCGGACTGTAGAAAAAAACACACCTACCACGTGCGTTACGCGCTGTGTGACTGGTCATAAAAACTTCCACATGACCCAGCAGGTTGGGAAATGAACCTCATCACGGAGAAGAGAGCAGAACGCTGGACCGATTTCGTATCAACGCAGGGTGACAACACTAGAAACCATGCCGGAGCAAACCGCACTATGTTGCAAGTCGCGACATGACTAGAGGCAACTGGCGTACCCCCGAGTTCTAGTGTTTTCGTTCACTCGACGCCGCAAGTGGAAGCAGGGCAGGCTAAGCTACCGAGAGTTCTTCTGAGTGGGGTGCGCACTGCACGGGGAAACTAACGTTGCATTATCGCGGGAGAATTAGCGTCGACCCCCACCTTCGATCATAATCGCTATGCACAGGAGTTCCTTTCATCATAAGGCATCAGCACGGCAGCCGGTAACATTTGAGTACCGTTGACTGCTATACTGGGATCGTGCGAGATCCTACCCTTTACCATTTGCCAAAAATATGTCAGCTACACAAATGACTTGGCAGGCATAATGCGTACCAGCTGCAAAAACACATAATTTGAATGAAAAATGAACTCTGAGTGGAATGAACCTTGCGGTTTGTCTCCAAATGAGATCTGAAGCTGAAGGTTTGACCAATGATTATATAATTGGAGCGAGTCATTGGCTGGTAGTTACGTAGACCTGGCCACGCCTGTTCAGTATGGAGCACGCATCCCCTCGAGGTGCGACGAGCAAGCATTCAGAGATGAATTAATTATTTTAATTTCTTGGCAGGTGTGCCAAGTCCGATACCGTCCGATATTGTCTGATACTAGACCGCTTCACTGAAAGGTCAACAGCAGCATTTCGACTCGCGCATGCCATCGTCCAAACTCATTACAAGTGTTGTCAAGTCCTATCCAGGGAGCATTGCGACGACCTCTTCATCAACTGTGTACAACGTATCATGGATTTGCATGACGAGCGACCCGTTAAAATTGCATCGTCATATGCGCGCGCCTGCGAGGGAACGGAACCGATGGTTTCAACGCCCAAATAAACTGCTTCTGTTCCTACATGACGACCAGTGAGTGGTACCCGAGAGGACGGTCCAACTCAGCCAACTCCAGGTAATGGTGCCTGACGGAGATATTGGTCGGATTCAGGGAGGTGGTAACTAGATATGCAGTGCGGCGGCCAGAACACGGCTGCGGCGATAGCAGCATTGGCTGCGTCGACAGGAGTTAGAAGTGCGGTGTACCAAGCAGACCCCTAACCAACCGATGAAGACAGAACCTGTCAGAATCGCGGAATATTGCCATTAAGACATAGAACATGTTTCCTGACACTCGGTACTTAAGAACAGCCGAATACGGGCCGTCCGAAGAAACGACGGGTCAAACCAAAAAATGATCCCACGTCATGCAAGTTAATTGGAAAATGTGACTGCCCAAATAGCGTCTTAATTGCAGAGTATTAACGCCACACGAGTGTACCATCAGATCGGGACAGCTAATCATCGCAATGGAAGGAAAATGGTATGTATTAAACTTGAACATTTAGGCACCGTGAATGGTGTCGGTGGGTTCACTGACTGGCAGAATACTGCTGTGGAGATCAAGTGAATGAGACGGCTGTGTCCAAGTGATTGCGGGACAAGGATATGCATAGCGGGTAGGTTAATTAGAATTAAATCAAGCCTGCGTCTCTGGATGGGAAGTTGACATCGTGTAAAGTCGTCTAATTGATAGTAGACGCTTAGGAACATCGTTGTTGCAAGCAGTTGGTGATAGGAGCACGCAACGAGTGTCCCAGAGACCGAATCGATTCCGTAAACTCTGGCTGATAAAGGAATAAGCGCAGCCTGACAACAAAAAGTAGTCATAGAAGAGCTACCGGGAACTAAGAGCCTGACAGAACCATAAATGAGCACCTGCACTCTTGGCACCTTGGATACTTAGAAACAGCCAAGTACGCGGAAACGTCGACTAACGTGTACGAAAGTGAAGATATCGTATGCAGTCCTTGCAGGGGGTGGGCAATTTTTAAGAGGGGGTAGGGAGTCATCAAATGTGTAAATGAAGTCAGTTGAGATGAAAAACGACGCACCATCTCTGGATGACAATCACAATACTTGATAGCAGCGGTTACTACAAGGTAACAGACGTCAGCCTTGAGGAGAGGGCGTTGGCATGTCTATCATCTTTGGAAGATCTCTTGATTATGGCCAGAAGAGGGGGGGGAAAAAAACTCGACCTTCAGTACCTGGACCTGGATCCGCAGTAGGTGGACGGCCATATTTGGCTGACGCGTGTCAGCCACAGCAGAATGTAATCCTGGTTGGTCGTTCCGAACGATGGCAAGAAGTGTAACAGCAGGTTATAGCACCATATCCTTGAGGACTCGCTTCACTCGGTCGCGCAGTATTATCGTCTCCGAGATGAATTAGCACAGAGTGGAGGGTTAAATCTGGCCAAGTTTATGAAAGGCGAGGCAAGACAGATGATAACGCGCGGTTGGACGCCCCGAAGATCATAATGTTCGTGTGACTTGATGAAGAGGCGCTCCAGCAGATGCACGAGGACGAGTGCCAGTGGCAGGCATGAGGCACTTGCTTAGTAATCAACGTCATTGCAGTCAGTTCCTTTTCCAAGTCCCTGCCAGAGGTCACAAATACCCAACTTTCTTGTGTTTGAAGGCCTTGACACCAGCTAGAAATCACAAAGCAGAATACATGCGGCAAACATACAGAGTACCATATCCAGAAGTTCAAGATATTATCGATCTGCAAGCCTCCAGGTCGACCTACATAGCACTCATTTTCCCTATCATGGGTAGCGGCGACTTGGATCACCTCGAGATAACTGCAAGCTTCCAGAATAGGTACATATTGAGAATGCCAATGCGCTGCGTGTCCCGAGAGGTGCTGTCACGACGCCCTGTAAGGGCCATCGTTCGGGGTCTCAGCCAAAACAATTCCGACTGCCATCGTTCCGCTGCATTGCCTAATTGTGCACTTAAACTGAGGGAAACTAGTCCAAGAATGTATTATGAGAATTGTCGTTGCAAGTTCAGGACTTATGTGCGTTGATGCACGTGACGTTCTTGATCACCACTGACAGGGGCCTATGTAATGTATTTGCAGGCACTGTAAGTTTGTATCTGAAAATATTTGCGATCACCGAAGGCAAAAGCGGCGACAACGCGACCTACCGGGACTATCGGGTTATGTAGGTACTGGAGTGACACGTTTCACGGTGCCCGGAACCCAAGCATCTGCTTCCAGCGCGAGCATACTGGCCCAGAAAAGGTGCCAGAACACAAGACAGGGAAAAAGCAGGTATACAGGTGGTACAACTGGGAGGTATGCAATCTTTAGACACTAGTGATAGCTTTGCAGCACCACGAATTTCGACTGCTGGGTTTCATGTGTGCCACAGGTTCAAGCCCGGCTACGACATTTACAACAGAAGACAATGGACTGTCTGCAGTGACAATGGTCGATTCCAGCCGAAGGACTCGAAGGTGATAGCCAATTTCGCCCGGATGCCACGGCACCAAAGCCGCATTCGATGGTTTTGATGGTTTGGGTGGTTCGCAGTGGGTGGAATCTCGGTTCGCTGCTTAGAGCTTGTGGAATCAAAGCATGTTGTATTGATGTCAGGTTTGCTCCTGCCGCTTCAAGGGCATCGCACACGTCACCGGGACAAGTGTCATAAGCGTGATGACTACCCGATATGACCAAACTCAAGAATGTGGGTGTACGTATCACAAGTGAATGGACTGACACCCTATTGGCCACATACTTAGGCACGCGTTGGGTCACGAGGTGAGTCTCGACAACTTCTCAGGGCAACACGATGAAAAAAGAAGTGAGCATCTGGCTGTGATCTTACACGCACAAGCGTAACTGGGGGAACAGTGCACGAGTAACAAGGAAGAGTGTCAGAGCACTGAAATAGTTAGTTATCTATTGAGTGCTGTCCGGTGAGGAGACCAAGGATTTCCCGTACACGCAATAGCGAGCCGGGGAAGGCGGCCTGACAAAACAAATTCATGCGTGTATCAACCAGTCTTCACGAAAAACTCACATGTTCAGCCTCGTTGGGCGGGCCTTCAAGTCCCAGCGCGCCGATGAGAGTGGAGAGGCTGCTACATCATCGAATGAGCGCACGACGAGCGGAGCAAAGAGGGAAACTTACTTTCCGGCGCCATTAAATTGCATCATCTGGTTGAGTTCATAATCAGGATCGGGAAAGGTCGACTGATTGTCATCAGCGAGTAGCACATTGGTCTCGGTGCCTTCAAGGGTAAATACACCGCTGCATCACTGAATGAGCACACGACGAATGGAGCAAAGAGGGAGCCTACTTGTCAGCGCCATTATATTGCATCAACTGGTTGAGCTCATAACCAGGATCGGGAAAAGTCGACTGATTGTCATCGGCAGGTAGTACATTGGTCCCAGTGCCTTCAAGGATAAATACGCCGCTGCATCTTTGAATTAACACACGACGAACGGAGCAAAGAGGGGAACCTACTTGTCAGCGCCATTAAAATGCATCGACTGATTGAGCTCATAACCAGAATCGGGAAAAGTCAATTGATTGTCATCGGCGGGTAGTACATTGGTCTCGGTGCCTTCAAGGATAAGCACACCGCTGCATCATTGAATGAGCACACACCGAGCAGAGAAAAGAAGGAACCTACTTGTCAGTGCCATTAAAATGCATCGACTGGTTGAGCTCATAACCGGGATCAGGAAAAGTCGACTGATTGTCATCGGCGGGTAGTACATTAGTTTCGGTGCCTTCAAGGATAAATACACCGCTGCACCATTGGATGAGCACACGACGAGCAGGAAGAGACAAGTATCTCACTAGCTATCGCGGATAATGTGCGTCGACCGATTCGCGTTATGAGGGGGAGGTGTCGTCTGATTGTCGTCGGTAGGCGGTATATTGGTGTTGTCAGACATTGTCGAATGATGCAGCACAATCGTTTCGTGTCCTTTGTTTTTAAAGGGGGGCACATCAGGTTGCGAGCATTCCAACGTGTCCACTGGATGCGGTGCTGCATCAGTGGGTCGAGGAGCAGCAGGTTTTGCCACTTCATCTAAACGAATCTGAATTTCCCGGAGGAAAAGTATGATGCTTGCCTTCTGACCATTTGTAATTCCATGGCAAGAGCTCAAAACGACGGAAGCTCACCAAGGAACACGCTCAGGCTGCACGGCGGTTCGAAGTAGTATATTTGAAGTGTTGTGTCACTTAAGCCACCCCATCATGGTCTTCCCCATCTGTTCATGGATCAACCACTAGAAAGGAAGGGAGAACGATTGGCTGATTCAAATGCACCATTTCATTTCATTCGTTAACAGTTGCAGAAGCACCGTGGTAGAGTTCCCTCGCCGTGATGAACCGCAAGACGGAAGACATACAACGCGGCCGATCGACGTGCTCCAAGCCAAGATACGAATTGAACGGAAACAGGTTGCGCACCCTAAACGCGCCTCTCCATCGTGGAGAAGCAGTTGGCATACACTCGAATTCTAGTGTTTTTCATTCACTCGATGCCGCAGGTGGAAGCACGGCAAGCAAGCAAGTTACCGAGTGGGGCACCGACTGCGCGGGGAAACCACACGAAACTAATGCTATATTCTCGCGAGAGAAAGACCTCGAGATGATTAAAGATCCGCCTCGATCGGCCGGCAACACTTGAGTACCACTACCATTACGCTTGGATAGTCGGGATCACGGGTGGAGACTTCGCCTTTTATCGTGGGAGGTCTGCAAAAACATGTCAGCTACGCCTACGATCCGGGTAGCGTAATGCTCACCAACTTCAAACCTTGCAGTTTGAACAGTTAAAAATGATGTCAGTACGGAATGGTACTTTTCTTAGGAGCTCGGAAATGACTGTAGATTACTGCCAATGATTAATGAGGCATAGGATTGCGGAGTCGTCGGCTGTTAGACGTAGCCATGCATCCTCAATGTGGGGACCGCGAACCATGTGTATACACGATACTTTGACGTCACAAGGATTAATTGCCCTAAGACCTGATAACATGAAGGTCCGATGCTGGGTGTTTTCACCGAAAGGACAACAGCACTCGCGTATTTCATCGGCCACACTGAGTACAAGTGTTGCCAAGTGCAGCGAAACCGTCAATCTGCGAGTAAATCCTTAGGGTCGAAATGTGTCTGTAGGGAAAGGCTGGCGAAAGGGAGGAAAGCGGATCCGGGAGTATTGCGACAACCTCTCTTCACCGCCTGTGTCCAACGACTAGATCCACGCAACATGGATTTGCATGACAGGCGACGCTGCGTCCCGTTAATATTGTATCGTCATACCCCGACACCTGCAAGGGACGTCAAGGTCATGGACTGATGACATCAGAGCCAAGGTGAGCTGCTATTGATCCTCGTGGAGATTAGCGGGTGGTACTCGAGAACGGGGACAACCCAGACAACTCTAGGTAATGGTGCCTGGAGGAGATGTTGGCTGTGATCAGGAAGGCGGTAACTAGATATGCAGTGCGGCGGCTAGAACATAACTGCGGCGATAACAGCATTGGCCGCGTCGACAGGAGTTAGAAGTGCGATGCACCCAGCAGACCCCTGGCCAACCAAAGAAGACAGAGCCTGTCAGAATCCTGGAGTATTGTCATTAAGACATAGTAGGTGCTTCCATGACGCCCGGCACTTAAGAACAGCCGAATACGGGCCGAAGAAACGACGGGTCACCAGCACTGTGTGAGGGTGTAATATGTCACTCTGAAGCAAGTTGGGTCCTCAACGTGTAGTTGGACGTCATCCACCGGATGAACGCGCACTGGGTCTGGGAGCGATGATCACTGGTGGACCGGAACATCGGCTATGAATACGCCTATCATTTCCGTGCAGCGTCTTGATGACGATCAGAAGGGCAAGTGATTGGACTCTCCATGTTTACCAGAATCAGGCCAATGGGATGAAGGGAGTTCACGTTCGGAGTGTGCCAGATGTGGCAGGACTGCACTGCCTCATGGGATCGGTAGAACGGGCTGAGAAACACAGCCTCTCAGAGACAAATACGGAGACTGATGAGACGCGAATGGAATACCGCAACATGCATTCCAAAATGAATTAGCAAACAGACCGCGTTCACCGTAGTAACACAGGGGGATGGGCGCGGGGTCAGCGATTCTTCACCGCATTTGCTGGGAACTTCAAGTCGCTGGTCAGCGGTGACAGTCAACTCCGCTCGATCAGTCGACATACCTTTTGCTCCCCAGATCTTTTAGATTGAACATTCGATGTGACATTTGCCAACAAACGTTTGGAAGGAAAAAATGCATCAGAAGAGTGGGTCATCGTGGATAGCTTGATGTCCACAGAGTCGTGGGTTGGTTCAAATGAGTAGTTGGTGAGGATTTCGTAATTCCGAAAAAACGAGTTTGCCAGCGCGTGCTCCCCAGCCAACCTCGAGGCACCCATGACGGTTCCACTCTGCGGATGGCAACCCAAAACCACGTAACGTTCCCTATTGCATTATGATGACCGTGGTGACTTCCTACACGAGTACTCGAGGGAGCCTTTCTCTCCCAACTCAAGGGTGGGGTGAGGCATTGGATGATACAGTCAGTTTCCCGGTGTCCCCATGCTAGTGCCAGTAACGTCTGACCGTGTTCGCGTTTCTTCCGCTGGAGAGTTCAGTGCGTGCGGTACTTTGTAACTCCATATTTTCAGGAGTTGTTACCGCGGCTGACCGTTGCGCAAGATTATCACGTCTGCGATGCACTTTTTTCGGAGGATGTTGCTGTGGCTGACGGGACTCGGGCACCTGACATTGCTAAGTTGGCGGATTGGAACGGGAACGGGATAAAATTTACTCGCAACGCAACCGAGCGGAATATCATTACACAAGCAATTCGAGGGGAGATTTTTGCCTACACTGCGGTGCCGACATGTATGAGATAACATTGGCAACTAGTTACAACGAGAGCTCGCTGGTTGCCTGGAAGCATGAATTTTATGCCAGAATTCCATGCGCAGATGGGAGGAAGTAGGGCCAAAGGAATGAACGATACTGTCAACTTGATCCAGGACCTTTTGGAAATCTGGCTGGATTGTTGTTCCCGTATGATGTATCCAGTTCTACCATCAAACATTGAGCCTTTAAATGAGGATGTTTCCCATTCACCAGTCTTACAGTCATTTCCCCGACCACAGCTATGATAAGCCCCCCAACCATATTGAAAGTTTTCTCATTTGATGGGATCGAAGCGTTGTCGGGTCGGAGTGGGTTACGAAATAAGCGAGAAATAGCAAGTTTTTTTCGCGGTCTGAACATAAATGCATATACTGACGTTTGTGAAATATACAACGCACTGAGACACGGATGGCATTCATGCAGTGAAGAACGCTCACCTTCTCGTTCTGATTTTCAGATCTTATGTATAAGCCGCTATCCAGTGTGATCCGCGTGAACAAAACAGTCGGGAATTGATCAGCGACGCCTTCCGAAAGCTAAGCTTAGGGGATTTGCATGTGCCCTCAAGAACTTGTCCCATCTGACAATACTTCATGATCACCATCTCTCGTTGGCCGGGTCCAATCGGTGCTGCCAGCTGTGTTTATACCTTACCACAGTGCATTTATGCAACAAAAAGTGATGTCACGAGAAGCAGAGCACACAATCATCCGAGGTCACACTCGTGAAAGAATTCTCGCTCTTACGTACGTACCTGCAGCAACACTCCTTGCGGTGCTGGACAAACCGCGTGAACGAATTGTATGAGAATTGAATACTGATGCTTACCTCCGTCGACCCTGATTTTCTGCACACGATCCTCGTGAGGTAGTCGATTGAAGAAGAATGGCATGTCAATCGTACTGATAAAGACCCTGGCGGACTTTATATAAAGACGAGTGTTGATGAGGGGCTGATGATCCTGATCGCACTGAGGGACCACTACTGTATGGGGAACGACCGTCAATCGATTACCGCAGACGTGTGGGGGAGGGCGTGGCGGAGGGTGACTTGTTCTCACGAGCGTCCTGGGGTGGGACGGCCTTAGACGTCTTGAAGGGAAATTGCTGCTCCCTAATCGGCTGAGTGGCTAACCACCCATAAGCTAACAGTGATGACTTCTCTTACGTACAAGGTTGAACTTGATCTCATCGACAGGGCCCACATTGTTCTAAACGAATGTGAATCGAAATGCGTACCAACAGAACGAGAGGTACCGATTACGAATATCGACCCTTGTAGAACAGCAGTGCAGGGTTAACGCATGCATCATGTATCAATAGTCTTGAGCTGTGGATAGCGTCGCTCATCATTATCGGTACACGTTCGAGCGCGTCGAAGAGCGGAAGATGGAAGAAGAAATCCAGCGCTGTCTGAACAAAGCCATATCTGAGAGTTTATTACACGCCATTTTCGGCCGACAGAGATCGGAGATGTTCGTCGCTAGCGCCCTACGTAGACATAAATCTTCTTCGATGGTTTACGGGTTGTGCCCAGAGTACAATTAGTGTTCCTGTAGGTGTGTTTAGCGTACCGAACGTTAATACCGTATAGTGTAGGGCGCGTACGTGGCGAAAAGAGACAAGGAAATAACCCCGAATCATTTCGTCGTGGCGGCAATTACTGGTGCCGGGTGTCCAGATTTGAGCATCCATTCCCGTTGTAGGCGATGGGAGACGAAGTGGGATTTCCTGCATTACGCACATATACCGCCCCCTATGCGCCCTCGAAGGCGAGAAGACATTCTTGCCATTGGACGTTGCGTGGATGTTCCATAGCGTAGGACCCAGTAAAAAAGAACGCATGTTATGTGGGTATGTATTGAACCGGTTAGAATTTCGGCAGTATCGGGCAAAGACCACGGGACGAAACTCGTGGAGCAGCCTTGTTAAGTTGAACATGAATGCGTACGGTGGCAGGGACTTAGTCCCGAATAAATGGGAGAAGGCGGTCGATGGCAGAATATAATACCGCAACGATTATGTGGCAGTCCACACGTCACATTGACTACGTTGAGATTCGGAAGAATCACTTCAGAAGCCAAGACGGGTGGAAAGACTACCTTGACGTGGATGGATAAGATAGTGGACGGAGAAGTACCATGAAGACGGGAGGAAATATACCAGTGTTGCAGCGCCATGGGTTACGTGGCGCGAATACGACGGATTTGCGTTTGTAAATCGTGCACTGGAAATGTTTAGCGTATCGAGCGTTTGCACTGGTAGCTGATGGCATCAGACCACGCATGGCCGTGTTCGGTCGCAGACGCGAGTTTTGCCATCCGGGAGCAAAGGACCCATGGCTGCGGGGACTACGATGGAGTTTACGGCTCGGCCCGGCGGGAATATTGGGAGATTGTACCCAGTTGATTTCCCGAATTCAATATTGCTCTCTCCACTTACCAATTGAAGAATGCGTGTGAATCGTAAACCGTGTCATTGAATGTTGGGGGTTGCCAAGGCTGGTGAACGGGAGATGTATACCACTCGTAAGGAATGCGAACGAACGTAGGGATTCCTGGGTGAGGCATATATGCCGCCTCCTATGCACCCTCGAAGACGACAAGACAAAGATCTCGCTGACCTGTGCGCGGATTTTTTTTAGAGCACAGACCCAGGTACGTGGCCTAGAACAAGCCTATGCCTATGTTTTCGGCAGGGAAGAGTTTCGGGAGGTATCAGACTGGAGACGACTGTCGTATAGGAGACGGGACTAGCAGAACAGCCCTATTGGTGAAACGCGAATGCGCGCCGGTGTCAGTAGGGATTAGTTTCGTGTCGATGAAGAACATTACAGCGAAAATGCTCCACATACCGCAATGTGGCGATATCGCGCACCCTACACGTCACAGATGCTTTGGCCATTGGATTTCGGATTGAAATGGAAGGTGGAGGTGCGCTCACCCCCGTGGAGACCATTCAGTAGTAACGCAGACGCTATACAGACTTGCTAGCACAGAGTTCAGTGCTAATCCGATGCGCTGCAACGCCGCGGCGGTCCTTCGTTTGAAGTCAGTTTCAGGAGTTATGTAATGGTGTCCCAAGGAGATTATATAATCGGACGACTTCGTCCGTCCCGTCTCCGAAAGAAATCAGTCTCATCCCACATCCCACCCCCAGCAATGACAGACCAGCTGCACACAGTCGCTGTCTTGGGTGCATCCTATGGCGGTCAGTCCACCGAATGCACTTTTGCTACAACGCCTCACTCTTGATTAACAGGATTCAGGGCTGCACAGCTACTTGCAACCAATCTACCAAAGGGCTGGAGAGTCGTACTCGTAGAACGAAACTCGTGCGTCGTTTGCCCTTTCCCTGCCTTCCTGCTGATGCTAATTAATGAAACATACAGACACCTCAACAGTGAGTCTTTAGATCGTGTATTTAGATGTCCGGAGCTAATAGTCGACTAGACGTATACAACTTTGCTCGATATGCTGTTCTACCCGGTCACGAACACAAAGCGTGTGCGTTCTCTCGGGCATCTTTTTTTGTCATTGTCGTACGACTGAACCCCCGCGTCACACAGTCATACCATACGACTACGCATTCGGCACTTCGGATACCCCTGACACACCTCACATACGGATACACGGCACCGTTACATCTCTTCACCCTCATTATATCACATACATACCTCACCCGGTCACATCAAGCTCGTCTTCCGAGCCCACACCCAAACCACAGACGCTCCATTTTGACTACCTCATCTACGCTCTCGGATCTCACCTCCCCTCACCCATAGATCTCTGGGAGCACCATCGAGGCCGGCACCTCGACAAAATTCGATGTCATGATGAGCCGACATACACTGGTACAAAAAGTCAAGGGATAGACCGGCTACGAGAACGCCAAGCACGTATAGAAGCGGCACAGAGCGTGTTGATCGTTGGCGGGGGTGCGTTGGGCATACGTGAGTGTCTTATCTTTTCGTCGTCTCGCATCTTCTCATTCGGCCTCCTATCCTGTCATCTTTACTTCCCACCTTCCTCTTTTCGTTCTTCCCCCTGCCCCTTCTTAAATCCGTCAATCACGCCACTGTCACTCATCGATGGCATCACCCATCAGAATTTGCCTCGGACATCGCTGCCGTCTATCCGCTCAAGAAACGGGTGACTCTTCTGCACTCGAGAACACAGCTTCTCCCGCGCTTTGAGCCAGCGCTCGGAGATGAAGGTCCGTGACGCCGTTTATTAGCTGGGGACACGAATTCATCTCCATTTTGCATTCATCCAACTTTTGATGCATGTGCCCACATTGGACTTGTCGTGCTGTGTCATGGCGATTCCCTCTCATATTCCAATCACACTCCGAAACAACGAATGAACAGTCTTAACCGCCTTA
Organism: Pisolithus tinctorius; assembly: GCA_024663395.1. Taxonomy (NCBI): domain Eukaryota; kingdom Fungi; phylum Basidiomycota; class Agaricomycetes; order Boletales; family Pisolithaceae; genus Pisolithus; species Pisolithus tinctorius. The sequence continues at coordinate 248,927 of JANFAH010000036.1, forward strand.
CAAGATCTCGGTGTCCAAGTAATCCTCGGGGACCGCCTCGACATGGACTCCTTGCGTCACAACCAGCGTGGCGAACCCGATGAAAGCAAGACCGGAACGGTGTTCCATGTCCGAACGCTGTCAGGGAGAGAAATCGATGCGGAGGTTGTGGTGCGCACCCTTTCCCATTTCTCAAAACGGGTACTAACGTACGCGAACATCAAAAACACAGCTCTTATGCACAGGCCAAACACCCAACACGGCGCTCATGCGGGACATGGATTCGCGCGCAGTTGGGAAAGGAGGGTTAGTGCACGTAACGAGGGGGATGCAAGTGTTGGTCGAGGACGAAGAGAGCGAGGCTGAGTTGAGGGCGGATGACGTACGGGTGACGGAGGAGATGGACAAAATGATCGAGAGCGAACCTGTCAGTCGAGTGTCTAGCCCTGCACCTTCGTCGCCCATTCCATCTTCCGCCATCCCGCAGAGGTTAACGATGACCCGATCGCAGACGGAACAGGCAGTTCCGAGGAAAGGCAAAGGGAGAATAACAAAAACGACAGAACAGACGACGATCTACCCACATATCTTCGCAGTGGGCGATGCTGCTGACGCGTTTGGAGCGTTGCAGGCTGGAAATACAGCCTATCATCAGGCGGGGGTGGCGGCTAGGAACGTGGTGAGGCTCGTTAAGCGCGAGGCTCGTCGTCGTAGCTCTCTGCCTGGGAGTGAAGCAGACGGTGAAGGGAATGAGGAGGAAGAGGAGCTGGAAGAGTATACTCCAGGATTACCAATGATTAAGGTATCCCTTGGATTGGTGCGTATCTTTTTCTTTCTCTTGGCTTTCCATACTTAAATATGCGTATGTCCGAATAGACCCGGTCAGCTTATGAAATAGCAGGGGTAGTAGGTACGAAGGACGATGGCATGCCGGATTTGAATGCGGCTGCGATGTGGGGGGCTTGTGGGCTGAAAGGGATAGATGAAGAGGACATGTGGCGGTAAAGTCGTTCGTTCATTCATTCGTTACTTTTCAGTTTTCGACATTGGTATACTGTGGTTTTTATTTCGTGCCGTAGATTATTCTTAGAACACACATTTAGTGTGAATCTTAACTTAATGCCCCGTGCATCTTATTTTCGAGCGGTGAATTGGTTGTTCTGGTCTTACGATCGGGTTGTGAGTCACCAGGCTCCAACCTCAGATTGTGCCAGGCGTCATATTCCCCACATTCATTAATGTAGGATCGAGACAAGTACTATACATACACCAACCACGACACTGCACGCCTCCGTGTCGTCGGTTTTATCTTGAGCTAATATGTTGTAGAGGACACCGAACCATCTCAGTGATGCCATGCTTAACTCGAACACCTCCAAATACTTGTAGGCTGACCGTCTAGTACCTGTACCTCGTCGAGTAATCTGCGAAATCACACGTTAGTCAGCCAAAAACGATGTGTATAAATCCCAAAAGAGAGCCGACGATTGCACGAGACGAACGAAAAAGTGAGAAAGAACGTACCTTTGGGCGAAACGACAAGACCCCTGCCTTTGGAGGCACCGCGGTAGACGGTTTCGATGATGTCGATCAACTGTGAAGAAAGTGTCGGTAAGGGATTCATCGAGTTAGAGCGTACAGGACAAACCTCTTGTTTGTTGTCCATGGCCCAGTTTCTGTTGCCGTACAGGGATGTGGGTGAGCATATACGATAACAGGAGAAAGAGAACGCACATCTTGTTATTGTTACCCGTGCCCAGATCGATCATGATATGTTTGTTCCTGGCGCGTGTCGTTAGCAGACCCCTAGGACAGATAGTGGATATTACCCACCGATAGAAAAACATGACCGTGCACGGATCGTACAGTTCATACATCTAGAAGCACACAGCAAACGAACGATACATCAGAATGAGAATGCGGTACGCAGAGTAAAGATACACGAACCTTGTTGAAATCCGGAACAGCAGTGATATCCACCAAATAGATCACCGCAAAGTTCTGCACTTTTTCCGCGATGGCGTAGAGGGTCTCGTCCATCGTCATACATTGAGGATCCCAATCGTGACCGAAGCGGATGACGACGATGCGGTCTTCTTCGGATTTGATGGCTTCGTCGACGTGCCAGCCGGACGGGAGGTGTGGCAGGAAGTAGGACATGGTGGCAGCTCGTTTCTAAAGTCGTTGGGTTCACGTCACGTGGGCTGAAGGGTGAAGCTGAAGGACGAACCGGCCCTGTTATCGGTCCCAATAAGGCTATGGAATCACATCCAGAAAAGGCTTCTCCTTTCGGAGCACCCTGTCGAGAATATGGCCCTTGGTGCTTATAGCAAGGAAGTCCAGTAACACGATTCTTGCTGACACGTCGTCAATGGTATTTGTACCATTTTGGAGTCAGCGTGAAGGATGATGAGCTTTTCCAGCAGCATTTCGGTCTTCGGAAGTACCAGAATTCAGACTTGGCACATTAACTGATCACTTAACAATGCCCTACGTGTACCTCTCACGGACATGTCGCGTGAAATTGTGCCGCAACTTGGTACTCCACGAAAGGTTACAGTTCAAATATCCATAGGCCTTTAGTCGTCACGGATGCTCTACATTCCTATATTCCTATCCCGGAGCAGTACAGCTTATGGGTTGGCACACGGAATAAATTTACTTTTCTTCCTTTCATGGCGCAATTGCAATGCAACTTGATTGCAACAATATTATTGCCAATTCCAACTTGCAGTCACACTGCATCGGAGTTACATAAATCCCCCCACTCAACGCATCTCTCTCACCAGCCACCACGAGCTGCCCTCCTGCCTTCTGTCTCCCCTTCCATTCCATTCACGACTACTAGTAGTCTGTGGCTGCTCGAAATTGTGCCTCAACTTGGAACTCTACGAAAGGTTACTATTCAAATATTCACAGGCCTTTAGTTGTCATGACTGGGCCTACAAACCCTAACCTCTCGCCTTCTGTCCCCCCCTTCCATCCTCTGTCCCTTTCCGTTAGAGGTGATGTTTTATGCCACCCCGACTACCGGTAGTCATGATTTAAAGTCTGGCAAAATGTCCAAGGCTGTGGGCCTTTAGGAGACAATACTATCGATTTCATACTTCCTGTTCTGAATGCCTTACCCACTGCTCTACATGGAGGTATGTGGCATGGTTGGAAGGCCTGTGGGTACACTGTTTTGTTCCATTTGATGAGTTTGGCAACTTCCTGCAGGAATGTAGGAACACTGACCACACAGACATCAGCTTGATTACAATGTGGGAGTAATGCCAATAACCTGGGTGTACAGAACCACTGACAAGCTACCTTCATCATTTTGTGCCACAGGATGCCATTGAGTGGAACAATTATTGCATGTACGATGTTGGGGGCACTTCGCCCCATTATAGGATCATTTCCGTATGATGCTTCCACTCAATGCCATGACTAATGAAGTACTTCGAAACAACGGCACAGGTGGTTACTTTGCAAACACAGGGTCCCATCTGCAGTCAGTTGTAGTGTTATTATCAAGCTGCAGACCTTCACTGTATCTTTCAGTTACATCCCCCCATGCCTCCATCCACATAGTAAGTGATACCACAACTTTCCACTCACTCCCTTCCTCTTATTCTCCAATTGTTCAATGCTGGCCACAATTTTGCTCATTGCAGGGCATGCTGATGGCTCGCACTTCCAACATTTCAAGCACACCTTCCACCAGTCATCTGACAAATGATAGCAGGTCGATTTGTGGCTTGGCTGCTTTGGTGGTCCTTGGAAAATACAACCCATGACACCTTGGTCTGTGCAGGCTGTATGGAATGGATATCTTCGCAAGAATAATTCCTGCATAAAACAATGTGTGATATATGTGAGTACTACATTCCACATGGTGGTACAATAGATGGATGATCACCAGCACTGTCATCCCAAATGCCCAGATGTCTGCTTCTCAAGTGGTCATCAACGTATCCAAACTCTCTGGTGCCAACCACTGCAATGAGCCACCATGGGGTGGGTTGACGCTGAGACTGGGTGGTGGATTGGACATGGACGATGTGAGTCGAAGTGAGGTTCAGTGGTGGAAACCAACCAAAACCAACACAAAAGACAAAAAGAGCGAGTGGTGGTGTGCCTATGTGGTACCCAGATGGTGGAACCTTTGATTGGGAAGGGTTTTTATGAGCTACAACACTCAAAGACAAGTGCTGAGGATTGGGGATGCTTCTGACGAAGAAGGAGCAGGAATGCGATAGAATGCGATAGAGTAGACTGCTGTCAGCCTACAGAAGGATGGATGACGACTTAATTCAATGTCCTAAGCTGCACAGAGCTCAGGGAGGGCTTGGAGTGAAGTATATTGGTGATAGATGAGGATAAGCAAAGTAGACGATAGTTAGACCCTTAATAAAGTCTCAACTATTGAAGCTTCTGAATGATTTACTGAGAGATGATAAATTGCGAGCAAGAGGGGCTCTCTGACATCTTCTTCCTTTTAGCTATCTAAGTACAGTGATTATATACAGTACAGGGGTGTTGCCTATGGAAAACAAGGTGCAAACACTTGGTAAGTGATTGGTAACTGATGAGTAAGGAATGTAAGTGGTGGGTAATCATCTTAGAAAGCATTGGTGAGCATTGGTAAGGATAAGTAAGCCAAAAAGCAAAGAATCAGTAAGCAAGGCCAAAAGACTGGTAAGTATTGGCAATGAGTGAGTCAAAGACAGTCAGGATGTCAAAGTATGAGTTAAGCAAAGCCAGAAACTGGGAAAGCGCACTGGAATTGCATTAGGGGGAGGCTGTGCATGTCACATCTCGAAGAGATTGCTTCTAGGCCAAGGTAGGATGACAGAGAGGCAGTGCTGATCTGATGCCAATATAGTACATCCAAAAGCAGACAGGGTGAGTCAGATGTCAACAGGGGTCAAGCTTTGGGGGTCTGGGGTGACAGGAGCATAGGGGATTGCAACTTTCCCCCCCTTACTGTCCTCTCAGCAAAGCAAGTAAAAACTTCATGAATGAGGCTCTGTTGGAGGAGAGGATGAAGGGGGAGCATCTTCTGCTGTATCTTGCAACAAGGAGGCAAGATGTGCATCATACTCGTCATGGATGCGATCAGGGAGAGTGGAGAACAGTAGATTATACTGTAGCTGTCGCAATTTTGGAAGAATGATGGATGAGACTGGTATGAAGATGTTGCAGGGAGCAGGGAGGAAGGATCCATATGCTTCTTGGACTGGATAGACTGAAATGATCACATAAGACCTTTCCAAGTGAATGACAGACCTGAGGCGACCAAAGAACATCCTCCTAGAGGTCATACTGACAAAAAGAACACACTGTCCAAGCTGGATGGGCTGAGAGGGGGCAGACAAGGATGGGATGTACCAGGATGCTTCAGGATGGAAGCTGGTAGGAACTCCTGGTAGATATACATAGCCATGGTCCCTAGCAAAGGGGACAAGTGAAATGATTGATGTGGAGGTGGCCATATCAGAAGAATTAGTGAAATGAGTGTCTTTTGGAGGGAGTGCTGTAGAAATGTGTGGAGTGTGCAAATCCTTTCCAATTTTGGAAGGTAGGATCGTGTGGCTGAGCACTACAAGCGAGTGTGGGAATGGTTTCGGTATCTGCAGAAATGGCAGAGATATGTCGAAAACCAGAATGCCATGCATGGGTGCTTAACAATTTTAACCAGCACTTAACTTGCTTTCTCCTTCTTTTTCTTTTCTTTGGCATTGACGACTCGTTCTTGTGCGAGGGATGACTGCTGGCATTTCTGGCTGTCCTTCCTCGCATGAGGGCTATGGTCTTCATCTCCATTCATCAGCTGCATCCATGTCCACCTCACCAAACACCTTTGGTGTGTGACAATGAGAGCCCAAAATCAGTTATGAGAGCATGACCCACTTTGGAAATCAGTACGTTCTCCTGGAGAATATTGCATTGGTTGTTCAAAAGATATACTCAGATGACTCAGATAACCAAGACTTACCCCCTTCAAATCTCCATGGATTATTACTGAATGGTGGCTGTGTAAGTAATTCAGCTCTTGGGCAATGTCCAAGAGCTGCACTACTGGGTTATCATCATGCATGGTTGATGTTAATGTTGGTGTACTAATGGTCGGGGATCCACAGCCACATCTCGCACATATTGATGTGCGTTACCTTGTTCCATCCACTCCGTCACCATTGATACTGTGTGGCCAAAGTTTGTCGTTATTCCTAGCAATGGAATGATGTTTTCGTGTTGAAGCTGTGACCAGATGTATATTTCATTGAGAGTATGCTGTGTGCTGGTGAGTGAAGTCACGAGTGTTTCTAAATGCCTTGACCTTTGTTATGCTCGCGACGAGTGACTTCGTCAAATGGACTAGGCACAAATGTCACGAGGGGAATCTACGGGCTGAACTTATTGTAACCCCTATGGCTCTGCTTGTTGTTGGCGAGTACTGACAGAGGTTCGTCCTACTGGCGAGTTCTTCTGAGATCACGATGGAGGAGGAACAAGGTACAAGTCAAAGATGATAGCTGAGTTGCAAGAAATTGAAAAACTGGGGATACAGCATACAGTACATCTACTTAAATACCTTTCCAAGGTTTGTACTGTACACACATCCACAGTTAGTCATAAACAAGTAAACGATGAAATAGAAACGAGTCATATGGTGTCAGTGTTACGCTCGACCAAAGTCAAGACATAGGGAGAGCTCGAATCGCAGACTAAGGTTTCTACTGAGCAATGGCTGCAGTAACCTCTGTAAACGACAGAGGATTTGAGGCAACGCTGGTAAGAGTGGTCCTTATGAGGGACACTGAGGGCGAAGTTCTGAGAATGCTGCTTATGATTGAGCAGCTCGAGTCTGGGTTTCCAGAACTTGAGCTGGCAGTTTAAATACTACACAGAAATGGACCATGAGGCGTCCGCATGTAACGAGGTAACTATGCCATTGGTTGAACAATGACGACACATGTCCTAAGCATGTATCGAGCCAGTAACGCTAGTGGTGGAAATAGAGAGCCATCGGATCAGAGAGAAGACGGCTCTAAAAGGAAACTAAGTCCAACAGATTACAAACAAGGTAAACGTACAGCAGAAAAGGAAAAGTTAGGGGTGAAACGTAACATTACCCCCTTTCTAAGTGTTGAAGTCCCCGACTTCAACTACTCTCCATAAGGCTCTCCGGTCATGTTACTGATGGCGGAGTTGTCGAAATCAAAATCATTGTCGTATAAATCGTTATCCTCGCTCCCAACGAGGGTACGATCATCTACCAGAGCGGGGGTAGCTATTCTGTCCCGTAAAGGACGACGAGGGCGTATGAAGGGACACTGGGCTTGAGTGTGTCCAGGACGAGTGGCGTGACAAAGGGGACACTCATAAAGTCCACAATTGACATGGATATGGTCGAGACGTCAGCAGACGTAACACGCTTGATGATAGCGTGGATCAGATGGAGTAAGAGGTCTATCAAACTCAGTCATGGCGTTTAACACAGGAGTCAGCGGCAACTGTGCAAGGGTTTCGACGATGTTTAACATGTAGTCGAGTTCAGCACGGGAGATGCCAAAGGCGGTCTCAGGATCTACTTCGGATGGGGAGTCATGAGACTCGCAGGGTTGAGGGTTGGGGCCTGACAAGCAGCAGGCATGAGGTCTGTCGGCTCTTCGGAGAGAGCGGGAGGAGTGGGAGGATGATGACGGTGATGATGCTGGAGGGGAGGATGACACGGAGGAGGCCGGAGGGAGGGTTGCAGTCGAGGGTCTTCTGGACCCCGGAGGAGGGGGAGCGATCAACGTAGGGTACTGTCAGACGTTGTAGATGAGGTCTGCGCCTCCCAAGACATCAAAGAGTTTAAGTAAAAGGGGAACCTGTTGGACAGCGATTTCATTTAGGATGGTACGAGCGGGGGATAGGAGGGGGTTCTGGCGGTTAACATAGCGGGAAAGTTCTTCAAGCCGAAGGGCTTGGATAGTTGCATGATACACAAGGTCAAGTGGAGAGTCTTCATCCACTTCATGGTAAACGGTGCCAATGACGGCAGGGTCAGTGACAAAGAGTCGGTAGGAAGCGATCATCTGATCACTGGCAGGTTGTCTCTGTCGACGAGCAAATGGGGTGTGGCAGCGAGAGGGTTCACGGGGGTAGGTGTAACGATGAGGAGGCATTTCAAGAGTGATGTTTCTGACAGTACGAGTGGAGTGTCGAGTGGGTTGTTTCTTAGGGGGAAAGTCTCTGGGGAACCATTTCTTATAGGCGGAGAGCGTATCATCTGCATGTTCAAGGTGTGATTCTTTTTGCCATGAGTTTTCGGAAGAAGGGTAACCTTTCCATTTGATTAAGAAGGCGTGTCCGTGGCCGGACCTTTTATGGCCGACTATCGCCTCAATCTCGTATTCCTCCTCCTCGTTGATAAGGTCAGGTGGTGGAGCTGGGAAGTTCGGTCCGTGAACGTTATTTTCGCGATAGGGTGATAAGAGGGAAGCATGGAAGATGTTATGAATCTTCCATCATGCGGGGATTGTGAGGCAATACGTGATCGGGGATAGGACGTCGGAAACAATGAAGGGTCCTTCTCGTTTTGGTGCGAGCTTCCTATTTTCATAGGAACATTTCAAATTTCGTGCTTCTAGCCAAACCTTATCACCCTTCTGGAATGGGGTGAAGGGTCGTGACAAGCGGTCTTTCATAGTTTTTCTGGCTAGATCATGGGCCGCAAGGGCTTCTTCTCTAGCCTTTCTGAGTTCATCGAGTCTAGACTCGACAGCGGGAAGGTGGGTTTCTGCGATCAGGGACGGAAGGGGTTTCGGTTCATAGCCGTACATGAGGTAGAACGGCGATTGATGTGTGACAGAGTGTGGGCGATGGTTATGCGCGAACTCGGCCATTGGTAGGTTGTTTACCCATGAGGTGGGGTCATTTTGGCAAAAGATGTGGAGATAAGTCTCCACTTCTTGGTTTACGTGTTCCATTTCTCCATCGGTCTGTGGGTGATATGCCGTTGACAGGGCAAGGGAATACCCCAAGAGGGAAGCAAGTTCTTTTGCAAAGGTGGAGGCGAATTGAGGGCCTTGATCTGATATGATTTTGTCGTACAACCCAAAGTGGGAGTAGACTTTCTTGAAAAACAATGCTGCGATATCGGCAGCAGAGGCAGTTTTCTTCGTGGGTGATAAAATTACCCCCTTTGTAAGCCCATGGTCTACCACGACCAAAAGGGAATCATAGCCATGTGACACCGGTAAGTCAGTGACCAGATCGCAAGAGATCTGTTGGAAGGGGCGGGTCAAGGTGGAGAGGATAGGCATAAGGGGTGGTGTCGTTGGGTGTGTATTAACTTTGTTCTGTTGGCAGGTAGCGCAGCCTTCTACATATTTTCGGACAAAGGACGCGAGTCCAGGCCACCAGAACTCGGATGAGACGAGCTGTCGAGTTTTCAGGACACCAGGGTGTCCGGTAGAGGGATGGTCATGGTGGTTGGACACGACGGTCCAGCGGAGGGTAGGGTCATTGGGAATGTACACCTGGTCTTTGTAAAGTAACACTCCATTGTCAAACCTCCAATCAGAGAGATGGGATTTAAACAGGAGTGGCATGTCGACGTTTTCAATGGCACGAAGTGCCGTTTGGACTACGGGGTCCGTCATGGAGGATGACGCAACCTTCTGAGTAAGATTGGTGTCAATAAGATTGACAAACAGGGTCAGTGGAAGGAGGGTAACTCCTTTGTTATCTTCATCATTTTCGGGGATATGATCGGGTTGGCGGGAGAGTGCGTCTGGTGCAGCCAGGTCTTTGCCTGGGACATGTTCCAACTGCAGATCGAAGTCTGCGAGATCGAGAAGCCAGCAAGCCTGGCGATGGTTCAGGTTTTGTGGGGCCTTGAAGTACGTCAGATTTTTATGATCCGTGAAGACCTTAACCGGGAACGGGGATCCATGGAGATAATGTCTCCAGGACTTCAATGCTCGGATAACTCCAAGTAATTCTCTGTCATATATGTCGTAGTTTTGTTCTGCGGGGTTAAACGACTGGGACAGAAAGGCACAGGGTTGCCATTGTCCATTCGAATCTTCTTGAAGGAGGATGCCTCCCGTTGCATACTTGGATGCATCAGTTGTGATTGCGAATGGTTGAGAGGTGTCAGGCATTTGGAGTGTGGGTTGTGCCACGAAGATTCTTTTGAGAAGATCAAAAGTGTCCTGGCATTTCTTAGACCAACTCCAATCGACTGTTTTCTTGGTGAGGTCGATGAGTGGTCGTGCAATGTCCGAGTAGTAGGGGACAAATCTTCTATAAAAGTTTGCGAATCCTAAAAAGGATCGCACATCCTTGACCTTCTTTGGGACGGGCCAATTGGCAATGCCCTGGACTTTGACAGGGTCCATGGCAACAGTGTTCTCTTTGATGATCATTCCGAGGTATTCGACCTCGGTCAGATCAAAGTGACATTTTTCCAACTTTAGAGGGAGAGAAAGTTCTCTCATTCGTTCGAGGACACGGCGGGTTCTTTGTTTGTGTTCTTTGGGGTCGTTTGAAAAGATGAGGAGGTCATCCATGTAGACGACCAACCATCCTTCAGCAATCATGTCTCGGAAGGAGTCATTCATGAATCGCTGGAAGGTGGCGGGGGAATTGCACAGTCCGAAGAACATAACAGTTGGTTCAAAGAGACCTTTGTGCGTGATGAATGCGGCCTTCCACTGGTCTCCTTCTTTGATTCGAACATTGTTATAGCCAGACCTGACGTCCATCTTTGTAAAGATAGAGGCTCCCTTCAACCTGTCTACGAGGTCTGAAATGAGGGGAAGGGGATATGCATCCTTCACCATATTCTTGTTTAGGTACCTGTAGTCTTGGCAAGGGCATAAGGAGCCATCTTTCTTTCCTACAAAGAAGAAAGGGGCGGCTTGGGGGGACTTCGAAGGGCAAATCTTTCCTTCTCGAAGGTTTTCTTCAATGAATTTCTCTGCGGACTCTCGTTCAGAGGGAGAGAGTGGATATGCTTTAGCCACTTTGGGGACAAAGTCCTCTACAAGGTTTATGGCATGGTCATATGGTCGTGATGGAGGTAAAACTCCATCAGAGGGTTTCTCAAAAACCGAGGCAAAGTCTTTGTACTCTTCAGGGAGGACAGCCTTCAGTTTCTTCTTGTGTTCTTCCTGGGCTAGTTCTGTAGCTGTGGTGATCTTTCGAAGAAGACTATTGTTGGGATTAATCTTCTTTGCTTCTTCGACGAGTTTTCCGACTGACATCACGAAGTGTGCTCGGATGGTTTCATCCTCTGGTTCTTCATAATCCATGAACTTGTTTATCCCTTTCTTTTCTGCAGGGGACACAAGATTCACGGTTGATTCTTCGATGGTAACAGAAGAGACGTTGCGTCTCAATTCCTTTGATCTATCGGTTTTCTCATCGATAGATAACATGCCCATCCTCCAATTCATGATAGGGTTGTTTTCTTGGAGCCAGGGAAGACCCAAAATGACGTTTTCCGTTCCACAATTGATGACATGGAAAAAGGACTGGTGAATGAGTCCTTTAACCTTGAAGTAGAGAGTGGCAGAAAACAGTATTCTTCCTTTTGAGTTTTGGGTTCCATTGGCATTTTTAGCGAGGATGGGTTCGGCGAGTTGTTGAGTGGGGATTCGGTGCTTTCGCACAAAACCCCAGTCGATGCAAGAAATTTCTGCTCCGGAGTCAACCAGAGTGGTAGTGTTGATGACTTTCTGAGTAGTTTCTGATGCGTAAAGGGAGATGGGAATCTGCATAGTACGTTCTGGTGTAGATGTTACAAGTACAGGCGCAACAGAAACTAAACTGTCCTTAGTTTGGGGAACATCTGGCGTCAACACAGAGTTCCCATTCAAAAATCCTTTCCAAGGGCCCTAGTGATGTTTACCAAAGCGATGGATGGGCCAGCAACTTTTTCTTCATCATTGCTTTCTTCTACCTCCACAATTTTGCAGATTTTCTTCACTTTCTTTTGGGGAGTTTTCCCTTTGTCTGGACATTCTCGGGAGAGATGTCCCTTGTTCCCACAACCGAAACATCTTCCTTCTTTGATGTGACGGTCTCGTTCTTCTTTGGAGAGTCTCACTCCATCCACGTCCATAGCGTTTGGATCTTTTTCTTCAGCAAAATTGTTCCTAGGGTGGAACGTTTTCTTTTCTTTTCTTCCTGAGATTTCATTAACCTTTCTCCATTTGGCGTCAAACTTCTGCGCTTGGGTGTACCACTCGGTAATCTTGGTGGGGGTGGTTTCCATCATGTGAATCCTGTTCGTGATGAAAGGTTTGAGTCCTTGGGAAAAGAACTCGATCAAGGCGACATCTTCGGTGATGGTTGAGTCAGCTGCAGCGGTCCAGAAGTCGGTGATATACTGTTCCACCGAATCTTTTTGTTTCAGGGTTCGCAATTTGGCGATAGCAGTACCTGCAGTGTCGGTGGAGGTGAACAATGCTTTGAAATCTTTTATAAAATCGGCAAAGGTGCCGAAACTTGGGGGGTTCTTTTCCAGAGATGTTTTCTGGAAGGTGGCAGCCCAGGAGCGGGCGACATCTTTCTTCATATACGACAGGGCATAGACCACCTTTTTGGTGTCGGTGTCGTATAGTTCTTCATTTACCAAGAGATAGGTCTGTATGGAGTACAGCCAGCTCATGGCATTCTTCTGGTTTCCATCAAAATCAGATGGAGCACCGATCTTCAGTTCAGTGGCTTTGGTGGCATTGCCAACCGGTGCCTTCGACGATGAGCCAGACATCGTAATCTGTGGTGGGGACGGAGGTGCAGGGAAGAGTGGTGGGGGACTCGGTTGGATGGGGGTACCAAGCGACACGAGTGACTGGGAGAAAAGGTTCGAGAGAATTCCAGAGGTGAAACCTCTATCTGGCTGTTCGGGTTCGTTGGAGGAGGTGTCAGTGACGGTACTCTCCTGTTCCTCGTCAGATGATGATTCTTCACGAGTGGGTCGCAACGGCGCCCAACGTCGGTTGTTTCGGGGGTTCGTGGTGGTTCACTAAGCAGTGACTGATTCGGCCAAAGGCTGTAGACTTGAGCTTTTGTTACGCTCGACCAAAGTCAAGACATAGGGAGAGCTTGAATCGCAGACTAAGGTTTCTACTGAGCAACGGCTGCAGTAACCTCTGTAAACGACAGAGGATTTGAGGCAACGCCGGTAAGAGTGGTCCTTATGAGGGACACTGAGGGCGAAGTTCTGAGAACGCTGCGTATGATTGAGCAGCTCAAGTCTGGGTTTCCAGAACTTGAGCCGGCAGTTTAAATACTACACAGAAACGGACCATGAGGCATCTGCATGTAACAAGGTAACTATGCCATTGGTTGAACAATGACGACACATGTCCTAAGCATGTATCGAGCCAGTAACGCTAGTGGTGGAAATAGAGAGCCGTCGGATCAGAGAGAAGATGGCTCTAAAAGGAAACTAAGTCCAACGGATTACAAACAAGGTAAACATACAGCAGAAAAGGGAAAGTTAGGGGTGAAACGTAACAGTCAGTGATGGGGGCAGGGAAGAAAGCAATGGCTAAACCAGCTGCGGGCGCAGTCTGCAGCAAGGAGCCCTGACACCAAACTAAGAAGTAAACATTAAGGCATCATAAACGAGTCAGACAGAGCTCGGAAGGAGGAAGTAAACACAAATGAAATATACATCCATCAGCTGCAGGTGCAGCTGCGAGTCAGAGTGACAACGGTGTATGCAGCATCAGTTGGTATTGGAAATACCACCAGTGCCAGCGATCTGAAGGCTCTAGAAGCCAACAGACTGAGGATGACCATGGTGAGGACAAGCAACACGACGAGGCATGTGACACACGTGACTTGGCAATTTAGGGGAAACTGGCAAAAAAGGAAAGACATGTTAGGCGTGCATAACATCACCCCCCCTCTAAGGTCCTCAGACCCTTGAGGACTGGCAACATGCACTGGATGGGCCGGGCATAGGAGGGCGATGGGAGTGGGTGCAGGAAGTGATGGGTGGCGAAGGTGGTGGTGGCAGTGAGCTCGAGGCGGTGGGAGGAGTCCAACGAGAGCCCCTTCCATTTTGGCAGGACCAGTGTCCCAAGTGATGGCACTGGTAGCACACGTGGGGGTACAAGGGGTGTCCCTCAGGGACTGGAGCTTGACCTCCGAGATAGTAGCGAAGTTGATGTTCAGGGATGGGGACAAAGGGAGCTGCAGGAAGACAGTCAGTGGTGTAGATAGCATTATGGTAATCTTTGCTGAGTCCACTCCACATAACATTCTGGAGAAGGGCCTCCCAAGCAGACCTGTTAGCAGCCATCCCGAGCCGTCGACCAACTTCTTTAAAAACCGTCACATTATCCATAAACTCCAAAGGTGGGTCCCACCGGACCTCCTGATCTGCGGTTGGCTTCATTTCAGGGATCACTGGCTGTTCTTTAGGCTTGATCCATTCAAGAAGCCAAGAAGTGGTCGGGGCAAGGAACTCCCCAACCTGCCAATCATGAAGGTGGTGATAGGTGCCACCAGTGACAGCTTCTAAAACATCTGTGTACCCCTTTTCCAGCATTGAGATCATAATGACCTTGGCCAGTGGGGCAGTTCCTGACAACTGGGCAGTTCGAATCTTGTTGGTAGCCTTCCCGATCATGTCTGCTGCTCGGTAGATTCCAGACAACAACCCAAAATACTTAACTTGTTCCAGTGTACACCTGTCAATGTTGTCCCTGTTGTTGAAGACGTCAAGTGACCTAACAATGTCCAGGTAGTCACTTGCTGTGACTGGTAGTCACAGCTTGTCATCCCTGGCAAGGGCAACTGAGGTGAGCAGGTCAAGTGCTGCGTTTCTGGAGGCGACGGGTTTGGGGCGAATGTTGGAAGAGCCAGAAGCATCAGTGGGAGGGGTGACGGTTGCTCTATGATTGGTGTCATGGTGAGGGACCTCTTTAGCTTTTCCCTTTCCTGGTTGCTTACTGTCCCCATCGACAGGGACTCTGGGCTTTGGGGCTGGTACTTGGCAGACCAAGAAGGCCTGTTGTGGATGCAGTCGGAGAGGGCGGGTGACAGGGGTCAGTACCTCCCACTGCGAGATGAGGGACAAGGAGTCTGACTCAGGAATGCAGGAGGTGGTGGATGGGGGAGGGGAGTAGCGATAGCAGGCGACAGGTGGGACGAGAAGGTCATCCCTGTCAGCTGCAGGGTTGTAAACAGATTCTCCAAGAAAGTTGGCATAGTCATTTTCAGTGTTGATAGATCAAGGGGAGTCCATTAATTTCTGAGGTGATGGGCGAGTTTGTACTGATCGAGGGCTTCAGACGCATGGTCTTTTATATGTTCTTCAGGTTCCCACATATTGGACAAATGCGGGAAACCTTTCCACTTGACCAAGTACCTGCGCTGTCCCCTACGACCATCAGTTTTGTGATTCAGTATCGCCTCGACCTCCCACTCGATTTCATCATCCACCAACTCGGGCAGGGGTGCTGTGGGTGCAACCCCATACACCTCATTTTTGACATAGGGGAAGATACAGGATGCATGGAACACCGGATGAACCTTCCAAGTTGCTGGAAGATCCAATCGGAAGGCAACAGGTGACACAACCTGAGTCACTTTGAAAGGTCCAAGGCATTGGGGTGCAATCTTGTCACACTGGTTTTTGATCCTAAGATGGCCGATGTCTAAGAGGACTTGATCTCCAACCTTGGGCAGTTCATAGGTTCCTTTGCTGCATGAATGCATCAATTCCTGTGCTTTCTTGTGAGCAAGAATTGTGACATCCCAACTTGATGCGAGTTGTTCCAGTCTTTCGTTGATGGATGGGACTGGAGTAAGGCATTTTTCAGGATAGGGGGAAGGGTCATAGCTGAGTATAAGCGAGAACAGAGTCATTTTGTGCATGGAGTGGATCCTAGAATTGTGAGCAAACTTGGCTGAAGGGAGTTTTGCTGCCCACGAGTTGGGGAACTCGGAGCAATAGAGGTGAAGGTACCCTTCGACTTCCTGATTCACCCATTCACTCTCTCTGTTAGTCTGGGGGTGGTAATCTGTACTTAGCTTTGTCTTGACCCCTATCACTTTGTACAGCTCCTTCGTAAACAAAGAAGTGAATTGTGGGCCATGATCTGAGATTACTGACTCCGGCACTCCAAAGTGGGAATAAATGAACTGATGGAAGAGCCAGGTGATCCCAACAGAGTCAATTGTTTTATGACACGGAATGAACAGGGCGGCCTTTGTAAGGCCCTGATCGACAACCGTGAGAATGGAGTCATACTTCTGTTCTCCTGAGACTGGGAGATCCGTGATGAGATCCATAGACACCTGTTGGAATGGGAATACAGTTTTAGGGGTATTGTGAGGAGTTACAGGTGGTGTCGGTGGGTGTGTAACAACCTTCATGGTCTGGCAGAGTGGGCATCCTGTGATGTAAGCTTTGATATCCTTTCCCATACCTTCCCACCATACTTCCTTCCTCATCTTATTGAACATAGCCTTCTGTCCAGGATGTCCAGTGGATTCATGGTCGTGATAAGATCGCTGTTACGTTTCACCCCTAACTTTTCCTCTTTTGTTGTACGTTTACATTACTTTTGATCCATTGGACTCAGTTTCCTTTTAGAGCCGTCTTCTCTCTGGTCCAACAGCTCTCTATTTCCACCACTGGCATTACTAGCTTGTTACATGCTTAGGACATGTGTCGTCGTTGTTCAACCAATGGCGTAGTTACCTCAGTACATGCGGACGCCTTGTGGTCCGTTTCCTTGTAGTATTTAGACTGTCGGCTCAAGTCCTGGAAACCCAGACTTGAGCTGCTCAATCATACACAGCGTTCTCAGAACTTCGCCCTCAGTGTCCCTAACAAGGACCACTCTTACCGGCGTTGCCCTAAATCCTCTGTCATTTACAGAGGTTACTGCAGCCGTTTGCTCAGTAGAAACCATAGTCTGCATTTGAGCTCTCCCTACGCCTTGACTTTGGTCGAGCATAACAAAAGCTCAAGTCTACAGCCTTTGGCCGAAATGGTCACTGCTTAGTGCACCACCACAAACCCCCGAAACAACCAATGTTGGGCACCGTTGCGACCCACTTGCGAAGAATCATCATCTGACGAAGAACAGGAGAGCACTGTCACAGACACCTCCTCCAACGAACCTGAACAACCGGATAGAGGCTTTACCTCTGGTATCCTCTCGAACCTTTTCACCCAGTCCCTCGCATCACTCGGTACTCCAATCCCACCAGTACCTGCCACACTTCCTACTCCCCTGAACCAACCACAGAATACGATGTCCAGTTCATCGTCGAAGGGAACGACTGCCGTCACTGGAGTCAAACCCACAGAATTGAAGATCGGTGCTCCCTCTGAATTTGATGGAGACCAGAAGAATGCCATGAGTTGGCTGTACTCTGTACAGACCTACCTTTTGGTAAACGAAGAACTGTACGACACTGACACCAAAAAGGTCGTTTATGCATTGTCATACATGAAGAAGGGTGTTGCCTGTTCCTGGGCTGCCACCTTCCAGAAGGTATCTCTGGAAAAGATCCCCCCGAGTTTCGGTACCTTCGCCAATTTTATGAAAAGTTTCAAAGAATCTTTCACCTCCGCAGACACCACGGGTACTGCCATCGCCAAGCTATGTACCCTAAAGCAGAAAGAATCGGTCGAACAATACATCACCGATTTCCGAACCACTGCCGCCGACTCTACCATCACGGAAGACGTCGCCTTGATCGAGTTCTTCTCACAAGGACTCAAACCTTTCATCGCGAACCGAATCCACATGATGGAGACCACCCCACTAAGATTGAAGGATGGTACACCCAGGCGCAGAAATTTGACGCCAAGTGGAGAAAAGTCAACGAAATCTCGGGAAGGAAAGAAAAGAAAATGTTCCACCCTAGGAACAGTTTTGACGAAGAAAAAGATCCAAACGCTATGGACGTGGATGGAGTGAGACTCTCCAAAGAAGAACGAGACCGTCACATCAAAGAAGGAAGATGTTTCGGTTGCGGAAATAAAGGACACCTCTCCCAAGAATGTCCAAACAAAGGGAAGACTCCCCAAAAGAAAGTCAAGAAAATCCGCAAAATTGTAGAAGTAGAGGAAAGCGACGATGAAGAAAAAGTCACTGGCCCATCCATCGCTCTGGTAAACTTCGCTAGAGCCCTTGGAAAGGATTTTTGAAAGGGAACTCTGCGTTGATGCCAGATGTTCCCAAAACTAAGGACAGTCTAGTTTCTGTTGCTCCTGTACTTGTAACGTCTACACCAGAACGTACTATGCAGATTCCCATTTCCCTCTATGCATCAGAAACTACCCTGAAAGTCGTCAACACTACCGCTCTGGTTGACTCTGGAGCAGAAATTTCTTGCATCAACTGGGGTTTTGTACGAAAGTACTGAATCCCCATTCAGCGCCTCGCTGAACCCATCCTCGCCAAAAATGCTGATGGAACCCAGAACTCAAAAGGAAGAATATTATTTTCCGCCACTCTCTACTTCAAAGTTAAAGGACTCGTTCACCAGTCCTTTTTCCATGTCATCAACTGTGGAACGGAAAATGTTATTCTAGGTCTCCCCTGGCTTCAGGAAAACAATCCTGTCATGGACTGGAGGATGGGCACGCTCTCTATCAACGAGAAAACCGATAGATCGAAAGAAATGAGACGCAACATCTCTTCCATTGCTGTCGAAGAGCCAACCATGAACCTTGTAACCCCTGTTGAAAAGAAAGGGATAAACAAGTTCATGGACTATGAAGAACCAGAAGATGAAACCATCTGGGCACACTTTGTGATGTCGGTTGGAAAACTCGTCGATGAAGCCAAGAAGATCAACCCCAATAATAGTCTTCTTCGAAAAATCACCACAGCTATGGAATTAGCCCAAGAAGAACACAGAAAGAAACCGAAGGCTGTCCTTCCTGAAGACTACAAAGACTTCGCCTCAGTTTTCGAAAAACCCTCCGATGGAATTTTACCTCCATCATGACCATATGACCATGCCATAAACCTTGTAGAGGACTTCGTCCCCAAGGTGGCCAAGGCATACCCTCTCTCTCCCTCTGAGCAAGAGTCCGCAGAAAAGTTTATTGAAGAGAACCTTTGAGAAGGAAAGATCCGCCCCTCGAAGTCTCCCCAAGCCGCCCCCTTCTTCTTCGTAGGAAAGAAGGATGGCTCCCTACAACCCTGCCAAGACTACAGGTATCTGAACAAGAATACGGTGAAGGATGCATATCCCCTCCCCCTCATTTCAGACCTTGTAGACAAACTAAAGGGAGCCTCCATCTTCACAAAGATGGATGTCAGGTCTGGCTACAACAATGTCCGAATTAAAGAAGGAGACCAGTGGAAAGCCGCTTTCATTACACATAAAGGTCTCTTTGAACCAACCGTCATGTTCTTTGGGCTATGCAACTCCCCTGCCACCTTCCAGTGCTTCATGAATGACTCCTTCCAAGACATGATTGCTGAAGGATGGTTGGTCGTCTACATGGATGACCTCCTCATCTTCTCAAATGACCCTGAAGAACACAGACAAAGAACCCGCTGTGTCCTCGAAAGAATGAGAGAGCTTTCTCTCCCTCTGAAGTTGGAAAAATGTCATTTCGATCTTGCCGAAGTGGAATATCTTGGCATGATTATCAAGGAAAACACTGTTGCCATGGACCCCGTCAAGGTCCAAGGCATTGCTGACTGGCCTGTCCCAAAAAAGGTCAAGGATGTGCGATCCTTTTTAGGATTCACAAACTTTTACAGAAGATTTGTCCCCTACTACTCGGACATTGCACGACCACTCATTGACCTCACTAAGAAAATGGTCGATTGGAGTTGGTCTAAGAAATGCCAAGATGCCTTTGATCTTCTCAAAAGAATCTTCATGGCACAACCAACTCTTCGAATGCCCGACACCTCTCGGCCATTCGCGATTACCACAGACGCGTCCAAGTACACAACGGGAGGAATCCTCCTTCAAGAAGATTCGAATGGACAGTGGCAACCTTGTGCCTTCTTGTCCCAATCGTTTAACCCTGCAGAGAGAAACTACGACATTTACAACAGAGAACTGCTAGGAGTTATTCAAGCGTTGAAATCTTGGAGACATTATCTCCATGGATCCCTGTTCCCGGTTAAGGTTTTCACCGATCATAAAAACCTGACATATTTCAAAGCACCACAAAACTTGAACTGTTGCCAAGCTTGATGGCTCCTCGACCTTGCAGACTTCGATCTGCAACTAGAACACATCCCAGGAAAAGACCTGGCAGCACCTGATGCACTCTCCCACCGCCCTGACCATGTCCCCGATGATGACGAAGACAATAAAGGAGTTACACTCCTGCCCCAGACCCTATTCGTCAGTCTTATCGACACCAACCTTACCAAAAAGGTCGCATCCTCTTCTGAGAAAGACCCGGTCGTCCAAACGGCACTTCATGCCATAGAAAACATTGATATGCCGCTTCCATTCAAATCACACCTCTCCGACTGGAAATTTGAAAGCGGAGTTCTACTCTACAGAAATAGGGTGTACATCCCTGACAACCCCACCCTCCGAAGGACCATTGTATCCAACCACCATGACCACCCCTCCGCTGGACACCCTGGTGTCCTGAAAACCCAACAACTCGTTTCTTCTGAATTTTGGTGGCCTGGACTTGTGTCCTTTGTCCAGAAATACATTGAAGGCTGTGCTGTGTGCCAGCAAAATAAAGTAAATACTCACCCCACGACACCACCCCTTATGCCTATTGCCTCCACCTCGACCCGTCCCTTCCAACAGATCTCTTGTGATCTAGTCACCGACCTGCCTGTGTCTAACGGTTATGATTCCCTCTTGGTTGTGGTAGACCATGGGCTTACAAAGGGGGTGATTTTGTCACCCACAAAGAAAACCGCCTCTGCTGCTGACATCGCAGCACTGTTTTTCAAAAAGGTCTACTCCCGTTTCGGGTTGTACGATAAAATTATATCAGATCGAGGACCTCAGTTCGCCTCCGCCTTTGCAAAAGAACTCGCTTCCCTTTTGGGATACTCCCTTGCCCTGTCAACGGCATATCACCCACAGACCGACGGAGAAACTGAATGCGTAAACCAAGAAGTGGAGACCTATCTCCACATCTTTTGCCAAAATGACCCCACCTTGTGGGTAAACAACCTACCAATGGCTGAATTCACGCACAACCATCGCCCACACTCCGTCACCCATCAATCTCTGTTCTACCTCATGTATGGATATGAACCAAAACCCCTTCTGTCCCTGATCACGGAAACCCACCTTCCCGCCGCCGAGTCTAGGCTCGAAGAACTCTGAAAAGCTAGAGAGGAAGCCCTTGCGGCCCATGATCTAGCCAGAAAAACTATGAAAGACCGCTCGTCACGACCCTTCACCCCATTCCAGAAAGGTGATAAGGTTTGGCTAGAAGCACGGAATTTAAAATGTTCCTATGAGAATAGAAAGCTCGCACCCAAACGAGAAGGACCCTTCACGATCTCTGACGTCCTATCTCCGATTACATATCGCCTTGCGATCCCCGCACGATGGAAGATCCATAACGTCTTCCATGCTTCCCTCTTATCACCCTATCGTGAAAATGACGTTCACGGACCGAACTTCCCAGCTCCACCACCTGACCTTATCAACGAAGAGGAAGAATACGAAGTTGAGGCGATAGTTGGCCATAAAAGGTTCGGCCGCGGACACGCCTTCTTAATCAAATGGAAGGGTTACCCTTCTTCCGAAAACTCATGGCAGAAAGAATCACACCTTGAACATGCGGATGATACGCTCTCCGCCTATAAGAAACGGTTCCCCAGAGACTTTCCCCCTCAGAGACAACCCACTCGATGCTCCACTCGTACCATCAGAAACGTCACTCTCGAAATGCCCCCTCGTCGCTACACTTACCCTTGCGAACCCTCTCGCCGTCACATTCCGTTTGCTCGACACCAACGTCAGCCCGCCAGCGATCAGATGATCGCTTCGTATCGACTCTTTGTTGCTGATCCTGCCGTCATTGGCACTGTTTACCACGAGGTAGACAAAAAC
The DNA here is from genome assembly GCA_024663395.1 of Pisolithus tinctorius. NCBI lineage: Eukaryota > Fungi > Basidiomycota > Agaricomycetes > Boletales > Pisolithaceae > Pisolithus > Pisolithus tinctorius. Next base: position 270,938 of record JANFAH010000036.1, read on the forward strand.
TCCCTGCTGGACCTCGTGTATCATGCTACTATCCAAGCCCTTCAGCTAGAAGAACTTTCCCGCTATGTTAACCGCCAGAACCCCCTTCTATCCCCCGCTCGCACCATCCTGAATGAAATCGCCGTCCAACAAGTTCCCCTTTTACTTAAACTTTTTGATGTCTTAGGAGGTGCAGACCTCATCTACAATGTCCGACAGTACCCTACGTTGATCACTCCCCCTCCTCCTGGGTCTAGAAGGCCCTCAACTGCAACCCTCCCTCTGGCCTCCTCTGTGTCGTCCTCCCCTCTGGCATCGTCACCATTGTCGTCCTCCCACTCTTCCCGCTCTCTCCGAAAAGCCGATAGACCTCGTGCCTGCTGCTTGTCAGGCTCTAACCCTCAACCCTGCGAGTCTCATGACTCTCCGTCTGAAGTAGACCCCAAGACCGCCTTTGGCATCTCCCGTGCTGAACTCGACTACACGTTAAATATCGTCGAAACCCTTGCACAGTTGCCACCAACCCCTGTGCTGAATGCCATGACAGAGTTTGATAGACCTCTTACTCCGTCTGATCCACGCTATCGTCAAGCGTGTTACGTCTGTCACCGCCTCGGCCACATCCGCGTCAATTGTGGACTGTATGAATGTCCCCTTTGTCATGCCACTCGACCCAGGCATACGCAGGCCCAGTGCCCTTCTATACGCCCTCATCGTCCTTTGCAGGACAGAATAGCTACCCCCGCCCTGGTAGATGATCGTACCCTCGTTGGGAGCAAGGACAATGACTTGTACGACAACAATTTTGACTTTGATGACTCCACCATCAGCAACATGACCAGAGAACCTTACGGAGAGTAGTTGAAGTCGGGGACTTCAATGCTTAGAAGGGGGGTAATGTTACGTTTCACCCCTAACTTTTCCTCTTTTGTTGTACGTTTACGTTACTTTTGATCCATTGTGAGTCAAAGTGTGGAAAGGTGGTGAAAACCAACCAAAACCAACACAACAGACAAATGTAGAGCGAGTGGTGGTGTGCCTCCGCGGAACCTGGAGGGCAGAAACCTGAATGTGGGGGGGGAACTTCAAGGAGAGGTGCTCCTGGCACAAGTCGTCGACGAGTTACACAGGAGAAGATGAATGAGTGATGATTGGATGGGGAATGCTGAACAGAGTGAAGGTGTTCAGCCGAAAGGTACTTCAAGTAATGGACTTCAAGGAAACGTGCTCCTTGCACAAGTCGATGACGAGTTATGCAGGAGTGGGAGGATGACTAAGCAAGACTTGCTGACTAAGTGTGGATGGAGCTTCAGATAATGAATGGTGGTAGATAGACTCTTCCGAATGAGCCTCAACTACCAAGTATATGAATGATGACAGATAGACCCCTTCGTGGAGCCTCAACTGTTGACGACAAGATAGGCACTGAACTGATTGCTGGACTTCTTCTGAATTGATTCTGATTGATTGTGGGTAGCTAAGTACATGGGGGTTTATATACTGAGGGGGGAGCACAGCTTGTGACAAACAAGGCACAAACACTTGGTAAGTAATGAGTAAGGACTGAGTAATCATGATGAGTAAGCGAGAAATGAAAAGTAAGCAAGCAAAGAAGATTGGTAAGTATTGGCAATGAACGAGTCAAGGATAGTCAAAATATCACAAAACGAGTCAAACAGAATCAGAAACTGAGTAAGCACACTGATATCACATTAGGGGGTGGCGATGCAAGTTAGATCTCGGCAGAGACATCTCTAGATCCAAAGATGGCCTGACAGATGGACAGTGTTTCCAGATAGGGAAGTATTAATTCCAGAATTGAAGGGCATGAGTCAGGTGTCAAAGGGGGCTAGGGTGTTGGGGGTCTGTGGGGCAATGAGAGCATACGCGATTGCGTCTCCCACCCTTCCATCCTCTCAGCAAAGTTAACAAAAACTTCATGAATGGGGCTCTGATGGAGGAGGAGGAGAAGGGGGAACATCTTCTGCTGGATCTTGCAGTAAGAAGGCAAGATGCATGTCATACTCGTCATGAATGTGATCAGGGAGGCTGGAGGACAGTAGATTATACTGCAGCTGTCGCAATGCGGGAAGAATGATGGACAAGACTGGAATAAAGACGGTGCAAGGAGCAGGGAGGAACAATCCATATGCTTCATCAACCGGGGAGACTGAAATGACCACATAAGACCTTTCTAACTGAGTGACAGACCTGAGGCGACCAAAGAATGTCCTTCTGGAAGTCATACTGACAAGGAGAACACGCTGACCAAGCTGCATGGGATGAGATGGGGCTGACAATGACGGGATGAACCAGGGGGCTTCAGGATGGAAGCTGGTGGGAATGCCTGGCAGATATACGTAGCCACTGTCTCTGGCAAATGAGACAAGCAAGATGATCAATGAAGAGGTGGCCATGATTGATGGACTTAGCGAAATGAGCATCTGATGGATGGAGTGCTGTAGAAACGCGCAGGGTGCGAGGATCCTCTCCAAATTTGGAAGGAAGAATCGTGGGGCTGAGCACTTTAAGCGAGCATGGGAATGGAGTCGATATCTTTGGAAATGGTGGAGATACGACAAAAACCGGAATGCCGTACATGGGCACTAAAAACCTTTAATGTGCGCTTAACTCGCTTCCTCTTTTCTCTTTAGCACTGATGACTCGTTCTTGTGCGAAGGATGACTGTTAATGTCTGACAGTCTTTCTTCACATGAGGCCTTTAGTCTTCATCTGCATGCTTGGGCATTGTGCGCAACTCATCAACGAGTTAGGCAGAGTCAGCTGTAACCATGTCCACAACACCTTTGGTGTGTGACACCGTTGGACTCAGTTTCCTTTTAGAGCCATCTTCTCTCTGGTCCAACAGCTCTCTATTTCCACCACTGGCATTACTAGCTCGTTACATGCTTAGGACGTGTGTCGTCGTTGTTCAACCAATGGCGTAGTTACCTCAGTACATGCGGACGCCTTGTGGTCCGTTTCCTTGTAGTATTTAGACTGTCGGCTCAAGTCCTGGAAACCCAGACTTGAGCTGCTCAATCATACACAGCGTTCTCAGAACTTCGCCCTCAGTGTCCCTAACAAGGACCACTCTTACTGGCATTGCCCTAAATCCTCTGTTGTTTACAGAGGTTACTGCAGCCGTTTGCTCAGTAGAAACCATAGTCTGCATTTGAGCTCTCCCTACGCCTTGACTTCGGTCGAGTGTAACAATCGCATGCAATGGTGGCGATCTTCTGGGGGAATATAAAGTCGAGTAGTTCTGAACCTTTTCGTTCCATCTTCTGCTATCGTAACATTGTTGCTTGGCTCTGGACCTGTCAAATCCTTTGACGTGTCATTTTTAATGCATTCATACAGGTCTGCAGATATTGCGTAGACACCTCTAGCTCCTTTGACAGGTTCCCTCATGGGGCGAGCCTTGGGCATCGTACTCTCCTTTGACATTTCCTTGGATGGGCGAGAGTACAGCTTCGTTTTCGAGCAATTTTGTTTGGTGGGAAGACATCCTACTCATGCAAGGCAGTTTGTTTTTAGTTGTTTTTGTATTTTTGTTAGAGAAAACAAGGGTGAAACGAGACGAATCTGTGGTTTTGAAGGGTCCACCCCCTCCAAAAGCCAAAGGTTTTCCGGGAGAACTGTGGCCATAGGGGTGGGCTCCTCCACAAGGTTCTTGCAGGACAACGTGTCGGCAGGTACCTGCAGGTGACCAGCCTGCCACGAGAACCTAACAGGGTATGACTGGATAGTGGCGGCCCACTGGGCCTGGCACAGGGTAAGCTGTTGAGGCTCCCTATAATACTCCAAATTTTTATGATCGGTGAAAATGACAGTCAGTTCAACTGGGGATAGGAGATAGGGGCAAAAAGCTTTCAACGCATGGATAACAGCCAGCATCTCCAAATCATAGACTTGATAGCACTGCTCAGCACCGACCAGTGACTGAGAAAGGTAGGAGCATGGGTGCCATTCATTGTCAGCACCTTTCTGGGCGAGAACTGCTCCAGTTCCGAGTTTCGAAGTGTCGGTGAAGAGAGTGAAAGGTTTCGAGAAGTCGGGGATGGCAAGGACCAGAGATGAGCATAACAAAGACTTCAGCTTTTCAAAGGCTGCCACTCGTTCGGGCGTCCATTGGTAGGGAGTCCCCTTTTTCATAAGGTCATGAAGAGGTTGTGCAACGCTTGAGAAGGAAGGGATGAACTTCTGATAGAAGTTGCAGAAGCCAAGGAAGTGACAAAGACCAGTTAAATTTTCAGGGGGTTCCCAGGTGGAGATGGCATCGGTCTTGGTGGGTGACGTCTCCATACGCCCTCTTCCGATGATCATCCTGAGGAACTCCACTTCCTCAGCCTCGAAGCAACACTTGCTGATCTTCAGGTGCTAATCTTCATCAGCACAGATTTGAAGAAATTCTCAAACTTGGACACAGAGTTCTTCTAGGGTCTTGGCATGGACAATGACATTGTCCATGTACCCCACCTGCTTTCCATGTTGTTTTTCAAAGGTTTTGTCCATATACCTTTGGAACAAAGGTGGTGAGTTGCACTGACCAAAGAACATTACTGTAGGTTCAAACAAACCCCAAGGGGTTATGAATGCTCCCTTCCATTTGTCTCCTTCCTTTACACATAGGTTCATGAAGCCCCATCTGATGTCAAACTTGGTGTAATACTTGGACTCAACTAGTTCATCAAAGAGAGCTTGGGCATTAGGAAGGGGATGGGCATCCTGAATAGTGAACAAATTCAAGTAGTGGTAGTCTTGGATCAACTGCTTCTTTCCATCTTTCTTGGCCACGAAGAACACCAGCATGGCTTGCAGGGAAGTCGATGGGCAGATTTTCTTACACTTGAGATTTTCGTCAAGAAATTCATCTAGAACTTTCAGTTCGTCAGGAGACATAGGATATACCGCTGCTTTTTTTGGTTTGAAATCTTCTCATAACCGGATTTCATGGTCCAACCCAGGTCGATGCTTGGGTAGTGGTATGTCGTCTTCAGCGAAAACCTTGGCAAAATCTTGGTACCTTTCCGGTAGTTGTACTTCTTCCTTCAAGGCAGCTTGTGCGGCCTCTAGTTCTGTAGACAAGGTAGTTTTATTAATAGAAACTTGGATCTCTGCAATGGAGGCTTCTTTTATGGCTAGTTTTCCTGGGTATTTGAACCCGTCATCCCAGCACGTGATCTTACCAGTTTCCCAGTTCATGTGGGGTTTATATTCTTTTAGGAACAGCATGCCGAGGAGTACGTGTTCCTTCCCCATGAGGGGACCGATGTAGCACTTGATGCAGATGATCTGTTCCTTGATTTCCATTTTGATGGTACATTTCCGAGTAACCCATTCTTGATCCTTTCCAGTAAATGAGGTGGTCTTGAATTTTCGTTTGACCTGGTAGGTAGGGATTTGAAGTTTCCGTACCATCGACTTGGAGATTAGCAATACTTCTGTGCCTGAGTCGATACAGGCCCATATTCCTGCCTTGTAGTCAGGTAAAATGATGAGTCCAAGAGGGGATTGGATACGCATATTCAATTCATCATCTATAGGAGTACATTTAGCTGACAAAATAGAAACTGGACTGACTGATGCAGGAACAGATTCAGCAGTCCTCTTTAAAAACCCAACAACTTCTTCTCCTCATCATTAGCTTCTCTGTTTCCAACATAGGTGGTCTTTGTACCATCTTCAGAAATGATGATGTGGATGTTTGAAAGTTGTTTAGCTTTGCAGTCACTCTTGTAGTGACCCTTCTTGTTACAATTAAAACAGGTGATGTCAGTGGCAGAACACCAGACGTTCTTCTTTCGTTTGTCAACATCCATAGCTGTGACAAGACCTAAACAACAGGGTTTGTTGTAGGCTCACACCAAGAACCAACAAAGAAGAGTAAAGAGGAAGAGGAAGAAATGGTTTAGAAGCAGGCAGATTTAGGACTCAAAGACCCAAATGAACTAGCTTAGAGCTAGTTGGGTGATTGAGCTATGGTATTTATACTATAGTACATGAGGTATCGGTGAGGCATACATGAGGACCATGACATCATAGTGATGTCATGATGACACCATAGTGGAGCGGAACATACTAGAAGGGGGAGGCATGGTAAAGGTGAGGCGAGGCCTAGGCCGGGGGCCAGGCCGAGATCAAGAGATAAGATAAGACGAAAAGATTAGATAAGATGAAAAGAAAAGAGGAGAAAGGAAAAGAGTACATATCGTAACACTATCCCCTCCTTAGAAATCAACTTCCAGGCAATTGAAGGTAGGGACGGTGTCGGTAAAGTTCTCCAGGGGCTGGAAGAGGGAGGAGAAGAGGGAGGAACTCATGCCACGGAGTTTGCGAGGGGCAGAAGGGTTGCGACAGTGGAAGTCTTTGACAGCACCAGGGGCAGAGTTCAAGGCAGACTCAGGTTCCCAGGTGCAATCTTCGTCATGATACCCCTTCCAATGGACGAGGTATTCAAGCCTGTTCCTTTTCAGGCAAGAGTCAGCGACATAATCCACCTCAAACTCTTCATCCCCTTCATGTCCCACCACTGGTCCTGGGCGAGTAACAGTCTGTCCGTCCAAAGGCCCCTTGTATGGTTTGATCCGGGAAACGTTAATGACTGGATGGATTCTGAGGGTTTTGGGAAGTTTTAAATCTACTGTGTTGGGTTTGAGTGAAACAACCTTGTAAGGGCCGATCCATCGTTCTGTGAGTTTCCTGGAAGGGCAGCCGGAGAGAGAGATGTGGGAGGTTTCCAGCCAAACCAAGTTGCCAACCGAGTAAGAGGGAGCGTCAGAGTGAGATGTGTCTGCAGACACCTTCATTCGTTCTGTAGCCTTATCCAAAGCCTTCTTTGTGTCCTCCAAAACCTTAGTGAGGTCAATGGCATGATCTGTGGCTGCCTCTGCCTTGGAAAGAAAGGGTTCCACACCCATCCTGGGGGTGTAAGAACGAGTGACTGAGAAGGGACTCCTGCCAGTGGACTCCTGTTGCTTGTTATTATAGGAGAACTGGGCGACCTTGAGCCAAGAAGGCCAAGAATCCTGTCAGTCATTGACAAAAAGACGGAGGTACTGTTGTAGATCCTGGTTAAGACGTTCCGTTTGACCATCCGTTTGGGGATGAAAGGCGGTGGAGAGTTTGGGTTTGATCCCAAGCATCCTGCAAAGCTCGGTGGTGAAGGTGCTGGCAAACTGGGGTCCGCGATCAGAGATGATGGATGAGGGTAACCCATGCTGGGTCCAAACATGATCTCGGAAGAGTTCTGCTGTTTGAAGCGAGGAGACCTCCTTGGTAGTGGGGGTGAAAACCACCTCCTTCGAGAACCTGTCCACCACTACCATGACATTATCAAAACCCTGTGCTTCTGGTAGCTCCATGAAATCGACTGAGATGTCGGCCCAAGGACGTTCCAGGACAGGGTTTGGAAGGAGTTTTCCTGCAGGGGGGACCCTAGAACTTTTAGCCATCTGGCAACAGTGGCAAGCCGAAACATAGTCCTTAATGGTGGCAGTCATTCCTGGCCAGACATAGTTGTGGGAGATGAGCTCCAGAGTTTTCTTCCAACCAGGGTGACCAGCAAGCAGGGTGTCATGGTGTTTCTCCAGGGTGTAAATCCTGGCTGCAGGGGGGACATAGACCCTTCCTTCACAGACGTACAGGCCTTCACGAAGAGCAGGCCCCTCCGGTTGTGGTGTTTTCAGGGAGGTGGACTTCAAGGTGGCGACAAGATCCACATCCTCTCCAATTAACAAGGTGGCAGCTATCCTGGAGGAATCCAAGAGCATGACCCCTTGATTATCCGACCCCTTTTTGGGTTCATGATCCTCTCTCCTTGAGAGGGCATCAGCTTTGGCCATTGAGGAGCCGGGTTTGTACACCAGTTTGTAGTTGAACTGGGAGAGGTACTGGGCCCAACGTGCCTAACAACAGTCTAGATTTTGTGCTTTCATGAAGTACTGGAGATTTGAGTGGTCTGTCCAGATTTCAAACTGATAAGGGTGGCCTTGAGATAGTGTCACCATGTTTCCAAAGCCCAGATTATGGCTAGCATCTCCTTATCAAAGACCTGGTAGTTTCGTTCGGGGGGAGACATGGAATGGGAGTAAAAGGCAACAGGTCGCCAGAGGTCATCTTCACACTTCACAGACAAGATGGCGCCGGTAGTGAAGTCTGAGGCATTGGTCTCTAGACAGAACTCCCTGTCCTGATCTGGAAATGCCAGGACGGTGTGAGTCAAAATGTGGAAAGGTGGTGAAAACCAACCAAAACCAACACAAAAGACAAATGTAGAGCGAGTGGTGGTGTGCCTCTGTGGAACCTGGAGGGCAGAAACCTGAATGTGGGGGGGGAACTTCAAGGAGAGGTGCTCCTGGCACAAGTCGTCGACGAGTTACACAGGAGAAGATGAATGAGTGATGATTGGATGGGGAATGCTGAACAGAGTGAAGGTGTTCAGCTGAAAGGTACTTCAAGTAATGGACTTCAAGGAAACATGCTCCTTGCACAAGTCGATGACGAGTTATGCAGGAGTGGGAGGATGACTAAGCAAGACTTGCTGACTAAGTGTGGATGGAGCTTCAGATAATGAATGGTGGTAGATAGACTCTTCCGAATGAGCCTCAACTACCAAGTATATGAATGATGACAGATAGACCCCTTCATGGAGCCTCAACTGTTGATGACGAGATAGGCACTGAACTGATTGCTGGACTTCTTCTGAATTGATTCTGATTGATTGTGGGTAGCTAAGTACATGGGGGTTTATATACTGAGGGGGGAGCACAGCTTGTGACAAACAAGGCACAAACACTTGGTAAGTAATGAGTAAGGACTGAATAATCATGATGAGTAAGCGAGAAATGAAAAGTAAGCAAGCAAAGAAGATTGGTAAGTATTGGCAATGAACGAGTCAAGGATAGTCAAAATATCACAAAACGAGTCAAATAGAATCAGAAACTGAGTAAGCGCACTGATATCACATTAGGGGGTGGCGATGCAAGTTAGATCTTGGCGGAGACATCTCTAGATCCAAAGACGGCATGACAGATGGACGGTGTTTCCAGATAGGGAAGTATTAATTCCAGAATTGAAGGGCATGAGTCAGGTGTCAAAGGGGGCTAGGGTGTTGGGGGTCTGTGGGGCAATGAGAGCATATGCGATCGCATCTCCCACCCTTCCATCCTCTCAGCAAAGTTAACAAAAACTTCATGAACAGGGCTCTGATGGAGGAGGAGGAGAAGGGGGAACATCTTCTGCTGGATCTTGCAGTAAGAAGGCAAGATGCATGTCATACTCGTCATGAATGTGATCAGGGAGGCTGGAGGACAGTAGATTATACTGCAGCTGTCGCAATGCGGGAAGAATGATGGACAAGACTGGAATAAAGACGGTGCAAGGAGCAGGGAGGAACAATCCATATGCTTCATCAACCGGGGAGACTGAAATGACCACATAAGACCTTTCTAACTGAGTGACAGACCTGAGGCGACCAAAGAATGTCCTTCTGGAAGTCATACTGACAAGGAGAACACGCTGACCAAGCTGCATGGGATGAGATGGGGCTGACAATGACGGGATGAACCAGGGGGCTTCAGGATGGAAGCTGGTGGGAACACCTGGCAGATATACGTAGCCACTGTCTCTGGCAAATGAGACAAGCAAGATGATCAATGAAGAGGTGGCCATGATTGATGGACTTAGCGAAATGAGCGTCTGATGGATGGAGTGCTGTAGAAACGCGCAGGGTGCGAGGATCCTCTCCAAATTTGGAAGGAAGAATCGTGGGGCTGAGCACTTTAAGCAAGTGTGAGAATGGAGTCAATATCTTTGGAAATGGTGGAGATACGACAAAAACCGGAATGCTGTACATGGGCGCTAAAAACCTTTAATGCGCGCTTAACTCGCTTCCTCTTTTCTCTTTAGCACTGACAACTCATTCTTGTGCAAAGGATGACTGTTCACATCCAACAGTCTTTCTACGCATGAGGCCTTTAGTCTTCATCTGCATGCTTGGGCATTGTGCGCAACTTGTCAACAAGTTAGGCAGAGTCAGCTGTAACCATGTCCACAATACCTTTGGTGTGTGACAATGGGGGCAGTGGTGAAGGCGAGCTTCAAGGCGTCGAAGGCCTGTTGTTCTCAAGACCCCCAGGTCCAGAGTTGGCCCTTTCTCATGAGGTCATTGAGGGGTCGAGCGATCTGTGCAAAGTCCTTGATGAAGCAACGATAGAAGTTTGCTAGACCCAAGAAGGCTCGTACTGAGCGGACCTTTGTAGGAACCAGCCACTCAGTTATGGCTTTGACCTTGTTCTCATCCATGCTGACTCCCTCAGTTCCAACTACCATACCCAGGAACTCCACCTGCTTTTGCTTGAAGAAGCACTTTTCTGGTTTGACGAACAGGTCATTTTCCTCCAACCTTTTCAGCACTTCCAGGACGATCCTGTCATGCTCCTTTTCGTCATCCGTCTTTGTGAAGATCATCAGGTCATCGATATAGACCACGAGGATGTCCTCCATGTCACCAAAGATGTCATTCATCATGTTCTGGAAGGTAGACAGCGAGTTGCAGAGGCCAAAGTACATGACCAGTGGCTCGTAAGCCCCTTTATGGGTAATGAAGGTGGCTTTCCACTCATCTCCTTCCTTGACACGAACGTTGTTGTACCCCCATTGGAGATCCATCTTGGTGAAGAGCTTACAGCCCTTGAGCCTGTCTACAAGCTGGGAGATAAGGGGGAGAGGGTACGCATTTTTGACCGTGTGCTTGTTGAGGTAGTGGTAGTCCTGAACCATGCGTTTCTTTCCATCTTTTTTTGGCACAAAGAATACCAGCGAGGTTTGTGGTGACTTCAAGGGGTGGATGTATCCTTTACGTAGCTGGTCCTCAAGGAAGTCTGATACCTCTTTCTGTTCCTCTATGGAGAGCAGGATGAGATGACTGCACTTGGGAGTGAAGGTTTCTTTGAGGTCGATGGCGTGATCCCACGGCTTGCGGAGCGGCATTCTCTCTGACTCTTCCTTGGAAAAGACCTTGAGATACTGATGATACTCCTCTGGGATGGGCTCCTTGGTTGTTCTGGCTCGAACCCTGGTGGAGTGGAGTTTTGGATAGAGGTACTCCATGTCCTGTGCCTCTTGCTCCTCTGCTATCCTCTCTGCCCTCGTCTTTGGAGCGAGATCATGACACTCATGGGGACAGCGGGACAACTTCACCTGCTTGGTTTCCCAGCACACCTCCAGATTATGCTTTCACAGCCAAGTGTAGCCAAGTATGAGGGGATGCATGCCGAGTGTGGTGACCTGAGCCCAGACAGACTCTCGATGTCCTTGATAGTTCATGACAAGGGAGGCGACATGTGTGATGTTACCAGCTACATTTGGAGTTCCATCCACATTGAGGACAGCAACGGGTCGACCAAGCTTGATCAGAGGGATGTCATTTTCATCAGCCCATTTCTTATCCAAGAAGGTATCGTTGGCTCCAGAATCCACTAACACTCTTACATTCCACTTCTTTTCTCTTCCTTCCAATACTACCCCCAACTCCAACTCGGCCTTCGGGTCTGCTGTTCTTATTTTCAGGGTTTCTTTTGTTTTCCAGACAGGCATGCTTTTATTTTTATCACAAGAGGAATTAAGCACCAATGGTTTTACATCTGTGGCCACACCCACTGGGGTCGCCTCTTCAGATGGTACAGTAGTCTCTGAGTTAAATATATCCTGCTCAGTAGAGAGATTGTCAATGCCTAAGACAGAAAACTTATTGTAAACGTAGCCAGTGGAGACCCGATCCTCTACTGGCTGAACTCTTTTCCCTGGTTCTTCATCTCACTGATCTGTTTATCGTAAAAGAAGGCTTGCATCTCTTCAAATGACATTTGTCAGAGAGCAAGTTCCTGTGCTTCTTGGGTTACCTCCTGTATGTTAGGTCTAACAGGACCCTTTCCTTTAGCACGAGGGCAATCATGCTTGTAGTGATTTCCCTGGCAGTCGAAGCACTTGATGTGGGAAGGGACAGGGCGAGGAGGGAAGCGAGCAGCGCTGATTTCCATGGGGGTGCCACGACTGGGTTGAGTACCTGTGGGAGTGAAGCAGGAAGAGTATGAGGGGCGGTTATAAGAGGTATGGGGAGCAGGTTCATCAGGGTAGTGATTGTAGAGGAGTTTGAAGCAATCCCTAGCAAGGGCAGCTTCTTGGAAGGCGACGGTCATTTGGAGGTAATTGCCTTGAGTGTATCCCCTCCTTAGGGCCTCTTTTACAATGGCAGGGTGAACAGCATTCTCCAGAAGGAAACCGGCAGTTTCGTCAGTGACCTGTCCCTGAACCTTTAGGGACTTGAACTTCACATAGAACTCCTCATACTGAGAGTTCCCTTGGCGCATAGTGCGCATCTGGGCTTTTGCCCATTCGACGTCTGTCTGAGGAGCAAAGAACCTATCAATGTCCTCGATCATTTCGGCTGTGTCAGGCCATACTCCAGTGATGATGGCGAGGGAGAACTTGGCCTGAGCGAATCTTCCAGCTATGGGGCCTGTCATGCGGGACCACACCGCAGTACACTTGTCTTGGGCCGTCAGTAGGGCGGTTCTATTCTGCGCGACCCATACCTTCATCTTCACCCACCATTCAGAAAACTTAGCACAATCACTGGTGTACTGACCTGGGTCCACCATCACTTCTATCCTCCTCTGGATTATGTCTGCAGGGAGGGCATTCCATTGGTTTCGCTGACCCTCAATGGTCACGATCGTTCCTTGAGCATCTCTTAGCTCGTTGTTTAACCAGTAGCTTTCGTCTTGTAGAGCATCGAGGGTGTCATGGAGCTCGGTTATCTGGTCCTGGATTCTGTCCATAGCGATCAGGACATCTCAGAGTCTTATGAGGGTGGAGGTTGTAACGGGGTTGCTGTGGTTCAGCGGGGAGTGAACAGGGGAAGACAGATTTGACAGAGAAGGGGTAAGAGGGGAGTGGTGGAAGGGAGTAGAGGTTGTGGTCGAAGAGTGGACTGAGCAAGTGTCACTCAGGGATATATGGGACATAGAGGTTGGGGTCGGGTTCTGAGGCTGGGGGACTTGGCGAGTACACCCACAAGCCTTCACGGAGGAAGCAAGGAATGGTGACGGACGGTGCGAGGGTACAATGAGTAGAAGCTAGTTCAAGTGTGACGAGACCTAAACAACAGGGTTTGTTGTAGGCTCGCACCAAGAACCAACAAAGAAGAGTAAAGAGGAAGAGGAAGAAACGGTTTAGAAGCAGGCAGATTTAGGACTTGAAGACCCAAATGAACTAGCTTAGAGCTAGTTGGGTGATTGAGCTACGGTATTTATACTATAGTACATGAGGTATCAGTGAGGCATACACGAGGACTGTGACATCATAGTGATGTCATGATGACACCATAGTGGAGTGGAACGTACTAGAAGGGGGAGGCACAGTAAAGGTGAGGCGAGGCCTAGGCCAGGGGCCAGGCCGAGATCAAGAGATAAGATAAGACGAAAAGATTAGATAAGATGAAAAGAAAAGAGGAGAAAGGAAAAGAGTACGTATCGTAACAATAGCATCAGGATCTCAGGCATTATTCTGGAAATGAATGTACTCCCTTTCATACCAAGATTCCTTCCCTTCTAGGATGTGCTTTGTAGCGATTGCAGTTCGGGCTTCTCCCATGACTCTAATCCATTCCAAAATGGTAGAGGGGGCATGACCAGAATTAAGGATCCAGTCTCGATATTCCTTATTGAGACCTTTTCCAAAGAAAATCCCAGCCTTGTGTGACTTCTCTTTCAGCTGAGCTTTGTTGACAAGCCCAGTGAATTCTGCAATGTAGGCCTCGAGTTCACATTTCCCTTGTTCAATGCTTGAGAGACGAAGGATAGCGAGTGCAGTCTGATCGCCGGACTCAAAGGTGGCCTTAAGACAAGCAACAAAGGTTTTGAAATCATCGGTGTAGTAGATCTGGCCATCCAAGAGCTTATTTTCATTTTGATAATTCTTGGTGAAGGAGATGGCAGCTCCCTTAGTCATATATGTGAGTGTGAACGAGATCTTGAGAGCCTTGGTCGTGTAAACGTGTCGATTGAGGTTCAAATAACCTTCCACTTGAGCAAGCCAGGTCTGGAGACCATTATGGCTTCTGTCATATTCTCCTGGGCATCCCACATTAAACTCTTGTCCTCTGTTGGGTGGGCAAGTATAGGTATCATCATCGTCATCATACCAGGATTTCCCCTTACTGCTGCCACCAATGTGCAGCTCTGGGAGTACGTCCTTTCTGAAGTTGTGAGCATACCAAGACCTGAGCATCTGCTCCATGGGTGCTCCATTCAGGAATGGATCACTTGTTGATCCACTAATTAACCTACAGGCTTCTTCCACCATGTGGATCCATTGGTCTTCGACTTGCTGATGCACTTCTTCTTCCATATATAATTTCAGAGGCATTTCTGGAGCAGACTCTCCATGCCCTTGCATCATTAACATTATGTTCAAATGATCGGCTTCTTGTTCTTCCTTGAGGACTGATCCAAAAGAAGTCTCTGACTTCTGATCAGTCTTCTTCTCCTGAACTAAGCACGACTTTGGATTCCTGATAATGGGATAACAAAGATAAGCGTGGGTTTGAAGCAGTTGCTGAAGGTCCCAATTGACCAAGGGGGATAGGTGGTAAGGGCGGGTTTCATCCTAGTCCTAGTGGGTTAGGTCAAGGAGGGATTGGAGGCTTACACTTCAACAGGGTTAGACACTTTAACGGATAGTGACAACGAAGACTGAGGGAGGATTTACTTCCCGAAGGAAACCTGTCAGTTGGTTAAAAAGGGGAGAAAGATTCTGGACTCTAGGGAGGCAATGTATTAGTCCCTTAAAGGGCTGCCTGTAGAGCATTAAGCCAGATAATAGGATGGATAATTGAGCATTGGTTTTGTTGAAGTTCAGAAAACCGATGTCACACACCAAAGGTGTTGTGGACATGGTTACAGCTGACTCTGCCTAACTCGTCGATGAGTTGTGCACAATGCCCAAGCATGCAGATGAAGACTAAAGGCCTCATGTGTAGAAAGACTGTTGGATGTTAACAGTCATCCTTTGCACAAGAATGAGTCATCAGTGCTAAAGGGAAAAGAGGAAGCAGGGTTAAGTGCACGTTAAAGGTTTTTAGCACCCATGTACGGCATTCCAGTTTTCATCATATCTCCACCATTTCCAAAGATATCGACTCCATTCCCACACTTGCTTAAAGTGCTCAGCCCCACAATTCTTCCTTCCAAATTTGGAGAGGATCCTCGCACCCTGTGCATTTCTACAGCACTCCATCCATCAGATGCTCATTTCGCTAAGTCCATCAATCATGGCCACCTCTTCATTGATCATCTCACTTGTCTCATTTGCCAGAGACAGTGGCTACATATATCTGCCAGGCATTCCCACCAGCTTCTGTCCTGAAGCCCCCTGGTTCATCCCGTCATTGTCAGCCCCATCTCATCCCATGCAGCTTGGTCAGTGTGTTCTCCTTGTCAGTATGACTTCCAGAAGGATGTTCTTTGGTCACCTCAGGTCTGTCACTCGGTTAGAAAGGTCTTATGTGGTCATTTCAGTCTCCCCAGTTGATGAAGCATATGGATTGTTCCTCCCTGCTCCCTGCACTGTCTTTATTCCAGTCTCGTCCATCATTCTTCCCACATTGCGACAGCTGCAGTATAATCTACTGTCCTCCAGCTTCCCTGATTGCATTCATGACAAGTATGACATGCATCTTGCCTTCTTACTGCAAGATCCAGCAGAAGATGTCCCCCCTTCTCCTCCTCCTCCATCAGAGCCCCGTTCATGAAGTTTTTGTTAACTTTGCTGAGAGGATGGAAGGGTGGGAGATGTGATCACATATGCTCTCATTGCCCCACAGACCCCCAATGCCCTAGCCCCCTTTGACACCTGACTCATGCCCTTCAATTCTGGAATTAATACTTCCCTGTCTGGAAACACTGTCCATCTGTCATGCTGTCTTTGGATCTAGAGATGTCTCTGCCAAGATCTAACTTGCATTGCCACCCCCTAATGTGATATCAGTGTGCTTACTCAGTTTCTGATTCTATTTGACTCATTTTGTGATATTTTGACTATCCTTGACTCAGTTCATTGCCAATACTTACCAATCTTCTTTGCTTGCTTACTTTTCATTTCTCACTTACTCATCATGATTACTCAGTCCTTACTCATTACTTACCAAGTGTTTGTGCCTTGTTTGTCACAAGCTGTGCCCCCCCCCCCCCCCCCCCCCACAGTATATAAACCCCCATGTACTTAGCTACCAAGAAGCAATCAGGAAGCAATCAGAAGTCACTCAGCAGCCAGTTCAGTGCATATCTCGTCATCGACAGTTGAGGCTCATTTGGAAGAGTCTATCTGTCACCATCCATCATCCTTGGTAGTTGAGGCTCCATCAAGGGTCTATCTACCTTCATTCATCATCAGCAGTATCATCAGTGCTTAGTCAGCAACCTCTTGTTTAGTCATTCTTCCACTCCTGCATAACTCATCATCGACTTGTGCCAGGAGCATATTCTATCGAAATCCATTACTCCCAAGTCCTTTCAGCTGAACACCCCTGCTCTGTTCAGCATCCCCTTCTCAATCAGCATTCATTCATCCTCTCCTGCATAACTCATTGACAACTTGCGCTAGGAGCACCTGCCATTGAAACTCCCCCCACTTTAGGTTTCTCTGCCCTCCAAGTTCCACGGAGGTAAACCACCACTTGCTCTTATTTGTCTTTTGTGTTGGATTTGTTTGGTTTTCACCAGCATTCCACACTTTGACTCACACCGAGGGATGAGTTGACTTTACACGAAGAGGTCGATGAGTCCCAAAAGCTGCAAGAGTTTTTCAATTTTGTTATGCTTGTGATGAGTGACTTCATCAAATGGACTAGGCACAAATGTCACGAGGGGAATCTATGGGCCAAACTTATCATAACCCCTATGGCTCTGCTTGTTATTGGTGAGTACCGACAGAGGTTCGTCCTACTGGTGAGTTCTTCTGAGATCACAACAGAGGAGGAACAAGGTACAAGTCAAAGATGATAGCTGAGTTGCAAGAAATCAAAAAACTGGGGATACAGCATATGGTACATCTACTTAAATACCTTTCCAAGGTTTGTACTGTACACACATCCACAGTTAGTCATAAACAAGTAAATGATGAAATAGAAACGAGTCATACAGTGTCAGTGATGGGGGCAGGGAAGAAAGCAATGGCTAAACTGGCTGCAGGCACAGTCCGCAGCAAGGAGCCCTGACACTGGAACTAAGAAGTAAACATTAAGGCATCATAAATGAGTCAGATGGAGCTTGGAAGGAGGAAGTAAACACAAATGAAATATACATCCATCAGCTGCAGGTGCAGCTGCAAGTCAGAGTGACGATGGCGTACACAGCATCAGTTGGTATTGGAAATACCACCAGCACTGGCAATCCAAAGGCTCTAGAAGCCAACAGACCGAGGATGACCATGGCGAGGACAAGCAACACAACGAGGCACGTGACACACGTGACTTGGTGATTTAGGGGAAACTGGCAAAAAAGGAAAGACATGTTAGGCATGTGTATCAACCTTTAGTGCACTCATTTCCATCTTGCAGCAAGTCTTCACTACTATTCTTCTAATTGGTAGGCACAGCATTCCTTCACATATGACAGAGTGGGCAGTGCAGATGACAACTTGTCCTGCATCAATCTTGTCATCAAGGTTGATGCAGTGCTGTAGAATCTGAAGCTGGAGCGATGTCAGCGAGTGTGAGTGGGGTGTGGTATGCCTTGGCTCCAAGGACACCTCAAGTGGCTCATGCGAATTGGATGCATCTTGTGTTGACTCTGAGGGCATTTCAGGCTTTGGCTCGTGTGCATCGAAGGACACCTCTCTGAGAACAAACACTCTGTTGTCACGCTCTCAGCTGTGACTGCTAAGATCTGCTTTTGGTCTGCAGCCTCGCTCCCTGCAGCTACAGCGACGGTTTTGCATGTACTACCCGCAGTCTCCTAATACTTTACTATAATACGAATTCCCTCCACTAATTTACCTGCAACATCCACAAGCGTTCAGTCAACATTGTATTCAGGCTCCGCTCCAATCGGTCGTCAGTAGACCGTGATTCGGAGTCCTGGCGCAAAGTGTTACTTTATTTAGGCACGCCGCGTGGTTTCACACGTGTGGTTTCATGAGGCAACTTTGGTAGGTAGACCCAAGCACCTTCCCAGCCACTTTGGTCCGGGGTTGCCTAGGGTGTAAGGAAAAATCCAAATGGCTGTGCCTACTAGGTCTACTTCACCGCTACTCCTCTCGTGCTAAGTACTAAGGGGACTCATCTATGCAAGCGACTAGGAACCCTCCCGTCCGTTCATTATACAACCTTTATACTGATGTCATGGTACTCTGCATCCAAATGGACGATAGATTGAGGAGTATGCGTTAAGTAAGTGCAAGAATTCTTTGTCCCAGACCTGCCGTATGTTTCGGGAGTGGGAGACCAGTGATTCATCACGCGTCATGTGCCACTCCGCGTATGCGGACTGTACGCCTCCCAGGCGTATTAGTTCCTCATTCATAAATAGGTGACATGGGTGGGTGGGAAAGACATGTTCCTATACCTGGGACGGGCAGCGCTGGGAAGTCCAGCAGAGATACCGGTAGGTACGCTCAATTTGCTTCTTACTGACGGGTTAACTGTAAAAGATCGTTTCCGCGCGTGTGCTGAGGCCCTTGATCTGAAGTACCTGACATGTCCAGTGGTAGGTGCGTGTGTCGAAGCCGTGTTCCTGCGTCAGCCCCCCTTGAGTGGTCGTGCCTTGGAACCAGGCTCTGATGATAAATCGGATGCAAATCCTGATGATGTACCCGAACGATCAGTATGTATCCGATAACCACCTGCACGCAGTTCGAGGTTGATAGTTGGTTGTAGCAGGGAGCAACACATGATTTACAGAGTTGGTTACGTAGGCCCATCACTCCCCGGCCTGTGGAGTTACAATGTGAAGCGTAGCCTTCTGGACCAGTTGAATCGGTGCGTCGAGGAATTCCCATGAAGACCCGACATGCTTGCAGAGACACTTAGTGATGGAACTCGGTCAGTATTCCGATCAACATGAAGGACTCCAACTAAGATTTGCGTGGTCAGCACTTCCGTGTGTTACCGTTTTTATGTGTCTCAGAAGTGCTGCTCTGCTGACGAGGTGAGTGGGGAATAGCAGAGCTGACAAGTCAGAGCCTGACAGACGACTTGGCTGGACTTGATCAGGTAGTGAGACAGGATCCAGACAGTGAATGGGGTGGATGCAAGGGGTTCGGCGACACAGTCCAACTGGTTATTTCCGTTCGTTAGCTCATGTGCACCCCATGAAGGCAATATTGCTAAATTGCATCCAAAACATTGTTGTTCCCACCTTGTCACTACAGTGTGGCAGCACTGGGACGGCGCGGGCTGGGCCAGCTAGATGAGGGTACCACAATTACCAGACACGCTGTCCATTGCAGAGCAGCGTATGACGTACGTACATCTCCACCAAAGAATACTCTGCTTGAAGGTTGTCTTCATTTCTAGTGCATGCCCTGGCGGGGGGGGAGGGGGCATCTCAAGTCGCGTCCACACCGTTAGGCACAAGCGCCTCCAGATATGACCCTACCTATGCATTACATAGCGTGGACGTCAACCTTCCGCAGCTTATTCCGTCCTGTAAACGTGGGCATATGTCATTTTTACATACCTCTTCTCGATGCGGCATCTGGATCGGGCGCGTGGTAGTATGGCATGCCATGGGATCATCGGATTGGCGATACATAGAACTCTGCGAATATTTTAACACGCCAACAAACGCCACAAGAGAGATATAGTACATGGGTGCTCTCCTACTGAATCATAATATAGATCAAGACTCTGCTGGGATGACTGTTATCAGAGCGACATGTTCGCAGGGACTACTGATGGTCGGACAGTCACGCGAAGTAGGTATCGTGCTTCGACCTTGTGACACACTTACCGTAATTTTTCAGTCGGACGCGTGGCAGGGTCCCAATTGATTCTAATTCCGACACGAGTCCGAGCCCTTGGGTCTGATTCTGATGTTGTGTCGTTAGTACACACCCCAGTGGGGAAGAGACCCTGACAGTGACAAGTTTCTCACATCTCCATCATTTCTATCCGCTTTGTTCAATGCGAACGAGTAGAAATGGTCGAAAAACGCGAGGAGCATCCAGATCCAGGATATTAATACATGGACCCGTTGGGAAAGTGAACCCGAACAGATGAATGTAATCCGAGCACTCTGCAAGGTACTTACGTGTGGAGGGTTCGGAACGTAACGTGTAAGCACTCTCAGGTGATCGGCTGACGCGCTCTGGTGCTCTTGATCACGAAGCTGATACCCTGAGACCCTTGGGGTGGAAGGAAGAGCGGCCGAGACTCCGAACCTGTACACGTGATAGCGTCGCGTCCAGCGGAAGTCATGTCATAGCCCGTGATCACTCGCCACACGTGTCAAGGGAGGCCAGTAAAGAGGCGTTATTGCTACGGTGGGCAGCACTCGCCCCGACAATGGTTTCCTACAATACCAAACCGTATCAGTTGGTCCGATAGCGCCGCATTGCGAACTTGTAACGTACGCTTCAAATAACTTACTCGGTAGCGCAGGAGAATAGAAAAGGGAGCAAGGAAAAAGATCAGTATGGACGCTTTTAGCTCCACCCCCCCGGAACGGTAAAAGTCACATCGTTCACCTGGGTGGTTGATGATTGCCTTAGCGGAGCCTAGTTAGATTGCCAGTCCCATTCGTAATTTGCTGACGATTCTGAAAATACATATTGAATTGTATGCTGCACAACTCGTATGATGGCACAATGTTGTCGGGTCGCTGTCGGGCCCAGAGCTTGTTCGTGTGGATCATACTGTCTTCCATTGGCCTTCCTGAGGACTTTGCGGTGTGATCTGCAATGACCACACGACGCGAGCACTCATCTCCAGCGACCTACACACAATGTGAGTAGGCACAGAAGTATATTAAACCCATGTACACGTGGGCACGGCAACCACATTAGCACCAGCAATGCCCTGCAAAGAACCAGTACATCGTGTGTCAATTCCCGGCATTGAGAATACACTTCAGAATCGAACAGCGTCCTTGGCGTGAGACGTCAGTGATTGACACCTACTACGTGGCACTCACGCTACTTACCAGTTCGCGAATCCGAAATTGGGATTGGTAGCATGGCGCGGCCCTGGCAAGGTTATCGTGGACTATACAGGAGCTCGCAAGGGCCCGAAGGATTGGAACTTGCGACCTGGTATAGCTTAGACTGTCTTAGGTTTGTAAAACTCGCGGGTGGGGCTTAGTCTGGCTTAGTGATCGGTTATTAGCTTCAATCTTGCACTTTACGATGTCGGCATGTACTAAGGAGGGTGTCTCCGCTCAATCGTGGCAGTGAGAATCTAACGCAACAACGATGCTTGAGCTGGGAATAGATATGTCATTCACGAGATAGCACATACATTACATGGACGTACACTGACATATAGCGCTCTCAAGATTTATATAAATAAATACATACCTATCAAGTGCTAAGGGGTACACCATGCAAGCGCGTGACGTGAAAGATGGGTGGATGATGGGATGATGAATAAACGTCGATGTGTCATTGAAAACTTGTTGGATGTCTAGGCTTCATATTGTGGCAGATTGCATCCACACGTCCTGACTGAGGCTGACATCTCAGCATGTTGGATAGTCGTGGAGAAAACGGTGGGTGTGTAGTTTCACTCGCGGAAACTGTGCACTACTAGAATTATTGAGGAGCTCCATACTTACGGGGGAGCCACACATACTTTAACGGGTGACGGGCTGTAAAGGGTGGACGAAGGTTTGAACTCCGCTTGAATCGTTTCATTGTGTCCTGGCAAACCTTGAGCTTGAATTTCCAAGACAGGATGATGCATCCAACCCTCGTCGCACCCATTTTGTGGCAGGTGCTTTTCCACCCCTCTTGTCGCTGAGTAGTCTTTTATGACATACAGTCGTCCGAACATTCCACCGAACGTCAAAGTGTATTTGGATGTGATCTCCATCCGTAAACGTTTCATTTCGCATTTCGGGCGCAAAGAAGCAATGAGTAATTTAGGGTAATTTTATCTGTCAACTTATCAACTTGACGGGTGACCACATTAATGGTGACCTTCCACCCCGTTCCACGCGGTAGGGCCGTAATCCCGTCGAGCCGCGTTGCTCCAATGCCTTTTCTGGCGGCGAGGTTGGTGATAAGTTTGATCGGCGTAGTGCCACCATTCCTACTTACTTGAGCATAGCGTCCTCGTGTAACATCGTAATATCTCACGAAAAAGATGAAGTTTGCCCCTCAGTGCGTCAGTTTCTAGGAATTATTATTCCGCCTCCCTCACCTACCGCGATCGTCAGCGCTGCGTGGGCTTTCCGAGCCTTTCCGCCAATTATTATGGACATACAAAAAGAGGTCCCAATTCGGCGGAATCTTGACCTTGCGAGGCCATCTATCAATTAATCATGAATGAACACACCAGAACACCATTTACTTATTTGTGTGCAACCATCACCGATTTTGGCGTATGGACTGCTGCGTTTTGCTGGTTCCGGAAAATTGGGCGAACGATCATCATGAATGATGCATCGCTTTTTCGACAATGAAGATTGTTGGGGAGAAGACGGCGCCGCACCTGCGCGGAGGCTGGCAGTCGCAGTGCGTGGTATTATTTCGGCTGAAAATGCTATTACCGCTTCCATCCCGTGCGCGCACTGGTAATAATATTAATGCCGTCCTCGTCTTTACCAGTCAAGCTCTGACGAACAGAGCAAACCGAATCTTGAATGAATTTTCCGATTTAATTTCGCTTGACAAGAATTTGGCATGGTTCCTGGAGGAATCATACGTAATCCTTTTGTCATGGACTAATCACACTGACGAACAAAGTTGGCACATGGAGTGACCCATTTGGCGACCTCCTTCAACCTACTGAACTGGGCCCAGCTGCAAATTTGCCTTCCACATTTCGGAAACGAAAATGCTACTGGCGCACCTTGCGACGGCGCACATGAATTCCTTGAGCTAGTCTGGATCGTACTGACGTTTTGTTGCCCTGCAAATGCGAAAGCATGTGTATAAAGTCGCCCTCCATATTAGGAAATCTTGATAGATATTGCACTATAGGCTTGACAGCCCACCAGATTGACCGGAAGCAGTGCGAGATCTCTCGGTAAGCATGCAGATTCCGATGGACTGTTTTGCCAGACTATTTGAGGTATTCTTTATTACTACCTATCACCCCGAAGGCGCGCTAATGGACACACGCCCATAGCGTTCATTTTTCCCGGGACGCACTACGGGTCACATTTGACCCCGTCCTTTGGTTCCTCTCTCCATTTTGCTCTGGGTCCAATTACTAGATATCCTTTTCATTTTTACCCTCTCGTTATATTTTCCCCTCGCACATTGCCGGTGTAGTTGATGCTTTGAACATAGGCCTTCAGCCCAAATTGAGATCGCTGCACGCTCGTTTGTCGCCCTCTTCTTTGTTTATTGGTTAACCCGTTATATATCCACTGGATGTCATCCACCCCACCAGGCAGAGCCCCGCCGAAGAGTCCTCAAACAACACCCTCGACGCACGACACTCGAGCATCGGCATCATCCTCACAGCACCTGACCCACCACGACGCCCAAACGCAGCAGCCACGTCATATCCGAGGCGATTCGTCTTCCATTCTTCAGAGTTCATCAACTGAGCCCATTACCGCAACCACACATCCCATACACCCCTTCATTTCCATCACTAGCCAGGGTACTTCCCTTCTCAGCGAAGAAGACGTAAGCAACAGTACCAAGCGCTTGTCTAAAAGACCACGCACCGGCCTGAAGCGATCCGCTGCAGATATGGATGCTGCCGAGCGGGCCTCTTCTTCTTCCGAGTCCTCTCATTCCCACAGCGGCATGGTTGGCGACGAAATCGAGCCTGAGCGCAGCCAGCAGTCCGAGATATCCTCCACTGCCCACGCCGAGCCGCCTCCTAAGAAGAAGCGTACACGCACTTTGACGACTCCACATCAGTCTGCCGTACTCCATGCGCTGCTCGCTAAGGTGGGTTTTTGCTTGGATTAAGTGTTTTCAGGCTATAGTATTCTACCCTGACCGTGTTGACTAGTCACGATTCCCTACTACTGCTATGCGCGAAGAAGTTGGCCGGCAGATCGGGCTCAGTGCTCGCAAAGTGCAGGTATCTGTCATCCAACTGACTGTGCCTCGAGTGTGCCATGCTAACTATCCAAAATTTTTCATTTTTTGCAATCCTGACCCCCTTTTCCACGTGGCGTAGATATGGTTCCAAGTGGGTTTTCAACCCTTTTTTTTCCCCACTGTTGTATTCATGTTTCTCTCTCTCTCTCTTTCTCTTATCAGAATCAAAGGCAAAAATCTCGGCGACCACAAGGTAGCAGCGCAACTGGCGGGGAATCTGCGCATCTTTCACAACCTGCCCAGTCGGCTTCGGGCTCGTCTTCGGGGTCATTGCCAAACACGAGTATCTCAGCTCCCTCGGCGTCCTCCACTTTTACCCCCCCGCGAAGCGGCACCAACGTATCACACTCCCAACCCTCCCCGCCGCCGCCATTGTCTTTATCTTCGGATGTTTCACTTGCCAGTGGTCCCAGTGTATCGAGCGTCGTTCCCGTAGCAAGGTCTGGGTGGCCCGCTAGCTCTCCATCGTATCAGCATCGCCCCCCTACATCCGCCCTAGAATGGGAGGCAGCGCACTTTCCTTCTTCGAGTATTCAAGGTTTACCCACACCATCTCACGTTTCATGCCCGCCTCACTCGCAGCCCTCCCGCGAGTCCGTGGTGCATGGTGGGACCCCTGGGATGACGCCTCGTGTTCCTGTCATCATCACCACACCTCTTACAAGAGACGCATCATTGTCGTTGCAGCAGGCTTTCCAACTGGACGATACAGATGCAGGCGCTTCGTTGTCTGGCTCTCGTAGTACAGGGAGGGTTCTTCCACCGATCAATATCAGCAATTGGGATCGTCCATTGCAGCAATCACAGCAGCGCAACAGTCATAGCCCCAGTTCCACCAGCGGTGGTGGTCCTGTGGGTCCTAACATCTCGGCAGTGAGGCCATTCCCATCGCGTACTGGGCCTCTAGCATCGCCCTCCCAGCTACCAGTAAACGTCCAGGGTACTGGCAGGAGCAGCGGTACTGTAGCTGCAGGGTCGAGGCTGGCAGATATCCCAGCACCATTTACGTTGCAGCCTCAGCCCCAGTGGGATCCACGGGCGTTTACACCACAGCCTCGACCCAATTTTTCCTCCTGGATTGGGGGCCCTGTGTCGTCTTCGCCGTCGGTGAGCACTAGTGCGTACTATCCTCGTCCAGCTAGACAGAGCTTCTCTTCGTTTGGCGGGTTTCCATCGGGTGAACATGTTGGTAGTGAACCCCGTGCCCTTTCACCTGGGCCGTCACCTGCGACGTCGTCGTCCCGTGCCCCCGGTATCGGTGGAGGCATGCATCAACATTCGCTTTCAGCGGGCGCTCCAATTCCCTCGTCCTCGGTTCCGATATCGCGATCGTTTGCGGTCCCTGGCGTGAGTGGCAGGGAACAGCAGCGCTTTCATATTCTGTCACCAACGACGCCTCACTCTCTTCCGTATCGGCGGCAAACGACCCCGAACGAGGGGGGAAAGCAGGGGTAATCGGTCGCTGCTATCTTTTCACCCCATATATTTTGATGTCAAACTCATTGGCATGGAGGTGCATCCTGAATCTATCTATCCTTTGCTGACTCCCTAAACCTATCGTAATATCTAATGGTTCTAAGCCATTCATATTTGCGCTGTTACACTATTCTTCTGTTGTTTTTTCTTGCATTCCTATGACTAACTGGCATGTTCCGCTATTATTATCATCGCCCACTTTACAATACTATAATGCATCCGTTCTTAACAACCAAACCTTTCACACATACAGAATTTATGCATACCGGTGGCGACCCTCATTCCTTTTTTTGTCCCTGTTTCCTTCCGTGGAGTGGTTACGCGTGCAGGTGAGGGTGTTCCCCACACTTTCTTTCCACCTTGACGATTTACTACCCAGCAGTTATATCCGGATCCTGGCATTCCAGTACCTGCACTACGGCGAGTGGAAGCGTTCCCTACAAGTCACTCGCCTTCCCACTTACCTCCATCGTCATCGCAACGCATCGGTTTCAAGTCAGCTCCGGAATCCCTTGAATCCCACCATCTACTTGAGTTCTAGTTCGATCGCGCACCCCTTGATCCTCCAAAACAATATTGATAAACCAATTACTGCTTCCCTTATTTGCCGCCCTAATTACCCCACCTGTTTTATCGATATTAAGTGTATGCTCGCGTCTACACCTCACATGCAAGATTGTCCGGTGGAGCAGATAGAAGTTTCCGAGCACCTTGCAGTGTTAATGTCCTTCTCAATACATACATTACATATAGCGTACATATCGAGTGTATTTATCATTTGAAAGAACGGACTAGGAACAGGGTTGAGGCGAGTGCGGGAATAACTCGACGGGCCGCGCCTCAAGTATAGACGTGCGAATGGTTCGTTGTAACTTTTTTTATTCGCTCGGCTTCTGTTGTGTTCAAATCTGAGAGTGATCTTTGCGAATGTACTCATCATGTGCTCGTCCCCACCAGACGAACGGGTTAGGTTATCGTTCTGATGGCATGCATTAGCGGTCGGGACTGACTAGGTTAGACTCCGATAAGTTCCATTGAGGCGCTGACCTCATGGCCATGTAGGCCCTACAAGGCTAGATAATAACGTTGGACATGACGACGGACGCACGGCTGGAGGATGATGGCAATCCGATCGACGATCGTGAGTAGGAAGGCATTTGTCCCAGCACCACACTCTGTCACGCGTGTACGACCCTACGTATGACCGCCGCCGAAGGCTGGGGTACAGGATGACGTAGCACCTGGAACGACCTCACCACGTGTCCGTATGTCATGATGGCGGGTACCCTACGAGATATTCCAGTACATGACAGACCATGACAGCCTTGGCCCGCACATATTACGCGGGGAACCGACTTAGCTGCGAAATGGAGAGATACACGAGATACGGTAGATCTCGTTCATGCACGAGTTTATTTGCTTAGTACCCCTGCGTACCGCACGCTTTTCAAGGATGGCGTGACGTCGGGTCGGCGGAATTATCAAAGCTGACAGGAGTCTTCTGAAATCGGTGTGAATATGTCAGTACGTTACGTTACGTACAAGACGTGGTGCGCTACCTCGCAAGTAAACAAAGTGGATGAGCTGAACTTATGAATTAGCAAGGTGTAGCAAGGGTTTCCCGAACTTTCCCTCTCTCTGCGCTCTTAAGCCAGCTCCGCAAACGCTGTGTCGGGATCAAGTCGCTCAAGAAGTGGAGGAACTCCTGCTATTCGTCATGAGTTCGACGGGCGGGAGGAGGAGCATCCAAGCAACTGAGAGGATGATGATGCCTTCGGCCTCGGCCTGTTAAGTAAAAATTGCTTCTGTTCCTCCTCTAGTCTTCGCAACAACACTGAGCGCATATCTGAAGCCTCCGACGGGCCTACGAGAGCCAGTGCTTGCGCAATGTCTGCGACGGAGCCCTCCGCGGCGACAGGAGATTTCGCGTTCGTGCTGGGCTCTGAGGGATGGCAGCGAGGACTCGATGCACCATGAGAGTGTGTCTCTCGATCTTTTTTCTCATCCTCGGGACGCTCTAGAGCAGACGAGCGAGACGATGGAACAGGAGAGTTGGACGAAGGCACAAGCAGCGAAGGTGGCATGCTAGTGTCTCCCTCTCGCACAAGACGTTTCCGAGACATCGTTGCAGCAGCACTACATGCTCCCAATTGCGGGTCACGACCACCTGGCCCGTCTTGCAGGGGCCGAACAGGGCTGTCACGCCGTCGAGGGGGGTGCCGCAAGTGGGCTAGGACGCACTCTCGCAGCGTGCCACGCAACCCCCTGGAGAGGCTCTTGTCACTAAGTTCACGCGGGGGACCTTTAATCGGCAAAGCGGTCTGGCAAGGCTCTTGTTCATGGACTCTCGTGTTATTCGTCGATGTGGGAAGGTTGCAAATCGTGGGTGCGTATGCCATTGCTGATATATTGTCCGTGGAGGTATGCACAGCTTCCTTCGCCAAGCAAGACGATGAATCTACGAGGGTCATGTCGTTGGTTCTGGTAGTACCGGCGCTGAACATCATCGCTGAGCTTCCTCTACTCGGATCTTCTTTTTCCTTTTCTAGGCCTGTTCCTTGTGTTCCTTTTTCCCGTGCCTCGCCGTCGACAGCCTCTTCAGTCGCTGGATATGATAGGGTGACTATCTCCTTACGTTTCCCTTTGACATCTCCTCTATCCCTTATCGCCAACTGAATTGAAGGATCCGCGTTTAAATCGGGTT
Source organism: Pisolithus tinctorius (assembly GCA_024663395.1). NCBI lineage: Eukaryota > Fungi > Basidiomycota > Agaricomycetes > Boletales > Pisolithaceae > Pisolithus > Pisolithus tinctorius. The sequence continues at coordinate 299,385 of JANFAH010000036.1, forward strand.
TGCTTGGTAAGAAAGTTTCGTCAATGAAATCGTTGGCGTGCACAGCCAGCGCGGATGGACGTGTACTGGGACATGTCTTCGAATCAGGCGTTCGCACGTGCTCCTTATCACGTGTACAGTGGGACTCCTCCGCTTTCGGTTCACGAAACGAGTGAAGACGAGGTGAATTGCCGATGCTAGCGCTACCAACCCTAGCAGATGCGGGCGAGTATAGTGCAGGATCCCTACCTGAAGACGACGCACTGCGGTCTTCATCGTGCTCATCTTCCCAGTACTGGTTCGACTCTGAGGAGCTATGTCTGCGCTGCCTAGCATCTGGATGTGTGCCGGCACGCTGTTCCCGATGCGGTTGCGAGTGGAGTCGACCTCGGGAACGAGAGCTAGACCGGGACCGGGAACAAGAACGGGACCGAGACCGATGCCGGCGGTACGAATGATACCGAGGGGAGTCGTCAGTCCACCGATTGCTTGCTTCAATGCGGTGGGGCGAAGGCAGATTGGGCGGGGTGTCGTACTAAATTTGTTGTAAGGATCACTAGTCGCATGAGCGCAAGCAAAATACGGGTATATACCTGCACTATCTGGTCATACATCACCAGATCCCGATACGGACTTCGGAGGTAGCAATATATCTCTTAGACACATAATTAATTTAGGTGTTTATAAAAACCAGCGCCAACTGAAGCTTACCATGTGCGAAGTGCTCGGCGTTGGGATGACGGGCACCCTCCACGTATAGCTCGTCCATGTCCAGAAACTCAGCGAGAAGTTTGATAGCTGATTCGGACCGGATGTCAATGGATTTCATAAGGGAGATTGTGAACATTGTGAGGAACTGCTCGGTTTTCCAGCGCACGGGAGTTTAGAGTTGGCAAGAAATCCATATGAGGGAACGTATGATCCAAAAAAAGCGGGCACTCACGCACCTCAACATCCAGGTTAGGCCACACCCTGAGTTCGCGTCTCAGCCACATCATCATTCTACTGATTAAATCTGGAGACGAGGCGAACTGTGAGGGTGTCGGGAATGGTCGGTATCGAGTGTGTCGATTGGAAGCGACGTGCTGGGAAGGGGAAGCGTTTGCAGAGAAATGTGTACAACATAAGAATGAGAAAGACGGCACGGCGTTGTAGTATACCTTAGCATACAATCCCCACTCATACACCCACCTCCTCCTCGCAATCGCCTGTTCTAATTGTTCTTCTGCGCGTTCTTGTTCCTGCTCCTGAGGGGCCCTCCTACTTCCCCATTGTCGTTCTCTGCGTCTCCTGATAGTTCTCTGAAGCTGGCTCCTTTCACCTAGGTCTGAGCCAGCCTCTACAGCTGGACCGGAGGGAGCGGGAGATGAGGGTCGAGGTGGAAGGTAATACTTTTGATAGTCGTATTTCGAGCGGATATGGTGTATGAGATAGGATCCTCCGGTGTCTGTGCTGGACGAGGAGTCGAATGGACGGTTACAGAGTGGACATTTACGGGATTGTTCTGTGATGGTTCAATACTGTATATCAGCACTGGGCTGAGGGGTCAAACAAAAGAGAAAGGCAAAAGAAGAGTGGAGAAGAGAGAAGAAAATAGGAGAATGTGGAGGGACGGTCCACGCACCAGCCCATAGCAAAATGCATTCGAAACAAAACTCGTGAGCACAGGTAGGGATAATCGCCCTGTCTAGAAAGGGTTGAAGACAGATTGTGCAATGCTCTTCCCATTCAAACCCAAGTTCTCCGCCATTTTCTACGGAATCGGAGCAGTGTGTATGTTTGGCGTCCTTATCATCATGAACAAGTTCTATGTCACCGTCATCACCCGAATGAACCACATTGTTTCCGATGACTCCTCTAGCCCTCCACACTGACGCCCACGCATCCTCGGGAGAAGAAGGTTTAATGCGCTTCGGCTCGCGTTCTGACTCGTGCTCGAGTTCATCTTCCAGACGTCTCATCGCCAGACGGTGGTGTGTGCCAGGGTCGAAGTCAGCGATATCAAGAGATGTACAATCGCTAGTATAAGTTCTGTGCAACAAGAGTCACGACTCGCTACCGGAACGGCCCGTCGCCGGCACTGCCACGCCGGAAACAAGAGGAATCTTTCTCATGAAGTTGCTGTACCCGATCTACTGCTTGGCTAATAAGAGCTGTTGTAGTGATGGATCTGGTACTTATGTGCCAATCCTCTGAGTTGGGGTAAGGTCACCACTTAGCCTATGAGAAAAACTCTGGATCTGGTCGGTCTTTTTCTTCTTTTCTTCTTTCTTTCTCTTTGTGACCGTGTGCAGCAGGACAACCCCGTAGACCTATCAAGCAATGGCTGATGTGTGTCTCAAAGCTTGCCACTAATTAGTGGCTGGAGATTCTTTTCCACCGTTGTCGGACCGACACCGCCACCTATTCCGTGCAAGCGACGGTCAAGTTTTCTGCATCCATAATCTTTTCGGTCACCTTAGACGTACGTTCCCTCCATTCAACCCTCGCTCGATTTACCGCTGTTGCGAAATGAACTGTATCTTGTGTGCTTCCCACATTCCATTCGCCAAAGTCACCAAGGTGGTAAGTGCTGCCTTCCGCCCGACGCTCCTCTTATGGTTCCCACCCTTCCCTCTTTTTCTGGTATCCTGCGCAGGTCAGCTACTAACTATTACATCCTTACAAATACTGTGTCTGGTTAGTTTGTTCTTGTCGAACCATCGACGTGTCCTTGCCTGATGTTCTGTATGTAGATAACATCATTGGCAAAGTCCTACTTTGCATCACGGATTTATGCAAAACTCATGGTATAAGCCGGTAACAAGTCCCTCACGAAAGGCAGTGCTCGGTATGCACCGGGCTGGATGACGTCAAGGGTTGTTGTCCCCTACCAGTGCTCAGCCAACTAGCGCCCGTTGCATCGCCTTGGCCAACAGCCTCATTGCTGACTACTTGCATCTTTCAGGTTGTCCTTGTCGTTCTTCTCGCTTCATATTACATCCCGTGTACAGTCGAGAAGTTGTCGATCGGGTGTAAGGATTTTAAGTGTGTTTCGTGGGTCCCCTACTGCCCTACCGCCCTGCGCGGCATACATACTTCAGGCGTTGGGGCTTCTAGGGCGATCGCGATATTGAGATTCTCTCCCGCGACGGTCCGATCTTTCTTTCTTCTTGTTTTTTATTGCACTATTTCCCTCTTCTGGTACGCAACACCTACACGAGTATTCTTCATCGCATTGCGCCCTGGCAAGCAATGTTGCTGTCATTTTTTTTACCGAGCGAACTTCTTGAAGCGTCAGCTGATATCAATCTCAGGGTCTTCGTTGGTTGATACCGCTTTGCAAATTGTATGTGCATGTAAGTCACACCCATATCCTTTTATTGCCATCTACTACACTCGTGTTTTTCGTCAGCCTTCTCCTTGGCTATTCCTGGTTCTGCTGCACTGGTCAGCAGTCAGCTATTGCAAACCCAGAAAATAAAATAGTCTTATCGGTGATCTCCTCCTTTCTTTCCCGGGTTCCTGGCAGGTCATATGATATATCCACGTTCCGTGTTGCGTAAAAGACGGACGGAGAATAGACAACAGCGGCCTTCGACCATTAAATCAAAGTTTACTTTGCTTTCGGAGGCAGTCGTCCTATTATGCGACTTCAGCCACATTTGCCAAGCAAGCAGGCGAAGATAAGGACATTAAAGGTGACTGGCAGACCGAGTGAGCTGCGAGCGACGTAGCTACCTCGTCAATGACAGTTGGATGTGCTTACTTCTGCACGTGAATCGCCTCTCTTTTGCCATGATGCCCTTGCTAACAACATACTCGGATGGGTTCTACGCTGCAATGACTGGTCGCGACAATTCTCAATAATGTTCGTTAGCACGTGAAGGACCTCTCCACGCAAGGCCAAAAATCGTGGGAAAATGCATCCCCGCACAATTTTTGGCAAAAGGTCGAGAAGTTGGCTGACCGGTCTTGCCCTTCTGGGAAAGACCATTTAAGGTCACTGGCGGAAGAGATCAGGGTCAGCTCCTTGCTCGAACCGCGTTGTGTGCTAGGCACATCTCCTTTTCGTTTCAGGAAAACGGGCTTGCAGAGATCTCGCAATATTAGGGGGCCTCAAGTATATCGTGTGTGTTCCTTTGGAATAAGTGGTTGCGCAATTCGTCCCTATGTGCAGAGGAACAACGACCGTCCCCAAGTACGCGTCGAGATTCCTGGAATGGACGCTGGCAACCAACTGGGGGAACAAGTCCCTCATGCGGGCCGAAACTTTCATCAATAATGCTATTGGAGGACACTTCCTTCATCCCTGTTTCTTTTTTACGAGACCATCACATTCTCAGGGTTGTATCCATGAACCATATCAGGAGGTGTGCATGGGTCAGATAAGCTGCGCAACCCGCTTGTTTCTTGTTAGGTGTCTTCCCCGCTGATGGCATCTTCTGGTCTCACACGAGTTTTCTACGTGGTCCCGGATCGTGGATCTGGTAGAGAATGCGCGTATAACTAGATCCTTTCAACCAGCCATTCTCAATCGCCCCGCAAGCTTTGGATGGTATTTAAGAACCATGGTAATTGAAGAGTGGTGAGCATTCAGTCCAAGCATGTCAAGCAACACTCAGGCTTCAGTACCTTCCCAATCCCCTGAACACTACATTCACCAAAACCGGTAGGACATGTTACTTGTTGCCCTGCGTGGTCATCCTTCTCATAGAGCTACACAAACAGAACATCTCAGACGTTAGGGAATGCGTTGGGCACACAGGTTGCGGCTACAGGGCAGGTGAGTACAAATGGCCGTAAGCATCCCGTGTAAGGCGCCTGATTGTATTCTAGAACCCTTAGGGGTGACATGACTTGCTTACCGCAAACCCCTGCGGCGGAACTAAACACGACTTGAAGCTTGATGCTACGTCGTGCATATTTCTTACCATGTACCCTGTTCGCTTCGATATTTTATTAGCTTTCACGCCGATGGCTAGGATCCGGCGATTTCAGTTCTCATGTACATTAAAACAACTCCGTGATGTAAAATATACACTGCCCGCAGAAGTACTTTGGTCTGTTTCGCAGTCGTCTTTCATGTATTCACGCGGAGTTGAAAAATTCGGGCTCTCTGACTGACCCACTTCACAGTTGTGTTGTCTTGCTTTGCATCATCGCCCGACCCTCACAATTTCTGGTCAGCTAGTAGTTCAACGTTCAGTCAGTGTCATGAACTTGGAGACGTGTCGTGAAGTTGCTCTGCGCCGACATGCCTGTTTTCGATGTTTAGCACCACCAAGGAGAGATCAGGATGGCTATATATAACGAACTACGATAGTGAGTCCCAGCTGACAGATCTCTTTGATATGATGCCAAGACAACCACATACCTCTCGCAGTATGTTATGTCTGCCGCAGGTCATCGAGATGTCAACTGTACCGTTTTGAATCCTTCGTTGTTGCGTTCGGTTACTTCGTCGTTCGCCGGGATGCTGTGCACTGCCACCGAATTTGCAAAGGCACCGAAGCCTTTCAAAGCGCTACTCCAAGATGGTGATCAAAGTCGCTTTGCTTAGTCTGTGCTGCCGTAGCATCAAGGACCTGATTCGCCCGATCAAACCAGAAGCATAGATGGCAAATCTTTCTCTTGTACATTCGCATTTTGAACCGTGACGCGTCGCGGGTGCGTCTATCTCTTCTCTTTGAGGCGTTTAGTGTAGGGGTGGGAAGGTAATAGCAATGATATCAGCCGCAGGTAGGTTGTCATTGGACGATAAATATCGTGATTCGGATTGGCAGTAATTAACTTCTTTCGCTGATGCTGGTCCCTCGCAATAGATTGCCACAGAATGGGAGTACACATCGGTCGTAAATGGGCGGACTTTCTTCCCCGTGACTTCGCGCTATCCGGCTGCAAAAGATCGCCGGTCATGCGTCTTTCAGATAACTGAAAACAGAGATATTGCAGTTCCAAACTGCTCGACGATTACCATAGAGCTTCTCGTGGGGTCGAAGCCGGCGCAATATCCTTACCTCTGCGGATTCCCCACTGATTGAACATTGACGAAATATCGACGCTCAGTGTGCAATCTGTGAGGATGCCGCGTAAAATGGATCTCTCAGTGGCTTTCATCATAACTGGATGAGTGAGCTCCTTTGTGAATGTTGCCGGAAATGTCACTGCTTGAATCAATCAACCCACGTACGTATTACCACTTAATAGTAGGAAAACTGACCGTAGATGTGGGAGCGACGAGATGGGAGATAGCACACCGTTGACCACGTGAGTGACGTCAACCTCCATGCTGCAAGACCTGAGGGCGACGAACCGGGGAATGGACCAGACGCGCATGTTGGGTTAGGGTGCAGTTAGGCGTTCTCCCAGGACCAGTTTACGACATGTGGCACAATGACTATTATTTCTCTCGATTGCTCGTTTGCCAATCGCGCGTCCGAGCCTCGCGTCACAGTGAAATGGGTTGTTGTGGTGTTTCGATCGCTTTTCATAGCGGAGGAGTCCTGGCTGCAGAGAATCCTGCGAGAAGAGGCCCCGTTCTGACTATGTGAGCAGCGAAATGAAATGTCAGAGCCCTGGCATTACCGGGCAGGTGCCGTTGTTACCTGCCACGACGAGCCTCGTCACCCCAAAAGAGTCTCGGTCATTTTTGTCATCGAAAGACATCGCAACCACCAACCAGCCGTCGACAGCGTGGTTTGGAATAATTGGATTTACGCAACGGAAATGAAGGTAAGGCTTAGCAGGGTGCTGCGGGGGTAGACCTAGTTGCGAGCCCCTTTCGCACTCAAGGAAGGTGTGCTGCTGCTCCTTGTGATGGATGGCAGGTGCAGATGAAGATGAACTACGAAGATCACGCAACCCTCCTCAGTAAAGGCAAGGATCAAATTAATCATTAGCTATGTGGGTGGACAGCGACCGACATTAGAAACGAGTCGAGGAACGTGCGGATATGTGTAACAACCGACTTGGATGGGAACGCATGGCAATCCCACCTGTCAAAACTACCATCATTTAGCAAAATAATCCGATTGTGGAGCGTGGTCTCATCACAGAAGGATGCCCTATTTCATAATAAATCATGCCTTCAAGGGTCATACTGCATGACGGTCTACATTTGGGTCCGGAACCATGCACTATTTGGCCTGATAATATCTTGACTTCTGAGGCGCCTTCCCTGCGGCGGGATGATAGTCCCGACTTCCTACCCTCACATGCACCTCCCGGTCCCTCGACACGCTCCACAGAAGAATCGAAGATCTGATGAGAAGGCACCTGCAACTAGTTCCTTTGAACCAGTCGTTATTATCTTTCCCCAGGGTTGGAATTAGTATTTAAGAGTCAGTGCCCCATCGGTGAGTCCCTAGTTTGAGTCATGTCGAACAACGCTCAGAAGGCTACTGCTCCTCCTCAATCTCGTAACGTTGCACGATCGCAATCACGACCCGAACACCATCAGGGTCGTAACTCGTAGGACATTTCACTTTTGGTTTCGTGTATCTCAAGCAGCTATGCAGAAATACATATTCATTACAGGGAGCAGTGATCCCACCACTACAACCCCCACCCCCACCCCCACCCCCACCTCCACCGCCGCCTCCGCCTCCTCCACCTGTACCCGCGGGAAACGTGAGTATGCCCGATATTCAGCGATAACTCACGCAGATCATCTAACTGTATCCCAGACCGCTTAGAATGGCATGCAGGGCCCCGACGGCCACATCATAAACAACTTGACGACCCATCAGTACTGCCCCTCTGTATACCCGTTTCTCAGTACTTGTGATTTGATTCCTCGCGACAGCGAGGATTGTATTGGAGTTACGACAAGCATCGTTGTCAATACTCGGGATCTGGAATTTTCGTCTTGTATATTTCACTCCACATGTTCTATGCAAAGAATATCACTGTAGCGTCCCAGTCCAGGAAAGAATATGCGATGTAGTTGGTGTATAGCCCCTGTTCCATTCCATCGTCCTCTGTTTTGCGCGGAGTTTCATTTGGGCGGGCACCTATTGGCATGGGCCCCCGCGAATACTGTTCATACCTTCAGGATAATATGAAGTCCAATCAGCGGTGTCTGACCTACATTCGCATTCGTTCTAGAATGCCTTGTGCAGTTTAGTGCCGATGTGCTTCTTATCAGCATCTATACAATGCTCAATCGGTTGCAACCTGGGAGGTGAGTAGGGTTGCAGGAGGTGTCTCGCCGTTAATAGATTAACGGGAGTCGGGAGGCGTTGGCTGAATTACGACAACAGGTGTCAGCTGACATGACCCTTTGATATAATGGAAAGGGTGTACTTGGATGGCCATAAGCCCCATTGCGGCGATTCCTCAAGACCCTACCTACACGCTCTTATTTTCCTTCCCTTGATCACTCACTTGGTAGAGAAATCTCCTCTGTCACAGGACTCGGAAACACCGTTAGTGCGATCTGTCTTTCCAGAAGCTCGGCCCACTGTTAGGGCCGCGTCGTTCACATTTGACAGAAAGATGGCGGAGGTGGTTGGAGTTTGCCCTGTTCAGTATCTGATACTACCATGAGACCGGGGTCTGTGATTGTCCGATGAAATCGATCAACTTCATGGTCAGTCTCTTGCTCACACCCGTCTTTACATAAGTACATGCCATGCCGTGCCCATTGAAGATGCCAAAGTGGGAAGAGAGTAGCAATGATATGGCGCTCAGGTGAGCCGTGAGCGATAAACCCTAGTTCAGCTTAACTTCTTTCGTTGATACCGGTCCGCTGTAATGGATTTAGCGGAGTGAGGCTGCGGTATGTGGTCCTTGTAAATGGGCGTTCACAGCCGTCCAACGCAACTTAACATTTATCCAGCTACCAAAAGGATCATCAGCGCGTCACGGATATTAGGTCGTGATATGTACATCTTTCAGGCTTCGAGGTTGGTGGAGATCAGATCTTAGCCCTGCCAATTCCTCACTGACTTAGCATTGACGACACTTCAATGTTTACTGGCGTGCAAGTCTATGAGGATATTGCATGAGATTGGGACTTGCGGTGGCTTTGACCACCGCATTGGGGGGTGAGTATTCTCGGAGATGTATCTCAATTGATGTACATACTAATAGCGGGAGAACCGACGGTAGGTCCTCTTGGTTTGAGGACGACAAGATGTCAGGTACTACACGGTTGTCAGTGGGGGTTCCAAAGTTCGTCGGTGAGTTGCGTTGGGTTGCTTGTGCTCCCATGTCTGAGAGTGACGAACTGGGAAGGGGCCCAGAAGCTCACCCCGTGTTAGGGGTACAGTAGGGTTTTCTCTCAGGATGGATTTTTACGACATGTGGCACGAAGACTACCAATTTCCGTGCTTCTTCGCCTGCTTCGTATTTCGGACCGGACTAGTAGTAGGACGAGATGTTGTTCTTTGCGAGTGACCAATCAATTTTTCTGATCCCTTCTGCAGTAAAGGATTCTTGGCTGCAAACAATCCTACAAGTAGATTCCCACGAAAACATCGCTCCAACCTAAGCATCTAGCCACGGGACTCCTAATCTCCAAACGAACATCACGTCATTTTCGCCACTAAACCATAACTCCTCGCCGATACGCCATATCTCGGTTAGTTGGAATCATACACAGTCACTTCATCCAAATGACGAGACCATGAACGAATTGGCGCCCCGGTAAGGCCCACAAGCCATCGACGTTGATATAACAAAACTCGCTGTATCGACTCCTTGTACCTACCGGGATTGCGTCAACTTGTAGGAGACATAAGCAAAATTTTCGTGCTTCCAGAAAACTCTGCTGACCACGCAACTTCGCGGGTCCCGGGTACGTGAAGACCAAGCCTGCCGGTGTTGGCGACGATCGACTTAGATCTCCCCACATGTGTCCTGAGAATCCAATCAGTGTGCCTTGGTTGAATGATCCCCGTCAGTCCGACTAACTAAGCCTGTCTTGACAAGGAACTGAGTCCTCACCTCGCCAGATCCCAGCGGACCTGCAATGTCAGCCATAGGAGTAGGACCAAGAACAGACACGGATCGTGGGTGGGGACGGATCCGTGACTTCGTGAGTGGTCGGCGAGAGGTGCAAAGTATACACACCGGATGGCATGTGCTCACCTTCACGAATCTCCAGGCACCTGGAAGGAATATTAGAAGTATGGTAAGATCCTGAGTGGATTAGGAAAAGTTCCAGGACATATATCACAAATAACCCTATTACATCCTCTCTGATAATCTATCCACATATTGAGGCAACATGTGGATATGTGATCAGAGAGAATGTAAGATATCCAGGACCAAGAGTTGGAAGATGGCTGAGGCCACTATGCAAAGTGGTGGTTCGTATGACCATTTGTCCGAGCGCTGCACCGACTCAAGCCGAGATTGCAATAGACAACGCGCGTGGTCTTGTGGATCCGGTAGTACAATACGCGAAGCTGCATCGTTCGCAGATGCATTAGGTCTATATAAACGGGTGGTGTTGAAATACCTGGTACAACTCCGGTGACACTCAACGGGATTTTACCCTATTATTCCCTCGACGACACAGCTGGCTCTGTCACGACAGTCCACAAAATGTGTATGAGTGTATCTGGTATCTGGATGATCATGGATGTTGCAACACACCTCACGATACCGTTTGCGCTGTTCCTAAACAAGGGGGAAGTCATCTAGTAAAGGCTGGGTCGTGGAATGCGTACCCCGCCATGATGACTATATATAGATTTCGCTCTGTGCTGACAAATATATGTCGGCCAACTTGCCATCGGACGCGCGTTGCGATCAACTTACCCGGAACACCGTCTTCAATCCCAAGCTTGTGAAGATACGCGGGGGGGTTTACAGTCTAAGATGGAATACAAACCAGGATCACCTCCACCTGTTCACAACGTGCTCCGACCCCATCACATCGACGTTTTCGCGATGATCTTGCTCGCGTTCAAAGAGTTCTATGGAAAACTCCCACCGAAATTTCTGCTCTACATCTACAGATTCCTCATTCTTGAGGTTAGCGAGGTACACGTGTCTTATATGTCTTGCGTGTGACGTGCTAAGCTATTCGTAGGCCGTTCAGCCAGCAACTCATCAGGAGACCGTGGATTTCTTAAAGGGAGCACCACAAATAAACAATTTGAACGTTCAGAATTATATACTGGCGTTCGAGTCTGTGGTGGGTTCGCTTAATCTGACAAGTTCCCATTATCTCATACAGGTTTCAAAGCCAAAGCAGTTGACGAGCGTCGCCCAGTTCACTAGCTTTTTTCACAGTTCGTACTGCGCTCCGCACTACCTTTTGCGTTGATTACATGAATGATAGGTGCTCCTCCAATATATACCGACAAGAGTGGGGACGAGGTAATTTGGTTAATACCCCTTCATGACTCCATTATTTACCCTGTCCTGAATATTACAGCCCAGTGTTCTGGTATCATCCCGCTTTTATAAACTGTTCCAAGCTCTCATTCCGTATCCAGTTTCGCCGATCACCGTTCGGCTTTTTCTGTCGGCGATGTTATGTAGCTTATGCCCGGCTTTCATTCTATGGTGTCATGGAACTGCAGAAGGACTACCAATCCTGGTGCGCAGGTGACACCAAAGCAGGATGTGGTCCCGTTGAGAAAGATCTTCTGACCGGAGATGTTTGGTTGTTCACAACTATGAGCGATTATGGTTTAACGGCACACCCGGAACCTTTCGAAGCGTAAGTTTGCACAGTTTTCTGTTATTTGCATCTCACGCGGCAGGTCTCTTCTAGATGGGAAAAGGGTCGTGACACCGGCGATGATGTCATTGGACCTGAGAACTTGCGGAGGTACTTCGAACAAATGTTTCACACCAACAACGATTCGTTCGTGGTCGTTTAAATCTCGCCGGATGCGCCGCCCCCTAATCCAGGATCAGTGGAGTACGTCAAAACGCCCTGCTAAACCTTATACGTATGCATTATGTACGCAAAGAGTATGCTGCTGCAAGCAAGGTATGTGAGGGTTACGTTCAAGCGTCTTAAGTACCTTATATATATGTCCTAGCTATTACAAGAAGCAATCTCGGTTGCACGTACTTGTGGGGACCGCATTACATTGCAGCACTGTATCAGGTCAGATACATGAGTGTCATCAGTGGTCGCCATATGCTTATGAGGTGTAGTATGCTCCACCGGTTGCCCACATCAAATGGTGTACCAGTGCTGAATGAAATTCAGCCCGACCTTCACCCGTTTGAGGTTTTGTATGATGTAGCGAAATTGCTTCAGCCACAGAGCGTGAGGTTGATATTCAGTCTATGATGTTTGGTCTAACCTTAGTGTAGGGTCAACCGTTAACTCTTGCCTTTGAGAAGCTTTCGCAGGCTATTGGACTATACAATAGTTGGGTTGATCTGAAAAAAATTTCTCCCCATGAACGAGAGCGTCTTGGTCTGCATGCGATGCAAGCGGTATTATGGAGTGCTCTGGGTGCGCTGCGTGGAACATGCTTTTAGCTGGTCACTCATGTCCATTTAGGGTGTCACAGCCTTGCTAAGGTGGAGGAATCGATCATACAAGCATTTTCGCGCTGGGGAGATGACGATCCAAATCGACTTAACTCTGTTTTAAATCAAGCTTACAGAGTTGCGTAGTTTTATCCATCATTAGCGGAGTATTTTCTTATTGTTGCTGATGGTAGATGGCAAGGAACGGCTTGTATCAGGATGCTCTGACGCTACTGGTACAGCCTCGCACATGGCGTGGTCTATCATTAGACCTCTATCAGGAATGGGCAAACATGATATGGCACATATTGGCGTTGAGGACTAGCCGGAGGTGGGCACTCCGTTGACGGATCTCGCTTATCTCTCAGTCACGAGATGAAGAGGGCAGCGTCGGCTTTTCCATGACTTTTTACTTCCTCGGCAACCATCAACATCAACATTTGTTTCAAAGGAGTATTTTTTCGACGACAGCCCAACCCCGCTACCACCAATGAGCGATGAGCTGCACCAGGTCATGAGTGCACGGGCGAGTACCCTGTTTCACAGTACAAGACGAATCTTGACGCCCGATGGCAGCGGCATGGACAAGCTGTTACAGCGATCCAACCTCTGTTACAGTCCCTTTGGAACTCTGAGTTTCAAGGGAGGTTTCCCTTGTATAGGCTGGGCATCGTTCTGCTAGCGGACGCTGGTCTTGGGTTTGGCATGTCCAAGCATTGCCAGTCTTTGATAGAGGGAATATTACCTCAAGTGAGCATCAAGTTACACAACGGCATGTATTCTGACAAGATCATAGCTTCTCCCTGGTCATGATGTTGAACACCGTGCACTCGCCTGCTACACCTTAGGCAGATGTATCATTGCTTCCTCGGATGCTGAATGTGTGTATCCATGTTTACCTCGGATCCAAGGCCTTCGCGTTACTACTTACTTGCAGCAGCGGAACTAAGAAGTGCTCTGCCTCATCTCCTGATGGCAGAGAATGACTACGTACACCTCGAAATGTTCGAAGCAGCCTCCGATGTTCAATGGTTGTTGATGGTCGTGTACCATAATCTTGGGATGGCAACAGAGGGGGCAGCCGTGTACGAGCGGTACAATTGTTCTACCGCAAGGATAAGGATGTACGAGGAGAGCCCTGTGGACGAAGAAGCAGAGAAAGTGTGGGCACTCGTGACAGATGTCGGGGCTCTGCTGGCAGGAAGATAACTTGGTCTGGGTAACGCAAGCATTCACGTCGGCCCCCAAATGGTATTAATATACTTTCATGGCTTCTGCCTCGCATAGTACGCTAGCATTACTGGGCACTGGAGTATTCCGTACCATTGTGTACCATGTATCGTCACAATACGTTCTCACATCACATTACCCACCGGCCTCCGAAGACGTGTACATGACCCATTTGATGGAATGATTACGAGCACGGTAAGCAGCCACTCAGTCTTCAGTGTTTACCTCCTATTATCACGACAAATGACTCACCCAAACTTGAGGGCACTCTGGAATTTTTGTGGTTCCGCTTACAGCGGGTCCAATTACTAGCAAAGAGTCAGAGAATACTTGGATAAGAGTGATCTTTTAGAACCCACCGTCAGAATCCGGTTCGAACACAGGTGATGCCTGTGTGCGACAGCGTCCACTGAGTTACTCCAATCGAACAAGTTCTCAGACGGAAGGAATCCGGCCTTGGATACGTTCTCAATGACCATACATTCGAATTGATTCAAATTGGGCTTCGTCATGGTACCCAAAACACTTCTTCAAATGTTCACCTTGCTCGCTAGCATAACCTCGAGGTCACAAATGACTCACACGGCAATCTATCCATTCGTGTCGGTGACAAGGACCTTGCTTGTACGAGCAGAACATATGGTGTATATAGACCTCTCCACTTGCTCAGTCTAATGACCATTATCTAATACCAGTCCCGGCTGACGTGGCTCCGCAAAGGTGTGCGAGGAAGGAGCGCTACTCAGTTCAAGCCAGCGCTCACCTACTAGTGGCTACGTACATAAAACTAGCCAGCCCCTACTTGCCTGGTGCCATATCATTGCGGTCCATGGCAGTTCGCACCTTTCGAGGGAGTCTAGATTTCTAGTGATACAGTTACTGCATACGTTGATGCCTGTGCAACGAGAAACACTACTATGTCCACTAAATATGCTTACGGCTGCACTAAATTGCTCCAAGTTCCTTCCCTAGCACCTTCAAGCACTCCCTGGCTAGACCTCTTGCATCTACGACCGTCACCTCATTACTCATCATATCCGCACGGGGAGCAGAAGGACCAGGCCAAGGTGTCGACCCCTTGTCCTCTGGTACCCGACTGCGGATAGAAGATGCAGGCGTAGGTGGTGGCGACACGATCCATGCGGACGGTGTCTGTCTCGGTATCGACGAAAGTTCGCACAAAACAGTGTAGAAATGGAAAAGGTGTGCCACAGGTGACCGCCGGACGATATCTGGAATCAACGCAGAAGACGGTAGGCTTGGATCAATGGCTGTGTGCGTGGGTGAAGTGTACCATGAGTATCAAGGTATGTCTCCACTGTAATATTAGACGTACGCGGTGGTGCTGAGCTATACTTTGTTGGCGAATCCGAGAACGCAGCCCAAAACGTGCCAGGCCAAAGTCTCAACTTTAGAAGCTTTCGCAGGACATGTAAGAGTTCATCTTCACGGACTCTAAGATGGGGTGCGCTTAAACTCAAACTACTCTTGTCAGCAAGTGTAGCTTACCTTGGGAAGGGTAGATTTCCCCGTAAGACCTCGTCCGCGATGTAGCTCACCATGGCCGTCTGGCAACGGTCAAGCAGTGATGGAAGGGACAATGCAGCAACGCGTCTGCGCGACTCCGCGTGGCCTGACGTAATATCGCATCCATTGAAATGGGATTAGGAGCGATCTGGAGAGAGAACTTACCACTCGTGACATTGGAACAAATCAGGAATAACAAGTCTAAGCACCAGAACGAGAATCTCTCTCTGAGGACCGCACTACCCACGACTGTACTACCCAGGCTTTGAATGTTGGATATCTGGGATTCGTACGAATCCAGTGAAGCGTGGACACTTTCGACAGTCCTGTCGTCGTCTTCTAGTCCAGACGACGACATTGAGGTGTCCTTCAAGAGCTGGCTTCCCTGGTGTAGAACTTTCGCAAGCTGAATAATAAGATAATCCGGAACGCGAGGGTTTCCAAGGTGAGGGACAAGATCGACCTCCAAAGAACTTATAAGCGCAAGGTCGAAGTTCTCTTCTGCTTCTTGTTCCTCTAGGCTGAGTGTTTCGGCTGCGGAACTAACCATGTGTCGTAAGTCGTAAATGAAATAGTACAAGAAAGCAGAGCGCCACACACCAATCTGCCAGAATTGCTCCACGGAAGCCTTCAATAATGCGCCTCCAAATAGCTTCGACACGTGCATCTGATATACCTGGAACTGGACGTTACCCACTGCTGAAACTCGAATGGAAATCACTGGATAGGGACTAACTTTGGCCCAGTCGTGAGACATCACCCGCACACTCCGTCACGATACGCAAGAAACAAGTGGTCGCTGTCTTCCATAGCGGTGGATCTTTCCCGTATTTCGATGGGGACGGACAATCATACTTCAGCTTCATCGGGATCGAGTATGCCTGGACAGAAGTATAGGGTGAACAAGATAGCAGTCGGAAGAACCCGATGACGCACAGAAAGAACAGCTTCGAGTGTGCCGTCTTCGTATATCTCCGTACGATCTCTGAAGCGCAAGTACATCTCAACGAGGGATGGCATCACTTTTTTTGAGAGGCCAACGTAGGTAACCTGTTTACGCGCCGACGCCGGCACAGGAGTAACCGGTGTCCCAGGGACGGAAGCATCGACTTGGTTCGGATGGAAAGCTGCGAGGAAAGGTAGAGTAATATATTCCGACAGGTCCCGGATGACGAGAGAAGGTACACCTGATGCGGTGAGTTCGATGCTCTCCGCGGTCTCTAGTATCGATGCCTGCGTGATTGTAGGTGGAGAATGATGCGAACAACATACTCTGGGCGCACCTGAAGGGGCGTGAGCCCGTCAACATCAGGACGATAATCAGGAGAGTCAGAATAAGTCATGACACCTAAAAAGCAGGGGGTTCTAGTGATGCCAGTACGTCGGGCATATAAGCCACTAACCTTTCAAGATTTCCATTAGGCGTGTCAGACGTTCTAGAGACCACTCGGTGTGGGTTTGTTGCCAGCTTACCCGCCGTGTGGTGCGGATAACTTTGGTGAAAGCCACGAGGCTGTCTTGGGTATATGGTCTGTGTACTGCAGATACATGTCTTTGTGGTGGGAGGAACAGCCTACTTCCCTGCGCAATAGCAACTCCAACGTCATTGCAAGCTTGCCACACGTACTCCCAAGCTTCCGCAACTCGAGGTCCTAGATCACCATCGGCAGTCAAAAGGGAATCGACAGCCTTCTCCAGACATTGGAGGGCGGGCGTGCTGAGGGACCGCCGCTCCAAAAGAACAGTATCCTTGATATGCGAGACGAAGACCTTCCACGCATCTGTGAATGTCTGAAGACGTAATACCTTCGAGACGAGGAACTCTGAGATAACGGTTCCAATCCATTGCAGTGAAAGGCTCTTCGACTCATCCCATGCTTGTTCAGGAGTTTCTTCCATCGAGGGCACGGCAGAGTCGAGGGGAACACGGCGGGTCTCAGTGGAAATGGCATCCAAAAGTGGAAAGGTAATCTTCCACATACAATCATTCCAGGTATCCAGGGTCAAGGTTGCACCATATAACTGCATGGCACGAAACAGTGTCTGAATGGCACCCACCCGTACCTCCGGGCGCGCATCCGTACACAAACCAAGCACCTCGACGAGCAGGAACATCCACAACTCACTGTACTTGGGTTCTATCTGTGCATCTTTCCGTTTCGCCTGTATGGAATCCGAAACACTCCATAGCAGGCTTTCAGCCGCCGTTAATGCGATATTGGTCTCTGCTTGGCGACCAAACTGGCCGAGAGTAGCTATGCAGAGGCGCAGATGCTCTGGAGAAAGGGATGACACGGAGTCGCACACTAACTTCATCGACTGGAACGCAATCTTGACTAGTGTAGTATGTCCACGCTCGTTGTTGTACCCGAGTGGAAGAGGCTTCGGTCGATTGGTATCCTGGAGGGAGACGGTGCTGATAGAATCGATAGAGTCGGCACGAGACAACATTGCCGGTTTGCAGACGCTGCCGAGCATTTCGAATATGGTTTCCCAACCGACCACAAGAGTATGACCAGATGCCTGCAGAATCAAATGAAGCGTCTCCAGTCCCATCCGTCTTAACTCAAGGTTTGTACTCGTGTTGTAGATCCCATCTGCTGGTGGAGGAATTATTTGCTTTGCGAGTACGTCGAGCACCCGGCGCTGAACCTTGGCTTGCAATTCTTGGTTAGGAGACAAATTACGAGGGATGACAACCAGGCATTCGTCCAGAACGCGGGCTGCTTGGATGCGAATGGCTGGCGGTGCAGATACGAGACCGATAATGGAAAGAAGATGGGTGCTCATTGGGTCCCAAGCAATATCTGGCGGGCGGTAAATGAGGCGATGAATGTTAAGCATGGCAACAACCCCGAGTCTCTCAATGCCGAAGTCTCCGGAGCGCTAGAATAAAAATGCCAATGTCAGTCAACAATGTTGAATCGCCAGCAGAACAGAAATAACTCACCAGCGTACGAGGCAGATGAATGCCGCTCACGCGTCGACGATGCGCGACGCCGACTCTAGGCGAAAGACCACCAGGATTTGGCAGCTCGTCCGGACCCTCAGATTCACCAGTTGGGAACTCGTTGGTGTCAGATTGCATTCCCACCATCTCTGAGCTGAGCCTGCACAATGCTCTAACAAAATCCTGAAAAGAGGAGTCCTCAAGGTTCTTTGATGCTTCGAATAAGCGTTGAATGGCAAGTTGGATACTTTCAGGGTCAGTATCGACCAGAAGTGGGTGGCGGGGGGGTTGCGACGCCTTCACACTATCTGCCACGCCTGTACTGGATGGTACCCGAGATGCCGCAGCCACACCAACGATCGTGCTATTACGTCTTGAAGAAGGTAGCTGAGATCCTTTCAACGTGAGGACATACTCCGCATTCTGGACTGCTTCCAAGATGCTGTACCAACTTTCCCCAAGACTTCCAGCAAGGAAAAGGGCGCTCGAGATCAAGACTTTTAGGCAGACGAGGTTTCGCTCAGATAAACTAGGAGGCACCGGAGGCACGGTCAACCCCAAGTTATCCGTGAGTGACGCCGACGAACGAGGGGTATGTGGTTCGATGTATGATTCTAGACTAGACACCACACGAGAAGGTACCGCGAACTTCGACAGACTTGTAAAGAATGCGTCTCGTGGCGTGGTGAGTGCAAGCATTCCCGCGACGTTTGTCATTGCCTGGTAGCTGGTAAGCACGTCGATAAAGAGTTCGTCAGAGAGATTGGTATAGATGATGAACGATAGAGCTGCTAGCAGGGCAGGCCAACCATGGTCGACCATTGCACGAACAATGCCGAGATGGATTGAAGCTGGTTCATCAGGAGGAAGCGAAGAAATGTCCAGGGCAGGAGGTGCGTGGATAACGGACTCCCCTGCAGTGCGAGGTCGTTGGACCATGATGGAAGTATATAAAGGCCCAGTAAACGACGCAAAGCCCTCGCAGAGAGAGACGATGCATTGAACAGCCAGAAGGTAGATGTAAGTCTCTGGGATAGGGGGCGAGTCGGCTTTGTCGAGTTGGTCTATGCTGTAGCGGCGCGTCTTTCAGACTGACCGACACGAGTACAGTTGTGGTAGTACACACCATTGCAGTTTCATCCCCGATTGCTCCACGCTGAGCCCGGTTCCCGAACCAATCATGCCTACAACTCCAGATACTGTCGCACTTGCTGCAGTGGCTACAATACCTGCCACACCTCCCACATCCAATCCGTATCCCGAAGCTGAGCTCGAACCACTAGGACCCTCTGCAGAGTGGGAATGTACACCCACACCCGACATCTGGGCACAAACACCCAACAAAGCAGGCTTTTCGGTCACCAACCGCTTGAGGGCGCTAATAAGGTAGGTGAACACTTTTGCGCCTGATTGTCGAGCGTCGTAGCGATCCCAAATGTTGCGAATGAGCTCGGCGTCGCTACATAGTCTATGAAAGTGGACAGGTGAGGCCAAAGGAAACCCGACATAATTAGACGTACCCTCGTATTATCTCCATCGCCAGGACTCTCAACCACGGAGGGCGCACCTCTGCATGGTCGAGTGTGCTTGACTCCAAGTCCTCGGACACGATTTTGATGAGAAGCATAAAGAATACTTCCGCTTCAGTCTTCAGTTCGAATGAGAACTTCTTGAGCAACAAAAAGACGACCCTGAAGCAACGAAGCGTCAGCGGAAATACCGCCTTCTCTGACAACGATTTGAGAAGCAGCGGGCACAAATGGTGTTGGAGCAATAGCAACAGTTCTGAATGCTGGAGATTGGTGAGCAATGCTAGCGGGGAGAAAGAGAAGTTGAAACCGACCTGCCGAAAGAGGTCGTGATAGTTCGTAAGCACGCTTTCGATCAGTTCGAGTGCAAAAGTCTTATGCAGGTAATCGAGATGAAGGAAGTGAGGCTTTTCCGCATTTGTTAGTAGGCATAGGTCTTCGAAAACAGAGTATGCATCTGTTGCATACGGCCCCAGTGATGCAGTGCTGCCATTTGGAAGTGTAACTTCCAACATTGCGTTTGCAGGCACAGCGTTCCGTCTGTCCTCATCGACCATTTTATCGAAGACAAACATCACCAGCTGACGAAGTGTGGCCGCCGCGGTAGAGGAGACCACGGCTATTCGAGAGTCCTGGAGCTTGAAACACAGGAGGAGAGCCTGGCGAAGATCACAAGTTTACCAATATCTTCTAGTTAAAGGCACGTGGACATACCTCCCCAAGTTGATCTCCATGAACGGAGGGAAAGTTCGTGATAAGCGAAACCAGAGTCTGCAGGATTCGTAATTGGATGTCGACCCCCTGGCTCATAGCATCGCTCATGGTGCTAATGATCAGAGGGACAGCGGATTTTGGCACTGCTTTGAGAGCGATGAGTCTTTGGAGTGAACCCAGGGATATAGCCACGACTTTTGCGTTCTTCGTAGCGCATCCCATGAAAACGGGTCGAAGAAGGTCATCCGAGTGTGCGCCATCTACAGAAATGAATATCGTACTCGTCTCAGCGAAACGACAATGGATGGAGTAAGCAAACCTGAGGCCAGGGATGCAATGGCTTGCTCTGGGGAGGACCTGAGAATTGCTAACGACTTTTCAGCGGCCTACGTGTTACGATGAGCAGTGATGGCGACATTTGAGCATGACGGACTACCTCGCGAATCTCTGGGTGCTTTCTTCTTGTTTCGCTGGCCAAGGACTGAAAGCTCGCGGGTCACGAAGCGACATCAGCAAGAAAGCAGGCGAATACGCACCTGTAGCTCCGTCACCAGGAAGGCCAGTGAGCTCATTATGGCCACCGCAAGTCTCGCTCTCTGGGGGTATCAATTGTCTGTATGCTCCTGGAATTACGAATTGACGCCCAATAGCTTTGTGATCTGGAGTGAGTGTGCTCGACACGGCCCTTGCCAGTTAGCATCTGCGCCAGATGATCAGACAAACTGCTCCGCCCCGCTATTACCGCAATTAGGGAAATAGCCCCTATATTCAGTGAACCTGAACTGACGACTACCTGTGAACTTCCTGGTGATTCCGGCGCCTCGGCTCCTTGCTTGACTGCTATGCATACCACATAGCAGCACTGGGATCACAAGGGGGCCCTGTCAATACCAGGCCATCCACGTGGCCAGCTCCAAATTGTCTACTAGTTAAATACAGGTTTAGCGATGGCCAGCAACTGCTTCCCACTGTCGTAGGCACGAGTAACCATTATAATCGAAGCTCTCTTTTGGGTCACATGAACATCGACCATTTTTCCACCGCTCCGCGTTCTCCGTGCAGTGACTGAATGGAATGTGTTGGTACCCGATCTCGTCGAAGAAATGAATGGCGTTCTGTGGTAAAAATAGCGATGCTGCTATGGAATGTACAGGGGCATCTCCCCAGCGCTGCAAAAGTAAGGATCACAGTTAAGACGTCAAATATTTAAGATTATTCATTATTACACCCAAGGATAAAAAACGCACCTCATAATAGAAGCCTCCCTTGGAATCGAGAAACTCAAAGAACGTCATGTACGCGTCTGACCTCCAAAAGTCCATATCCGCGATCTCAAAGTTGCTCCAGACTGATATACCGAGGGCAAGCGCGGGCGGTCAGTTGGGTCAGTTAAAATGTCGAATGTTTAAATCGAGAACGTACAATGGCACAGGTTATAGTGGGCGCCCTCATCTGCGGAAATGAATCCCATCGCGTTGTCCGGATGTATATGCTCTGGGTACAGTGACACATATTCTGCAGAAACGCGACAGTCAGCCAGGGGTGTCTCGCACGGTTTACATCATATCATGCGAACCCTGTACAGTCTGCCAGAGAGTTCGGATAGTAGATTCAAATTCATACAAGGTGATGGTGAAACCTACAAATTCCTCATCAGCATTTCGAAAAGACATCGGTGAAAGGTGAAAATCCCAATCTATGAAAAAGAAATGATTAACTTACCATATGTTTTGTTATGGTCTTGCATATATAAGAACGGATCTAATGGGATGTTACAGGGAAAATGAACGTGAGGTCTTAAGAAGTGGTCAGTGGGAGTATCCCCGATGGCGCAAAAGTGAGAGAGCTTTACTCGACACGCCAGTAATATCTATCAATGATGACTGGTCAGGAGTTATGAACTGATAAGAAATACCATTTACACCCTTACCTGTATTTCTGTACAAGAGGGTGCCTGAAGAAGAACTGTCTTTTCCTAGGACCTACCCTCACAACGAAATAAAGAAAATACACGCACACCGGAATTAAACCGACACATATTGCGGTAAGAGACACTGCCTATGGTATTGCCTCAGCGGCGCATTGATGCTACCGTCAACCGTCGAAGGCGCACCTCCATATATGACGTTGTCTAGCTCCATTTGTTTCCTGGCAGCTGAGGCCTTCTCTTCGTCAATCCATGAAGGTTGGAACCAGTCATCGTGGGGGATAACGCCAAACTCCATCACGGAGGGTGATATGACGGATATGCGCCTGGGGACCGCACAAAAATGTACATAAGAAAGAAATCGCGTGGATCATGATCGACTTACGTTTTGAATTCGTCAGTGAAGGGTTCATCGTTCAGAAATACGTATGGGTAATTAAAATCCCTGTTGAATCGATCTTCGACCTCTCTGACACTCTGGATGACTCCCTCTATTTCGGAGTTGCGACAAAGAATTATAAATGTGGCGTTGGCCCTCCGGATGACAGGCGCCACCGATGCTTCGTACGCAACCTCGTTGGACACTGAAGACTGGGAAATGCCAAGAGGCACTGACAATGCATCTGGGGTATATGGAAGACCTTTCAGAGTGAGGAGAATTAAAGTCTGAACACAAGTTGGTGTTAAGGCCAAGACAAGTGAATTGCTACATGGCACAAATACTCACCAAAAATACAGTGACAAGAACGATGTAGCGATTGGGTATACCCTTAACTGAGCCCTGCAGATGGGTGATCACGCCCATGGTATACGCGAGGGATGGTAAGAGTTACGATAAAGGCCAACTTGAAAAGATGGAAAAGCGGAGGGCAGAGCTGCTGCGCCGGACTTCAACGATCGGACAAGTGACGTCTCCTGGCAACATTGCTATGACGAGGAGAAACATAATATGCAGTTATTCGGGGGAATTGACGTTCCGCAGCGCTGTTGCCCACTGCGGCTGTGAAAATCAAGTCAGTGAAGATTGCTTGTCGATTAGCTAACTAGGCTCCACATCTAACCATCTGCGACACAACCAACCGTATGATTGCAGAATCCCGGCACTGTGTGACCATCAATATCAGACTTTGGCACGCTCATAGGAGGTTCCAATTATCATGTACTACACCCTTTACCGAACGGCAACTCTCGAATTGGATGAACAGGAGAACTCAGGCACACTCAATTTGTGGAAGCAGTTCGCGGCACGGACTTTCGGCGGGGTCCGCATGCGGAGGTTGGGCGGTTTCTTGGTCGCCAGGGCGCGGCAGACTTCGGCCCCGGATCCAAAAACACTCCGGCACGTCGGACCACTCCGAGCGGTTTCCGGTTGGCGGTGGTAGTACGAGGCTAGTCGGACAGTTAGATACTGGGGGAAAAACCTTTAAGCGATTGCTCTGAGCTCGAAGGGCGTCCCTTGCCTTCAAGGCAAGGCGAAGGACTTCGCCCGGCGCCGATACCCACGTCCCAACTACCGGACAAAACGGTCGCGGGGCGGCCACTTCCGCGTAAGCCATTAGCTTTAGGATCATCCCGATGGGATGGCACGTCTCAAATCTCAAACTTGAACTCAGTGTCAGCTAGTGTCAGCCACTGACGCACTGACCCGACGGTTCAGAGGTCTTCTGGCAGTTTCTGGCTCGGTGTTTAGGCGGTGCGGTGATAAGCTGGTAGCGTCTCACAATGCCAGCCTCCCTATCTCCTGGGAGATACACAATCCTGCACTACCTATTGCCCGCCAACCCGCGAGATGCTTTCGTTCGCTAAAACACGATCACGATGGACCCTCTTCAAACTTTTACTTTTCAAGAAGTGCCGGTGGCTCACGAAGACTTCGCCTACAGATTGACGCTGAGATTCTTGCACCTACCACTGTGGACAGGTCTCGAATCATGACACGTGCGTCACTAACATCTCCATCAGAATGGAGGTCCCAAAATCCAAAAGTTGGCTCCCTGGACCTTCATGACCAATTCTACCTTGCTATTGGAAATGCGTTTGTAGTGTGTACGGGCATGCGCAACCCCTTCAATGACTCTCAGAAGTAAGTCCGTACAGCCATCTGCCCGAAATGTCCTCAAAACTGCCACAACTTAACTAGTGATGCACGTTCGCGATGCACTGGTGCCACCTTACCCCCGATATCTTCCATTTCTATCTGTCGGATATTGTCAGTGTCAAACTTCTTGCGGTGTTAATCGCGGATGATTGGTGTGACGAGACAGTGTCTGAGCAGTATCTGAGGCTGATAGCTCATGGTTCTGATTTGTGGTAAGCTCTGACGGATTCGAGGATAGTTGGTTACGAACCCATTGCCCCACCATCAGCATTCGCAGCATGACAACGGCCATCCTGGTTTCATTGGACCAGGTTGGATGTGAGTACGATCTCGAACGACTGCGTCGCGTTGTCCTCGAGTCTCTGAGTCACATACACCGCCCTCGCGCATGGCAAGGACCATGCGGAGCACACATGTTCGGACGGATCCACCTCAGGAGGACTGTCTTTACTGGTCTATATAAGCCTTCTCTACAGCTTCGCACCCCTCCTGCAAGCTTCGACAATCGAAAATGCCAGTACACCGAGGAACCTACACGTTCGTCAACCGTCAGAGCGGGACGGCTATGGAGATGAATACTACTGACCATTCGCTAATAGGTCAGTGTCTCCGCTTGCCATCTTGCTTGTTTCTGCTCTTATTTCTTACAACCACTATTATCCGTGTTTTTTTAATTACTTCAGGGATGCCCCCGAAAGAAAATGAAACGCAAAAGGTGGTGATCCGTGTTTACTTTCCGGTCATGTTGTGTCGCTTATGCATTGCGAAAGTGGGAGATTAGCCCTTTAGGCGCTGGTCATTCTATTCGCAATCTCAAAAGTGGCAAATACCTCTCCGTGAAATCATTATCCAAAGACGCTCCCGTTGTCGCAAGTGACTACCCGGTTGCGTGGTTCATCAGAGAAGTCCGGGTTAACGAGGAGAACGCGGCATTTTACGAGTATGAAGCTTTTTAAGTCCGTATTGACTGATGTCACTTAACTAGTATCCGTGGCATAGAATACGGTGGCCCATGACCGACATCATGCTTGAGCTGGCAGACTCCGGAAGCTCGACACCAAAGACCAAGGTTCGACACATCAGCAAGCCGTCGTCGGAAGTCATTGACACGTTGTCTAGATCCTCATCGCGGAGGGTCAACTACCCGCAGATAAACACCGGGCCAGATACTGGAGGGCGACTCGCGTTCGTCAGCCTTCATTCTACCAGCCCTCCTCGTCTGCAAATAACACCAATGGCTCCATGTTTAGCATTGCTGGTCTTGCCGGTAAGCCCACTTTTTTCGGCAAATTGTTCTCCTATTGATCACCTTCGTGGGATGTAGAGAAGTGGAGGTTGATACTTCCGGCGAAACCCACGCCGACCACACAATCTTAAGCAAGTGTTCGCGCATATTACCTGTATCAAGTGGTATATGACTAGGAGAGCATCAACTAGGTATATGCCACCTCGGCTACGAAGACTGTATAATGTAGTATATGAGTATACCCTGGTTTTGAATGACAACGCACGCATATGTACATACCACCCCATGTAGTACCAGAAGCTGTACAGTAGTGTTGGACGATAGACCCAGATTTTCCATCGAGACTATCACATAAGACATAGTCATGTGAAAGACGCGTTACCAAATCGCATTGGTGACGTGTTAGATCACCAACGCTCCGCAACCCTTACTCAGTTTCCCAAGATATTTGGGAAAGTCCTTCTAATGTTGCCGTTTTACTCTCGGTCGAAGGAGCTTTAACTTGTCCAGGCAATCTGGCAGCCTTCCAAGCTTGGAAACCCCCTATGATATCCGTTGCATTCCACATACCAATCTCGTGCAGTGATGCTGCAGCAAGTGACGACGCCCACCCGTCTTCGCAGTACACAATGACACGGAGGTCATACCTATCGGCAATGGCTAATTTGTCTTCACATCGCGGGTCGAATCGGCGTTCCAGCATATTGCGTTCGATGATAAGGGATCCATGTATCCCCCCGGAGCGAGCACGCTCTGCAGCAGAACGAATGTCGACAAGGAAGGCGGGTATGGGATATGTAGGATCGTGGAGGATATCCCAGGCCTGTTGTGGAAGGACGCGTTGGAGTTTCGCTCGAGCTGCGTCGATGAGCTGAAGGGTGCTACGAGACCCTGGTGGTGGAACGAGTCGGTCGAGAGGTGCACGGACGGATTTATGAAGTACATCCCATAGTGCAGCGCTATCGTATGACGACGCCCCGATGTCTTCGATAGCAGCAGACATGAGGTCGCCATCATTTGTCAGAGACACGACTCGACCGAGAAACTTGGAGCTGGCGAGAAGCACAGCACTCTGGACGTCATCTGCGTCGCTTCCGGTGATGACCAGAGTGTTAGTATTGGTGAGTGATGATGGGGATGGGGCTCCCGTCGTAGCGAGGGCGAAAAGATGACGGGTAGGGAGACGGGCACGGATGATGTTGGAGACGTGACGCAAGAAGCGATCGTCGTCCCTCTTGGAGAAGGTAAAGTAAACAGATATCTTGACGCCGTCAACGATCTTGGCTTTCATGATAGCACGCAGTGCAATGCCATGGGCGACTTCATCGCGGACACTGTCAAGCGTCCGTAGCGAGACGATGCTGTCTGCAGACGATCGCAAGGCCATTATCTTATCCTCAGCGTCGGAGGGGTGACTCGATGGCTCGGATGAAGGCATTTCAAAAAGCAGGTGCACCTATTTGTTGTAATAGGGTAGGGTGTAGACCTCGCACATGTCGGCGTTTGGTTGCCGCATCACCGGCGGACCCTAACCCGAACCTAGGGTCCATCAAGTTCCTGGACGCCATCAGGCCAGGTCTGCAAACTCTTTGTCCTCAACGATCATACTGGACTGTTAAGTCCGATCACGTGCAATTTCCTTTTGGGGGGGGGGGGGGGGACTGGTTGCGTTGGGGTTCCTGCATTTTGTTGTATACATCATGTCAGATAACATCGTGCAGACAACCATGGACAGTGGCATGTGCCACTTGTGTATTGACACGGCTGGTGCCAGCGTTGTTGCTGCTATCAGCCACAGGAATTTACTGTCGAGTCTGTGTACCCTAGAGGATCATTGTTGGTATGTCGCGCAGTGAGTTTGTGGAACAGTACCCCTTCCTGACGTTGAAGGATATTAAATCTATTGCAGCATTTTACAGAGTGGTTCTGCTTTGTCATCTGCGCTGTCAGGGGTGTGTCAATGCCCTCTGTGTTCATGAGTGTTCGGCTGCTTGTCTGTCGTTGTATGTGTTTCAACAGCTTAAAACTGCTCAGAGAGGGAGATGCCTCCTTCCTGCACATCATCGAAGATTGCTCGTACATTGTTCTCTAAGCATGAAAACATCCTCTCATAAATGACAGTTATATAATCTACCATCCCACATAGAGCATAAACGCATGCCCCGTAGACTTTTCCATTCGATATCGTCCCCCCCACAGTACTAATCTCTTATGTACACTTGGACATGCACTCACCTGATAGACCGTAAATTTGGACTTGGACTCCCTCGATAGAATCCCATTAACTTGGACTTGCACTCACTCGATAGAATCCTGTAAACTTGAGCTCACACTCACTCGATAGAATCACCTGTAGAGTCGCTTGTAAATGTAAAGAACTACATCACGTGCTTTCCCCAAATGCATCCAGGAGCGCCCGGAGGGCTTTGGTATACCATCCTATAAGTGCAGTGAGCTGCATATCATACATGTATATGTACAAAGCTGTGTCTGATGAACATCGTACACAAAACTAGTCACCTCGCTACCCAAGAGACGATCCAGATTGTACATACAGTTAAGAACAGGACACATACCGCTCAACAAATACCTGCATCGCTTCAAACAAAGTGACATGCCTATGTGCCTACAGTGCGGGGAAACCTCCCCTGAGGACATACACCACTTCCTGTTTCAATGCCCCAGATATGACAGAGAGCGGCACATACTCCGGCGTAACACACTAGGAAGAGACGCAACGTTGCTACCATACATCCTCTCCAACACGGCACAACCCCACCTACTCAAGTTCGTATCAGACACAAAAAGACTAGACAAAAAATGTCGCAAATTTCTTGGCACGTGATAAGAACCTGATAATACCTGTTAAGGGTGGCTGTTCACAATCCCGTTATAAGCCATGCCAATGCCACCCATGTGTCATTGAAAGATTGCCAAAAATGGGTATTTGTACATAATATTTTACACATTTACACTATATCTTAGAAAAAATATCACGTATTTGCTATAATCTAGCCAAATCTGACCATTATAATGGCAAGTGGTTCATTACACATCCGTTTGCCAAAATCATATAATCTATGTTTTTTTTTGGAACCATACGATCGGTGTTCAAATTGTGCATGGAAAATCTTTTCCATCAATGATCAGCAATATATTATTAAAATTTGTACTAAGTATCCAAGAGGCAGCGTATCCCACAGACCTAGTTTAAATAATGAATAGATGCTCCCACCATCTCAATTGGGTATCGAGTATCGGGTATAGCACATAGGCTTTGGCCAAGTGTTGCCTGTATATTGTCGCCCAGTCTCTGTTGTATATTGGGGCTAGGACATACGTTGTATACTTACTGTAATGTATCCAGTTTATAGATACCCCGTAATATGTCCTATCATTCTCAAGTTACTTAGGGTATGATTTTTGCTATGTAGGCTGGATGTTTTACGAAGTATACTGTGTATGACTCACTGATGTCTGGTTTGCAGGTGGGTGCTCCTTCAGTCGAGCCAGGTGACCCATACTTGGGGTATGATTTTCACTATATAGGCTAAATGATTTACAAAGCATACTGTGTGGCTCACTGAGGTCTGGTTGCAGGCGGCCACAGAAATAGTGATAGTGTCAAAACGATATATTCCCATTGTGTAGGATAATGCAGAATGGTAATGAGTGTGCAACGAAGGGACTAAATCTACCACATGAGGCCCTGCTGGATGGTCATCTGCCACTGAGGATTCACAGCCAAAATCTTCGCCCCCCTCCTATTGCCAGGGCAGTCCACAAGGTCATCCTGAAAGATTTGAACAAAAATGCTGAGTAGATAGTGAGTAATGCTGCCCACTTGAAAAAAAAAGTATTTACCTGCTAACGGTTTTCTCAAAATCCTCCTTGGAAGCAGCATCCTTGCACACACTCTTGTGCAGGAGGTTGAGCATATAATCCACATAGTTCCAGAATTTGTTGCCGTTGAAATGGGCTGCCTTTCCACTTACAAGCCCGAAGCCTGAATCCATCTCATCAAGTTCATTGGCATCGCTACCGGGATTCTCCGAGTTGGGAGTGTCATCGGTGTCAGTGTCAACAGCCACTGAGTTGTCCAGTCCCAGGCTAGGGTCTCTGAGATCCGGATTGATGCTTGGTTCGGTAAGGGGCTCCTGGTTATCGTTGCCTTCGGAGGTGTTGTCTTCATTTGCATTGTCTTTGAAGAGTGTCCACTCCATGTCACTGATATTGATGTGAAGCTCCTGCTCAAGTTTTTTGCACATGTCTGATTTGAGGTTGGGAATGAGACGGGGTGTGAAGCAGATGTCTAGTGTTGCCACTTTGTGGTCACTAGTTCCTATGAGGAAGAGATGGAGGCAACGACACTAAGTGCCACCACCATCCCATTGTAAATACTTCAGCTCGGGGATGAACTTGGGTACTCACCAGGAACGCCATTCTGTTCCAGTGGGCAGCATCCACCTCCATCCCTGAACTAGAGCATGCCAATACCTTAGAGACATTGATGATGCATGTTTTCTTCATGATTGAAATCATCAGCTGGTTTATCTGGTCAGATGTTGTATGAAGTCAGGCTGAATGAAGTTAACTCACCTGTGACTTGAGCTGGCTGCAGATCGTTGCGAGCAATTTGGTTACGATCCTACCCAGGGAGCCCCGAAGCTCCACATCATCAAATACCCCAGCAGGAATCTTGAATACATCCAAATGTTCGAAAATGAAATCCTGCACGGGAATCAGCGATAGAGTTACATCCAGGTTTCAGAATCCACCTACCATTATGTGGTGTTGAGTATCCATAACATAGGCAGTAAGGTTGGGAGATAGTAGACAAGCCAGGAGACGGTTGTGCAGACCAAGCTAGAAGAGCGGCGTATAATTTAGACGTCTGTCATGATGATCATGGACTTACCTCGAAGTCCTTTGAGGATAGGGTGTCCTGTAGGGCTTGAAGCTGGTGGGTCTGGTTGCTGAGTTTGTATTTGACAAGGGAAGCTTTCATATCTACGAGCATAAGGAAAAGATCTCCAGTCTATCCAAGTTGGTGAGGTTCAAGAGTATTTGTCAGAGCAAGAAAGACTCACCTCGATGAACTTGAGGAGGCTCTTGTCAGGGATTTGAAGGTCATCAGCGAGTTTCTTAGCATGAACTTTGAGCCGTTTAATGTGCTGTGGAGATAAGGAAGTCAGATCATTCCCATTGTCAGAGTTTGTGTCCCTTGGTCGACGTACACCGGCGCTGACTGACCCATCGACGGATGATGTATCTGAAGCAGCACATCGTAGAGAATAGCGAGTAGATCTCAAGGAAGGTTGAGTGGCCAGTGGCAGGTTACTGTAGTCTGAACCAGTCCTGCCAGGACCAGATAGGTTTGAAGTTAGTACTCCTCCAGGAAACGGTGTTGAACCTCGAGAACTTCCAACAGACGAATTAGAAACAGTCCGTTGGCTGGCAGATGAAAGGCGCCCAGCAGCAGTACGAGATCCACCATAAGAAGAGCCGGTTGTTGTTTGCAGCTGATAGTGTCAAAACATTGCGAACGTTCGAACGAGTGGCAACTCCGGATCTGAGGCTGGAGAAGCAGAATGGTGAGCAAGTGGTGTTTTCAATGGACTTGTATGTTGCTATTTGTTAGCACATGGTTCACACAAAATCAATAAAATCACGAAGCACAGCTGCAAGCATGGGGAAATATGTTCATGTAGAGTAATAAGGTGGTTGGTTTGTATGGTAATTGTGAGGGGATAGGGTGCTGAAGGTACGACTGCTGCACTTCACAATTTCGAGTAAAATAGGGACTATCCTGACTGGGCGTAATAATTCCTTGGGGTGGATAAGTACAGCTAAGATGATTGGATGTGGTGCTCATAAAATATGTCAGGGGGGGAGGTGGAGGATTCAAAGTATGGTGGTGAGCCGAGTGCATACCGTGTGATAACTGTGAATCAACTATACTCGTGGTTGGCAAGTAATAATTCCATGGCTGGTGGATCTGTTCATGCCATTGCATGACTTGATGAGAATGGGATTCGGAACCCTGATTCCAGGGTGCATAAGTAGGTGGCATTGCAGCTACACCGTTTGATGTGAAACCGGGACCTGCAGTTCCTCTGGGGGGGGTGGCCAAGGATTGGGAATGGTAGTACCAGGGAGTGGGCATGGTATGGATAGGCGAAAACGGAGGCAGAGCTTGCAACAGAGATGGAGCTGGTGTGGCTGATGAGGTGGGGTGTGTCACTTGTTGTGAGGATTGGTTCAACTGAGATGGGGCTTCTGGTGCTGATGGAGCTGGCATGGCTGATGATGTGGGTTGCAAAGGTCCCTTCTGTTGCTTGTTTTGCTTTGGCTTGGGTATTGACCGATCAAAGGCAGGGGGGGCATGGTCGGTACGCTTGGGCTTGTGGTCACTTCTTGTGGGGTTTGATTTGACTGGCGCTGTGCCTTTTTCTCTCGAACTTGCTGTGCTGCACGACTGCGGACCTTTTGGACACTCGCCGTTGGGACTCAAAGCGGTGGTTCCAGTAAAGACAAAGGGAGTGCGGCGTGAATAAAAGCATAGTTATGAATGGAATATGTATTGAGAAGATACTTTCCAGTCAATTCATGTCTGATCACGGGCTTTGTTCGTGTCATAAGGACTCTTTCCTGTCGAGTGGTACGATGAATTATTTGTATGCACTTGGAATCAGCGCAGTTGTGCTGTAAATTGACACCACAAATGATGGCCTTATTACTCAAATCAGTGGTTAAGAAGGGAATCTGAATGGACACTTGGACTCACCTCAGAGGCAACAACAACTTTTTCACTGCTCAAATCCAAGCATGGAAGGTGGAGGGAGGGTGCAGAGTGGGACTAAAAGTGAATAGCTAGAGAGCAATATATGAGACAACTCGACAGTAAGCATTGTCGATTAGGATCTTGACTACCCACCCAATGGTGAAACCGGTGGTTGAAGGGGGATACTTAAAAATGACATTTCTGTCGAGTTTGACTTTGTCACCGTGCTTGGAAATGAAAGCATCCCCTTGATAATACGCCGGTTTGTGCACCTGTGTCAACTGAGTGGCTGGGATTTTCGCACATGCTGTTGTCTCCCAATCCACTGCATTTGAGAGCTGAGTCTTCGATTTCCTGCTAGTAGCTGGAACACGAAGAATTTGTCCAGTTGCTGGAGACAAAGGCTATCAGAAACGCTCAGACTGAATTTACGCTCGTACTTACCATTTGTCTCACAAGGGTCCTCATTGGACTTGATCCCAAGTAATTTTCCTTGTGCCGGGTGCTCGCAGAGAAAGCTCAAAATGAAAGGGCCAGCACAAACCCATTTCTGTAGTTCTTGCTCATACCAGTATCCACTGGTGATGACATGCTTGACAAGGTCGAGCTGCGCGAATCTACGACATGTATCTTGACTTGGGCCCTGCCAGCTGCTGTATATACATGAGAGCCTGAAGACACAGTTGAACGATTCATAACGCTTGGTGGAAAATGATTGCTGGTCCAAAACGGTGGATGTACACTGGGAGGTGAATGAGGAAATGAAACTTCGGCTTCGTTATGAGGATACTGGGAGCGCAGATTGCTGTGACATTGAGGAAGTCTTCTATCGTCTGAGTGAGCCACGCCTATTGATTTCAACAAATCAATGAGTATGTCATTCGGTGCGTGAGGAATACTAACCAGGTAAACTTCAATGTGATCGATCTTGTGTGCCAAAGGAGCACGACTAATTCTCCAAGAGTCATCCATCCATCTATCACAGTCTGCAGTATCAAGTCATGGATAACGAATGGCATTACTTGCGCTAAGCTCTTGAAATGCTTCCCGATCAGTCCACCTTTGTAGTGACAAATATATTCTGGATTCAAACTTGGTGCATTGAGTGCGTCGTGGTTGATTGAATCCAGGTGACTTTGAAAGACGTCGAGCAATTTTGCCTTCTCGATAAGGTACACAGTCTGTCCCCAGAAGTACTTTACGACACCAAGCAGAATCGTATGAAGAATCTCTGTTGGCATGTCCAAGTGTATATTCATACCTGAAGGACTATTAGTAATTGCATGAGAAGAGGTAAAATGCTGCCTCACCATTCATGCCTAAGAGTGGGTTTATCATGTCGTCCAGGTTCTTTCTGTTGAGAAGATCCTTGAGTTCCTTCTCCAAAGCGGCCTTGACCTTGCTCTCTTTCTTTGCGGGAACACTGGCACCTTGCTTGCGAAGCTTCTTGCCCATCTCAACAAGCATAGTTAAAATCCCAAGCAACAGCGAGTCATGAACTCCAGTCGTTGAAAGCGATGTTTTGACCTTTTCTGTTGCACCAGACAGCTTTGCATTCACGAACTGATTTTTGATTTCGTTCACCATTCCCTCTGGTGTGCAAAGGTTTCCTGACTGGCATGAGATATTAGTTTCGAACTCGAATCAAGAGGGAATATTTGCCTGTCCTTGAACAAGCTACAGTATCCCTGCTCACTCCTTGTGCTCCTTCGTTCCTCCAACATCACAAGTTCGACAAAAGCAGTTACAATTCAAACCACCCTGGCTACACTCCTCTGCCTGCATAGGATTGTCCCCTGCGTGAAATAATCTGTATGGAATCAACATCACTTCTTCATTGTCTCGACAGTCCCAAGCAATTATACCTGACTCAGCGGCACTCCTGAAGCAGAGATGTAATGAGATGGCGAGAGTTTGTAGAGCATGAATGGGACTTACAGTATTGATTGCTTCATTCCATGCATCAATTCCATAGAGAAGCATGTGAGACGATGTGACGAACCATACACAGAACTCTTGATCCAACATTTCATGTGGAAGGTTCGCATTTGACATGTATATCACATAATGCTTGTTCCACTGTTTGGAGATATTGCCAGACACATCATCCATAAAGATAACCAATGGGATGGCGTAGACCATCTGACCACCTGATTTCTTATGCCATGGGTTGGGTTCCAGCGATATGTACTTCTTCGATGACTCGTCAACCCACATGTGAGTTCAGAATGATGGAAGGCGATATCCTCATATGATCTTCTGAATGCTGAGGTTGGTATGATCTCCTTTTCATCGCTGACAATAAAACCAACCTATGATCGAACATGCCAGCATTTTTATCAACAACCACAGCACACACACCTCGATGCATCATCATAAAACTTACTTCAGTTCGTTCAGCAGCGCATCCAAGAGCAAAGAGCTCTTTCGTGTCTGCCAGCCTTCCACCAGAACCTGAGGCAACACTTGGCAATGCGAGGAAGAAGTGCTCGGTATAAAATATGCTCCAGACGAATCTTGTAGTAGCTCATCGACATAATAAACGTTCCCGTTGACACGGACTGAGGGGGGATGGTCGTTCATGTAGTATCTTCTCCCCATGGAAAACTTGTGACATTCTGCTGCCACCGTCCTCTGGGAAGTCTTGCATTGCAAATCGTGTGAGGGTTTGCATATCCTAAGCCTGAACGTACATTTGTGTCACTTTTATACATGGACCAAGTCAGCTGTCGGTCACTCACCTTCACAATGGCCTTTGCAACATCGTTGATATAGAAGACATTACCAAATGGTGAAACAACCATCTTGGTCAGTCACCCACAATTTTCTTGACTTGCTCATGGCGCTGTTTCAGCGCATACAAAGACAGCACACCGTGGGCACCAAGTTTCCTTTGCCCAGTCGAGGATGGCTTTCTTTTGTGGATCAGAAAAGGGAAGCCTTGGAGAATTGAATAGTATTGCGGTGAGAAAATGCTGTACATAGAAATTATGTTCAGCATTGAGCTATCAACCATAATAAAGTTGAACGTACAGCTTTTGTTGGCCAAGGATAAGTCAGGCTGTCAGTGGATACCTTGGTTTTCACAGAGTTAGAGTGGGTGGGTTTGTTGCCTTCATCATCTAGAATGTGAGATTAACAGGCATAAGAAAGTTTCAGCTATGAGCAAATAGACTACTTACCCGGAAGCTCGATACCAAAGTTAGACTCTGTCTTCATCGAGAAGAATGTCGTCGCATGGGAATTGATTGAGCACAGCAGCTGGGTCGGAAAACAGTGGTTCACCAGAGGCGAGCGCATCTTGCAGCTCTTGAAATAAATTGCAGGTCCTGTCTATGTTTTGATAGCAGCTGTTGGATATTGCGTTCCATAGCTCGTTCAACAGGACAAGCAGAATGTCATCTGGCCCTGGATTGGGGGTCGAAGGGGGAAATTTAGATGGTCCAGATGTGGGATCTTCTTCAGCATCAAAGCCTCCCATGTATTGTGATCTGTCAAAACTATCAGCATCCATGTCACACGGTTCAGGGCTTGTGTGTGAGGTGCTAGGGAAATCAAATCAAGGAGTGTGATGAGGGGCATGGAAACCTGAAGAGCGATGTGCAACCACTTGTTTTGTACTTGACATGGCATTGGTGGAGGAGGGAGCTGGCATGACTGTTGATGTGTTTCGAGTTGATGGTACGATAAAGGCCATTTGCAGCTGGGCAGACCAAGCAGTATACACTTGAGGTACCTCTTTCTGGCACGTACCGAAAGACTGCCTGTAAGTTAGTGACAGAAGATAAGGAGTATGGCTCATTTCAATGCACTTACTTTTGCCATCAACAAGGTGTGCTATGTTGGAGTTCCTGGGCATCCTTCACATATATAACAGAGATGAACGTACTTTTGGGTGGGCGACAGCACCCAGTGCGCACTGTGCAGGATGTGCAGCCCAGTGCAGGACTTTGGCTTGGTGCGGTGACTTGCCAGTGTATTGTTCACATGCGCAATCAGTATCATGTGACTGGCAAACTTCTGATTCTTGACAAGTCTTTGAAGCTTCACCACTCACTGCTCATGCCAAAATGACTATGCTGCTCACTGTGAACACAGTGGTTTATCCTGATGTTGAATATGCCGACACTGAAACCGCATTCCTGCAGCTGCTAATTTTTATGGTCTGCTTTTCTGGACCTGTACCTTGACGTCTCATTCATACAGACATTGTGTGTGTTTCTCCCCCATTTTGATTCGTTCTGTGGCACTGATGAACATATATTATTAGCCTATCAAAATCTCTGCATCTATTTCTGAGGAATACAAGGGGATTACCTTGCCAGTCATTTGCACAAAGGCATGGAGTGCTCACCAATCTGAGCAATTGACTCATTCTGTTGCTGCGAGTTTCGCCACCATGAGTTTTTCCCCATCTTCACTGCTCACTACTGACTAATAAATGGCAGTCTTTACACATCATGCCAGGCAGCATCAATCAAGAAGATTCTGCTGGGGATTTCCCAATCCCATTCTTGCCTCTGGCCTCTACGTTCGACCCCATGGATACCTGTCACTGGGCCACGCTGTCAAAAGACATCGAACGGTGGCTCATGAATGACGTATGGACGACATCCGTTCCCCAGTGGGCTTGGGGTCGCGATGCCTTCTGGCTTGCATACATTGCTGCTCATCCGATGTTTCCCATGGAAGTTGGTCTGTGTGGGATCCAAGGATCCCCATGGAGGGACAGTTCATTGAAGAATGGCTCAATGATGATGGGACAAATGGTAGCGCTGATGGGATGTCTAGCAATGAAACAGCCGGCACCTGCTATTGTCCAACATCTGGGAATCCTTCAGTAGACACATTGCACTTTTCTATCCTTTCGTCTTGATTCCTGTCAGTTGAGCTTCTGCAATGTATGCCGTCTTGTTCTGTCATTCCTTTACACTGCATCTATATATATGGTAGCGACTGTTAACATTCTGCTGTGTTGTATGACTTGTATGCAATACGCTATTGAATGACTTCTCGGAATTTGTCACACCCAGTCCCATCCACCCTTGGCAGCAGTTTTTGGGCCTTCCCACGGTCTTTAGATATATTTATTGTGTACGCAATAATGTACCTAATAGATGCCATCATCAGGGGAGGTTCCAGCCAATTCCAGCAATGGTCGCGAGGCACCCTCCCTGCTGCTAATGGCAAAGATTGACGTTGTGGGGAAGGTAAGCTGAGCGTGTTACATCCCTCTATGGAGGTCCACCCGTCTATCGGGCGAGATTTGCTGTGTAGCTAGGCGGGTCCCCGAGTGTTTTCTATCCCTCCCAGGAGGATTCCCGAGCCATTTTCCGTCATTCATCTACCTATGTCCCAACCATCTGTCAGAGGCACTAATCAGACTGGGAGGGTTCTCCGAGTATTCTATCCCTCCAAGGAGGCTCCTCGAGGCTTTTCCTGGGAGCTCATCTAAGTATATACCGACTATCTGCCAGAGGTACTCCTCCAGTTTTGTTTCGCGAACTTTATGTTGCTATATCACAACGCATTAATATGTCGTGCATGGAAAGGTGTATTGCATGATGACTAATACACGCATGAGGTAATCTCGAGTCAAGGAAGAAGAGCGTGAAAATAGAACGTTGGGGTAGATGCGACTCGTAAATAGAAAAAGACATAGATCAAGATACGGACATCAAAATGTTGCCACCCACTAGATGCAGGATCTTCCACGACATCTGATGGACTACTCACCAGACGACTTTGACGTTGTCATGTCACCAAGATGCGAGGGGGGGGGTACACGTGAGCAGAATTAGGATCAGGGAGGGGGGCAGTTCATCCGGGTGGTGCGAGGTCATGGTGAACGTTACCGCCAAAATGGTAACCTGGCCCACGAGCGACAGCGCGCGTGTTGGGCACCATAGTTTGGATGCCCTGTGTTGTTGGTGGAGGGGACGTGGGAAGCACCGGGATCTGCGTACGAGCCATGGTAGGCAAGATGGGGCGGGGGATATGCGGGATGGTAAGGAGCTGCTGGATGGTTTACCACCCTCCGTGTAAGCCAGCGTTGTAATCATACGGTGCACCCAGCATCTGCCATGGTGGCACTCCAGGCCCAGGGAGCCGATCAACGAAACCATGTTGCTGAGAGGGATGGACAAACGACTCTTGGCGAGATATAGGATGGGGAGCGGGGTAAGGACAGGGCAGATGAACTCTGCCCACTGTCAGATCGGAGTGCCCACCATGATCGCTTCCCTGGGGACCATCAGCTTCTCCTTTAATTGTGGGCAAACGACCTTCCTTGGCAGCCAAAAGTCTTGCGACACCGTAGACGGACACTCGCCAGATAATCCCAGCTCATCCAACTTGGAAAACGCCCGTGCTGAAGGTTAAATGGTTCAGGCTCATCACCTGAACAGGTTCCACCCTGCACAACGCAGGCCTCGGGCGCTCTGCTTGACTTGTTGTCGGCGGATTGACGTAGATCGCTGGGGGTTCTAAGTGGGATGGCTGTGGAATCGATGAACCCGATCCAGCGGCGTGTCGCTCGTACAATGGGAGAAGAAGTCCATGTCTGAGGGGGCAGTTGGTCTGTCACCCTGTCCAGTAAAAAGGTCGGCAGCATCACGAGTATCCGGGCTTCTTGCAGCCGGCATAACCGATTTCAGGGCTAGACAATCGATAGTGATGACTCATTAGTAGTGCACATAATCGAGGTAATTGTACGCACCTCTAAAACTATTGCCTGTCACTCCAGGAGTATCGTGCGAGCGAGCACTATTGCCACCTACAGTTCCAGGAGCATCAGATAAGTTGTTGGGAATGCTGTAGGACGTCCCAGAAGTGTCCGGCAAACTGGATATAATGGTGTCAGAAGAGGGTTCAAGCGAGAAGTGACAGGGACGGACAGATTATCAGAGTCAGTAGGCGAGATATCGCAATCAACAGAGCCGCCCGGGGTAATAGTAGGGATGATCGCCTTTGGAACGTTGACAGCCTCCTTGTGAGAGTCCCGAACATCGCATGAAGTACGTTCCTTTGCGGAACTGGGAATGTCAGTATGACGAGCAGAGTCGGGAATGATTGGAGGGGCGAGCGCCCGTGCAGTCTGAACGACTCCTTGCAGCATCCAGTGGAACATCAGATCGAGTACCTCTCCCACAGAAGCATCCTCTTCCATGAAATATATGTCGGTGAAGAAGGAATGCGACGGCGGCCTTGCTACTGGTCATAGGAGCCGACGAGCCTTTGAACCTTACGTCTTGCTCCGTTTAGATAGGCCCTTGCTACGCAAAGGTGAGACATTCCTTTTCTGCTTTGGATCGCCCACTTCACGCCCTTGACTTTACGCTTACGTGACAATGGTTCTTGCGCATAGTCAGAGTCACTGTCCTCAGCACCATTCCTTTCGACCTCACCATCGTCTATATCCATCTCACTGTCCTGGACACCTCGGATTGTTGATCGGGCAGGTAGTCATCGCTGGGCGACTCGCTTTCAGAAATCAAGCTATTGTCGAGATGACAAGTTCGGAAGTCGTTGTGATGTGTTTTTGACTTGGAAGACCATTGAGGATGCAATACACCCACGAGCTGCATCCCAGAGGTGATGGTGGAAGTACCAGGCTTGGCCGCAGGAACCTCTTCGACGCTGTCAGAAGCGTTGATGGCGGCCAGTTTCCCTTCTCGACATCACCTCCGGCAGGTGCGGCCTTCTTCAGCTTAGTCTTCTTGATGTGAGTGGCAGATCATCGAGGAGTCGAGCCGGTCTGAGGTGGTCAACTGCGAGACTACAGAAGATCCGCTTTCCCCTTGGCAGTTTCGAGTCAAATGATGGCGGGGCGCTGATGATAACTGGACTCTTGGATGTGAGCAGATTTGCTATAGCTGCATTAGTACTCATCAACCATAAAAAAACGGAGGACATACTTTTGTTTTTGGGGTCGTGCCGGATGCAGAGTTTGCTTTCGCTAGTGTCCACAAGCGCAGCAACGAGCTTAGAACAGTCTGTGCATGTGAGGTCCGAGATCCCTTTCCCAGACACTTTGCGGCATTCCTCACCTGGGAAGATAACATCTGCTGGCCAGTTATACATGACAAGTGCGCTGCCTGCCAGCTGATTCGGGAGAGACTTCCAGGGAAATAGCTTTTGGGACGCCCATTTGAATCCAAAGTTTTCTTTAAGAATCGTTAGATGACTAGGAAAGCTAATATTGGAAGGACGCACCGATAAGCTTTCTAAGATGTTGTTTGACTTGATCATGATCAGGTCTCGCTATTTTCGATAATCTCGACTTCGTCGTCAGACTGATCTTTCTTGACATTGACAGCGCATTGTTTCCCTTTTCCTCCGCAAGCGACTACCTCCTTAGCTTCTTCGTGCGGTCTTCGAAGACTTCGGCCAAACTATCAAGAGACACCTTGTTGCTAAATAAAAGATATGAGACGTGAATCACTAACACCAACACTACTTACTATATATGTGCCTTGAAATGCCCGATGATTTCATCGGTATCCACACGACAACGAGAACGAAAGAACTATAAATGAATATTGAGTACATGGTATTGAAACACATCACGCAGTGACTTACTCCTTCAGCACCTGCTGTAGTGAAGGCGTGGGCAAGTCCAACATCTTGGTTTACAATCTTCCCAGCCAACACACACGCCTTCGATCCCATGCACTTTTGAGAGCCCGGCGAACTATAAAAGAAAGCATTCAGCACGTACTATAAGTAAGATGCCTAGGAAACACCTACGATGTGATCTAGATTCTTCACGGACTTGTTGAAAAGTTGCTGATGCTGAGCGACTGTTCCACCTAAATCTTGCAGTTCTTCTGACTCCTTCCATGTTTCCAGGATGTCGATATAGTTTTCTGAGTATACTTCTTTGAAACGCGTAACACTGTTTCCTAATATCTACGGAGGGGCTCCCTTCGATTGTGTGGTCGCCCTGAGGGAGCCGGGCAAGTTCGATTCTGAGTTCTTTGCAAAATACACCGAGTACACGTTCCAAAGATTTTGCGTTTCGAGCGAGAATATTGGCGATTGTAGCGGTCCTTGACTTGTTGCCATGGCATTCCTCGACTTTCCCCGAGCTTGCTGAATATTTCGTTGACCTGCCGAAAGCCCTCATTGAATTCATCTACAGTGGCGGCCGGCAACCTCCCACGAGTATATAGACCGTTGTTGCCATCCCCATAGTGCCCATCAGTCTCAACACTGAGCGTGTTTTCTTGAGAGGGTAGAGGTGACGGCTGATTGTGTCCTTGCAAAGGACTGGAAGCGGCGCAACAAGGAGTGGGTTGACTCTGGACAAGTAATCGATGATGTATCAGAAGGTGGAACGATCTTGGAAGTCTGACAATATTAAATGATTAGATGATTGTCTGGGGATGACGAGTACTTACATTGTTGAAGGTAACGAAACTCTCTGTAGGCTCAAAGCCCAACCTATCCAGAGCCGAAGATGGAGCCAAACCATGGGTGCGAGTCAGCACTGATGTAGAATGTGGCTTGTGAACTATGGGCACTGATAAACCAGGAAGTCATTTGGACGACACTGCCGCAGAATTGAGAGGGGGTACAGAAGGTCGGCAGGGAGGCAGCTTGGATGGCACTGCCGCAGTATTGAGAAGGGGGGGAGAGGGTCTGCGGGGAGGGGTCTTGGATGGTGCTGCCGCAGTATTGAGAGGGGGGGGAGAGGGTCCACTGGGAGGGGTCTTGGATGGCGCTGCCGGGGTATTGAGAGGGGGGCAGAGGGTCCAGGCCCAGGACGTGGTGTGTCGTCGCCTTCAGCAACTAGATTGATATAAATAGTGGAAGCGTCCTTCAAAAGCAGTAAATGACTCACTGGCAGCTGTACCAAGGGAGATGTCTGACCGAACCGTCGGGGTAGGCTGGATAATGGGTTCTGACAGGAAAGGATCGATATCGTCGTCAGCATCTCAGGAACCCCCCATTGGAGACATTGGGGGTTCGACTGGGGGCAAATGACCTCGGCGGAGTGACGCCTCATGAACTAGACCGGTGTCTCAAGTGGTTGCCTTGATTTTCTGGTGGAGACATGTTGGAGTCACCACCGGGGCTGGTGATGGATTGCGGCGACCACCCCCAACCTGGACGATGACAAAATCATCCTGTGTGCTTGTAGACTGTCCTGGATATGCCGGGAGAGTGTCCGGGCATGTCGATGCAGGTCGTGAGGAACTACCCAGAGGGTCGAGCACTCCTGACTCGCTAGAACCTCACATTTTTTTCTGAACGACATCAGATAGTGTGAGATATGGGATAGATAGTACAAACCAAAGTCGCAAAAATTTCCAGTTGCGCAGAGATTGGTGAATGGAGGAAAAGTACAACCAGGACTGGTGCACTGTCTTTATGCAAGATGAGCATTGCAGCAGATCTAGTGAGGATCGCAATGGGCATCTCAAGAGTAAGGCAGTCGGAAGCTTTCAAAGAAGGAGAAAGGACATAATAATTCCAAGCCGAGGAGTTGTCTCAAGATGGTGATGGCGAACTTCGAACGGAGAGGTTGGAGAGGGTGCGGAGAGGCTCTAGGTAAGAATGTGAGAGCGTTTGCTGTGATTTTTTCCCCGGATTGCAAAATATCCTGAACCCTTCTACTCGATTTTTGGGCAGAATGACCATAGCAGTGGTCATTGCAGGTCATCTACGAATAGTGATCAGTAGTGGTAAGGCGCTGAGGATGGACTCGGAGTGCGACTTGGAATGCTGAGGAAACGTGTCAAACCGGTGTGCAATAACAGTAGCCAATCACAATCTGAATAGCCTTCCTACTGAAAGGAAAACATAGCTAGAACACCACCGAATGTGTTTTCGCAGGCAGAAAGAGTCGGAAATGTTGCACTACTTCCCCCCCCAACGAACGTCACCACAATTCATACGTGTTATGCTACAATTTTATCCTAACTGTGACCGTCTGATACTTGGCAGCAAGTGTGTAGTACTCTGGTTTTGTACTTTACCGACATGTCACAACTGACTCAAGTTAGCCAATTGTCCCTTACTGAACTTCGCAGTTATATGGGACACACCGCTAAATACTTCACTCTACACGAAAGACAGGCCGCTGAATGCAGACAGAAGGCCATCTATGCATTGACAAAGTAATTATTCCTGTGTTTCTACAGCTCAGTCCTCAATTACAACACATTTCAGAGGCAAAGAACTACGACCTGCTCAGAATCACCGTGCATACCACAAGCATGCTGGATGGCATCTCAGTAAAGATGCTCTCCATTCGATGATTCCATCTGTGTCAAGTATCATCCATCCCGGTGTCATTTCCTCCGTCCCATCCCTTCCGCCAGCTCTTATCGCCTATGCAACAATACCTCTACCTATGTCACCCCTATTTCTGGAAGCCGCTGAGAGCGCTGATGCTTTGGATGAATCAGATCTA
Organism: Pisolithus tinctorius; assembly: GCA_024663395.1. Lineage (NCBI taxonomy): Eukaryota > Fungi > Basidiomycota > Agaricomycetes > Boletales > Pisolithaceae > Pisolithus > Pisolithus tinctorius. The sequence goes on from JANFAH010000036.1 coordinate 343,217, forward strand.
CTTAAGTGGGAAAGAGAGCCTCCGTATACGTACGCCAAGCCAGACCCAACACCGGAAGAACAAAGGTTTACACGCAATCTGGTGGATGTCATGCTCGGGCGACATGCAAGGGCTGTTAGGAGAAGCAGATACTCATCGAGCGAAACATCTTGAAAACGGAGACCATCAGCAGGTGTTCACTGAACTGATGGGCAATATCGCAGAGAAGTTAGTGCGATGGTCGGCCATATATGATACTATTGGGGGTCCTGGCATGTCAGACAACCGCAACATTCGAATGGCAGCATGTTGGCTGCAGTGGCAAGCTCAGGATATCTACCATATTACACAAGAAGCGTTGGAATTGGAAAACGGCAGGGATCGTCATGCAGGTAGTTCATAGTTACACTGGTATGCGAAGTATAAGACGTTGGAGATAACGACGAAAATCGTGCATATCCGCCTCGCGCAAGTTCGTAACGTCGCAGCCTCGCAGAACCGCTGCGACCTGAGCCAAAACCCAAAGTCCACAGTCGTACCCATTTGATTGCAGAGGGCCGAGCTAGTAATTTGATAAGGGAGCCATTTTCGCATGTATTTTTAGTACTTACTGCAATCGGGTGCGCAGACCAGCTTCCAAAATCTCTCCGAGGAATTCCGAGCCTCTTCGAGGCTATGAGGGACAGGCGAGTGACAAGATGGGCGATATCCTGTGAATCGTCAGTAAGAATGCTAGACAGACATGACGGAATACCTTGATGTCACGTTTCCAAGGTTTTTGTTCTGCGAGACTGTCAAAAAGGAGTATTTGTTTTGAAGTAAACTTGACAATGCAAACAACCCAATGGCCGGCTGGGGATGGTCGATGGATGGGGAGTATCCAGATGGGTTTCTCCCAATAACACGTTCGTGAGGTGTTGCGCCACAAAATGTTGTCTTCAGCGTGGTATCGAATGCGGGGGAGATCGTGAGTCGACAGTATCATGCACCGTGCGGCGTTCAAAGACAGAAATTCTGAGTAGAGTAGTGCAGCACAGCCGTTGATACAGCTATCATTGAGCAAACCGGTGGGGGAAGCGAGCCGCTCATAGTCGTCCAGCTCAAAGATGTACCGAGGAAAACCATCCTGTGATTGTTGGATGCGCCTTGCATAAACGCTGTGGACGAGAGGCAGGTCGTTGTGGACATTGATCGTATCAACCACGGGGATCTGTGTAGCAAATTAATCAGGACTTGTGCGCTCGAATGGAACTTACGAAGGGAATTTCCCAAACAAGATTCACGTTATGAGTCTTCTGATCCTCATCATCGTTGGACAAACCGTCTTCATTGGCATTGGATGGTACATCTTCGAGAATGTCTGTGAACGCAGTCTGATCGGGGTCCAAAATGTGTTCTCCTGCATCAACGTCAGTCAGTGGTAACGTGGAGTCTGCCTCGCTAAGGCCATCCGCAGATACATCACATCGAATAGGCGGCAGCCATCGCAGCTCAAGAGGGGCAGGGGTACCAGCGAGGGAAGTAGAAATAGCCTGGGCGCTGCAGGCTTGACTCGCATAACGAACCGTGGAGGCCAATGGCGTGGGCCACCTTTCCTGCATCTTGGCCAGTGATTCGCAATGTTGTTGAAGAACCAAAGAGTACATAGAATCTTAAAGATCTTTAGATCCTGAATATAATCAGCGGTACCTTGACTTACTTTCTGGCTGCCAAATTGCAAGCTCGACGGCACACAGCTCGCTGCCAAACCATCAGCACATGTTGTTGGCCTCCATGCCAAGGCAGCGTTGTTCTTCGAGACAGCAGTCGGTCTTCAGGACTGCTCTAATGCCCTCTCTCATGTCAGAGTCTTGCAACCACCGTGGGATTTCTCCAATAGAGGGAGTGATCCAAACGTCTTCGAAGAGGGATTGATCATTACGTAGTTCAGCTAATTTTGTTGGGAGTGGCGAAGGAAGGGGGATGCCGGATGAGGCATCATATAGTTTTGCGAGACATTCACAATACATGTTGAATTTTCAGATGGCCGACATGAGCGCGGGCTGACACTTTGCAATTGCTTTGCGAGTCTGCTGGTGGAGCTTCGTACCTAGAAAGAAATGATCAGCATTGCGACACCGAGTCGAAGGTTCAGCGATACTACCCAAGGCTTTCTGCTTTCCCCCTACTGCGTGATCGAGTTTGTCCCACTCAAAAAAGCTCCCAATTGCCCGTTTCCAGATGTTGATCTTCAAATCGTGAGCCAAAAGAAGCATCCGAACGAACTCCATGTCAACGCCGTTGAGCTCGGGAAACTTGTCATGGATGTTGAGGGACACATATAGTAGGTCCACCTTGTTTAAAAGACGATCATGGCTGCGCTCCAAACTCTCCAGAGCTGTGAGGGTATCCTCTGTTGCATCCTTCTCAATGATTGTGTGTGCAGCTTGAAGTGCTCGGTCAGCAACCTCTAAGTCAGCCTGCAACACGAGTACAGTATCCAATTCTTTTTTCAATCGAGCCGGCGCATCTAAAGGCGAAGAATGAATGACGCAGTCTAGTAGATGCGGAAATACTTACGAGCCCATATGGAAAGCTGAGCGCTACATTGGCTAGCCCACTCGTTCCGCAATTCCGGGATATCAATTCTGCAATCACCAAGAATCTGATGCGCTTCGCTACCTTGTTCGGCAATTCCTTTCCTCAGTCGGCATTGAATCCAGTCACCAAGATCGTTTCGCATCTCCAGCCCTATTGCAGCAGCATGACGATCGATAAGCCAGATACGGCACTGGCGCTAATCGAACGCTTTTTCAGTTCTGGGTAAACTAGAGTAATAAAATGAACTTGCCGATGATGCTCGCTCAACACCAATGAGCTTGGTGAAACAGGACCAGAGGCGTTCAGTGCCCTCTCCATCAGAAAGACCAAGTCCTGTAGTAATGCAGGGGTTATAAACGAGCTGGCACGCCCATTCATGGCCATAGGCGTGCATTGCAGTTGTTGCAAAGCGGATGCGACAAACAATTTCATTATCAAGGATTTCAAACTGCAGGAAGTCAGTACTAGTGTATGGGGATGAGATTTGTAAATACCTTGTCTAAAGAACATGCGAGAACGCAACCAATATCGTACAATGCAATGACAGTTGCAGCGGCTGGCAAGTGGGAGAAGAGGTGTTTGAGAAGGGCGACGCTATACTTCTGTTGCTCACCAGGCGTGTCGATATTTGCAAAGAAGAGAGGGATGTCGTGACGGCATATCAACGCCATAATTCCAGTGTCGTCGAAGCAGTCCATTGCGGCCTTCTGCTTGTTGCCGTCAGCTGCTTCGTATGACACTTCACATTGATCGATTGCTTCGTCAGGAACTTCGACATGCCGTTGTCTCGGTGGCCGCTTATGCACTCATTCGATCCGGCATCCAACATTGTCGACTTGAACCTTGGGAATGAAATATGCGGGGTCATAAAATGCAGGACAACTACCGGCTGAGCACCGATGACAATGGTGAAAGTTCCCATCGAGTGCTATATGAATATCACCACCGTTGCTCAGCAGCTGTTGTGAGTCAAAGTGTGGAAAGGCAGTGGGAACCAACCAAAACCAACACAAAAGACAAAAGTAGAGCGAGTGGTGGTGTGCCTCCGCGGAACCTGGAGTGCAGAAACCTAAATGTGGGGGGAACTTCAAGTAGAGGTGCTCCTGGCGCAAGTCGATGACGAGTTACGCAGGAGAAGATGAACAAGTGATGACTGAGGAGGGGATGCTGAACAGAGTGAAGGTGTTCAGCCGAAAGGACTTCTTGGAATAATGGACTTCAATAAAATGAGCTCCTTGCACAAGTCGATGACGAGTTATGCAGGAGTGGGAGGATGACTAAGCAAGACTTGCTGACTAAGTGGAAGTTTCAGATGAATGATGGAGGCAGATAGACTCTTCCAAATGAGCCTCAACTACCAAGTATACGAATGATGACAGATAGACCCCTTCGTGGAGCCTCAACTGTCGACGACGAGATATGCTGAGCTGAGCTGACTTCTGGACTGCTTCTTGATCGATTCTGATTGATTCTCGGGTAGCTAAGTACATGGGGGTTTATATACTATGGGGGGAGCACAGCTTGTGACAAACAAGGCACAAACACTTGGTAAGTAATGAGTAAGGACTGAGTAATCATGATGAGTAAGTGAGAAATGAAAAGTAAGCAAGCAAGGAGGATTGGTAAGTATTGGCAATGAACGAGTCAAGGATAGTCAAAATATCACAGAATGAGTCAAATAGAGTCAGAAACTGAGTAAGCGCACTGATATCACATTAGGGGGTGGCGATGCAAGTCAGATCTCGGCGGAGACATCTCTAGACCCAAAGACGGCATGACAGATGGACAGTGTTTCCAGATAGGGAAGTATTAATTCCAGAATTGAAGGGCATGAGTCAGGTGTCAAAGGGGGCTAGGGCATTGGGGGTCTGTGGGGCAATGAGAGCATACGCGATCGCGTCTCCCACCCTTTCATCCTCTCAGCGAAGTTAACAAAAACTTCATGGATGGGGTTCTGATGGAGGAGGAGGAGAAGGAGGGACGTCTTCTGCTGGATCTTGCAGTAGGAAGGCAAGATGCATGTCATACTCGTCATGAATGCGATCAGGGAGGCTGGAGGACAGTAGATTATACTGCAGCTGTCGCAATGCGGGAAGAATGATGGACAAGACTGGAATAAAGACGGTGCAGGGAGCAGGGAGGAACGATCCATATGCTTCATCAACCGGGGAGACTGAAACGACCACATAAGACCTTTCTAACCGAGTGACAGACCTGAGGCGACCAAAGAACGTCCTTCTGGAAGTCATACTGACAAGGAGAACACGCTGACCAAGCTGCATGGGACGGGACGGGGCTGACAATGACGGGATGAACCAGGGGGCTTCAGGACGGAAGCTGGTGGGAACGCCTGGCAGATATACGTAGCCACTGTCTCTGGCAAATGAGACAAGCGAGATGATCGACGAAGAGGTGGCCATGATTGATGGACTTAGCGAAATGAGCGTCTGATGGATGGAGTGCTGTGGAAATGTGCAGGGTGCGAGGATCCTCTCCAAATTTGGAAGGAAGAATCGTGGGGCTGAGCACTTTAAGTGAGCATGGGAACGGAGTCGATATCTTTGGAAATGGTGGAGATACGACGAAAACCGGAATGCCGTACATGGGCGCTAAAAACCTTTAATGCGCGCTTAACTCGCTTCCTCTTTTCTCTTTAGCACTGACGACTCGATCTTGTGCGAAGGATGACTGTTCACGTCCAACAGTCTTTCTACGCATGAGGCCTTTAGTCTTCATCTGCATGCACGGGCATTGTGCGCAACTCGTCAACGAGTTAGGCAGAGTCAGCTGTAACCATGTCCACAACACCTTTGGTGTGTGACACTGTCCAAATGTGCGACCTGCAAAACACACTGGGCACCTTTGGACGAGTATGGATGCACATTGTGACAATGAGAACTGTTTGGAAGATGGTGGGATCACAGTGAATGACGGTTGCTGAGCAGATTGCGTGCGGTTGAGATGGTCGAGAACAGTTTGGCGACAACGTTCGATAATACTTTCGGCACGGCGCTCAATATGCACTTGCAAGATATCGTACCACTGGACAGCATTGCCAATGCTACGACGGAACGGATCTCAAATCACTCCACCCTGTGTGCCATACTTGTAAGTACGAGCAGGAGGTCAGCAAACAAACGACTGACCTCTCGGGTGGTCATCCAGAACCCTCGGCGTTCATAATGTGCATTGAGCGCAGAGGCAAGGGCATTGATCGAGTCGCAAGAATGTTCAAACAGTGCCCGATAGAAAGCAAGTAATTCCACAGAAATGGCCAGGCGAGGTTGAGAGGGGGCAGTGGGAAAGAGTCCGGAACGTAAGAGTAATTGAGGAAGCGATGTGCATGCACAACTTAGAACTGTAACAGTTGCAAAACCTGAAATGAGATCAGCCTCTGCAAGGAGATGTGAGGATGTTACACACGGTCAAAATATAAACAGAGTAGGGAAGAATGCTTGAGTTCACATCCTGCCTGACAACCGGAGAGTGGTTTATCATAGGTTATAAGTGGTTTTCTGATGGTTTCCGCCATATATTGGAGATATGGCTCAATAATCATAGGGATAACTGCCATCCAATTGTCGTACAGCTGGTCAACGGCCACGCTTGGCATGGAATAGTCGGCAACATCTTCGGGCGACAGTTCATCACCAGAGTGCTGGATAGTATCAGTGTCGTCCAGCGCATCTGGAATGGTTGGTTCGGGGGGAGGGGAGTCGATAGTAGACAATGGACCGGGAGATGACTTGTGATTCAAAAGATCGCTCAACATCAGTAAACCACTTTGTGAGCTGGCAGTCCTAGGGAATCTGTCCAGTGCTGGACAGCTCTGGACAGCTCTGGCCAGCAAAAGTGATTTGCTGATGAACTGTTGAAGGAGACGTTGCCGTTTGGCACTTTGACCTGGAATGATAACATTAGTCTGCGTTTTCCTCTTGTTACGCCGCTTTGTTGGACTCGAGAAATGCTGGCCCAAGCCAAAACTTGTGCTAGGCAATGAGTGGCGAGTCCCAGGATGGGGATGCATGTTTCAGAGAAAATATGAAGGCAAAAAAAACATACCGTGGGACGTATGAAACGTGGGAGCCATACAGAGCCAACATTGGAGGAGGCTCCCCGAGAGCATCCCCAGCGAGTTTGCGAGATGGTAGTACGAGGGTTGAAGAGACATGAGATGGTCTAGATATGGTGGGATGAAGGTTTGGGGAAGGTGAGGCGAACGCGGGGCGAGCGTAGGGGCGGGAAGAGCGCCACCCAAAAATGGAGAATGGTTCTCGAAGTGATTCTCAAACCTATTATTAGTACCGGTCGGGTGATTCCAGCGCGGATGGTGGGTCTATTAGATACATTGTTTATGTCACAAAAAGTATATCTAATAGACCCTTAATCCCACTGAAAAGTGGTGCCTAAGGTGGTCCCATCAGCATCTCATGACACAGTCAACCCGCCCATAACTATATGTTTGGGCAGGATATGAGAGATGTATATACTTATGTATATGCTGAATATATAGTTGACATCCGCCCTATGGTACAGCTGCCAGTATAAGCTCCACATATGAAAATTTGTAAACTGTATGTTCCATGACAAACATGACGCTGGTACCAGCCTTTTGCTGACATTGTACACGTGGAATGACACTCGGATGCCTCATGAACAGTCTCCAAGATAGGCCTTGGTTCCAGGCATCACTCAATAAAATCTTAATTTATTGCTTGTATATATTATAGGCACTCAGTTGCTGCAGGCATGTTATTCCAGAAATCTTTTCTGTCAATCATCCCCAAGGCAAAATCGGCAATTGGACGTGTACATGCTGCTTACAATGGGGGCACATGACAATGGACCAAATAAATTTGCAACATTATTTAACTAGCACCAGGTGAGGTACCCAAATGACATCACGATGAATGATAACACCCGGCACAGGAATACAGGGACCAGAACGCCTGTCAGTAGACCACCAGCGCACTCCCGCATAATCACCACATGCCTCGACAATCACGTCCCATCCTCCCCACTCGACCGTCACACATGTCCCAAGCCACACTCCCCACTCACCTACCCCGGTTACAAGCTGAAACCTTCTCTATGTGCCCCAACACACACCAAAACTCGCACCGTCATCGCAGATGCAAATCCCCTACACAGCGAATACATCTAAAGGACATAGAAGAGCACGATGCCCACGTTCCAGCCAGCCTAAAAAGCAGCCAGTTATGCGTAGACAGAGCTATCATCTAAACAGAAATCTCAACTTGCCACCCTTACTCAAAGGTGGAGTGTCTAAAACAGCTGGCAGGAACGGCAGACTGGTGGAGGGCCATAGGCCCTGCCACCAGGGCATTCACTCACTTGTAAGGGCAGGCAGGCCAAAGGGGGCCCAAATTAGATTGATAGACTACAACTGTACAGTGCGACATAGGGTTATGACTACCCTCAAGCACTTAAATTACGAATTTTTTAAAAAAAAGCTATGTCTGATTGTCCTGTTATAACGATTTCATGCCAAGTGTTCTCTCACTATAGTAACCGTAAATCCACTGGAATTAAAGAATATCAAGCATCGCCATTGCTGCTAACTCGATGGTCGTTCTTAAAGAAAAAACCGGGATGGAAGCCATTGGAAGCAAAAAATGCGATAGTCATCATGGCACCGTCGAAGACGTCTGGACAGAGAATCAATATGGCAAGGTTCGGCAGCGACAGCACACAATGCACATACTGAAGTAGACTTCGTTGGAGATAATTGGGCCGTTCCACCCATTGGACAATTCAATAGTACGATAGACTGAACTGTAGAAACGCGTTTTAATAGGTGACAGATAGCCCCAAAGGAACATCATCTGACCGAATGAATAGGCAAGTGGTCTGGATGACGAGACCAAGAACCAGCCATCTCACTCTATTCCACTGTGTGACTTGTTTGTCTTCTGCCGCGAGTGTTGAGTTCTTCTCCCGAATAGGACTATTGTAGCGGAGACGAAGGAAGAACTCTCCAGCGCAGATAACATAAATAACCATCGAGACTGTGGAGGAGTTGATATTTTACATAGCTTGAAGAATGAAATCGGAATTCGCTTACCCATTTGAATGACTATACCACCAAGCATGATATTACCTCCCTGTGAAAACAAGGAGATCATGATAAAATGTAGCGAGGAGAAGAAGCGTACACACCTCGGTGGCGCTCACATTTTGGCTGGCTTCGCTTGCTGCGATTGCACCGCCGACTGCTTGGATCACTAGACATATTACGTCCTAAGCCAGAAACGTATCGGTGACGAATCTCGTGTGATAACGAGGGGCTTAATGTACTCACGAAGGAGCAAAATAGGATGGTATCTGATTATAAAGGTCAGACGGATAGGGAAGTAATGATTAGTAGCAAACGCACAGAGCTTAGGCGGTAGGCGGCTGTACTGAGGTCCAAACCGAATGATGATCTTCCCAAGAACAAGGAAATTCGCTGCAATGAATGGCGTTGGTGCTACAATAGTTCCCACCAACCTTCCAGGTATAAGACGGCACTATGAAGGAAAAATCAACATGATACTCACTGGATTTCGTAAGGAGTAAGCAATGATGGGTTGATACTGGACCACAGCCGAGCAGACCAACCAAGGACTTCCAAGAGACCGGCTAGGATGACGGTAGGGATTAACCACCACATGCGGAACACGAGGCTCTCAAATAAATGAAGCGCTGACAAGGGAGATGAATACTGCAATTCAGCAGACCGTTTTACTGTTTATCTCACCGATGCTAACCCCGAACAGCGCAAGAAACTGAGCAAGACAGACGGATGAGACGAATTATCCTAGGACTTGGATGAAGAAAGGATCCACCATGATACATATCCATTGAGTCGGGACATAGTTATACGGCCCTATGTTTGTGTCGACCGTGTCAGAAACCAGGCCAATTGGATACCCTAGGGTATATACTATCAGCACCCAAGACAAAACATTCAGCAATGACGCACCAGCTGACATTTGCGTGATGTTTGGGTATTACAACGAGAACGAAGGAAAAGCGGATAAGAGGGTACGTCTTTGAAAGTATTATCACCCCGGACCATCCTTTAAATATGCAGGCAGGGCCTGAGCGCTAGGAACCCGGAGAAGCAAACTGCGAAGAGGGTAACAAACATGACCTCTGAGCAGTTTGGCTGGTAATGTCCCTGCAGGGGTGCAGTGCATTGCGATGAAAATTCAGAGTCATATAAAAGCGAGGCTATGGCAAGCGAACCATTTCCCCCTACTGCTTCGCGGTTCCGCAGCTCAGCGCTGCGGGCAAAGATATCCGGTCGTACATACAGCTCTTCGGTGTACGTTGGTCACCAGAATGAATGCCGATATGAACACAATTGGTTCCACAAGTAGAATGACCCGTGAGCATTGCGAGTCGTGATCCTAACCTACTACGAAGGGGGCTGTGGAAGAAGTTCTTTCAGCCTAGTATGTAGCTGTGTCTTTGACAACTGTTGTGACTCAAGGACGTCACATCTGCGGGGTGCATTAATGTTGAGCTCCCTATGATCAGGTCGAGTTGGTCAACAATCCCGAGGGTGCAACTCCTTGCGATACCTTGTAATGCTGTTTGAGGGAGTTTACCCTTCGACCTGGCAGCACCGATTGCGGTGGTCGTACCTGTTTCACATAACCGACATCAGGACTGTGGCGGCTGCTCCAGTCACTGCGGAAACGAGGTTGTACACCGGATTCGGACATAGGGGTGGGTACGCAAGGTACAGGTAGACTGTCGTTTGCGGGCTGTCTGAGTATACCGACGGAACCCCTCTGTCCGAGATACAGGTAGACAGCCATGAGGTCGCTGTTCTGTTTAGACGGATTCAACAGATATTTATCATAATACATGAGGAGAGATTGAATTGCTTGACCCATACCTGGAGTTTCAAAAGCGCACAGACTGGCAGCTGCGCGTGGTACTCGCAGACGATGTCGGCCCCAAGGTGTACGGTACCGAGTGAGCCGAGCCACAGAAAGAATATTAATGGTCGGATGGTGGCTGTTTGCAAGTTGGACTCGTCGAAATGCCCAGGCAAATGTGTAGATGCAGACAAAATAAAGAAATCGATCGGTGCAAAACTGCGAAGGCTCTGATTCGACGCTCGAGAACTGAGAGGCTAGAGGGCAGCGTCGTAGTGGAAGCACCTTTTTTCGGCTGCGCCACAGATACCCGACGGCACTAATAACAGCGGGCCATCAGGACGCGCAGCTATGCAACCATGAGATCTATGACAACCTCCCGAGCTCGTTTTTTCCAAACGCATTCTAATTCAGTAATATGTGGCGGACTTCCCTGGCTGATGTTGAATCGGTGGCGGATTGAGGCAAATTCGCGGTTATCGAAAAACGACCGAACGAATTTCATCAGCAAATCACGAGTTTACTTATCCTTACTTGACAGCTACTTAACATTTGCTTACCATACCAACTGCCAAGCAGCCGTCTGCTTGGATAAGTAGATCCTTCTGCTGGATACTTACTTAGCACTGCTTATTTTTTACTTAACATGTGCTTAGCTTATTAGTTTCTTACTTGAAACAATGCTGGTTCTGTTCCGTCAAGCAGATAAGCAGCAATGAAGTGCAATTAATATCTGCTAAGCACATGCTAAGTAGTGGTGAAGTAAATTACGTGGTGGTAAGATTGAGGGATTGAAAAACATAGATGAACTAGCAATAGCAATTGGGAAGATGTATTAGAGATCCTGTTGTGGACTCAGTGGATCGTATAAGCAGTAGGGAATGAAAACCTACAGATAAGTGCATACTCATCATCAGATCCTGCATCACTCAACAGCTCGGGGTCGAGTTCTTGCCCTATCGCAAGTGAAGCAAGGGTGAGCTCTATGATGGCTTGAAGCTGAGCAATAGATCTTCTTTTGGCAGCCCCTGTAAACTTCCTTGTTGGGGCTCCCCAATTCTGGTCTGAAAACACACATGCAGTCTTGCTATCCTTGCCTGAAGCCATGTTGTATTTGATGGGGGTCCATGCAAACCTTGTTGCCACTTTGGCAATACCATCTTTGACATTGATGGGGGACTTGAGCTCGATGTCACCAGATCTAATGAGGTTCAAGCCACATGAGAGCTAAAAAACTAATCAATACTGTAGCTATGAAAATGACTTGATAAATGTTACTGCAGCAGCACAAAGTCCAAGAGCACCAACAACACCATGCTTCACCAAAGACAAAGTGTCAAGAGTGGGGACTTGAATGTGTCCTTTGGTTGCAGTCAAATGGCTGCTCAGCAGCAGCTGTTGCACAAAAATGGAGCAGAAGGCCTTCTCAGGAACAGTCATGTCGAGGTCTTCATATAAGAATGTGAAATGATCAAGTAATACTTTTGCAGTGTTGGCAGGCAATGGGTCTTGAGGATTGAGGAAGAAAGCTATGAGTTGTGCAATGGCTGCAGAGGCAAAGCCGTGCCTCCAATCACACAAGCATTGAGATGCCTATGGCGAACACAGTCAGCTACAGATGAAGTCAGAATGAAATGGACTTACGACAGAAACCATGGGTGAGCTGGGAAGAATGCTACCTGCCATGTTCTTGAGTATGGGGTATATGACTAGCATGATCTCCTGTAGAGCCCTGCAAATATCTTGCTTGGCGATGTTGAATGCATCCTCTTGGTTTCTGGCCCATAGGATTAGTGTCAGAATAACTTCCCTCTTCCACTTCTGATCTTTATGCAGATCTGAGGGGAGATCCGAATTGTTGAAACACACTTGTGCAGGGATGGTCTGCACTTGACTCAATGAATCGCTTGCTATGATAGATCTCTTGCTAGTAGATGTGGCCAATAAGCTGGACATAGAGTTGCAAGCTTGTATCTTGATCTTCTTTGGCATGCCCTTTGTAACCATGACGCATGACTGAAAGAAAATAAAAGATGAAGGAACATGGAGAAAGGTGGTTAGCACATACCTTGGCTGTGGCCTTCTTGTGCCCCAAAACACGGATGGCATCATCTAGATTGTCGCAGTTATCATTGATGCCATCACCCTCAACCTCAGAGGTTGAGACATATTCCAACTCGGCTACTTTCCTCTTGATGTTGGTGAGTCTGGCGGCAGGATCATTGGCCTCATAATCCTCAGCCATTGTGGCAGCACACTGAGACTACCATTGCATGAGTAAAAACCATTTCAGCATGAAAGATACTCAATGATAACATTTTGAAGAGCGGGGACATCCAAAGCCAGAGGTCTCACTGGCCCACTAGCTTCTCCATCTTTGCAATCAGGTAGTGAGTCAAAGTTTTCTGGTAGTTGGGATTCAAACTCGTAGTTGTATTGGGGATCATTTGGCAGTGGAGAGCTGAGATTGAATACATGGAACTCAACATTGGTAGTACTTGTAGCGAGGGTACTTGTGGACAGAGGTGGTGAAGCTGATGTGTGAGGACTGGCACTGGCACTCGAAGATCATGTAGAGCTTGTGTCAATGATGTTCACCCAATTTTTGACATGCTTAGATAAAGTCAGTTTATCGTCAGAGCTGGCAGTTGTTAGGACATTCACAAAGAAAAGAGTTGCCTCAGTTAGGAGGAACATGTTAAGAAGTAAGACGCACATCAAACCAGTACTAGCGCCGATGCTATTGTCACATGTTGATGGTGGGGATACTTTGTTGTGCATGGAGATTATCGCTTCATGCAGTGATTTTGCCTTTGCTGCTTTTGTCCCTTTCCCCTTCATCACTACAGGTTCAGCATTGTCTTCCATGTCAGCTAGGGGGGTAAGTGGCTCATTTGTCCCTACAAAAAAAATCAGCCTCATGTTTTCTTGGTTAAGCATGATAGATACTGCCATCACTCTCATTTCTTTGCCTGCCAACAGCACAAGGACAAGGACAAGGACAAGGACACAGCTTGATGGGCTTAGCACTGGTGGCGACACCACTTTGGTTGACCTCCATTTCATCCTTGATTTCGCCAATCTGTTGATAACCTCTCTTCAGTGCTGCAACCTTTTTGGCAAGGGCTTCCCAGGTGCATTCATTGTTAGCTTCCTTCTCTGTGCTCATCTGTCTTCTTGGTTGGCTGTCGAGGACAATCCTACCAGGATGCATGTTAGCCACCTGGCGCTTTGGGCAACCACTCGCAAGTGTCTCCTGTGGGCACTCCACGGCCAGTTGGTTGTCCATATCTTGCAGTGCAAAGGGTTGTTGGCTGTGCATGAAGGTGGAAGACAAAGAGACAGAAAAAAAGGTATGCCTGCTGCTGTCTCTTTTGGCTTAGTTTGATTCTATGTTCAGTCAGCAAATCTTTGCTGTCCCACAGTAACTTCTGTTACTCATCATTTTTCTTTCAGATATGATTCCCTGCACAAAACCTGGCTGCTGTCGATGGTTCAGAAACAAGTCAGGCCTAACCCAGCATGTCAACATATACCACCCAGTATTTCCACCTATCAACATCCCTGTGCAGGTAGAACAGCCAGATCAGGTACCATCACCTGAAGAGGAACAATTCCAGTTCCGACCGGATGACGATGACTATAGTGACCCATCCACAAGCCCTTCAAATCCAACCCTTCTGGCAGAGTTTGTTGGACAAGGCAACTGTTATGTCGACGACTTGTATCGCGTCACGAATCGAGTGCAATGTAGCACAAGCATGTGACTGCATGAGAAGTGATGCATAATTTAACTTCACTAGCGGCAGGACACTAGTCTTGGCCAACTGAAGTCATACTGGCAAGTCCTTGTTGGTACAGCATGCAGAGCTAAGGGTGGTTGCAAAGTAGATTTTGAATGGGGGACCAGTATGATACATGCAGGTCTTATATACGTATGTAAAGTACCGTAGGTCAAACATTTGAATACAAGTACAGCTGTTCACCCAAGTCCGAAAGCAGAGGGTGCAGGGGCGACCCAGCTGCTGTGGGGTGAACGTGCACAGGAAAGAGAGGGACTAACCATGTATAGGAGTCATAAGTGGAGCGTTCACCCTGGGTGAACGCATCATGTGACCGCATGGATCAGGGCCACCTGTGGATCACAGAGGGAGGGGGAACGGACGCAATGTCTGGCTATAGTACAATGTGGGGTAGACAGGGGTCTACCATAAAAGGAAATGGATGACATAAGTGAAATGTATGGCACACAAGTCCAACTGTGTAGACAGTGGCTTGTGGGTAAAGGGAACGTCTCAGGAGTGAGACAAGAGCACAAATGGTTACATAAGTGTCTGCAAAAGGAGAAAATGTGAGCATAGCATAACAGTGACAAGTATTATTGGAACTATCACCCAAACCTCACTGGTATGCAGTATGGGTGAAAAAATTAAGTATTTACTGATGTATTATTTGACAGGGCAGCCTTGTGATTCATCTGGAAACCCCCTCCCAGTTGGACAGTTGTCCCTGCAAACTCCTTCTGAAAAGCAACCTAATGATTGGTCACCATACTCCAGTTGTCTGGAGTTTGAGCTAGCTGACTTCCTGTTCACCTGCAGCTGGATGTCTGCAGCCAATATTAACGAGTCACTAGATCTCTGGAATGTGACACTTCTTGGTGCTGGCAGCCAGCCCATCTTCAAGGATAGTGCCAAAATGTACAAGATGATTGATCGCACTATACTTGGTGATGTACAGTGGGAGAATTTTTGCATATCCTATACTGGCGAATGACCAACTGATAATGTCCCATCATGGATGAACACTGCATACGATATTTGGTTCTGGGACCCTAAAGACGTTATTCGTGATATGCTTTCCTGACCTGATTTTTCGAGAGACATGGATTACCAGCTGTTTCGGGAATATGAGAGTGTGATGGACAAGAGACAGTGGGAGGATTTCATGTCTGGTGATTGGGCATGGACTCAAGCAGTGTGTCTTTTATCTTCTATGTCTCTGAGCGCTGTACTAATGGCATGCAAATAACAGGACATAATTTCTCATGATTCAACCATGCATGGGTCAACCTTCGTTCCAATCATCCTTGGCAGTGACAAGATGACTGTGTCAGTCACAACTGGTCAAAACGATTATTATCCCCTCTACCTCTCAATAGGTAACATGAGCAACAAAGTTCATCATGCACATCGCAATAGTGTCACTCTCATCACTTTCCTTGCAATCCCACATAGTAAGTGCATCTGATAGATACATAGGAAAGTAATGGTGCTAATGAGAGATATACTTGTAGCTGACAAAGAGCATGCGCCCACTGACATGTTCTGACAATTCCGCTGCCAACTCTTTCATTCATCACTCGCATATATCCTTCAAAATCTCAAGCCTGTGATGACCAAACCAACTGTTATGTGGTTCGGTGGTGGACACTATCGCCATGTAATTTTTGGACTTGGCCCTTATATTGCTGATTATGAGGAACAAGTCCTTCTGGCATGTATTGTGTGAGGGTGGTGTGCGAAGTATGTTTTTCTACTTTCCAACTCTTACTATCAACTAACTAGAATCTCAGATGTCTTGCAATGAGGCAGGAACTCAATACTGATGCACTTTATCAGAGTTGTGAACATGCAGAAGTGCTGATTGAGGAGTTTGATCTCAAGACCTTATGGGATGCATATGGCATTGTGGGTGATACAATTGTAAGTATCATTTCACTTAGATTCCACTGTGCCTGTGTCCTGAAAACTGATTTCAGCCATTCACCAGCAGTTTTCCCCATGCTGATATATACTAACTCATCGCCCCGGATATACTACACCAGATCATCAAAGGAACATTCAAGGATCATTTGGTCGAGTGGGTCACAAGCTATTTGAAGACCGTGCATGGCACAACAAAGGCAAATGCGATCTTAGATGATATTGACTGGAGGTACATCTGCTTTAATTTATGTTTCTTTCTTTCCTCATCTAGGATACCTTAGAATCGCAGCCATCGTGCCTTTTGCAGGGCTCTGTTGCTTTCCTGAGGGCTGTCATTTCAAACAGTGGACTGGTAATGACTCAAAGGCACTAATGAAGGTAATTTTAGATCAGGTTGTTTATACAGTCTGTCATTAACATTCGATACATAGGTGTATCTACCTGCCATTGAGGGGCATGTACCAATGGAGATTGTGTGAACATTTTGTGCTTTGTTGGAGTTCACATACCTGGTCCATTGCAATGTCCTCACTGAAGAAACCTTGGTTGCAGTTCAAGATACCATCAACCGCTTTCACAAGTACCGGGAAATATTTCGCCAATCGGGTACCATTCAAACTTTTTCCTTACCATGCCAGCATGCGATGAAGCACTACCCTGATCTTATATGTTTATTTGGGGCGCCGAATGGACTTTGCACATCAATCACCAAATCAAAGCATATTGATGCTGTGAAGGACCCATACCGGCAGACCAATCGTAACAAGCCACTGGGCCAAATGCTCATTATCAATCAGTGCTTAGATAAGTTGGTGGCCTCTCGAAGGGATTTCAATGAATGAGGGATGCTAGAGGGAAACTGCCTCATGGCAACTATGCAGCTCCTTTCAACTCAAGGTCAGTCATTGGATGATCATATTGATTTTCATCATATTCACATGAAGTAAACAGATGGCAGAGAGAATGGTGGTACATCACAGGTCCTAGGTTCTGGTCCCTGTAACAAAGACAATGGTGAGGCTGTGGACTGCCCAACATCCATAGAGGCACATGTTGAACTTGCTTGCACCACCCGTATGTACCTTATTAACCTGAGTAGTGCAGCGGCTCACAAAATCAACCTCTTGCATTCAGAAATGAAGCGGGCCAGAACTGTGACAGATCTTGCAATCAAGCTTGGTCTATCGCATCTCCCTACCATTCTGGAGGAGTTCCTGCTTCAACAAGCTGACACTGAAGACTACCGTGATCTCTGTGACATCCCACTATCTGAGCGCCCCATCTATGGCAACAAAATCACCATTGTTAATTCTGCAGCTGCACTATTCTATGCGCCAAGTGATATCAGTGGTATTGGTGGCATGTGGCGTGAGTATATCCGCTCGTCTCATTCTTAGCAGAACGTATTGTGCAGAGGAACAGGGATGGAGTGAGAGCTAGGCTAGAACACTTGCCTGTATAGCTAGTTGAAGCATCGATTTGAGGAGTAGTTCTGAGTTGAGTGGGGCTCGTATGAAACAAAGAACAAATGTGGAATTCGATCTGGAATTCGATAGGGACTCTGGGTGGAGATCCCTGAGTTTATATACATGTAGGAATACGCACGGACCAGTAGTGTATAAGGAAAGTACCTACTATGTATAGTAAAGAACTACATAGAATGTCATGGAATAATGATGTCATAATTGACGTCATTGTGGAGCTGATGACTGATATAAGTCATGTGACATGCAATGTGTCGATACATGTGCAGCATCGTGTTTGTCTAGGTATGTCTAGACTGTCAGAACATATAGGATATTTCCAACACTCCCCCTCACTCTAAAATGGGAGGTTAACAAGTCCCATTGACGAGCAATTAGTTTCAAATTTTTGCCACATCAAGGATTTGGTAAGACCATCGGCTTTTTGATGATCGGTTTGAATATATTCAATACTGAATAAGCCATCTTGTACACATTCGTGAACGAAGTGCCATTGGACATCAATATGTTTTGTCTGTCCATCTGAGACAGGATTCTCAGCAATAAAGTGAGCACCCATATTGTCACAGTATAATATGGTCTTTTCCATTTTGAATTGAAGTTCATCAAATAGCATATGTAGCCATTTGATTTGATGGGCAGCATCACATAAAGCCATATACTCGGCTTCAGTAGAAGATAATGCGATTGTCTTTTGTTTGTGAGATCGCCAAGAAATGAGAGAGGTGCCAAGGAACATGGCATAACCGGTAGTAGAATGATGAGTGTCTTTATTTGAAGCCCAATCGGAATCAGCAAATCTGAAAATTCGTGATTCAAGTCCAGAATAATAAAGCGCAAGTTTTGGGGTGGAAGCAACATAGCGAACTATGTGCAGCGCTTTGTTTTGATGATCCTCAGTAGGATTCAACATATATTGGCTCATGCAAATGACTGCAAAAGCAATATCTGGATGAGTACCAAGAGCCATGTAAAGCAATGACCCTATAATTGACTGGTACTGGGAGCAAATTTGGGAGGTTGCTTGATAATCAGAAGGAGCTTTTTCTGGTTGATATCCCAAAGGTAATGGAGTGTGGACATTTTGAGCAGTCTCCATGTTAAACCTTTTGATAACCTTTTTGACATAAGGAGTTTGATCGAGATAGATTTCTTTCTTCGATCTATTCTGGTGAATTTGAATTCCCAGATATTCTTTTACTTCTCCTAGGTCATGGGATTCCCATTTCTTCATGAATTCAGTTTTTTTGGCTTTAAGAGGACAAGAGTCAGAGGATAGGAACAGTCCATTGTTGACATAGACAAGGAATATGACAATGCCAGCTTTGGATTTAAAAATATAAATCCCAGCATCCACTTTTGAGTGTATATAACCCATGCAGAGTAAGGATTGATGCAGGGTTTTATTCCATGCTAGTGCAGCTTGTTTCAAGCCATAAAGGGCTCGAAGAAGCCAATAAACCTTGTGTTCTTGACCCTTAATTTTGAAGCCTTCTGGTTGTTCCATGTATATTTCTTCATCTAATTTTCCATATAGGAAAGCAGTTTTAACATCCAGTGCTTCCATTTCCCAATTTTTCTGGGCAGTGAATGTGAGTAGAATTCGCACAGTTTCAAAGCAAGCAACTGGAGAGAAGGTATCTTCAAAATCGGTTCTGAATTCTTGTGTAAAGCCTTTTGCCACAAGATGTGCTTTGTAATGACCATCGCTTTTGATAGTGAATACCCATTGACACTTTACAGGTTTTTGATTCAGTTTTGGGTCCACCAAAGTCCATACTTGTCTTTCTTCAATAGACTTTAATTCATCCTTCATGGTGTCAAACCATTTCTTTTGAAGGTTGGGAGAAAGTTTAAGAACATCTTTAAACTGTTCAGGTGATTCCTTGACTCTAGCAGCTAGTGCGAGTTCAAAAGGATTCATTTGTTGTTCGATATCAGGCATAGCCTGAGGAGATTTGGGAAGTGGAGTTAACAGAGAAGGTGGAGTCGTGGGATTACAAGTCCAAGCAGGAGGTACTTGTGGAGGTACCAGATGAGGTGGAAGATGAGGAGATGGAGGTCTTGACTCTTCATTTTGTCTTCAAGCCTGTTCATCTACATTTCTCCAATGTTGTTGTAGACATTGTTGTCTTTCCTGAATATCATTTTGATGTTCTAATTCTTGTAGATGGTCTCGACCTTGTCGAATATCCCATTCTACTTGGGTAGGATGTCTTCTTTCTCCATGAAGATTACCAGGTTGATTTGGTACTCTGGTTTCTCTTTGAGGATGAGGTTCTCGAAGTGGAGGTGCCCATTGTCAAGTCCGGGCCTACTCCGACCAACTCCGACGCTTAACAAGGTCTAGAGGAGGGTCCGGAAGCAAGTCCGACACAGAAGAACAGAACTCTGACTAGTGGAGTGTCGGCAGGAACGAAGACCACCAAGACAGAGGTGGAGCGGAGTGAGGGCGTCGGGTTTAGCTCGTGCGCTACCCCCTTGCACGATCTCAGCCCTCATATTTCAGAGGGAGAGTACAGATGGAGAGTCGGAAATAACTCTGACAGGCAGAAGACGGAATCAGAGGGAGTAGGAACTAAGTTGATATTCGTACTGAGGAACAGCGGATTACAGTACATGTTTTTATACTGCTATGGAGGTACAGTAATCGGAATCGGAACTGACATACGGAGACTCATAAGTTTTCAAGTAAAATTTCCTGGACGACGAATGAAGGGTAGACGGAGGACATACGAACGGGTAACACAGAACATCCAGAAAAGGAAGCAGTCCAGGCACTGGGCCATGCAGTGAGTGCACTGCGGAGTACCTGACTGCGAAGGTAGCCACATGACCCCTCAGAGAACGGACCGCTCGGTCTGGTAGGAGAGCAACACAAGTCTGACAACAGTCGGAGCGGAGATGGTTCGCAACCAACAGAAGTTGGGCAGAGTTGGTGCGGAGTGAGCAGATGACCGGTGGAAGAGGTTGCGGAGTGAGCAAAGACCTATGACGAATGCATGGTTATGACAGTGCCCCCCCATTAGGGCCTGAACCCCTGAAGGCCGCATGTACGGGACGAGATCAACACGAGTTGATCATTTGAAATTACTTTGATGCCTCGATGATGATGGCTTTAGCCGCAGCAGAGCTCCGTCAGAGTTCGAAGTACCACTTAAAAACACGTGTTAGGGTACCGAACCTTCGTCCTTTTCCCCCATCACCATGCCTTCCCAGCGCCAGAGCAACACCCCCCAGCCAACCCCCGGCCACGTTCACAACTACTCCCAAGTCACGGATGAAGAGCTGGTTGTCCTCACCGATGACTCCACCAACACCGAGCGAGAGAAGTCTGTGGAGAAGGCACGCCGACGAGAGGAGGCTGAGCGGAGAGAGAGAGAGTGCGAGGCAGAGTGCAAGGCCAAGCACGAGGAGGCCAAGAGGCGGAAGGCGGAGGAGGAGCGGTTGGAGGTGGAGCGGAAGAAGAGAGTGGAAGAGGAGGCTCAGAGGAGAAGGGCGGCAGAGGAAGAGGAGGTTCGAAAGAAGAGGGCAGCAGAGGAAGAGGCAGAGAGCCTCTCAGGAGAGGGCCCAGGCCAGGAGGGATGAGGCCATGCAGAGGTGAGTAGCAGATTACTGCAAGCCAGGCGGAGCTGACCTATTATTTTTATTATTTTTTGACCTTACTCTATTCCAGGTTGACTGGCACGGTGTACGACGTCAACACCGCCCAGAAGGTGCCTGGGGCCTCTGTGGTGGTCACCGCGACCAGGCGGCCCCCCTGCACTCGCTGCGTAGTGAGTCTGATGGCGGGCCAGTGCAAGCCAGGACAAGGCAAGACCAGGGCCTGTGTGCCCTGCCATAACAAAAAGAAGACGTGCAGCTGGACGTGGGAAGAGGCGGTGGCAGGACCTTCACGGAAGAGAGCAGGGACGGGGAGCTCCCAAGGAGAGAAGAAGAAGAGGACGCAAGGGAAGGGAAAGGAGAAAGTGACAGAGATGGAGGAAGCGGATGACGAGCAGGAGGTAGGTGGAGAGGACGAACCAGCGACCCCACTCGAGGGTCCCTCTGGTGCAAAAGTCCACACACGGTGGGTGGAGTGGGAGTGGGAGCGGCAGCTGCAGGCCATGGAGAGACAGGCCGAAGCGCACGAGACTGCTGTGCTGGCCTTCGAGAGGATGGCAGAGGCAGTGGAGCGGATGGCGGTGGCTGCAGAGTGGACAGCCGATGAGTGGGCGCTGTACCACACCTGGGCAGAGTGGGCGGAGATGAGGAGGAGGGAGGATGTGCGAGAGGCCAGAATGGCTGAGCTCGAGTGCACAGGCGGAGGATGGAAGAGGCCTCAGTCGGAGGCGGGGGAGGACAAGAACGAGGAAGCAGACGAAGGTGCGGAGGGGGATAATGAGGAAGAGGAGGAAGTCGGAGGAGAGAAGGAAGGCGGAGAAGAACAGGAGGGTGATGGAGGACAAGCGATGGAAGAGTAGAGTAGTGTTTGTTTTCTTTTTTTTTTTTTTTTTTTTGTCTTTAGTTTGTATATTTTGTATTACTACGAGATGGACTTGTGACTTTATTTGTGACTCTGAGAAGTGAAACGGATAAGCAGAGAAAATTCTAAAGTACTTAAGGTAGTGCGGTAAGAGGCGGAGTTGGCCCGCGGAGGAAGTTTATGTAGGCAGAGTATTATGGTGGAGACTGGTACGGGCCAGGTTTGTGTGGATAGCGTTCATGGAAGGCGGATACTATGTCGGAAGCATGATCTAGCTCAGTTGCAAGCAACCAAGAGGTTTCTTCGTCGGTGTTCTTGTAACCAGCCCAGCGGACTAGATACAAGAGTTGACAGTGGTGGTGACGGCGGTCCACCTTAGAGTCGAGTATCTCTGATACTTCGTACTCAAGGTCACCATCGACATCCACTGGCGGAGGCGGAGGTTGATGTCGGTTTGGGAAAGGGTTAGCTGCTGCGGCTTCCAGTTGTGAGACATGGAAGACCGGATGTACCGAGCGCATAGAGTCAGGGAGCTTAAGGGTGACAGAATGTGTACCTGGCCTGGCCAGGATGGTGAACGGACCTAAGTACTTTTCGGAGAGTTTCTCCAAAGGACGAGTGGAGCGGAAGTACTTGGCTTTGATGTAGGCCTGTTCTCCGACCTTGAACTCAGGCGGAGGTATGCGTTTAGCATCTGCTGGACCCTGGTAGTGCTGTTGAGCAGCGGACATTTCAGAGCGGAGGAAGTCATGAAGGGCGGAGAGCTCGACAACATAGTCATGAGCCCTTGGAGAAGTGAAGTCTTGGTCAGGGACCACAGACAGGTTTGGATGGTATCCCTTGTTAGCGAAGAAGGGAGAGACTCCAGTAGTTGCACTTGGTGCATTGTTGAAAGCGAACTCCGCTAGAGGTAACAGCTCAGCCCAGTTGTCTTGTTGGTAGTTACAGTAAACACGAAGGTACTGTTCGAGGGTCTGGTTTGTTTGCTCAGTCTGGCCATCGCCTTCTGGGTGGTAACCCGAAGTGAAGTGAAGATGCATATCAAGGGCCTTTCCTAGAGAGCGGAAGAAGTGTGAGATGAACTCAGGACCTCTGTCGGAGGTGACATTAGCCGGTACTGCGTGCTTGGAGAAGACATGGGTAAGGAAGAGCTTAGCGAGTTCGGCGGAGGTGACAGAGTCGTGGGTGGGGATGAACACTGCTTGCTTTGAGAGGCGGTCTACTACCACGAGTATGGCGGAGCAGCCATCGGAGTTGGGGAGGTGTTCAATGAAGTCCATGGAGATGGAGTTCCAAGGTCTCTCTGGGACGGGGAGTTGCTTCAGTAGACCATAAGGGCAGTGATGTGGAGTTTTGCTCCGTCCACAGGCGGTGCAAGACCTGACGTATTCTTTCACGTCGGAGCGGAGGTTGGGCCACACATAGTCCCTGCGGATGAGTTCTAGGGTGCGGTTTTGCCCGAAATGGCCTGCTAGAGGATGGTCATGCTTGAACCGAAGCACTCGAAGGCGGAGGTCATCAATGTCAGGGACAAAGATACGACCATCAAGGCGTAGTAGACCATTGGAGTCCAGGGACCACCGAGGCTTAGTCGGAGTTGGGAGGTGGTTGGTGGAGACAGGGTCGGATGGTAGGGCGGAGATGATGTCGGAGTGCAAGCACTCAACATCGAAGACCATGGCGGCACGGAGCACAGGTGCCATGAGGGTAGTGGTACGGAGGGACGACGCAAGTTGCTCCTGTGTAAACAAAGGGCGGAGATTGTGAGGATTTACCTGCACGTAGTCCCTATCCCCCCCTTTTGGGTAGACGTCCCAACGTCGAGTAAGTGTGTCGGGTTTGGCTCCTAGGCGGCCAGGGCGGAAGCGGATGGAAAGGTTGAATTGAGAAAGGTACTCCGACCAGTGGGCCTGTCGACGGGTGAGAACCTTAGAGGTGGAAAAATACTCAAGGTTTTTGTGGTCCGTCACCACGTCCACAGGTAAGGCGGAGCCTTCTAAGTAATGCCGCCAATGGCGGAAGGCCTCGAAGATAGCCAGCAGCTCCTTGTCATGGGTATCATAGTTGAGTTCTGGCGCGGTCATGGTGCGGGAGTAGAAAGCGACTGGGCGGAGTTCACCATCGGAGCAGGTGATCGACAAAATACCAGCAATGGCATAGTCGGAGGTGTTGGTTTCAACTGTAAGCGGAGCATCAGGGACCCAATGAGTGAGAACGGGAGCGGAGCTGAAGGCATCCTTCAGGTGGAGGAAAGCGGAGCGGCACTCCTCAGAAAAGTTCCAAGGAGCACCCTTTCGTGTGAGGCGAGTGAGCGGAACGACAATGTCGGAGTAGTTATTAATGAATTGTCTATAGAAATTGGCAAAACCGAGGAAAGACTGGATGTCTCACACCTTCCGTGGCTCAGGCCAGTCACGGACTGCCTGAACCTTCTCAGCGGACATGGTGAGACCGGAGGAAGAAAGAACATAACCAAGGTACTCGACGGAGTCGGAGTGAAACTCACACTTCTCTGGCTTGGCATAGAGGCCATGCTTTCGGAGGCGGCAGAGCACCTCTTTTATGTGTTCGCAGTGCGACTCCATGTTCTGCGAATAAATTAAGATGTCATCGAGGTATACCACGACGCAGACATCGAGCATGTCTGCAAAGATGCTATTAACAAACTGCTGGAAGGCCGCAGGCGCATTAGTCAGCCCGAATGGCATTACCCGCCACTCATAAGAACCATAACAAGTGCGGAAAGCTGTTTTCCATTCATCTCCGTCTGCGATGCAGACTAGATGATAGGCATGGCAGAGGTTGATCTTGGTATAGACTTTAGCGCGGCTTGGGGAGTCGAGTAGGTCGGAGATGAGCGGCAGCGGATAGCGGTCTTTTTTCGTGATTTTGTTGAGTCCTCGATAGTCTACGCAGAGGCGGAGTGAACCGTCCTTCTTCTTTACAAAGAGGACAGGGGCACCGTGAGCGGAGGTGGACTGTTTGATGAAACCGTAGCCAAGATGCTCGTCAATGAAGGTGCGGAGAGCTTCAAGCTCTGGCGGAGAAAGAGAGTAGATTGTACCCATGGGCGGAGAAGCTCCTTCCTTGAGGTCGATCTTGAGATCAAACGAGCAGTGTGGCGGAAGTTCAGTGGCCTTGTCTTTACTAAAGATGTCAGCAAACTCGTGATACTCAGAAGGAACCAAGGAGAGGTCAGGAGGCGGAGATGAAGTGGAGGACGCACGAAGCTTCACATCATCAGCGGAGAGCTGTAAGCGGAACTGTCTAGAGCCAGGGAGAGCACAGGCTCTGACATACGCAGCAGCATTGATGAGTGAGATGAGTGGAGCAGAGCGCAGCGAGTCTGTCGGAGGTGCAGTCAGAGCTGCAAACGGAGCGGAGGGTGTCGGATCCGGAGTGGAGGTCGCAGCGGAAGGTGATGAAGGCGCCTGGGGTGTCGGCATTCCCTGTAGCGATGGTTTGAACGATATACTGCCCAGTACCCAGTCAATCGATGGATTGAAGCGGGTGAGCCAGTTGTGTCCTAACACCAGCAAACATGAAGAATCCAATGGAGTAACATAAAATGAAACAGAGTTGACATTGCCAGAAGGGAAGCGGAGGGAAAGATCTACTTCTTGGGAAATGACAGCATTTGTACTACCATCAAACAAGCGGAGCGGAATTGGCAGAGAGACGGAGGAAACAGGAATGGCATATTTTTTGATTATAGACAGGTCTACGAAACAGTGAGAAGAGCCAGAATCAATCAATGCAGAAACAGTATCAACAGAATAGTCTGGAAGAGTTACAGATGGAAGTACAGAGTTGGGACTAGAAAGAGCGGACGCGTTGAGTCGGATGTCCGGTGGTGCACAGTTGGGTTCAACGCTTCCTCCAGGCTATGCGAACTCCCTGGAGGAGCGGACTAATTTTTTGACTCTGCCTTCTCCTCAGTCGGAGTAGGCGGAGTTCCAGCCATAGCTGCACGGGCTTTGGCTGCGCGAGAGGTGGACTTGGGACAGTCCTTGGCGGAGTGGCCAGCCTTGCCACAGAAGAGGCAGAGGTTGTTCTTCATCCTACACTGGCGCTCAGCGGAGGTGAGTTTGCCATCTTTACCCAGAAGGTGGGCAATATCGGACTTAGATGCATCGGACTTGGGCAGATCTTTCTGTTTGCCCTTGCCCTTGGCATCGGACTTTGGAGCGGAGGACAAGGAGGACGACAATTTAGTTTTATTGTCGGAGTTGGAAGACTGCAACTTGTCGGAGGCGGACTTGGTGGTGTGCGAGATCTCTGCTTTGCGCTCCCAGTAACGCGCATCGATGGTCTGAGTGAGTTTGTGGAGTTGTGCGAGGGTAGAAGGTTTTCCGATGCGAGCGATCTCGTCCTTGATGCGGTCTGGAAGTCTGCTATAGAAGCAGTGGCGGAGTGCACCGACACCGTAGTCCTTGACCTGTGAAGCCCAGTGATTGAACTCCACGACATATTTGGTAATTCGAGAACCATCTTTCATGGTTAGGTTCTCGAGTTGTTGGACGGCATCCGCTATGGCATCATGCGGACCGAAGTTAGTTGTGAGCTCTTGTAAGAACTCATGATAGTCATCCATCCAGAGCGGGCGGTCATAGTTGTTGGGGTTTAGTAGATCTGGCTCGAACCAAGCCAGAGCCATACCCTTGAGATAAGATTGAGTGAAGGTAACCTTTGCTCTGTCGGAGCGGAATGCATGAGGGCGGTCTTGGAAGTTCAGCTCGCATTGAACGAGGAACTCGCAGAGCTTTTTGGGGTCGGAGCCATCGAAGGTGTCAGGCTCACGGACTTTGGTTTTCAGAGCGGAGTCCCCAGTGCACAAGCTAGACCACGCAAGTGCATGGACAGCTCTAGCAAGAGCTACGAGGGGATCCTCTGGCGGCTCAGCCGGGTCTTTGGGGACATCCCCATCACCACTGCCCCCGCCGTCGGGATCACCATCAGGATAGTCAGGGTTGGGGTCGGGTCCATCATCTCGGTTACGCGGAGACGGAGTATGGAAAGTTGTTGGGTGGAGGTCGGAGCGACCAGCTTGCGAAGCGCTTTCGCCCTCAGCGCAAGAGCAGCGTCGAGCGGAGAATGATTGGAACTGTTCGACAACGGAAGGGAGTCGACATGGATTAGCTAGCGCAACAGCGAGGTTCTCAGCGACCTCTCTCTGGGATTGAGCTCGAGTTCTCATAACGGTGTAAGTTTTTTGAAAGACAGAAAAGGAGATCGTACAAGTGCGAGTACGAATATACTGTCAAGTCCGGGCCTACTCCGACCAACTCCGACACTTAACAAGGTCTAGAGGAGGGTCCGGAAGCAAGTCCGACACAGAAGAACAGAACTCCGACTAGCGGAGTGTTGGCAGGAACGAAGACCGCTGAGACAGAGGCGGAGTGGAGTGAGGGCATTGGGTTTAGCTCGTGCACTGCCCCCTTGCACAATCTCAGCCCTCGTATGTCAGAGGGAGAGTACAGATGGAGAGTCAGAAATAACTCCGACAGGCAGAAGACGGAATCAGAGGGAGTAGGAACTAAGTTGATATTCGTACTGAGGAACAGCGGATTACAGTACATGTTTTTATACTGCTATGGAGGTACAGTAATCAGAATCGGAACTGACATACGGAGACTCATAAGTTTTCAAGTAAAATTTCCTGGACGACGAATGAAGGGTAGATGGAGGACATACAAACGGGTAACACAGAACATCCAGAAAAGGAAGCAGTCCAGGTGCTGGGCCATGCGGTGAGCGCACTGCGGAGTACCTGACTGCGAAGGTAGCCACATGACCCCTCAGAGAACAGACCGCTCAGTCCGGTAGGAGAGCAACACAAGTCCGACAACAGTCGGAGCGGAGATGGTTCGCAACCAACAGAAGTTGGGCGGAGTTGGTGCAGAGTGAGTGGATGACCGGCAGAAGAGGTTGCGGAGTGAGCAAAGACCTATGACGAACGCACGGTTATGACACCCATGGTTGATGAGGGTGCCTCACAAGTCAAGGGTCGACTGGTGGTACAGCAGCAGGTGCTCTCCTAGGTGATGGAGCTCTATTTCTATGCTGGTCCAGAGCTCTCTGCTGTGGGTTTGGTGGTGGAATTGGACTTTGGGGTCTGGGTTGATGAGGCCCATTTTGGAACTGATCAGGTTCCAGTAATGAATGTAGGCTTTCTTCCGAATCAGAAGAAGAAGATTGGTCGTCGTCAGAATCGGGGTCAAAGGTTTGTTGTTTTGAATCCAAACAGAAAGGAAAGGAGTCTTCTATGAATTTTGCAGAGCGAGAGATGATGATTTTTTGACCATGTAAGAATCTATATCCTTTGGTATTTGGTTCATAACCAAGAAAAATCATTTCTATCATATGTGGTTCCAGTTTGTCTTTTCTTTGTTCTTTTGGAACCCAAACATAGGCTTTGCATCCAAATGTACAAAAATAAGAAATGTCTGGAATTTTTCCTGAGAATAATTCTGCAGGAGTCTTGAAGAGTATCCTCTTGAGAGGAGTTTGATTATACACATGAAGTGCACAGTTGAAAGCAAAGTTCCAGAATCATTTTGGAACACATGCATGATGTCTGATAGAGCCAGACTTTTCAAGAATGGTTCTATTGAACCATTCAGCATGACCATTTTGTTGTGGATGATTGGCAATTGAAAGTTGATGGGTAACTCCATGAGAAGTGAGGAGTGCTTTGAAAGCAGAACCCATAAACTCTCCCCCTCGATCCGAATGGAGTGTCTGAAGGTGACAACCAGTTTGGTTTTGGGTTGAAACCAACCAGTTTGTGAAGGCAGTATAGGTATTGGATTTATTGCGAAGGTAGAGGCAAAAGCCAAAAGAAGAGTAGTCATCCAATAGAGTAAGAATGTATCTTGAGCGGAAATAGGATTCCACTGGTAATTCCAAGAGGTCAGTATGGACAAGTTCAAGTGGTTTATTTGCACATTTCCAAGAAGGTTTAAATGCCTTGGAAGACATTTTACCTTGTGCACAGCCTTTACAAGAGGATGTCTCCCCCTGTATAATAATTTTGGGAAGACCCAACTGGCATAGATGGCAAAGAATATTTTGAGCCAGGTGTCCTAAATGATTGTGCCAAAGTACTTCTGGCAACAATGTTTTAACCAGAGGGCAAAGGACTGAAAAAGCAGTGGTAGGTGGAAGCAGTACACCCACAAACCAATGTAATGGTGAAGTAGGTGAGGCTAATTTCGCCTCAAGTACAATCTGGCCATCTGGTGTTCGGATCACTTTGTTTGCCAGTGTCACTGTGCTTCTATACCTGTTTTTAAGAAGTGCATTCCTAGAGCAAAGTCTCTTTGAAAACAAAGGACTGTATGCCACATTATGGAGAGTTAGGTTGTGTCCTGATTCAAGACAAACAACCACTGTTCCAGATCCTAGAATATTAACCCATGCTTTGCCTGCAGTAGATGCAGCAACAGGTTGTGTAAACTCTTTATAGGATAGGAAATCGGTTTTAAAAGGAGTCACATGGTGTGATGCTGAATCCAACATCCAAATAGACTGACCTTTTGGTAAGTTCTTATGAGATAAGTGCACACCCAAAGGGTAGCAGTCATAAGCATCGTAGGCATTCCTGTTGAACTCACCAGGGAAATATCCCGCAACTGAGTTGTTAGGATCATAATCTACCTCAGGATGGTTTCTGAAAAAGGAGAAACAAAGAGGTTTTACAGGAGTTGAATCTGGTACATTTTTATGAAAATCAGTCAAAGAGAAAGTGACATGACATTTTCAAAGTCTTCTGGAAGACTTATTAATATGTTGGTCTCCCTGTGGAGCCATAATGCCATCACTCTCAGCAATCCCATCCTGTACCATGTCTGCATGAGCCACATTGGTAATTGCCATTCCATCTGAGGACAAGCTGGTGTGGCTATTATAAATCCAGTCCTTCCCATGAGGGGGAATGGATAACATCCTCTGTGGAGAGTTCACACTCTTCCATTGTGATGGTTCTGGTAGGGGTAGATCCACGTGGAGTGAACGCATGGCTTTTTGTGCACGAAGACAGATAGAACATGTACAGGGAGAATTAGACTGTGGAATTTTGACACAAATGTTGACTGACTCAACTCGATCATTATAGGATCCCTGAATCTCATCCAGGAACCAGGAGGATAGTTCACCAGTACTACCATCAATACGGTAAGTCTGGGAGTTTCCGACATTTGACATAGCCATGTCAATGTCTTGCTGAGTGAGGTCAGGGTCATAGGTGGTAGCCTCACCAATGGTGTGTGAACCCAAAAAGGTTTCCATGTCAGGTGTGTATACATTCTCAACTGCTGGTGGAGCAGGAGAATATTCCAGAGTCTCGTCATGATTCATTTCGATAGCAGCAATATCAAAATCTTGAGCAGCATCAGGATTATAAGAATTATAAGGCATTTCAGCACCAGGATGGTACCGATCCTCATTAGAATAATCGTCATTATATTCTTCAATGGAGGCAAAGCCTACAGCTTCAGTGCCCTCTCCATTGGCTTCGAGAGCATTAGCTCAGGCTTTGCCCTTGCCTTTGCCTCGGTGACGATTTTGATTCTGGTTTTGATGACCAGAACCTTACTGCTGTTGTTGTTGTGGCTGCTGGTAAGGAGTATAACCACCACCATGACCATGATGAGATCCACCATGACCATGACCACCACAACCTCCTCAGAAAGATGATCCTCCTCCAGATCGATGATCTTGAGTATTATGAGAGCCCCTGCAGATATTGCAGAGCAGGGGCTTGTTCATTCATGCAAGAAGTGAATTTCCTTCTTGTTTGACTGTAGTACCAGAGGTAGAAGGTTTTTCCTGTTGTGGAAGCATAGTCCTTCCAGACTTATGCGACCACACCTCTTTCATCCTGGGGATGACAGTGTCAGGACTGAGTTGGTCTGCAGCGATGCTTGACAGTATGTCAACTGGAGCTTGTTCCCAGGCTTGGGACATGGAGTGAACCAAAATAAGAGCCTTGATTTTATTATTCAGGTCAATTCCTTGACCTTGAATGGCTGCCATTATCATGGAAATTTCCGCAATGTAGGATAAGTCCAAGTAGCTGTTTAATACGAGCTAGATGGCTTAGATAACAACAATAATAAATGAAGGGAACGAATTGTTTGTCCCAAGGGATTCTGGACTGTCGGGACTAGAAGGAGAGACCCAGCGCTTCGTAGCAGTAGTGTTTTGTGACATGCGTGGCATGGTCTGCGGAGTAGTACTGGCAATGTGAGCGGTGCGAGCAGTATACGTAGTTCGTGCGCGGCGGAATGTGAGATGTGCGGTGTAGATAAAGTGGAAAGGAAACTTGTGGTGACCTTCCGAGTGCCAAAAGGTATCATTCTGTACCTAAGTACAGGGTTTTATATTCTGGACAAACCCGGAACCTAAGTAAGACAGGGTACAGTAAAGGAAAGCCGAGCGACAGCACGTGCAAACAAGACAGGCCGAACAGAGGCCGAGGGTATACTACAAGCACTAAAGGAATAGAGACCGTGATAAGAGAAAGAGTCCGAGGAAAAACAACAACCCGAGCACAGCGGCCGCGGGTATAGCACTGCGCGAGAGTGAGCAAGGGCGTGGGAAGGTAGTGTGTGAACAATGGTGAACGTGAGATGGGAGTGGACGTAACAGTAGTCACGGAACGGTTGATGATAGGGGCTCGTGCGTCCAGGGAATGCGGATTCCTTACACCTGTGGGGGACTTAGATGCTGACCGTCCCTGGTCAGCCACGTGATGCAGAGGACAAGAACAGCTTGCCGCATGGTGATGGCAACAGTGTGGTGCCGAGGGTTCGAGAACACCAGATGATTCCGTGTAGAAGCGAAGCAAACGTGGAGCCAAGGAATGCGAGAAGGCCGTTGAATACCGCGTATAGGCGTTCGGACCGATGACATAAGCGCCTCATGGCCGCTAAGTATATATTTGTTAGTGCGCGGCTCAAACCTTCGCATCAATTTGATTCTCTCCCCCCCATCATCAACCGCTTCTATCGCTCTCATCATGTCTGCTAGCCGTGCCCCCCGTCTCTCCCAACTCATTTGCACAGCCACTCCTGACCCTGCAGAAGTGGAGAAGGCCACGCTGAAGGCAAGGTTCGCGACAGCTTCTGTGGCTCTCGTTGCCGAAGCCAAGTGCCTCCCGGATGACAAGGCGGAGCTGTGGGAGGAGAAGGTGATGTGGATGCGCCGATGGGAGGAGAAAACAGTAAGTGCACAGTTCGTTTGGGGCCCGCGGCATTGACAGTCTCCCAGGGGGAAGTGTACCCCATCGTCGAGCACAGGCAGGAGCTGGACGTCGACATCAAGATAGATGCAGCGGACGGGCCCGCGATTGCAGAGGCGGACGAGGCGTACAAGAGGTGGTCCGTGGAGGAGGTTGCAGCAGCTGTGCATGGGGGCGGTGATGAGGATGTGCGAATGGAGGAGGAGGTCGTGCAGGAGGTAGGAGAGGGGCAGGGGACGAGTGCGGCCGTGCTGGCTGCGATGGAACGGATGTCACACGTGGAGGTCCCGCAGCCAGCTCGCAAGGTAAGTACCCGCGTGTGCATGGAGTAGCGTTACTGACACCGCATCCACACAGCAATCTCGACAGACAATCGTCGAGAGCGACGACGATGGGAAGCCCAAGGTAACTGTCCCCCCAGGGCAGGTACTGCACGCGGTGCCCTGCGTGCGGTGCACCATCAAGGGAACACCATGCTTCGGGCTGAGCGGCAAGACGTGCGATTGGTGCATGAAGATGAAGCAGGGCTGCGAAAAGTCCAGCAAGGGGTCAGGAAAAAGGGCGCAGGCTGGCACATCCATAGGTGAGTAGCGAGGTGTTACGCTGCGCTCACATGTTTCCCTTTTGCAGACACTCTACGTACCTGTTTGCGCCCGTTCCCGCCTCCAGAGGCGTTCCGTTACCTCGCAAGCCGCTGTCTACACAGCTGAGCTTGCGTTCCGTATGTTTTCCCCTTTCCGTTTCCTTTTATGGTTGACCCCTGTCAACCCCGCGTTGTACTATACTCGGACATTACGTCCGCTTCCACTTCCTTCCGTGATCCGCTGGTGGCCCTGATCCACGCGGTCACGTGACGCGTTCACCCCGGGTGAACGCTCCACCTGTTTCATATATACGCGGTTAGTCCCTCGTCCCCCTGCGTTTAATCCCTCTCGCATAGCCGTCTACCCTTGCGCCCGCATCGCAATGACTCAGTCTTGCCTTGTTCGGACTCGGGTGAGCGACTATACGAGTATTCGAATGTTTGGTCCGCAGTACTGTACATACGTATATAAACCCGCATGTATCGTACTGGTCCTCCATTCGAAATCTACTTTGCAACCACCCTTAGCTCTGCGCGCTGTACCCCCGAGGACTCGCCAGTACGACTTCGGTTGGCCAAGACTAGTGTTCCGTCGCTAGTGAAGTTAAATTACGCGCCCCTCTCGCGCAGTCACGTGCTTGTGCTTCATCGCACTCGATTCGTGGCGCGATACGAGTCGTCGGCATAACAGAAGATTTCGAATCACCCGGACACATCAAAGCCCGGATTACCCTTCGGATACCTGTGGACTGGAATCCTTGCTAGGCAAAATAGCCTGCAAAACGTCCACCTCCCGCCACCTCATCAGGAACCACTGGTTTAATATCAGTGAGCTAGCCCCTAACCCTCGGCACTAACCTTCCCCTTCGTCAACGTGTCTTCGCACCGCCAAGAAGAAGGAAGTCGGAGGCCTCCATCAGCAGCCTCCTCGTTCAAACCTCCCGTACCAACTCGTAAAGGAAAAGAGGTTCTCCAAGCGAGACCACTTATTCGTCACCCTTCGGTTGACACACCCAAACCCCGTATAGGTCTTGAAGACCCGCCAGTAAGGCCCCAACTAGGGCAAGCGGCAGAATCGACCTCACCAGTTAACTTTACCTCATATCGAAACCCGGAGCCTCTCGGCTCAGAAATTGAAGAAACCCAAGGGCCAGCCGAACCAGCGGACCCCTTACTATCCGACTCATCTACCGATATCTACATACCCGCTTCCGCCGACCCGATGGCAGAAGAACTCGCCCACCAAACCTCTGGACTTTCGCTCCAGGACCCCTTCGCCAGCCAGAGTAAGGTTACTCCCGAAATGGCTGCGCATTTCTACAAGTCCCTCTTCAACCGAGATGTGGAAAAGCCTAAAGGCCCTCCCCGAGGATCCGAGGAGAAAGGAAAGGATCGCGACTCTAGGGGGAGCGGACTGAAAGAAATTGGCTTGAACAAACCCTTCTCGTACACCGGAGCTCACCAGGACTTCTCCGCCTGGTTGAGCAGCGTCAAACTCTACCTCGCCACCAATGAACACGTCTACTACGAGGATCAGTCCAAGATCGCCTTCGCCCTCTCTTACATGGGCAGTGGTTCGGCCCGCGCCTTCGCGGAAGCCTATGTCAACGAAAATACCACGGTACTCGGCGACCTCAAGATCTTCGACGGCTGGGATGAGTTCGTCGCTAAACTAAAGGAGACCTTCCAAGTAGGAGATGCCAAAGCGACCGCGCTAATTTACTTGTCGGCAATCTGCCAAGGAGACCGCTCCCTCGACGAGTATATCGCGGACTTCCGCAACTGCCTTAACAAGGCCCAGATCTCTACCAAGGACACCACCGCAGCGGTGTTCTTCGGCAAAGGCCTCAACGAAGAAGTCAACAAGTGGATCCTTATGTCAGGCCCTAAACCCGACACAGTGGAAGACTGGATCCGCCAAGCTACTTCGGCACGCGTGGCTATGGCCACTCTCAAGGTCTTCTCCGGAAAAGCAACTTTCCAAGACCGCTCCTATCTATGGAAGCAAGAACAAACTTCTCACGGATCAAAGTCATCTTCGTTTCCGAAGACTCCGTACCGAGACCCTTACGCCATGGATGTTGATCGGAAGTCAAAGGTCCGATCACAGAGCGAAGCTCCTACCTGTTATGGATGCGGTAAGACAGGGCACCTAAAGTCCAAATGCCCCTCGTCCGCAACAAACAGTAAGTCTTCCTCGGCCCAGAAATTCCGCACTCGCATCCTGGCAATGCTCGAGGAGTTCGACAAGAATTCCGAAGAGGAGGAAGATTCAGAACCAATCGACAATACCTGTGGGGAGAATGACGAACCCACAGACGACGGTGGTCCCAAGGGACAACCGGATTTTTGAAAGGCTCTCCTGGTGTAGCGTCAGGAAGAGAGCCTATAGTATCGCGAAAAGTAGAGGCTAAGATAGAGACCGAAAAAGTGTATGATTACGAACAAGATATGTCAATCACTTCTATCGCTGGTTTCACTTACCTCGTCGATCGCCAAAACGCTACCGTCCGAACCATCCTCGACTCGGGCGCCGAAACCAATATCATCGATCCGGCTATAGTCGAAAAATACGAAATCCCGACGCGCAAGATTGCTCGCCCATGGGAGTCAAGAAGCTATAAAGGCAAAACCGGAGACTGGGTCACCCACATCGCTTCCTTCAGAGCCAAGATCTGGGGAAAGACTATGCGCATCCGCGCGTATGTCCTCAAGCTCGGAAACTGGGAGTCCCTCCTTCTCGGAATGCCTTGGCTCAAAGAGCACAACCCCATAATCAGCTGGACCTCGAGAAAGCTGATCGGTTGGGGAGAGCTCGACCATGGCCTCGACAAAAAGAATCGCGTCCGGGGAACTGACTTCGCCAGGACCGTGAAAATATCCCGCACGTCTATTTCAACGAAACTCGAAGCTTCGCACGTCCAAGCAGAGGTTGATTTACCTTCGGAATACCGGGATTTCTCGGTAGTCTTCTCCGAAGAAGAAATCCCTCTTCCGCCACATCGCGGTTTCTTGGACCACGAAATCCGCTTGAAGCCCGGCTTCCAGCCGAAGAAAGGAGCGATCTACCCCCTATCCCTCGACGAACTCAAGGGTCTAGATGAGTTCATCGAGGAGAACCTCAAATGTGGAAAGATCCGCCCCTCGAAATCTTCGCAGGCAGCCCCTGTCTTTTTTGTTGGAAAGAAAGACGGAAAAAGAAGACTCATCCAAGATTACCGGTACCTGAACTCTCACACAGTTACCGACTCGTACCCTCTCCCCGATGTCAAGACCCTCCTTGACGAACTCGCCGGCTCTCGTTACTTCGCCAAGTTCGATGTCCGG
The DNA here is from genome assembly GCA_024663395.1 of Pisolithus tinctorius. Lineage (NCBI taxonomy): Eukaryota > Fungi > Basidiomycota > Agaricomycetes > Boletales > Pisolithaceae > Pisolithus > Pisolithus tinctorius. The sequence goes on from JANFAH010000036.1 coordinate 379,478, forward strand.
TGGGGCTTTACCAATATTCGGGTGAAGGAAGGAGACGAGTGGAAGGGGGCTTTCATAACCCCCAGAGGACTCTTTGAACCGACGGTAATGTTCTTCGGGCAGTGTAACTCACCGCCTACCTTCCAGAGGTACATGGACCATACGTTCGGAGAACTCAAAAATGAGAGAAAAGCCGTAATTTTCATGGATGACGTCACAGTCCACTCAAAAACTCGAGAAGGTCTTCGCGAAGCGGTCCGCCGCTTTCTGCAGATCGCCTCCAAGGAACACCTCCGCCTGAAATTGAAGAAGTGTACCTTCGAAACCGAAGAGGTAGAATTCTTGGGGTTCGTGATCCGTCAGGGTCAATACGAACCGTCGGAAATTAAAATCGAAGCCATCAAAACATGGCCCGCGCCGACGACTCTCAAGGAACTTCGGTCTTTCTTAGGCTTCTGCAACTTCTACCGGCAGTTCATTTCCGGCTTCTCGCAGACCGCCCGCCCGCTGCATGACCTCTCGAAGAAAAACGCAAAATGGACTTGGGGCTCGGAGCAAAGCTCCGCCTTTGAGGCACTCAAAAAGGCCCTCTCGTCTAAACCCGTTCTTCGTCTTCCGGACCTCCGGAAGCCCTTCGTACTCCACACCGATGCCTCCAAGTTAGGCACCGGTGCCGTCCTGTCACAAGCCGACGACTCGGGAATTCTCCACCCCTGTGCGTATATGTCTCAGTCGCTAACAGGAGCGGAACAGAACTATCAGGTCTACGACCTGGAAATGCTCGCGGTAATGCGCGCCCTAAAGCAATGGCGCCCTTACCTCCTGTCCCCTCCAGAACCGACTCGGGTCTATACAGACCACCAAAATATCACTTATTACGCACAACCTCAAAAGCTTACAGCCCGACAAGCCCGCTGGCAAGCTACCCTACAGGAGTACCCGCTACAGTTCGTCCACATCGCGGGAACGAAAAATTCTGCCGCCGACACCCTCTCGCGTCGCTCGGATTTCAATGCCGAGCCGGAAACCGTCTCCACCCTACTTCCGAAGGCCGTTTGGCTTGAGGGGGGGGTGAGACCCTCCGTTGTTTCCCTTTTCAAGATCGACCGAGCCGTCCCGGAGGTGCCCAACACCACTGCACCCCTTCGGAAGGTCTCTTTCAAAGAACCGGAACCTACTGAGCGCCCACCTGAGGAAAAGAAAAAGGCTCAGAAAGGTAAAGGACGTGTCTTCCAGCTGAACGCCGACTTGTACCAGGAGGTGAAGAAAGCTTCCGCGTCCCTGTCCGCCCCAGAAACAACGCAAGGGTCTGACGGAGTCAGAAGGAAGGGCAAAAGGATCTTCGTGCCGGAACCAGTCCGCCAAGACGTCCTTCGGCAGTACCATGACACCCCCGCTTTCGGACATCCCGGAGTAAAAGCTATGACGAAGAAAATGAACAAATACGTGTGGTGGCCTGGCATGTACCAGTCCATCCGGAACTACTGTAAAGGTTGCCCTTCGTGCCAAGCCAATAAGGTCAACACTCACCCGACTACTCCCCCTATCACCCCACACGACGTTGCAAAGAACCCCTTCCCCTTCAAACAGATCTCGATGGATCTGGTCACGGACTTGCCCCTATCCGGTGACAGATACGACTCTATCCTAACCATCGTAGACCAAGGGCTCACCAAAGGCGCGTTCTTCCTACCGACTACCAAGACGGTAGACAGTGTCGGCATTGTGGACCTCTACCATGCCTATGTCTACCCTCACTGGGGTGTGCCGGAAGCAGTCATATCGGACCGCGGTCCTCAATTTGTCTCCGCTTTCACTCGGGACCTCTACCGAGCACTCGGAATCGAATTGAAGGCTTCCACCGCGTACCATCCGCAGACCAATGGCGAAGCCGAACGTGTAAACCAAGAGGTCGGGACCTACCTTCGCATGTACGCGGACGTGGACCCCCACGGCTGGCACACCAAACTTCCTGACGCTCAAATGGCGCATAACTCGCGCGTACACTCGTCCCACAACCAATCGCCTTACTCGCTCATGTACGGATTCGACCCCGCTCCCTACCCTACGGGACAACCCCCGCAGGAGTCACTCGCGGGTGATCGACTCGAGCAGTTGGCCGCCAACCGGGACGCCGCGATAATCGCTCATAAGGAAGCCCAGGAGTTAATGAAATCACGATCAAAAGGGACCTACACGGAGTTCTCCGTAGGAGATAAGGTTTGGCTTGACGCCTCTGACCTGAAAAGGGATGTTCCGTTGAGAAAGCTTGCGCCCCGACGACACGGCCCGTTCGTAATATCCGAACGGATCAGCCCGGTCGCCTACAAGCTGCAGTTACCCCCTAACTGGCGGATCCACCCTGTTTTCCATGTGTCAAAACTTACTCCTTTCGTCGAAACGCGCGAATATGGCCCGGCACAACCCCCACCTCCACCAGAATTGGTAGGAGACGAGAACGAATGGGAAGTTGAGGCCATACTCAAGCACAAACGTGCGCGCAAGGTCAAGTCATCGTCTAAAGACCCCGGTTTAAGCCCGCAGCCAAAGTACCTCTACCTCGTCAAATGGCTCGGCTACCCGCACTCCCAGAACAGTTGGGAGAGCGAGGAAAACCTTATAAATGCTCCAGAGGTTCTCGGGGAGTACAAGCGCGTTCACAACCTCTAAACCGCTATGTCCTACACCCCCAACACTGAGAACCCCGGATCTGATTATTTCGACAATGACTTCCATGCCGACATCGACGAACCATACGACCCTTCCCGTCCCTACTTCGATCGCTATGCCAGTACCCCTCCTCGCCTCTCAGAACCACCGGTACGCTCCCCCAGAGCGTTACGCACCTCATCCCCCGCGGTATCCGCCCACTCCTCACATGGCGGTACCTACCAACCCCTTCACGACTCCGTCGCCTCCGCCACGCGCCCTTACCCGTACCCGGTCGTCCGCTCGGTCCCCTCCTCGCAGAGAGCCCGCAAGGACGCCCGCAAGGGAAAGTCCAAGGCTCACTCGGGACCATCCGAGCCTCGCTATGACGCCTCTTTCAGATCCTGCAACACTCCCCCGCTCTCCCAAGCCGGTTACAGATCTCCCTCCCCACTCCCTCGTGCTGGCCCATCCGCTCCAGCAGCTTCGGTCGCACCGGCCGGTCTCTCGGCCCCCTCAGTCGCACCCACAGCCCCCGCCACAGGAAACTGGGTGGCTCCCGAGGCAAGCGTCTTCCTCGGTTACGTGCGGCTGCTTAACGACTTCGAACGCTGGGAGTCACACGGCTGGAGAGCAGGAGAGCGTCACGAACATCTACGGGTGTTGTCTAAGATCTTCAGAAGCTCAGAAGTGATCGGCAAGCGCATCCACGACCAGGTGGCTACTGCAGAAGGGAGTTTCGAGGCCCATACGTACGAGAACGTCGACAGAGCCAACTCCGCCATCCTCCAAGAGGCCCTAAAGACCCAAGAGTCCGTAGTCAGGATCGTACACGAAGACTATGGACCCTCCCTCATTTCCTCCTTTCGCGCCTTCCTCGACAGAACTCCTCTCGACGTCGTGGTCCGTGGGCTCCTCCCTCCGCAGGCTGAAACAGCGCCTCGAGGATCGAGCCTACCTTCGGACCCTTACCGAGAAGAAACACAGAAGGTCGCGGGAGAGGAAACCGGTCGTTCAGGGCCGGTACAACATGGATCCGGAGGAGGTGGAGAGGCTGTCGGAAATGTCGAGTCGAGGTGTCGCGATTGCTGGGAGAAGATTATACCGGGCCAAGGTCGAGAGCACTTCCAGGCCGTCGCAGACGCACTCGCGTCGGTCCCCTTCAACGGTTCCCCCCGCGACTGGCTCGATTTCTTCACGCGAGCCCGCGGTGACTCCGCTGGAAGAGCCCTCTTCTACGCTCCTCAGACATCAGGAGCTCTACCGGCAACTCCCTTCGTCCCTGTACCTATCTCCGCCCTCAGCAAACGGGAACTTGGTGGGCTCGTTCCCATCGATTGGCAGCATCCCCTCCATCAGTTCGCCTGCTACCGATGTTCACACCTTGGACATTGGTCGTCTAACTGCCCAGCTCGCGGTGGCAACTAACTCCGAAATCCGCTCCTGGGTGCAACAAGGTCTTTACCCGCCTTCGGAGGACCTCAGGCCTTGAGGGGGGGGTGATGTTACGCTGCGCTCACATGTTTCCCTTTTGCAGACACTCTACGTACCCGTTTGCGCCCGTTCCCGCCTCCAGAGGCGTTCCGTTACCTCGCAAGCCGCTGTCTACACAGCTGAGCTTGCGTTCCGTATGTTTTCCCCTTTCCGTTTCCTTTTATGGTTGACCCCTGTCAACCCCGCGTTGTACTATACTTGGACATTACGTCCGCTTCCACTTCCTTCCGTGATCCGCTGGTGGCCCTGATCCACGCGGTCACGTGACGCGTTCACCCCGGGTGAACGCTCCACCTGTTTCATATATACGCGGTTAGTCCCTCGTCCCCCTGCGTTTAATCCCTCTCGCATAGCCGTCTACCCTTGCGCCCGCATCGCAATGACTCAGTCTTGCCTTGTTCGGACTCGGGTGAGCGACTATACGAGTATTCGAATGTTTGGTCCGCAGTACTGTACATACGTATATAAACCCGCATGTATCGTACTGGTCCTCCATTCGAAATCTACTTTGCAACCACCCTTAGCTCTGCGCACTGTACCCCCGAGGACTCGCCAGTACGACTTCGGTTGGCCAAGACTAGTGTTCCGTCGCTAGTGAAGTTAAATTACGCGCCCCTCTCGCGCAGTCACGTGCTTGTGCTTCATCGCACTCGATTCGTGGCGCGATACGAGTCGTCGGCATAACACGAGGCTGTCCCAACACGGTCGAAGCTAACCCGCTGCAGCATGTGCTGCCAAAGCTCCCAAGGCTGGTACATCTAAGCAGGCTCACGACGATGACGATGACGTCATCGTGGAAGTTGTCGAGGGTAGGACCCGCGGGAAGGGCAAGGCACCTGTGCACGGTGGATTCGACGACAAGACCGCTGCGGATATCTCGCAGGCCCTCAGAATGGTCAGGGCCGAGGCTGTGGCTGCGCATGCAGCCAATCTTCGTCTTCAGGTCTGCGTCGAGCAGCTGTCGGAGGCCCTGGCAAAGCTGGGAGTAGAGTAGACGATCATACCGTTTGTAGATCCACGTTTGTACTATACCCTGCATCGCTGTCTGCCCACGCATTGTGCGCGGAAATATATCAAGTCTTGGCTCGTCCGATGCGGATGCGATGTAAGGCACTGCGAAGGACTGCTGTCTGCCAGGCAAGGAAGTGGCCCTGAATCGGCCACGGTATCGTAGAGAGCACGGGGTACCGCCCGACTTGTCTTCTTCGTGCGGCTTTCGACTGCTCTTGTCGGTAAGTCCTCGTGGAATGATCTTGATGGTAGGATGTGACAGGGTTTTGAAGAGAGAACGAAGGGACTGTATATCAGGCAGGTGGGACGGTCTTTGTGTGTCAATTGTAAGGAGACAGAAGGAGGGTTGAAAGAAAAACAGATCAAGGGGCGCATGCTGACTGCGCGATCAAAGAAGAAATGCGCGGAGTGGTTGCAAGTCTCCGCAGTGTAGAGCGGCCGAGGACGGCATCAGCGAGACTAGTAAGAGAGATAGGAGAGACGTTGTTTTGGCTATATACTTATTCGGTGTTTTGTTATTTTTCTGGACAGTTTTAGACTTTTTGTAAGCGGTTTTTATGTTTTTTGAGCAAGGACTAGCTATCAGTAGAATCACTGGACGAAACCCGGGGTGGAATAGAGGTCTCTGGACGAAACCCAGGGTAAAACAGATAAAAGGAAACGAACTATGTCTGATATCAGGTGGATCAAGTGGTATGCTGGTCACCCCTGCAGGGGACTTTGAACGCTGACTGTCCCCAGTCAGCATGGGAGAAGGAACGAGCGTAGTAGAGGAAGCCGCGGGGAGGCAGGCGAGGCCGCGGAAAGAGGTATGGGTATCGTGGGTGAAGAGGGTACGGGGGTATAGCGCAATGGACAAACTGTGGATACTGGAAAGGACGGATAGTCAGCTGTCCGCAGAAAAAGCCTCCACATCATCATCAGTGGGGTCATCCTCGGCTTCCTCAAGAAGGCGGTCTAGTTCTTCATCGTCTAGCCCAGTAATGCGAGTCACAGTTGCGCGGGTTTGAGACTGCGGGTGGTAGGGAAGTAAGCGGAATGCAGCGAAGTGGAGTTTGGAGATGGAGCCATCCAACTCAGCCAGCAGGTACGAGCCCCCAGTGGTCCAACGAAGGACGACCATGGGACCAGTGTACCGCAGCTTCGTCTTCCGATTCAGTTCTTTCTCTATGCGGGAGTTGTGGACAAGCACGAGGGCGCTGGGAGCGAAGTTATGGTCTTTAATGCGATGCTGAAAGGTGGTTTCGAACTGCTGGATAGACTGAAAGCGTGTGCGGAGGACGTTGCCGCAGACCTGGTCTAAGTCATCCTGACGCTTCTGTAACTGGCACACACGCCAAGCAATCAGTTCTGTGGTAGTCAGCGGTGTTGCATCATCGCAGGATAGGGGTAAGAGGAAGGTAGCCTCAGTGAGATCAAATGGAAACAGTGGCTCAACACCATGCACCATGAAGTAAGGGGATAAACCCGTAGACTTCAGAATGGTGACCCGCTCGGCCCAGAAGACGGAGTGCGCAACGGTGTGCCAGCGGCGATCATCATTCTGGCAGCTCTTCATGATAGCCTCACGAACATCATAGTGGTGGCGCTCTACAATGCCGTTAGCCTGAGAGTTGTAAGGAGAGATATGGATGTGATGGATATGATATTGTGTGGCCAGGGCATCTAAAGCTTGGACGAACGCGGGACCATTGTCGGTGACAATCTCGGTGAGCAGACCCCAGTGGCATAGGATATCCTCGAAGATGAAGGACGCAAGCGCGGTACTATTTTCCGCGTGCAACATGCGCCATTCGGGATATGAGGTGAGTGCGCAACGAGCCTGTACTATGTAGCGGTAGCCGCTGGCTTTGGGCATCAGCATCGTGTCAATGTGAGCTTTATGAAACAGGCCCCCTATCATGGGCACAGTGGGGGGAATATGAAGCTTCTGCGTCTGGCGGATCTGGCATTCATGACAAGTGTGGACATACCACTTCACATCCTCGACAAGAAGAGGCCACCAGAAGCGAAGGAGAAGGCGCGTGTGGACCGTGAAGACCCCCTTGTGTCCGAGGTCGTCGTGCACTTCTTTGATGAGACGATACCGCTTGGATTCGTCGATGACTAGCTGGTGCTGTCCGTTGTCACACACCAAAGGTGTTGTGGACATGGTTACAGCTGACTCTGCCTAACTCGTTGACGAGTTGCGCACAATGCCCAGGCATGCAGATGAAGACTAAAGGCCTCATGCGTAGAAAGACTGTTGGACGTGAACAGTCATCCTTCGCACAAGATCGAGTTGTCAGTGCTAAAGAGAAAAGAGCAAGCGAGTTAAGCGCGCATTAAAAGTTTTTGGCGCCCGTGTATGGCATTCCGGTTTCCGTCATATCTCCGCCATTGCCAAAGATATCGACTCGGTTCACATACTCGCTTAAAGTGCTCAGCCCCACGATTCTTCCTTCCAAATTTGGAGAGGATCCTCGCACCCTGCGCGTTTCTACAGCACTCCATCCATCAGACGCTCATTTCGCTAAGTCCATCAATCATGGCCACCTCTTCGTCGATCATCTCGCTTGTCTCATTTGCCAGAGACAGTGGCTACGTATATCTGCCAGGCATTCCCACCAGCTTCCGTCCTGAAGCCCCCTGGTTCATCCCGTCATTGTCAGCCCCGTCTCGTCCCATGCAGCTTGGTCAGCGTGTTCTCCTTGTCAGTACGACTTCCAGAAGGACGTTCTTTGGTCGCCTCAGGTCTGTCACTCGGTTAGAAAGGTCTTATGTGGTCGTTTCAGTCTCCCCAGTTGATGAAGCATATGGATCGTTCCTTCCTGCTCCCTGCACCGTCTTTATTCCAGTCTCGTCCATCATTCTTCCCACATTGCAACAGCTGCAGTATAATCTACTGTCCTCCAGCCTCCCTGATCGCATTCATGACGAGTATGACATGCATCTTGCCTTCCTACTGCAAGATCCAGCAGAAGATGTCCCTCCTTCTCCTCCTCCTCCATCAGAACCCCGTCCATGAAGTTTTTGTTAACTTCGCTGAGAGGATGGAAGGGTGGGAGACGCGATCGCGTATGCTCTCATTGCCCCACAGACCCCCAATGCCCCAGCCCCCTTTGACGCCTGACTCATGCCCTTCAATTCTGGAATTAATACTTCCCTATCTGGAAACACCGTCCATCTGTCATGCCATCTTTGGATCTAGAGATGTCTCCGCCGAGATCTAACTTGCATCGCCACCCCCTAATGTGATATCAGTGCGCTTACTCAGTTTCTGATTCTATTTGACTCATTTTGTGATATTTTGACTATCCTTGACTCGTTCATTGCCAATACTTACCAATCTTCTTTGCTTGCTTACTTATCATTTCTCGCTTACTCATCATGATTACTCAGTCCTTACTCATTACTTACCAAGTGTTTGTGCCTTGTTTGTCACAAGCAGTGCTCCCCCCTCAGTATATAAACCCCCATGTACTTAGCTACCCACAATCAATCAAGAAGCAATTCAGAAGCAGTCCAGCAATCAGTCCAGTGCCTATCTCGTCGTCGACAGTTGAGGCTCCACGAAGGGGTCTATCTGTCATCATTCATATACTTGGTAGTTGAGGCTCATTCGGAAGAGTCTATCTGCCTCCATCATTTCATCTGAAGCTTTATCCTCAGACTTAGAGCACGTTTCCTTGAAGTCCATTACTTGAAGTACCTTTCGGCTGAACACCTTCACTCTGTTCAGCATCCCCCATCCAATCATCACCCATTCATCTTCTCCTGCGTAACTCGTCGACGACTTGCGCCAGGAGCACCTCTACTTGAAGTCCCCCCCCACATTTAGGTTTCCACCCTCCAGGTTCCGCGGAGGTAAACCACCACTCGCTCTTATTTGTCTTTTGTGTTGGATTTGTTTGGTTTTCACCAGCATTCCACACTTTGACTCACACCGTGCGGTTCTCTACGCCATAGATTTCCATCTAGGAGGAAGAAGCAGCTAGCTGAGTTGAAGAAAGATGAGTACTGCGCATCAGTAAGGTCAGGTGGTCAGTCGCGGGTCGCGAGGAATGCGCGGATCATTTCTATCTTTGCTTCACGTGCCCGAGCTTTCGCGGACCACGGAATAGCAGGGTCGTCTGGGGTATCGGAAGGGTTATTAGCATCAGCAGTTGCAGAGAATGTGAGATAGAAGGATGCAGGCAGCGGGAGGCTCGCCCGATGGTAAGTGGGTGGCGGTAGGGAGTGGTGATCTTGACTGGAAAGTGACATAAGAGGCGGGCGGTCATTGACGACCTGTGTAGAGAAAGAGTAGAAACGGTCTAGCCAATCCTCATGGTCATTGTCCTCGGGCGGGTCGAGCTCCAACCACGGATGGCGGGATAAGCCATCAGGGCCGGCATGCCTGTCTGCGGGAACATGGACGAGTTTGAACGAGAAAAGGAGGACACCAGCAATCCAGCGATTGATCATTGTGTTAGGCTGCAGATCTGGGTTATTTATCATGCCCTTAATATACTTTGCATCTACCTCCACAGTGAAGTTAGTGAGACCGAAGATGTATACGCGTACTGTGCGCAACGCGCGGAAGAGACCGTACAACTCAAGCTTAGCCTGAGAGTAGCGGCTTTCCACTTCGTTGAGGGTGATGGATCCGAAGCGACTCAGGTACCGTCTGCCGTCTTCACCGAGCTGGTAGAGGATGTAGCCAACTGCGATGACTGATGTGTCAACTGCTAAAATTACTTCACAACCGCACTCATAGTCAATCCTTCGGAGTGCGGGGGACTTTACAATTTTGTCCTTGAGTTGTTGCATGGCAGCGTGTTGCGGTTCGTCCCATGTGAATGGTACGTCTTTCCGCGTGAGCGCGACTAGCGGCCGCATGGTCTTGGCGAAGTCTTTGATGAAGATGCGTAGCACACCACAGACACCGAGGAAACCGCAAACCTGTGTCAGGTTGCGGCACTTGGGCCAGTCGTGGATCTTCTGCACTTTGCTTTCTTCAGGAACGCGACCTTCAAAGGTGCACTTGTGGCCAACGATCACAGCGGACAGAGTGGCTAGCACGAACTTCTTTGCCGAGATGGTGGCTCCGACGTTCTGCAAACGCTGAAGGATACGGTTAACAACTATACAGTGATTCCAGATAAATTTCCGAATCCCAGGATTCTCCGGGATAGTCTCATAGGACCCGTCTGCGCGCTGATAGCGGGTGGTCTCGGATTTTACGGGGACATCATCTATGAAGGGCAGGGTATGATGCAGGATCTCATCCTGGAGAACAAATGCAGTATCTCCCTGGTATACCTGTACCGCATTCGCATGACCTTGCAGCAGAGTAGTAAGCCGATGTGGGCCGAGGGGGGTACCGAAGGTGGTGAGGTCATGGGAATCCATGTGCAGCGCATGCTGGTCATACCCAGAGTAGAGGTCCATCATCGCATATACCGCATATCCAGCAAAGGATTCTGCGAGATGTTCGACAAAGGGTGGAACGGACGCATCGCGGATGGTCACTGCATTCAGGGGCTGTAAGTCATGCACAAGGCGAAGAGACTTTCTGTCTTTCTTTACTATGCAGAACCAGCGGGAGCAGTAAGCCACTGTAGAAGGTTCATACATGCCGGACTTAATGCGATCTTTAATCATGTCTATGACCTGGGCATGTATCGCATTCGGGATAGGGATGTTGCGTTGGACCCAAGGCGTGTGCGGAATCGTAGGAATCTTTACTGGCGGAAAATACCGTTCGTCTAGGTGTCCGCGCTCTGTGATGTCCCAAGCGAATGCGAGCTCATGGACTGAAACGAGCCAGGTTACGAGTTTAAGTTCTTCTGGCCAAAGCCAATCTGCAGGATCGAGGTCAAGTTCCACGGCCCGTTCGGCAGTGAAGCAGATGCCTGGAGCAAAGTCTGGTGGATGGGTTGGAAGTGGTTGGAGACCAGTGAGCGGGTCATCAGGCAGGCTGCGCACGATGCGGTATTCTTCCGCCATCGGGGCAGGTACTGTCTGAACCTTCTTGGCAACCGGCTTGTAAACGAGGGTGCGAACTGTGGGATCCAGTTGATAAATGCTGCTGAATGTGGCTATAGCAGAGGGGTTTAGTATTGTCTGAGTGGAAGAGAGGAAAGCGAAAACAGGCGAGGGTATTCCGGTGGGTATGTTCCGCAGTACCGGTGCCGCGGGCGAAGAGAAGTTCATCGAAGTAAAGGCTAATGATGAGACTGTAGGACTGAGGAACGGATAACAGCGGCTAAATAGGAAACAGGACGTTTTAGTAGGCTCTCCCCAACCATTTGGTGGATCATCGATATTCAAAAACCCCATTCGACTATACTTTGGTGGCTATGGCAGTGCTTGCCGCACTTGCAGCGCAGACAGCCCTCGCGCCACGGGCACGTGGGCAAGGTGTACTTGCGGCCGTCGTTCGGGTCTCAGAGAGTGATCCGCTGTCCGCCGTCGGGATAATCGTTTGTTACTGCACTCATAAGGCAAATGAACGGACATCCGAGGAGCATGTTGAAGTTGGCATGTTCAATTACTTGAACCTGTAGCATGACTGGCCCAGCGCTGAAGTCGAGTTTCAGGTTCTCTAGTACGCCTACAGTAGTGTCTTTAGACATGTTAGCAGACGTCATAGTCATGAGATGATCGCAGCGCAATGGAAGCCCGATCTTTTCCCAAACGCGCCTGGGCATGGCGACGATTTCCGAACCGGAATCTAGTATGCAGTTGATGGTGACGTCGGTCCCAGGGACCTTGGCTTCGATGCAGTGGAGCAGCAGAGTGTGGTGAGCTACGATGGAGCCATCGTCACCGTGGATGACGCGGTCTCCGTATTCGCGCACGGTTCTTTGAGGGTCGCGGCCGGTCAGTTCATTCACTTGTACTCCTGCTTCATCGTCGCTACGAACTACCTCAATCTCGTTTGTGGTGATGCGTTTCGCCATGGTGATGTCTCTGAACTGTTTGCGAAACTCCAGGGCTACTGCAAATAATTCTTTGACTGGCATGGCAACGCTGGTTTCGAGTATGCGCTCCACGATACGCTTGGGCGCGGCTTCGTCTTTGAGAGGGAACGAGTAACGGTACTGGTTTTGATTGCAAGCTGCTGGGTACAGTGTCTGTGGCAGAACAATTGCTGTGGGAATGGGGTCCTTGCACGTGGGCGTTGGAGCCGGATTAGTCGGAGGAACATATGGTTTCATAGCGGTAGATGTTGGTGCAGGTGTGGAGGGCTCGGATGCCTGGCGAGCAGCACGCGAACTTTGAACACCAGGGGAAATGATTTCCTCTTCAACAGTGGCTGCGCGCGGGTCGACTCGTGGAGGGTTGGCGGGACGTGCCGTGGGTCGAGCTGTGATTTCAACTCTGTCGAAGCGGGCTTTCTTTCCACGGGGAATGACTGCTCCCTTGTTACCTTTATCCGCTTGGTAGGTAGCCCAAGCTTGAGCGACATATGCTTGGAAGTCAGGGTCGGCTAAGTCTGCGACAGGTTCATCGGCGTCTTGGACGGTGTTTAAGAAGGCAGAAGGCTGGATTTCCAACTGCACGTCAATTTCGGGATGAGCAACGCAGAAGAGGTTAGCGGTGCCTTGCGCGGAGTGGCAGGAGTCGCAGCATGCGCGCTGGCCTGGTCTCTGTCAGCCATGACGCGGTCAACAGCCTCTCTCAGTGAGTTACATTGAGGGAAACGTGGAATTCGGCTCCCGTCCACCAGATAGAGACGGTTGTCTGTACCTCTCGTGATCTTACCGGCGCGGATATAAACTTCAACGAGCGCGCACATCCTTGTCCAGTGGTTGGGGTCTGCACAGAAGCTGCAGCCAGGTCTGCGTTGCTGCGGCAGAGGCTGCGTCTGGAAGTTGTATTCCTGTTTAACGACAGTACCAGCAGGTGGCACTTGCAGCATGTAAGCCGACGAGGGAGGTGCAGCTGGCGAGGCTGCAGTACCCATTGTCGGTACCACGCTACGAAGAGCGGATCCTGTCAGAAGGAACTTGGCGGCTTTGACGACTTCTGTGAGCGGGTATGGATCATCAGGGTGGAGGTCGGTGCGGACTATAGAGAGTCGATGACGAATATGATCTGCGATGGCCCTCAGGAAGCCATTCAGGAACATGGAATCCTGTTCCGTCTCTGCAAGCTTTTTAGTTTTAATGAGCAGGGCAGAAATCTTAGCGAATTTCTGCTGGTATTCTCCGAGGTCATCCTGGTTCCGCATAGGCTTGGACTGATATTCTTCGACAAGGTACTGCAAGTCTGCACAGCAGTAGCAGTCGTCACCCTCGCAGCCGGGGTACAAACCCTTAACAGCTACTACGAAGGCATCCCAGTCGTCAGCCGCGGGAGCGGTTTCCGGAAGCGTTTGCCAGACCTCGGCTTCTTCGAGGTCAGCGTAGCGGATTGCGGCTTTGATCTTGCCACAGTCATCAAGAGCAGCGAGAGTACTGAGGAAGTCGATGTCTTCGAGGTAGCACGGAAGCTGCGCGGGAGAATCTCCGCTAAATTTAGGTGAGTTTTGTGTTCCGTGGAGCAGCATCTGAAACTGAGGATTAGCCATTGGTGGGTTAACCTGTGGTGGCGGTGCTGGATTGGTAACGGGTGGAACGGGTATTGGTTGTGGGTGCGAAGCGGTTGGTATAGTGCACGAGCGAGCGGGCGGAAGTGTTGGCAGGTTACTAATTGGCTGATGGGTGGTCTGCGACCGAGTGAGTGGTTGCGGCAGTGTGGCGGATGGAGCTGGGAGTCTGGGTATAGATTCGGAGGTGTCAAAGAGACGGGAAAAAGAGGGTGTCGGTGATGATGAATCAGATGATGTGACGGGTGTTACAGGTGATGGCGGGGTTTCGGGCCTTCGGGGAGTCGAGTGGATAAAGCCACCGGGAAAATCAGGGGCAGTGAGATCTAGGTGATCCGACGTGACGGATATCTGATCTGCCGAGATATCAGGAGGAGTGATCGTGGGTAGTACCCACGGAATGTCAGCGGGTAATTGCACGTGGTCTGGTGTTACGGGTGAAACAGGGCAGAAAATGTCAGAGTCTTCTGACAGGTTCAGATTGCGAAAGTGCAGGCATAAATTTTCTAGTTCGGTGCGTTCTGCGGTGCGCCTGAGCAACCTTCTGGAAGCGACAGCAGAATCCCTCGTGGTGGGCTCCAGTTGTAGGATAAGTCCAAGTAGCTGTTTAATACAAGCTAGATGGCTTAGATAACAACAATAATAAACGAAGGGAACAAATTGTTCATCCCAAGGGATTCTGGACTGTCGGGACTAGAAGGAGAGACCCAGCGCTTCGTAGCGGTAGTGTTTCGTGACGTGCGCGGCGTGGTCCGTGGAGTAGTACTGGCAATGCGAGCGGTGCGAGCGGTATACATAGTTTGTGCGCGGCAGAATGCGAGATGTGCGGTGTAGATAAAGTGGAAAGGAAACTTGTGGTGACCTTCTGAGTGCCAAAAGGTATCATTCTGTACCTAAGTACAGGGTTTTATATTCCGGACAAACCTGGAACCTAAGTAAGACAGGGTACAGTAAAGGAAAGCTGCGCGACAGCGCGTGCAAACAAGACAGGCCGAACAGAGGCCGAGGGTATACTACAAGCACTAAAGGAATAGAGACCGTGATAAGAGAAAGAGTCCGAGGAAAAACAACAACCCGAGCACAGCGGCCACAGGTATAGCACTGCACGAGAGTGAGCGAGGGCGTGGGAAGGTGGCGCGTGAACAATGGTGAACGTGAGATGGGAGCGGACGTAACAGTAGTCATGGAACGGTTGATGATAGGGGCTCGCGCGTCCAGGGAATGCAGATTCCTTACAGCGATCTTGCCCATAATATCATCTTTGGGCTTGATTTGAATACAAATGAGTCACTGGAATTCCATGAAAGTAGTCATGGCACTAGGTTCTCCATATTTGGCTTTAAGATCGTCCCATTTGAGTTTAGCGGTGTTTTTGGATTCAATAGACATTGCAATCATAGGATCACAATAAAGTGTCAGAATGCCCTGACAGCAAGCATCTGAAGTAATCCAGGCAGCTTCTTGAGCATCACCAGCAGCAGGACAAGCCAAGTCTCCATTAACAACAGGCCATACTCCAAGTGTTTGGAAATATGCCTTCATAAGAACCGACCAAGAGGCATAGTTAAGACCAGAAAGTTTTGGGATTTGTTTCCAAGTCTGTCAGACATTCTAGTAAATGTTGAGGATTAGATGGTCATATAGAAATGATTTCGATGGATGAGTCAAAATGGATGGAGGATTCAATAAATGATCTTCAAGTTTGGTGCCTCTGCAAGCAGATGCTCTAGCAGATTTGGAGAGTCATTTGTGATGAGGGTTTGGTATGTGAGGGCATGGATTTCTCCACTGTTTGACGATTGGTATTCCTCTCTCAGCAAATCTCCTAGCAGAGATGCGAGAGTTGTTGTGTTCTAGAAACTCGAAGTCTAATTCAGGCATATAATGATACCCAAAGAAGCTCCAAGTGGTATCCAATAAGGATGACCCAGTAAAACCCAAGTACACTGGGTCGCAACTGTAAGGAATACAAAAGGAATCGGAATTGCGATTTGGGAAGCCAGATTTAACTAAAATTTCAAAGACATTATATGCTTCATCCAAAATACAATCGTCAGTTCCCTTGTGGTACTGGCCTCCGGATGCATATGGTACATCCATTGTACCAGGAAGAGGATAGTTGTGCCCTAACGGTGGCAGCCTGGCAAGCTCTACCAAGAGCTGTGCTAGGTACTCTGCTCCATCTGGGTTCTGCTGTGAGTCAAAGTGTGGAAAGGTGGTGAAAACCAACCAAAACCAACACAAAAGACAAATGTAGAGCGAGTGGTGGTGTGCCTCCATGGAATCTGGAGTGCAGAAACCTAAATGTGGGGGGGAACTTCAAGTAGAGGTGCTCCTGGCGCAAGTCATCGATGAGTTACGCAGGAGAAGATGAATGAGTGATGATTGGATGGGGGATGCTGAACAGAGTGAAGGTGTTCAGCCAAAAGGTACTTCAAGTAATGGACTTCAAGGAAACGTGCTCCTTGCACAAGTCGATGACAAGTTATGCAGGAGTGGGAGGATGACTAAGCAAGACTTGCTGACTAAGTGTGGATGGAGCTTCAGATAATGAATGGTGGTAGATAGACTCTTCCGAATGAGCCTCAACTACCAAGTATATGAATGATGACAGATAGACCCCTTCGTGGTGCCTCAACTGTTGATGATGAGATAGGCACTGAACTGATTGCTGGACTTCTTCTGAATTGCTTCTTTGTAGCTAAGTACATGGGGGTTTATATACTGAGGGGGGAGCACAGCTTGTGACAAACAAGGCACAAACACTTGGTAAGTAATGAGTAAGGACTGGGTAATCATGATGAGTAAGCGAGAAATGAAAAGTAAGCAAGCAAGGAGGATTGGTAAGTATTGGCAATGAATGAGTCAAGGATAGTCAAAATATCACAAAACGAGTCAAACAGAATCAGAAACTGAGTAAGCACACTGATATCACATTAGGGGGTGGTGATGCAAGTTAGATCTTGGCGGAGACATCTCTAGATCCAAAGATGGCATGACAGATGGACGGTGTTTCCAGACAGGGAAGTATTAATTCCAGAATTGAAGGGCATGAGTCAGGTGTCAAAGGGGGCTAGGGCATTGGGGGTCTGTGGGGCAATGAGAGCATACGTGATCGCATCTCCCACCCTTCCATCCTCTCAGCAAAGTTAACAAAAACTTCATGAATGGGGTTCTGATGGAGGAGGAGGAGAAGGGGGGACGTCTTCTGCTGGATCTTGCAGTAAGAAGGCAAGATGCATGTCATACTTGTCATGAATGCGATCAGGGAGGCTGGAGGACAGTAGACTATACTGCAGCTGTCACAATGCGGGAAGAATGATGGACAAGACTGGAATAAAGACAGTGCAGGGAGCAGGGAGGAACAATCCATATGCTTCATCAACTGGGGAGACTGAAATGACCACATAAGACCTTTCTAACTGAGTGACAGACCTGAGGCGACCAAAGAATGTCCTTCTGGAAGTCATACTGACAAGGAGAACATGCTGACCAAGCTGCATGGGATGAGATGGGGCTGACAATGATGGGATGAACCAGGGGGCTTCAGGACGGAAGCTGGTGGGAATGCCTGGCAGATATACATAGCCACTGTCTCTGGCAAATGAGACAAGCGAGATGATCGATGAAGAGGTGGCCATGATTGATGGACTTAGCGAAATGAGCATCTGATGGATGGAGTGCTGTAGAAACGTGCAGGGTGCGAGGATCCTCTCCAAATTTGGAAGGAAGAATCGTGGGACTGAGCACTTTAAGCGAGTGTGGGAATGGAGTCGATATCTTTGGAAACGGTGGAGATATGACGAAAACCGGAATGCCATACACAGGTGCTAAAAACCTTTAACATGCGCTTAACTCGCTTCCTCTTTTCTCTTTAGCACTGACAACTCGTTCTTGTGCAAAGGATGACTGTTAATGTCCAACAGTCTTTCTACGCATGAGGCCTTTAGTCTTCATCTGCATGCTTGGGCATTGTGCGCAACTCGTCAACGAGTTAGGCAGAGTCAGCTGTAACCATGTCCACAACACCTTTGGTGTATGACACTGTGAGATAGTCGAAAGTGTTGATCACCATGCTATGTTTGTAATCTTTAAGAACGTCCTCTGTTGAGGGCCAGTAAGTGAATTGTCGCTGACCTGTAGAGGTAAAGTATCCAAGGTGTTGATGAGAAGCCTCATATCCAAACTCATAACCCATATCTCCTTGTAACTTTGCACCTCAGAGGAACTCAACGAGGTACCCATCGAAGCTGTCTCTGCCTCTTTGTCTTTCATGGAACCAACTGGGGACACAGCAGATGTCAGTTGATCCATCAAGCCAAACTCCTCAGAAATGGCGTTCAAGAGACTCGTTCCAAACCCGAAGAGGAGGGACAAGCCTGCAGAATTCTGGGCCATAGAGAGGATGGACATTATAATATACATAGACGAAGGTGTCGTGTGTGATGGTGAAGGCAGGGAGGGTGAAGAGTGACAGATCTTCATAGGTGAAACTAGGAAGGTTGCAACCATTGAAATTAGCGATGGCATGAGGAGAAGATGTATGGGTGAGTTTTGGGAAGAAATCAGATAAATATCTGTGGTATGCAAGATGCAAACCCAGACAGAAATAAGGTGAGTCGATACCAGGGAATGATGGAACCTGTTCCCAAGTCATCTTGATGGTGGACAAGGGAACTAGGTAGGTCACAGGATTCGGCTTCTTAAAGAACAACATGGACGATGGGACAGTGTGAACCCAAGAGCTACAATCTCTAATGTATAACCCTTCCATAAACTCGATAATCTCTTTTACAGTGTATTTCCTCCATTTTGCTCCCTCATACATAGTGTCATGGTCTTCAGCAATCTTGAGCTCAGTGCATTTAGCAATGACGAGAGACATTCTTTTGAAGTCGATTAGTCCCGTAATAAATAAGAGCAATGACAAACAATTAAAGAAGTTCAAACTCAGTGAGGTCAGGATCAACCATGAGATCTAGGTTCTCAGCAATGAGGTTGTTAGCCTCAGCAAGAGCCTCATTCATTGCAATGACATCCTCTGGAAGAGGAGTCGGTACACATCTAGGAGGCGGGGGATCTGCACTTCCTTTGACAGTGTAAGGCAGTATGGGATCTAAATTGGGATGCTCGTCAAGATCATGAAGATGAAAGTGTAAGTAGTGAGGAGGTGGTGGAGGAAGAACTAGCCATCAATGATGATGACAATGTTCACCTATATGGGCAAACAAGGCTAGCAATGCTTGCTGTTCAATCCTGGCGTGATTATGTTCATAGAGGCGCAGCCAGGTCGGGATACCAAGTGCCGCAAACCAGAAAGTCATCGATGCGATGAATAACCTGTCCAACTCTCCAACACCAAAATCTCCATAGTAAACTAACAAAATCAACTGATAACAGCCAGCTAGGAGCGACAAAACAAAAGTGACAATGCTCCAACCAAGCATGTCTAGGCCTACTTGATCCATAGGGATATGCCCATCGGCAGTGATTGCACTATGCAAACCAAGTAAATAGCACCACGCCTAGAAGGCGGGGCTCATAACCTATTGCACAGAGGAACAGGGATGGAGTGAGAGCTAGGCTAGAACACTTGCCTGTATAGCTAGTTGAAGCATTGATTTGAGGAGTAGTTCTGAGTTGAGTGGGGCTCATATGAAACAAAGAACGAATGTGGAATTCGATCTGGAATTCAATAGGGACTCTGGGGGGAGATCCCTGAGTTTATATACATGTAGGAATACGCATGGACCAGTAGCATATAAGGAAAGTACCTATTATGTATAGTAAAGAACTACATAGAATGTCATGGAATAATGATGTCATAATTGATGTCATTGTGGAGCTGATGACTGATATAAGTCATGTGACATGCAATGTGTTGATACACATGCAGCATCATGTTTGTCTAGGTATGTCTAGACTGTCGGAACATATAGGATATTTCCAACAGAACGGGCCACCCCAGTATGACTGTCCATTTGTGAATACTAATCCAGGGCTGAAGGGGATGCATGGTTTGGATGTCATGTGTCACATGATTCAGTCACTTGTAGTCCTAAAAGTGGGTCATCCGACATGTACATTTCATCCTGAAACTGGGACTAACCGACATCGGCCGGTGGTCCCTAGGGTTGGGTAGGCCAGACTGTGAAGGTGGGGTTGGCCTATGTCACAGGATGATGGATCAACTTCCCTGGAAGTGGGGTCAGCTGACATGACTATAGGATGGATTGATGACCTGGAAGTGAGGTCGGCTGATGCAGCTATGGGATGAATTAGTGTCCTGGAAGTGGGGTCGGCCGACACAGCTATGGGATGAATTAGTGTCCTAGAAGTGGGGTCGGCCCGACACAGCTATGAGATAGATTAGTGTCCTAGAAGTGGGGTCGGCTGACACAGCTATGAAATAGATTAGTGTCCTAGAAGTGGGGTCGGCCGATGCAGCTATGGGATAGGTTAGTGTCCTGGAAGTGGGGTCGGCCGACACAGCTATGGGATGAATTAGTGCCCTAGAAGTGGGGTCGGCTGACACAGCTATGAGATAGATTGGTGTCCTAGAAGTGAGGCCAGCCGACACAGCTATGAGATAGATTAGTGTCCTAGAAGTGGGGTCGGCCGATGCAGCTATGGGATAGGTTAGTGTCCTGGAAGTGGGGTCAGCCGACACAGCTATGGGATGAATTAGTGCCCTAAAAGTGGGGTCGGCTGACACAGCTATGAGATAGATTAGTGTCCTAGAAGTGGGGTTGGCCGACACAGCTATGAGATAGATTAGTGTCCTAGAAGTGGGGTCAGCCGATGCAGCTATGAGATAGATTAGTGTCCTAGAAGTGGGGTTGGCCGATGCAGCTATGGGATAGGTTAGTGTCCTGGAAGTGGGGTCGGCTGACACAGCTATGGGATGAATTAGTGCCCTAGAAGTGGGGTCGGCCAATGCAGCTATGGGATGAATTAGTGCCCTAGAAGTGGGGTCGGCCAATGCAGCTATGAGATAGATTAGTGTCCTAGAAGTGGGGTCGGCTGATGCAGCTATGGGATAGGTTAGTGTCCTAGAAGTGGGGTCAGCTGACACAGCTATGGGATGAATTAGTGCCCTAGAAGTGGGGTCGGCCGACACAGCTATGAGATAGATTAGTGTCCTAGAAGTGGGGTCAGCCGATGCAGCTATGGGATAGGTTAGTGTCCTGGAAGTGGGGTCGGCCGACACAGCTATGGGATGAATTAGTGTCCTAGAAGTGGGGTCGGCCGATGCAGCTATGAGATAGATTAGTGTCCTAGAAGTGGGGTCGGCCGACACAGCTATGAGATAGATTAGTGTCCTAGAAGTGGGGTCAGCTGACACAGCTATTGGATAGATTAGTGTCCTAGAAGTGGGGTTGGCTGACCCAGCTATGAGATGAATTAGTGACCTAGAAGTGGGGTCAGCCAACACAGCTATGGGATAGATTAGTGACCTGGAAGTGGGGTTGGCCAACACAGCTATGGGATGCATTAGTGACCTAGAAGTGGGGTCAGCCAACACAGCTATGGGATAGATTAGTGACCTGGAAGTGGGGTTGGCCAACACAGCTATGGGATGAATTAGTGACCTGGAAGTGGGGTCAGCCAACACAGATGGGATAGATTAGTGACCTGGAAGTGGGGTTGGCCAACACAGCTATGGGATGAATTAGTGACCTGGAAGTGGTGTCAGCTGACACAGCTATGGGATAGGTTAGTGACCTGGAAGTGGGGTTGGCCAAACCAGCTATGGGATAGATTAGTGACCTGGAAGTGGGGCCAGCTGACATGGCTGGGGGAAGGGATGATGTCCTGGCAGTGGGGTCAGCTGATGTGGCTGGGGGGAATGAACCATGACCTGGAGTTGTGGTTGGGCAGACACTTTGCAAGAAAGACCAATATCTTGCTAGTGGGTTAGTGGGGCTGGCCAATCTTATTACTCAGTACACTACTTCCTTGGTAGTTAGCTGGCTGAACCCAGATGGTTGTGGAAAAATCCTATATCCTATCCTTATCCTGTGGTATTGAAGTTAACTCTACCAATCTGGCCATTGTATTGGAATTAACATTGGGCAAATTTACTCAGTTGTGTATCAGTACTTAAGGAGGAATTGTCCTGCAGGAAATTACTTTTTTTTCTGAACATTCAATGTCATATGAAATTTGAAAACACAAAGCAGCTATTTTTGATTGTAGTACATGCATATCATATGTATCAAGGTAGGGTATTTTACAAAGATTCCAACAGCCAGGATGATGTTTGCCCCTTTCCCTGTGTCAGTTTGGTAGCCCCTTTGGACATGCAGATAGTATAGGTTTGGGGAGGCTGAGATGTGCCTTGTGTGTCCTTCCCACAGCCAGGATTCTTGCACTCATAGGAATAAGTCTGCCCTGAACAACCAGCTTCCCACTTCTGAATGCTATAACACTGAGGGCACTGGGCAGGCAATTGTTGTCCCCAAGGCCTGATGAACTTGTCAGTCCAGACAAATTTCTCCACCACTACCTTCTCCTGCCACAACATCAGGATGATGTTGGAGTGCCTACCCAACATACCACAGTCATTCAGGGCATACCTGACTGCACTTTGGACATGGAAGCCTTGAACAAGGGTGGAGTCAAGGACACTCATGAGGAAGGGAATGGTGGTGACTAGTTGAAGTCTCTCAGCATCAAAAAGCAACATGGACCTTGGCTTGAAACTGATATGGTGTCAGCCATAACCACCAACATTGAAAGAAAACCTACTGTTGCACAGCTGCCTTCAGTCCTTGGAAGCTCTGCTCCTTCCTTACAGTAGAACCACATACAAAGAAGATGAGGTCTCCACCCTTGACAATGTTGGAGAGGGGTAACAGAAGGCCTTGCAGAAACTGCAACTGGTCAGATGGGAGTGACAGTCAAACAATGGTGACTTACCTCAAAGACCTCTGTGGCTATTGGAACCTTATTCTCCATTCCAGAGAACAGATCCCCCCTGTCTTCATCAGTATGGGTAGTAAGGAAAATGACTACCTTAGCAAAGGTAGTCAGACTTGAAGCTAGCTTTGATGCTGCAGTGTCATAGGCAGCTCTGGACTCCTCGGTGGCAAAGTTGAAGGACAGTTGTGAGAAGTGGTAGGTGTCTTGTCTGAAATATCCCTGCAACATGGTGTGAAGGATATGCACAGGGGCATGGCCAAGCTCTAGAGACTCAAGGTGGAGGTGGATAATGGCAGTAGAGTTACCAGCCACTTCAGAGGTGGTGGCATGCTCAAACCCCCCAATGACCACAAGAGGGTGTTTCAGGACTGGCTTGCCTGACAAGTAGAAGCCCTGTACTTGGAGTTAGAAGTGATTGGGGTAGCAATATGCACTTACAAAATAGGGCTGAGGACTTTCAAATCTTGTCATTTTCCAATGACAGGCAACACACCTGAAGTTCATCCAGAGTTTGAGTCAATGGAGTTAATTCATAAAAGGGAGGTTAACACACCTGAAGGTCACAGGAAGCTGGGTGACCTCTGCAAGGCAATCCTCAGGTACTACAACACACTTGTTACACACTACCCTTCTGCATCCTGCCTGATCACAAGGCCACAATGTCCCTCCATCCCTGCACATCACACAGAACTGCATAGAATGTTAGAAAGATGGATGGAATATAAAAAGAGACTTGCCAAGTTCCTCATCCTTCTCTTCTTGGCAACAGGAGCCTTCCTAGCATGGGCCTTGCTTGACTTGGCAGCATGTTTTTCCCTAGCTTTCAGACCAGCAAGAGATACCCTGGGAGCTCTACCCCCAGTGGTCTTCTTAGCTGTCTGCTTGGTCTTCACCATCTGAGTGTATTATGCCAATATTAGTGAGTGGCAGCAACATATGACACAGAAGGGAACAGTAGCATACCTTATTATCTTTACAAGACACAAAAGGTGTAGGGGACAAGCAGTAAGATAACAATAAATGCATTTAGTTTAGTACATATATCATGCAGCAGGGATAGATATCTACATATTTATGGAAAAGACAAGCCAATGTATGCAACTACACAACACTGGGCACTGGATAAGCAGACCAAAGAGGGTGATATGTAAGTATCATCTGGACACCATGAAGTAGAAGTCCAACAACATACCTTATTGGATGAGACACAGCAAGGGAGATGCAGTGTGGCAGGAGGGAGATATGAATTGATAGCCTACTAGTGTGTTTTGTGAGTGGTACAGGGACACCAGGAACTGGGACAACATACCTTTTGTAGGATGAGACACAGCAAGGGGGTGTTCTGTGAGTGGTAGAGGGATGCCACGACCTGGGACGACATACCTTTTTTTTTTTGATAAGGCACGGCGAGGGGGTGTTCTGTGAGTTGTAGAGGGACGCCGCGAAGCTGGGACGACATACCTTTTTTTTTGGATGAGCACGGCGAGGGGGTGTTCTGTGAGTGGTAGAGGGACGCCGCGACCTGGGACGACTTACCTTTTGTTTTTTTGATAAGGCACGGCGAGGGGGTGTTCTGTGAGTTGTAGAGGGACGCCGCGAAGCTGGGACAACACACCTTTTTTTTTGGATGAGCACGGCGAAGGGGTGTTCTGTGGGTGTTTTGTGAGTTGTAGAGGGACGCTGCGCGAGCTGGGACGACGTACCTTTTTTTTGGATGAGGCACGGCGAGGGGGTGTTCTGTGAGTTGTAGAGGGATGCCGCGAAGCTGGGACGACATACCTTTTTTTTTTGGATGAGCACGGCGAGGGGGTGTTCTGTGAGTGGTAGAGGGACGCCGCGACCTGGGACGACTTACCTTTTGTTTTTTGATAAGGCACGGCGAGGGGGTGTTCTGTGGGTGTTTTGTGAGTGGTAGAGGGACGCCTGCGAGCTGGGACGACGTACCTTTTTTTGGATGAGGCACGGCGAGGAGGTGTTCTGTGAGTTGTAGAGGGACGCCGCGAAGCTGGGACGACATACCTTTTTTTTTGGATGAGCACGGTGAGGGGGTGTTCTGTGAGTGGTAGAGGGACGCCTGCGACCTGGGACGACTTACCTTTTGTTTTTTTGATAAGGCACGGCGAGGGGGTGTTCTGTGAGTTGTAGAGGGACGCCGCAAAGCTGGGACGACATACCTTTTTTTTTGGATGAGCACGGCGAGGGGGTGTTCTGTGAGTGGTAGAGGGACGCCGCGACCTGGGACGACTTACCTTTTGTTTTTTTGATAAGGCACGGCGAGGGGGTGTTCTGTGAGTTGTAGAGGGACGCCGCAAAGTTGGGACGACATACCTTTTTTTTGGATAAGCACGGCAAGGGGGTGTTTTTGTGAGTGGTAGAGGGACGCTGGGAAGTAGGACGACATACCTGTTTTTTGGATGAGACCCGGCGAGAGGAGGGGGGTGTTTTGTGAGTTGTAGAGGGACGCTGCGAGCTACTTACCTTCTTTTTGAATGAACGGGCTTTGTGAGTAGTATGGGACACTGAACAATGCGCAATAGACTGAGAAGAATGGCAGCGTCCTGGTGTGTGATGTGAGTGTTGAAGCCATGAGAGGTTCGACAACATACCTTTTTTGTTTTTTTTTTGAAGGGAGACGCGGCACGACGTACCTATTTTGTGTTTAGAGAGGGAGAGGCGCGAGAGATCCAGAGGACGACGACGTACCAAAAATTTCGCTGAGACGCAGCGGGGCCAGAGAGTGGGATAACACAACGACGGTCGGTGAGGGAGACACTGTGTGGCAAGAGGAGAGGAGCAAAAGACCGTGTCAATCCGGATACTCGGATGCACAGATCTCGATTTTGGACAGGTCACGTAGTGAGACCTGTGATAATCTTGGACACAACCTTAATTGTGACATGAACAACGTCACGGCTGTCATGATTATCACACGTGTCTACCCGTACTTCGGATGCGTCTCTGGAACATTACGTAGGACTATATACGGAGTGGTCCGTCGCCGCTAGGCCGATTTCCGGTTTCAATAAGTGACTACATGTATTAAATGATCCGGTAGTGCTACTACAATACATTTTCTGTGAAATCCCAAGGGTAAGCCACCACTACCGCTCAGCCAACGGCACGAGGGAGTGCTTGCTCGGCTCGACAATGCAATTACGAGAATGTCAAGCGAACATTTAGTATTTAGTATATAGAAGCCGAATCCGGTGACAGTGGAGTCACGTGACATCGCTATTCGCGATGTATAGTACGACACGCGGTACTGACTCAGAGGAAGTTGCCGGCACTCACGGCAACTGAACACGCGCCGAGGCCGAGAACGTGACATTGACGGCGACCTCGCTAGTTGGACTGTGGCCAAACAACGGTACATAAGACTCAAGTATATAAATCCCCCCCAGTCAGTGGCATATTTTTTCCCTTACTGCGTTTCTCTGCGATGTGACGCTTCCCCTCCGTCGTCCTCCCTCTCCCTCCATCTCCATCTCCCTTTCCCCCTCTCTCTTTCCCGTTTTCTGTGCTACGTCATCTTCGTTTTTATCTCAGCCCGTCGTCTCGGCTGTCATAAGGTAAGTGGCACCTCTGATCCCAGAATTTTCACATTACTTGATTACCGTTACTTTGCAGCATCCTTGGCGCCTCACTATTGACTGTAGTCTGCAGCTACAGGATGTAGGGAGGGGCTACCCTTGACCTTAGATTGTGCTTGGCCAGCGCAATTTTTGGTTGTTGGGTAATATGTTGGGTCTGGGGGAATAGTCTGTGCCTACATTGTAGGCCAGCTCATGGGATCTGGGGGCTAGTCTGTACCTACATTGTAGGTCAGCTTATGACGTTTTATTTGGTCTGTACCCACCTGTGTGGGTCAGCCTATGACGTTTTTTTGTGTGGTATGTGTTGGTATATATTGGTAGTAGCTAGTTGGTCAGGCTTTGGTGTAGTGAGTATTCAACTTCTGTATAATCTATGTTGTACTGACATAAACTTTCTAGAGCTGTTTGTCTTTGACTCCTGGTGAATAAATAGTGCACCTCAGGTATGTGAACTTTGCAAAGTTGTGTTGATGCTAATGTGTTTTTAGGATCTTTGTTATCTGCTTTTGTGCGCTTTTTTGGGAACTTGGTTGAATTGAGGACGGTTTTTATTGGCCCAACTGTACTTCTGGAGGAGGGCCCCCTCTGGAATGCAGGCAAGCCTTGGTTTCTTATGAAACCATTATACCTTTGTAGTTGAAATTGTAACTGTAGTTGAATTTATGTATGGACTTGTAAATGTCACTGCTTTGATTGGATTTGAATGCTGTGTGGGAATCTATGCTTCTTTTTTTGAATGAAGCATGTGCTAACCCTAACCCTAGCATAAGACTTGGTGTATTTCTTCATGCAAGTCTGCTTCTAACCCTAACCTTAGCAAATGACTTGGTGTATTGTTTCATGTCAGTCTGCCTGGCTGGTGGATGGTGCTAGATTAGCACTGGTGTTCCATGGCTGATCTTCTTAAGCAAGGTTTCCCCTTGATGCTCAAGAGCTTGCCAATGGCATTACTAGCAACCCAACATCTTCCCTTCAAATGCTGTCTGGATGTGTTCCTAGCTGTTGGATGTTGCTAGATTGCTAGATTAGTATTGGTGTTCCATGGTTTCCCATGATGCTCAAGAGATTGCTGGACTGGATTGACTTGGAGTTCAACTGCTGCTGAGTTTGATTGCACCATTCCAGGCCCCTGCTTACATGACTAGATGTTTCAAGAAACATGGTGTATCTAGTAGACTAAGTTGGGTTTCTGGTTTCTGGATCTTCCCCCAAGTCAAGCAAGGTCCCTTGTGGAGAATAACTTCCAACTTATGTACTGAGTGATTTTTAACTATTTTTCTCACGGTTGAAAAATTTTCCTTTGACTTTTCCAACACCCCCCACATCATCATGGATGATTCCCTGCATACAATGGTGGTTGGAATGCTGAAGGCTGCCTTTGGAACAGTCCCTATGATCTCTTCCAGCTCTATTTTCTCAAATCACCAGCTCAGGAAGCCAAGGTAAGCCATAAGCAGTGATGCTACACTTGCTATGTATTTAGTTGGATAATAGACTTCGATCCTTGGCTGAGTTAACCCAAGTCAGGGCAACATTGCAAGGGGAATCTGGTCTAACTTCAGATGCTATTACATCTTTGGAAGTTAGGCTGGCATCTGCAGTCATTACACATGCCATCCTCAATCCCTGTAGGTGATTTCCACAACAATTCCAAGTGATCCAAGTCTGACCCTTAATAGATGTGATGCATTGGGATGCAGACAGGTTTTCTGAACCATTGGTGCATGCCAAGGACAGGACCATCCATTTTGAAAACCCAAAAATTGGGTATATCAATGCTCCTGCCACAGTTCTGGATGTGCATGGCAGGGTGATAGTATGGTATCTGCCTGGTATTGTCCCAGATGCACGGATAGTGAGTGTTTTCATTCTCTGACAACCCTTCACTACAGCTTTTATATCATAGGAACTTCTCAATTCCCTTCTCCTTTCCATAAAAGACAATCTTCAGACTGAGCCCAAGAACAAGCCAAAAGACAAAAGCAAGCTTAACAAACGATATGGCCATAAGCATCAGCCTGTTGACCAAGTCATGTATGGACATGGCAGGATTTCCATGTCTCCTGCCACATTCCAACAGGCTCATGAGGTTTGTCCAGGTGCTGTGATTTCCATGGTAGGGGCTGACAAATTTAAAGAGGTTGGTTGATACACTCTATCAAAGCACATCCCTCAAACAGAAAGCCAATAGGGAATGGCTGCTCAAGATTTCTTATGTGGAACACTTCTGGAGCAATATAGCAAAGGTCTCATTGCCAGATATGGCCAGGGCTGGTGATCAAGCAATGTTGGCCAAGGCTGGCAGGGTGGAGAATGAGATATCCCTGGATTGGCCATCGGTCTATACCAACATTGATATTATTGTCAATCAGGAAACTCCCTCTCACCGAGATGTCACATCCACCCCAACCCTTCTGGATTCATTAGTGAGCCTGGGTTCTCACAATGCTAAATTCCTTATTCCAGATCTGGGGGCCGAACTGGCTTATTCCCCAGGCACCATGATTTTCCTATCAGGAAAAATCCTTCAACATTCTGTGCCAAAGTGGGAGAAGGGAGAAAGAATTGCATTGGTGCATTATATGAAGGACAAAGTACATGACCGACTCAAGGTCACAAGACCAGCATGGACTACCCAAAAGGACATTCTTGGGTTGGCTGTCAGATACACTTAAAACACATTTTAGTGGCAATTTTTGGGTACAAATATTTTAAATACATTTGATAACCTTGTTCTGGACTTGTGTGGTATTGTTTTGGGGATGAAAATTTTTCAATACAGCTGAAAACCTTGCTTTTGACTCTTCCTGTGCTCAATCATGCGTCGTCGTAGAACCAAAGTCCTTGGCAAAAGCTCTGCAGGAGGTTTGTATAAATTTGAAGTGACTAAAACCCAGAGAGGAAAGGACACCTACAAGGAGGTGGATGCTAGACACCTCTACCTCCCATCTCAGAGTCAACCTTCAACTCCAAGGACCCCCAGGACAATAGGCTCCAAAATGTTGTCCCAGACTCCTTTGACATGCCTACCTTGGACTGGAATGATGAGGAAGATACCCCAAATACTAGGAGGGTTACCAAGGTGGGAAGTTTTGCCTGATACTGCATTGGCTAAATTATCCCCTAGAGTCAAAATGATTTCATCAGAGAATGGCTGCCTTGGAGAGCAGAATATCTCAAAGTCATTCTCGAGGGAGAGCAGCTGGCTAAGGGGGGGATATGTGAGCAGTGCTGTCAGGCAGAAGGAAGTATCAGATGCATGTCCTGCATTGGTGTGCATGCCTGGTGTGGTCCTTGTGCTGTGAAAGTGCATCAAAATCTTCCATTCCACAAGGTACAAAGATGGAATGCTACTCATTACCAGGCTACCTCTTTGATGGCACTTGGGTTCCTTTGGCACATTGGCCATGGGGGTCGTCCTTGCCCTCAAAACAGACAGAATCAGGATCCAGACTCAGAGGAGTTGGGCTATACTTCTGGGGAAGGGCCTCCCAATTACAGGTCAATGGCAGTCATATCCTGTAGCCTCCATGTTAACCTCTGGTAGCAGGAGATCCTTCAGATCAAAAATGACCATAGTGCACACAGAAGGAATTTTCACTCATGAGATTTCTTGGTGCAATTGCCCTGGGTCAGATCCAATGGACTGGCACCTTGATTTACTCAGGGAAAGACTCTTTCCAGCCAGTATAACAAAGCCCAAGACTGCTTTCACCTTTGATGTTCTTAATCACTTTCTCATTGATGCCCTGGAATGCAAGACTTCAGCTATGAGTTTCTATCAGAAGCTGAAGAGGTTCACCAACAATGCATTTCCTGACTGTATACCAGTTGAGTGCCATGCACTATTTGCTCTTAGGGGGTTCTATTAATGCATTCATTTCCAATTAGGACAGGTACCAAGAGCTGATGAGGGTTTCCAGACTGTGGAGGGATTTGAAACATAGGAAATGGTTTGGCTTTGGTCATGATAAAGAACAAGATCCTAGACAAGGAGAACTTGCACTCTTTTGTCCTGCCTGCCCACAACCAGGTATTAATTTACCTCCAGATTGGAAAACCCGATATGACAGGTATGGAGTGATAATCTGTAGGGTTTTGATTTCTAACTCCCCTCCCCCCTTAGTGATACCATAATGAGGCAATATGTCATGGATGGCAACTTCACTGCTCAGCATATGAAAATGAACAAGCCTGAGTTGGATGTGTCATTATCAGATGGAACTGGTTACATGGTTGCTGAAAAGCCCTACCAGGCCCATCTTGAGCAGTCTTTGGATAACAAGGAGGTGAGTTGTCCCAAGGTCATGGAGTTTAAATGACCCACTGTACTGGTAGAGATCCACCTGCAGCAATCACAGGGCAATCAATGCTGCTAATATTAACAAGTCCAATCTCTGGTCCACTGGGATTGGTGCCACAGCCTGTGCTCGGCATGGTTGCTTTGTTCCCCATTCTGTGGTGGACTTTCAGAAAGGGGAAAAGTGAGTGGACCTGATGGATGTACTGGAAGCCTTTGGAACTCATTTTGTGCTAGGTACATGAACACAGATTACTCCATCTGCAGTGCTCTTGATTATCATTCAGAAAGCATCACAAAGGCCCTTGTCATTTATGATGTTGGGTGCCAGTGGAGTATTAACTTCCAGAGTCGGGTAAAATCCAGCTGCTCTCTCCATCTCCCTCCCTCCCTGGAAATCATTCCTGCTGTGGGGAAGTTTCATCTTGCTGCCCACAAACTCTCTTGCTTTCCAAGATATAGCCTCAACTTTATCAAGGGTGCTGGTCATCTGGATGGTGAAATTTTGGAGACATTGTGGGCTCCATTCAATAAGATCTCTCCCACTGCAAGGTCTATGACTCAGGCCCACAGACAAGAAGTGTATGATGACCATATGAGAGATTCTAACTGGAAAAAAATTGTCAACATGGGTGAGAGACCTTTTCTTCAAAGAGAAGTTAATTTACCCTGTACATCTCAGTTCCTGCACTGTTGAAAAAATACAAGACCTCACACAAGTGCCTAGAAGAAATGAATCAGGCATATGAGCAGTTGACAGCTGTTCTAGACCCTGGCCAACTTGCCCAATGGGAGTCAGATGTTCTTGAGGCAGAAGCAAATCGAGGTGATTCCCTAGACATTTATTTGTTGAAAGGGGAAAAAGGTCAGTATGTTCCTAAGAAACCCTGGGCATGTCTGATGGCCTGTAGCCCCTACCATGGGTGAAGTGCAGTTAAAGCTCATGAAAAATCCACCTGTGTCCCCAGGGAGCCATGGTTCTGTGGCTTGGCTTGTGGAAGGAATTAGCATAGAGGATGCACAGTATGGTCTGTGGTTTCCAGAAGCAATAGGTTGCTAACCAGACCTGCAGGGACCAGCTAAGATCTGAGCTTAGACAGAGCCACATGTCTACCAGACAAGAAATCAAAGTCTCAGAGAAAAGAAAAAGACTTTCTGCCAGGATTGACAAATTCCATGGCACCAGCCAGGCATTTCTCAAAGGTTTGGAGGTGGATGATGTCTTCATACCCCAGGATGATCCAGCATTCCTTGGGCAAGGTGAAGAAATTGATGACAATGGAGAGTACTGGGAAGATGATGAGGATTGGGAGGCTACAGAAGGAGAGGAGCTACCTGCTGAGCTCATGAGTATATGGATGCCCTCATCCATTGGAGCAACCAAACTGATGGAGCTTGGCCTTCATGACCTCCTCAAAGAAGAAATGGAACTCAGGATTGGGCAAGCTAATGATTGTCTAGACCAGCTCCGAACCAACCTTGGACACAAGGCAATGTTATACAGACAGAACTTCCGCAGTGCACAATCAACTAGGGAAGGTACAAGAACCAAGCAGGACATCCAAAAAGTGGTGGCTCGGATAAACAAGCAGGTCAGAAGTTATCAGAGGGCAAGGCAGGCCATTCTCCAGTTGGAACCCAATCAAGAGATTGGACAAAGATATCAGGCTATTCAGCCCCAGGACCTGGCAGTGAGTAAGGATGTTACAGAGGAGAACCGGTTTGGGCAGGGAACCAGCAAAATGGCATGGTTTTGGATGATGGATGGTGAACAGGGTCAACTGAATGCTGAGAAGGGGGGTTTAATGGAGGAGTGTAAGTGTTAATACTACTCGAAAAAATCTCACCAATAAATTGTGGGGCAGTTTACAGGATCAACTGGCTCAAAGCAAGGGCAAGAAGGGACAGGTGGAAAGAAGAATTGTCATTGGTGAGGCATGAGATGGTTTGGGCCATCTTATGGTTTGAGTTCCAGAAGGACATATGGGAGAAAAGGGCTCTACAATTGTTGGAACCAGGGAAAAAAGGCTTATGCTCATAAGCAGATAGTGTTGTGGACTGACTTTTCCAAAAAGGCCCAATTGATGTTCCAAGGTAAACAAATGGATTGTATTTAGAACATGGGTATATGTGTATAGTTTTCCGATTACCCTTGCTTTGCACTTGGTATCTGAATCAAAGTGAATAGCAAATACATCAAAACAATCATACCATAATGGTACCTTTCCTAAAAGAGTGATGGCTGAAAACTTCAACCTCCTGCCTAAATTGGGAAAGGCTGAAAAATTTTCACCTTGCTTCCAACCTCCATCATCTGTGCTGCTAATTATCCCCCTGATTCTATTCTCTCATGGCTGATTGGTCTGAAGTCTACTCTGATCTGCTGTCCTCCTATGTGGAGCAGTACACAGATGCCCGAGGGAATCCTGACCTCAGGGCCCAGATCCTGGCTGATGTGAAATCCCAGATCCTTCAGCAAGCATCTTCAGGATCTGTGGAATTGCCCCAGAACTTGAGAGTGGTAGGGTATCTTTTTCATCAAGTTTCACATATCTCAAGTGTATTTAGGCCATCAGAAGGGTGTTTTTGCCAGAACTAGACCCTGAAGACCAGGATGATGAGGAACACATCATTGAGAGCATCCTGGCTGCAACAGACAAGAGGAAGGAGCAGCCTGGGACTGGTGAGGATGAGGATGGCAGAGAGGAGAGGACCAGACCTACCAAGGCTGGAAATTACAGAAAACCCTTCACTGATTTTACTGCCTCCCAGCAGCTCTTCAAAGAGGACATGGATGCCTATGATAGGGAGAGGAGGGACACCAAGGACCCCAAGACCATAGGTCAGAGGACCAAAATCATCCAACAGTGGTGGGAGTCTCTTGCAGATGACAAGAAGGCTGAAGCAGGGAGGGCTGCTTCCAAGTGGAATAAGTTGGGAGCTCCAAAAGAAACTCATGAATTGTCAGTGCTGGTCTACTTCAAATGTCTTATACTAATCATGCAATAATTCAGGTACAGGAGAAAAAATTTTCCCAACATGGCCAGAGACTTTATTGAAACAGTCAGGAGGACCATGGGGTCAAATATAGTGATGTTTCTGGCTCATGAGACTACTGATTCTCAGATCAAGATGGCAGTGTAGGTTCCCCTTTACCTTGTCTATCTAATGCTAATGAAGAAACCTAGCTTTGAAACACAACCCCCTGATGGGAAGAAGGCCTTCTCAGAGTCTTCAGAGCCCACCAAGGATTGGGTTCTAAAGGGAGAGCAAATGTTAACCAATTATCTTTTGACTGAAGCTGGTAAGTGATAAACATTGGTGATCAATGTAATATGTGTACCTAGGTTGATTCCATACTCAGCTGAGGAAGATTTGAATGATGAGAATCCAAAGGTGGAGATAGCCTTGGATGATGAAGGAAACCCAGAGGTACCAGCTTGGACTGGTCAGAAACTCAAGGTCCAGCAGAGTTTGGCAAGAATGGTCTTCCAGGCTGCCTATGGTATGTTCTTGATTGTCAAGTGCATCTACAGTTGTTGATGGAAGTTGGAAACATAGCAAAGTTTACAGGGAAGCCCAAGGCCAAGGTTCCCTGGGGCCTGCTTATCAAGTCCCATTTGGAGTATCTGAGTTCCGATTCCATCCCAGAAGGATTCATGATGAAAGATCCTTCAAAATGGACCAAGGCCGACATGTGGATGCTTTGGAATCATTGGAATTCCCAAGAGGAGGAGGATAAGGTGATTGTTTCATTCATCAAGTGCAAAAAGGAGGACGAGCCATTGGGAAGGCCCTGGAACAGGAAAACCCCATCCAAAAAGAGAGAGTGGATGAGCCCTGGGGAGGACAGTGAAGCTGGGGTGGAGGCCAAGCCCTCAGATTTAGGGGAAGAAATTGGTGGGGCTGGTATGACCCCTATAGCAACTTCATCAGGGGCCCAGGATATCCTTGACTCTGGGAGGGCCCCATCTGAAGATACCCCTCATGAATCCAGCCCTGCTTGTCATGCCAATGGGGACAGGGTGAAATATTTAAAGTCCCTTTGCATCATGCCCAGGTACCAGGAACTTGTTGAGCTTGTAGATGGCTTGCCAGAGACAGTAAGTGATAAACTTTCTTCAAATACCAGGTTAACAAACATTTTGTACAGGAACCTGATGCTGGACCAGTCAACCTGCCTGTCTGGGCATCTTGGGCCTGGAGTGCCCAGTATTTGCCCCAGGAGATGCATGGCAATGGGGATTCCTTCTGGAAGGCACTGTATCAATTGCAAAGTGAAAAGTTTGCATCCACCCAAAAAGGTCTTACCATTGTACTGGGATTTGGTTTGTTGTGGAGGGAGTGCAAAAGAGCACAGGACATAGAATCAGATGACCCTGAAGCTGCTAATCTGGGCTTTTTGCTAGGCTCAGGTCTTGATATCCACAAGGGGGAAGATGTTATGGGTGCAGTGGGGCTGGTAGTTGCAAGACTGCAGCAGAATTCTGGTGGCTCAAGCAGAGGGATTGGTGCACAGGAAACAACTGGGGTCAGTGCAGGGGATTCCTGTCCCACCCAGGGGGGTGGCATGAAGGAATCCCGGAATACAAGAAAGGATGTGAGGAAAAGAAAAAGGGGAGGCAGTGGGGATGTTGATCAGAAGATGGCAAAGGAGGGTGAAGAGGCAAGCAAGAAATCAACTAGAGCTCGTCAACCAACCAAGAGAGCTCTGGGTCTTGGTCTATAAATAAACTGTAGATGGTGTGAATCAAAAGGATCCCTATATATGGCTACCCATGCTCATTGCAAGTTTCAAACCCTGTGAGATCACTGACATCACCTGGAGGTGAAGAATGGCCATGGATTCAGGGGGTAAGGCCACCCCCCAGTGAGGTTGGCCAACACTGGTCTCAGGGGGTATGTCCATCTGGAAGTGTCATCAGAGTCAATACTTCTGGTAACATCTAAATTGACAAGCAATTGATTATGCCAAGGGAATTTTCAGGGTTTGGCCAACCCTACTTCCAGGTGGTGAGGTCTGTGTCCATCCCCCAGGTCGGCCGACACCACTTCCAGGGTGTGGATCCATCGTCCAGTGAGGTCGGCTGACACCACTTCCAGGGTGTGGATCCATCGTCCAGTGAGGTCGGCCGACACCACTTCCAGGGTGTGGATCCATCATCCAGTGAGGTCGGCCGACACCACTTCCAGGGTGTGGGTCCATCCCCCAGTGAGGCTGGCCGACCTCCCTCCGAGGTCGGCCGACACCACTTCCAGGGTGTGGGTCCATCCCCCAGTGAGGTCGGCCGACACCACTTCCAGGGTGTGGGTCCATCGTCCAGTGAGGTCGGCCGACACCACTTCCAGGGTGTGGGTCCATCGTCCAGTGAGGTCAGCCGACACCACTTCCAGGGTGTGGGTCCATCCCCCAGTGAGGTCGGCCGACACCACTTCCAGGGTGTGGGTCCATTGTCCAGTGAGGTTGGCCGACACCACTTCCAGGGTGTGGGTCCATCGCCCAGTGAGGTCGGCCGACACCACTTCCAGGGTGTGGGTCCATCGTCCAGTGAGGTCGGCCGACACCACTTCCAGGGTGTGGATCCATCGTCCAGTGAGGTCGGCCGACACCACTTCCAGGGTGTGGATCCATCATCCAGTGAGGTCGGCCGACACCACTTCCAGGGTGTGGGTCCATCCCCCAGTGAGGCTGGCCGACCTCCCTCCAACATGTCGGCCTATCCACCATCAGGGTCTATAGGCCGATGTCGGTTAGTCCCACTTTCAGGACCAAATGTGCATGTCGGATGACCCACTTTCTGGATTACATGTGACTGAAGGGTCTGCATGTGTATCCTTGGGTTTTTTTCCTTCATTTCCCAAAGCAAGTGTTACCCATGCACAGTAGTGCAGTGGTTTGACTGTGTCAGGGATGACCCAGATCTGGATATGGGGATGTGGATCGTATGCCCAGCCCTTACTGCAAATCATCACCTGGCCACCGCTGTCATACACGTAGACACCATATATCATGCAGCACACCTCATTCCCTTGTATGGCACCCACCCCATTCCCAGAACCATAAAGCCACATCACTCTTACAATGCATTTACCACCTTCTACATGAACAGATTTATCGATCATCATGCATTTTCGCTTTTATCAGATTTGTACTTGTAGCATACTTGATTGTATGCTCAAATTCCATAGTAACTTAGCTGCTTGGGATGCTTATCTACTTGAGTCACACTTAAACATTTGCCAAGTTACTTAGTGGTCATGCATGCTTGGCAATGTGGGTGCTTAACGTGCTTATGCTACTTACGTGCTTGACAGGTGCTGCTAAGTGATCAAGCACGGTTAAGCAGACTTATGATTTGCTGATGTTCCAGTTGTAAACAAGGTCACTGCCGCCGAGCCTCGAGGGCTCTCGGCCCTCAGGATCCTCGTGGGGAAATGAGGGCTTTCAATTGGAGTGAAGTCGTCTGTAGATCGGAGAAATGCGAAGGGGAAACGTGAGTGGCAGTATAACGGCTTGTTTGAACACTCGAAGCAGCGACGGCACAAGGTTACGTGCGACGAGGCTGCAGTCCGGGACGAAGCGAAAACCAGATGCTGAAGGTACCAAAAGGCATGGAATCTCAAACCGAACTTGCAGTCAGAACCCTCAGGTCGTCCCTATACGTAACATGTTTTCGATCTGCAAGTTGGGGAGTCCTGCGAGACTGTAGCGGGAAGACTGCAAGTCGAAGGGCTCGTATATCCAAATGGCATAAGAAGGATGCCGTATGTGCTTCTCCAAATCCTGGATCTACTATATTCCCTTCACTTGAAATGTAACTATCTACTTTTGCCACACGTGGTAATGTGGGTGGAATGTACAACTCACACTCATTAGACTTGAGAAAACACCACGTGTTGGGTCCCTTTGTTTTCTCAACCGAAAGACGAGGGCGACTGCTACAGTCTACGCATATGCTATTATAGGAGCACTTCAAACCAAAAGTACATTATTAGTACATACATGCAGTCTGCAGCGGGTTGTTATTGGCATTAAATGCAATTTGTGTCCATCGTGAAACGGTTGTTATTGGACACCATAACTACAAAGCTGCTGCGTGTGCACGTCTCACAACTTTGGTGTACATTCTACATTTCCTTCGTAAGTATAACTAGACAAAACTAAAACAGAGGCCGGAAACTGTGTTAGGAAATAAAGGAATAATCGAGGTCCACATAGGTGGGTGGCCTTAGTATGCACGCGCATTGCAGTCCGTCGTACGACTCAAGGAAGCAAAAGAGTTTTGAGGCCAGTCAACAACCCCAGTGACTTCTGTAAGGAAGAAGCCGGGGTGGATAAGGTTCATCGTATACACGGAAATGATCATCATGAGACCATCGAAGACATCTGGATCGGTCACCAGTATCAGTAAGATGACAGGATTAGGGGTTAAAAAAGATTGATTGCACACGCACTGAAGTAGGCTTGAGTGGAGGTGACTGGACTTGACCAGCCACTCCATAATTCGACAGTGCGATAGGCAGCGCTATCGATGATGTCAATACGGGTGACAATTACGTGAAAGAAAGAAAAAACTCTGCTGACCGGACGATGAGGCAAAACGTCTGAATAGCCAAACCGAGGATCAACCATTTGATTATATGCCATTCCATAATTTTGGCACGACGTTTCTCTTCAGAGACGGGTGTCGAAGTCTTGCGAAGAGGCATATCATTTAAGAAACGTAGGAGAAATTCTCCAGCGCAAAGAATATAAAGAACCATGGCGCCTTGAAGCGAATGAGTATCAGTATCCAGGGGACGAGACGTAGTTTTTACTTGCACGATTGAATAGTCACACCGACCAGTGTGATATTGCCCCCCTTGAACACAGAAAACGTCAGGTTGGAAAAATTGACCGGCAGAATAAGCAAACCTTGTCAGGGTTCTGATGCTGGTTAAATTCGTTTGTTGCATATGCACCACCGACGGCTTGGATGATCAGACACACTACATCCTGTGTTAAGGGAGGGTCAAAAACAGCCTTGTAGACTAGAGAACGCTACATACGAACGCACAAAAAACAAGAGTATCTGATTACCTTAGGTAAGTGAGAAAGGTGAGAAAAATGGCGTACTCACAGAACTTTGGAGATAACCGGCTGTACTGAGGTCCTAACTGAATGATAATTTTTCCTAGAATAACGAAATTTGCCGCGAGGAACGGTGTAGGCGCGAGAATGGTTGCGACCAATCTTCCAGGCGTCTATTAAAGGAATGGAGTAGCGAGATCGGTTACTTACTGGATTTCGAAAGGGGTAAGCAGAGTCGGACTGATACTTGACCAGAGTCGAGTTGACCATCCAATAATTTCCAGAATGCCAGCCACGACAACGGTAGGGATTAACCACCACATGCGGAACTTCCAGCTTTGGAAAAGATGAAGGACTGGGTGAATGGATGAATAGGGTGTAGATAACCCACTAACTTGCGCGGTCTTACCAGTGTTGATAACAAAGAGCGTGACGAACTGTGCAAGAGATGGAGTGGGATGGGCATCATATTCAAAGGTGTCCGACCAGGGGGGACCAACCGTGATGCAAATCCATTCAGTTGGAACATAATTATACGGGCCAATTAACTCGGCTGCAGCAGGAACTTGGCTGGCTGGGTTGCTTGTGGCTACGCACAAATGGCCATTAATACCCAGGACAACACATTGCGGAAGGTCGTACTGGTTGACATCGTTCGATCTGCGGAGTAAAGAAAGTAGTTGGTCGGGTGAAAGGAAAGGTTGGGTTGGTAAGGAAGAGAAGAGTCAGGGAGATCCGCTTGGAAGCAAGGGGTTGCTGGGTTGCTGTACTTCTGTGTTCATATTTATTGGTGGGCGACGATAAGAACACGTAGTTCGGGAGCTCTTCGGTCAATGATGCAGATGTTTCGGCATGATCGGTGCAAACACGGAGACATTGCTAGGCTCAAAAAAGGCAGCCGCATGAGGACCACTACGTTCTGTGGAGTACTGGAGTTACGATCATAACCTTGTTTAGTAATCCATAGGTGCAGTTTTGCCAGATACTTACATAAGTACCACCCTAGATGTCACCTGAGGCCTGATGCAATGATGGCGGCACCCACAAGATAGGAGGGACGCGATTTTCAATCGAAGGTGAGAGCATCATTAGAGTATGTATGTAATTATCTTGGATCGACATAAGTCCGTGGCAATTCGGAATTTCAAAACAACGGTTCAATGATTTAGCTCTCCTGGTTATCGGCAGGCCTCGAATTGCTCCCCACAGATCCCCCAGGCCAACCTGTAGGTATCGAGTGACCGTGGTTGACGTAGACGGGATAAATTCGTTATCCACACCAAGGCAGTGGTCTATCAGTTCACGTGGACCTCAAAAGTAGCATTACCATTGGCCACGGCATAGTCGTTCACCCGAAGGCAACCCTCTTTTGCTCTTGTCGAGGCCATCGTCGCTGGCGCCGGCTGCATCATCGAAGTCGAAGCGGTCATTGTTGTCAACTGTCGCAAGGATATCACGTGGATAGGCGACAACCTCCGAGTTTTGAGATAGGCTGTCGTACGTTCTATCCCTGTCCCTGTTATTGAGTCTGCCTCTTCTTGCCACATAGGAAGACGAAACGCTTGAGGAATGCACCTGCATATACGGCCCTGCTGCCGACTGCTGGATATGGAGGGGAAGACGGCAAGTCCAAGGTTTACATATGAAACATGCCGTGAGGTGTTGTCTAAGTTCAACCAATTGCGTCGAAGTGATGGTGCTTGACTTCTCGAGCATCTCTGCTTTTTGTTTAGCATGGGTCCGAGTACGTACCTTCTCCGATGGAGGTACTGCGCATCAAAATTTGAACATTGTCTCACAGTTAATACGCTCCACCGCTCTATACCCGTGCTCGGTTCAGGAAGCTCATCAATACGACAGTCGTTCAGAAAATGTCTTGACTATAGTAATTAAGTGCTTACATATATTTTGGATCTAGGTATCCCGTTTCAGCATGGTCATGACGGGACCGGCTGATACAATGGCACCGCACAGTCAGGGCGAACGATTTCTCCGCGTGTGCAGCCCTCCAGCACAAACAGAAGATTTCATGGACCAACATCGATTAACGGACGACGAATAGGCTTGAGAGGTATGGCTGAAACATGACGACGGATTTGTAACCGATTATATTATGGATGATGTCTCTATGAGCGGAGATGAGATGGGATGAAGGTTTTGGTATGTGCCCCGGAGCGCGCTCATGCCTGGAAAGCAATTCTTGGGTTGACCCTGCCCAGTGCTTGGCGTCCTCTCACTTGTTATTAGGTTAGGCAGCCCATGCAGCCGTACACATTTGAATGGTAGGTTCGCGGGCACCACGGCAACATGAAGCACCTTGTGCCAATAGGTACTGTTCCCCTCCGACACACAGCTGAATCATTCGAAAGTTTTTGTGTGTTGGTTCCGTTCTGTCTCCTCGGGCGGTTTTCCGAATGGGCTTTCCATTTCCGACTCACTTTCACCTGCATACGGATCGCAACGGTGACTGTATCAACGACCATCGTTATTTCCTTCTACCAGGGCGGATGGAAGTACGGACTCAAATAACTGCGTCGTGTTTTCCTCGAGTCTCCCAGCCACACACCCCGCCCTCGCGTATGGCAAGGATCATGCATAGCACACGCGCCCGGAAGGATCCACCTTAGGAGAGCCGTGCTTGCTGGTCCATACAAGTCTCCCCTACAGCTTTGCACCCCTCCTGCACGTTTTGTAATCCAAACTGCCAGTACACTATGGCACATATACGTTTGTCACCCGTCAGCGCGGGTCGGCTATGGAGATGAATAATACCGACCGTTCACTAATGGATCAGTGTCTCAACTTGTTATCCATTTTTCTTTCTGCTCTCATTTTCTAAAATCTCTCTGTGTTTACTTTCCGGTCATGTCATGTTGTTTATGCACGGAGAAAGTAGGATATTAGCCTCTAGGTGTTGGTCATTCCATTCATAATCTCGAAAGTGGAAAATACCTCTGCCAAATCATTATCCAAATATACTCCCATTGTCGGAAGCGACTACCCAGTTGCATGGCTCATCAGAGAAGTCCTGGTCAACGAGGAGAACGTGGCATTTTACAGAAGGGAGTTCA
The DNA here is from genome assembly GCA_024663395.1 of Pisolithus tinctorius. Classification (NCBI taxonomy): domain Eukaryota; kingdom Fungi; phylum Basidiomycota; class Agaricomycetes; order Boletales; family Pisolithaceae; genus Pisolithus; species Pisolithus tinctorius. Next base: position 421,128 of record JANFAH010000036.1, read on the forward strand.
CGTTGATCGATGTGACTCAACCAGCATCCGTGGCAAAGAATACGGTGGCCCATGACCGACATCATGCTTGAGCTGGCAGACTCCGGAAGCTCAAAAACAAAGACCAAGGCTTGACATATGAGCGAGCTCTCGTCGGAAGTCGTTGGCATGTTGTTCTAGATTCTCACCACGGAGGGTCAACTACCCGCAGATAAATATCGGGCCGGATGCTGTAGAGCGACGGGAGTCCGTCGGCCCTCCTCGTCCACAGATAACACCAATGGCTCCATGTTTAGCTTTGCTGGTCTTGCAGGTGAGCCCCTTTTTCTGCAGCAGATTCGTCTCATATTGATCGCCTTCGTGGTATATAAAGAGGTGGACACCAACCGCACAATGGTAAGCGAGTGCCTGCGGATATCAGCCATATCAAGTGGGAGATCTAAGAAAGCATCAGCTAGGCAAGGTATATACTACCTCCGTTACGAAGACTGTATAATGTAATACCAAAAGCCCTCTGGGCGCTCCTGGACGCTACAAGTACAAACATGAGTAGAGAAGTAGTTTCACGAGAGATAACCCCGCGACATGTTACAGGAAGCTATGTATATGGGTAGAGAAAGACGTAGTCTAACAGGAGTGCTTGCATATATTGCAACTACGAGAAGTAGGCAGCGCAGATCGTCCATTTGCTCTTTCTAAGCTGTTGTTAGAGATGGCATTAGGTAGTGTACAGTTCAACGCTATGGAGAGGTGTTGTAGGTGACCGAGCGTGCGCGTGAACAGCCATCATCACTGACATCAACCACCAAACGGCGTGCGCCGTTGTCCATGTCCATTTCGACCTGAGATCGCTGCAAGTCGCTCGTCATGATTCACATAAGAGCAATGATTCCCAATCTAGTTGGCCCGGCTCTTTCGGTCCGGCAAAAACTCGGGGGACAAAACAACTTTCAGACCTGGACCGAGATGCGTCCAGGAATAAATGTATGAGTATAGCCTGATTTTGGATAACGACGCAAACACATGTACATACTACCCCATGTAGTGCCAGCAGCCGTGCGATAGTGTTGGACGATAGACCCAGACTCTCCATCGATGACTATCACGTAAGACGTAGTCGTGTATGTATATGATAAGACGCGTGAGCGAATCGCGCTGGTGTCGTGACAGATTTCCAGCGACCACCGGCGCCCCACAACCCTTACTCCGTTCCCCAAAATATTTGGGAAAGTCCCTCCAAAGTTGCTGTTTTACTCTCGGACGAAGGAGCTTTGACTTGACCTGGCAGTCCGGCAACTTTCCAAGTCTGGAAACCCCCTATGACATCCGTTGCATTCCACATACCAATCTCGTGCAGTGATGCTGCTGCGAGTGACGACGCCCATCCATCTTCGCAGTACACAACGATGCGTGGTCGTACCTATCAGCAATGGCTAACTTGTCTTCACATTGTGGGTCGAATCGGCGTTCCAGCATATTCGTTTGATGATAAGGTGTTCATGTATTCCCCCGGAACGAGCACGCTCGGCAGCGGAGAAAATGTTGAGAAGAAAGGCGGGTATGGAATATGTAGGATAGGACGCGTCGGAGTTTTTCTCGAGCTGCGTCGATGAGCTGAAGGGTGCTCCGGGACCCTGGTGTTGGAACGAGTAGGTCGAGAGGTGCACGAATGGATTTATGAAGCACATCCCATAGTGAAGTATCGTCGTATGACGACGTCCCGATATCTTCGATAGCAGCAGACATGAGGTTGCCATCATTTGTCAAAGACACGACTTAATCAAGAAATTTGGAGCTAGCGAGAAGCACAGCACTCTGGATGTCGTCTGCGTTGCTTCCGGTGATGACGAGGGTGTTAGCATTGGTGAGCGATGATGGGGATGGGGTTCCCGTCGTAACAAGGGTGAGGAGATGACAGATCGGGAGACGGGCATGGATGATGTTAACGACGTGGTGCAGGAAGTGGTTGGCGTCCCTCTTGCAGAAGGTGAAGTAGACAAATATCTTGGCGCCTTCAAAGGCCTTGGCTTTCATAATTGCACACAGTACAATGCTATAGGAAGCTTCATCGCAGATACTGTCGAATGCTCGGAGAGAGACGGTGCTGTCTGCGGACGATCACAAGGCTACTCTCTTATCCGAAGCACCGGAGGGGTGACTCGGTGGCTCGGGTGGGGTGTGTCTATCTCACCGACCCGAACCTAGGGTCCGTTAGGTAAGCATCATATCTCGCCAAGTTAGGCCTCCTGAATGGCATGGTCCACATACTTTGACAAGTAACATAATGGATGAGGAGAGGTTGAACTGCTTGACCCATGCCCAGAACTTCAAAAGCGCGAAAGCTTGCGGCCGCCCGCGCACGGGCAGCGCGCTGGAAAACCAATATTTCATTGCCGCTCACCGACAACGAAAGTCCCAACGCTCATGCTACCGAAGCCGATCCACTGGAGGAAGAGTCAAATGAAATAGTGGCTATTCATCCAAATAGCGCGTCCAAGTCGGACTCGTCGGGATATCGGGGCCATTGTACAGTAGAGAAATCGATCAGTACAGATCGCGAGCGTCTCAATCTGACACTTGACGGCGAAAAACCTGCCAGCAAGGGCTCTCGGAATCCTTGCGGGGAAACGATGGCTTCGAACTGGAATGTTGTGTTCGCTCAAAAGTTGTCTGTTGAATGGAGAAATGCGGAGAGGAAACGTGAATTGGGATACAGCGGCTTGTCTGAACGCACGAAGCAGCGACGATACAAGGTTGCGCGCAACGAGGCTGCGGTCCGGGCCGAGGCCAAAACCTGGTGAGTGTCAAATGTTGAAGGCACCAAAAGATATGGAATTCAATATCGGGCTTGTAGTGAAAATCCTCAAGTTGTCCTTATGCGTAACATGTTTGTTCTGCAAGCCGGGAGCCCCGCAACAGAGCGGGAGGACAGTAAGTCGATAGGCTCACATATGCAAATGGTATAGGAATCTTGCCCTACGTGGTAATGCGGTACTGAACTTCGTAAGTTTCGTTCAGTAAACGTGTACATGCGTGTATGACTAGTACTCATTGGACTTGGGAAAATGTAAACATCTCGTTGAGAAAGGAGAGGTCACTTGCACCGGAAAGTTAGTTCGTTTTCTCAACCAGAAGACCGATGTGTAACACATCAGTCAGCTAGACAGCTAGTAGAGCGACCCGTGCCGGAGTGGGCGAAACTGGCAACTGCTGTGTATATCAAACCTTTTGTCAAACCAAAAGGCACACTGGCAGGTACATACCATCTCCAGCGCGCGGCTACATAATAGGGTTAGATGCCGCCAGTGTCAAGCAAGTATCGAACGTGGAAGGGCCGTAATATACTGCACGTCATAATTACAAAGCTGCTACATCCAACTTGAGTGTACAATACACTCTAAGCACACACAGTCAAAACTAAAACGGAAACTGGAAACTGTGAGGAAAAAAAGAAACAATGGAAGGTCCGCATGAGATGGGTGGCCTTAGTATATACGCCTACTCTCCGCCGCGCAACGTGTGGAAACCAAACTGTGTTGAGGCCAGTCAACACCACCAGTTACCCCTGGCTTCTCTGGAAGAGTTCCAAGGAAGGGGCCGGGGTGGATAAGGTTCATCGTATACACGGCAATGATCATCATGAGACCATCGAAGACATCTGGATCGGCCACCAATATCAGTAAGGTGATGAAGCACTGGGGAGTAAGATAGGATTGATTGCATACGTACTGAAGTACGCTTCAGTGGAGATGATTGGGCCGGACCAGCCATTCGACAATTCAACTGTACGATAGGCAGAGCTATGGATGATGTCAGCACAGGAGACGATTACGTAGAGGAAGGAGAAAGAAGAAGAAAAAACACTGACCGGACGATAAGACAAAACATCTGGATAACGAGACCGAGGATCAACCATTTGACGATGTGCCATTCCACAATTTTGGCACGACGTTTCTCGTCAGAGACGGGCATCGAATTCTTGCGAACAGGGGTATCATTTAAGAAACGTAGGAGAAATTCTCCAGCACAAAGAACGTAAAGGGCCATCGCGCCTTGAACAGAATCAGTATCAGTATCCAGGGAATGAGGCGCAGATTTTGCCTACATGATTGAATAGTCACACCGACCAGCATGATGTTGCCTCCCTTGAGCACGAAAAACGTGAGGTTTGAAAAAATGACCGAGAGAATAGACTAACGTTGTCGGGGTTCTGGCCCTGGTTAACTTCGTTTGCTGCATATGCACCACCGACGGCTTGGATGATAAGACATATCACATCCTGTACTAAAGGGTGAAAAACGGTCTTGTGGACTAGAGGATGCTACACACGAGTATACAAAAAACAAGAGCATCTGATTACCTTAGTCAAGCGAAAGAGGTGAGAGAACTGGCGTACTCACAGAGTTTTGGAGATAACCGGCTGTACTGAGGTCCTAATTGAATGATAATTTTTCCTAGGATAACGAAATTTGCCGCGAGGAATGGTGTAGGCGCGAGAATGGTTCCGACCAATCTTCCAGGTGTCTATTAAAGGAGTAGAGTAGCGAGATCGGTTACTTACTGGATTTCGAAAGGGGTAAGCAGAGCCGGACTGATACTCGACCAGAGCCGAGCTGACCACCCAAGAATTTCCAGAATGTCAGCTAGGACGACGGTAGGAATTAACCACCACATGCGGAACTTTTGGCTTTGGAAGAGATGAAGGACTAGGTAGGGGGGGAGGATGAGAAGGGTGGCTACTAATCCACTGACCTGCGCGGTCTTACCAGTGTTGATAGCAAAGAGCGTGACGAACTGTGCAAGAGATGGGTTGGGTTGACCATTATATTCAAAGATGTCAGATCAAGAGGGACCAACCGTGATACAAATCCATTCAGTTGGGACATAATTATACGGTCCGACGGACTCGGCGGCAGTGACCTGGCTGGTTGGCTCGCCTGTAGCTATACACCAAAGACCATTAGTACCTAGGACAGCCGATTGCGACAGGACATACTGGCCGACATCGTTTTATCTGCGGAGTAAAGAAGTTAAATGAAGGGAAGGGTTTGGGGGGGGAAGACAAGGGTTGGGAGATTCGCTTGGAAGCGATGGGTTGCTGGGTTGCTGTACTTCTGTGTTCATATTCATATTTATTAGTGGAACTTCGACGCTAGTAACCCGCAAATCGGGAGCTCGTCGGCCAATAACATTTCGGCACGCAGATAACTCTCCACGCCCAGGTTGGCCGTGGGCAAGGTGTCATTGCTAGACTCAAAAAAGGCAGCTAGAGCCTAGCCGCACTGATGGTACGGTGTTGAGGTTACGATAACCTTATTTTTAAGTACATATGATCAGCAGTACGCTCCGCAGCCGGCAGAGTGCCCACTAAGTAGCATATGCAATTCATCAGGTGCGTAGCGCTACGATAGTACCCACAAGATGAGACGGACGTGATTTTCAATCAAAGGCGAAGGCGAGAGCTATCACCACAGTAATCATCTCGGATCGACACACGGGGTTCGTGGCAATTCGGAATTCCAAAACGAGTGCAACGTGTCTTGCCCACACTCAATGATTTGAGCCTCCAGGTTCTTGGCAAGACTCGATGCCTCCAATGTAAGTCCCTGCAGATTCCCCAGGCCAACTTGCAGGTATCGAGTGACCGTGGTCTACGTAGACGGGATAAATTCGCCATCCACTCCAAAGCAGTGGTCTGCCAAGACGTGGACCTCAAAGGCGATATTACTATCGGCCCCGGCACGGTCGTTCACCCCAAGGCAGCCATCTTCGCACTCGTCGGGCCCATCGTTATCGGCGCTGGTTGCATCATCGAGGAAGCGGTCATTATCGTCAACCGCCGCAAGGATATTATGCGGATAGGCGATAACAACCTCTTTGAGATAGGCTGTCGTACGTTCTATCTCTGTCCCTGTCACCGAGTCTGCGTTTGTTTGCTACTACTACATAGGTGTGGAGTGCCCGTCTATTGGCGACTTCAACACGATTTCGACCCGGGCGCGGGTACATAACACAGTTCGGATGACCAATCACTGCGTAGTTGGAGCTCAATGTCTGGTCGTACCGGCCGAAGACGAAACGCTTGGGGAATATACCTGTATATACGGCCCAGCTGCCGACCGCCGGATATGGAGTGGAAGAGGGCAAGTTCAAGAAGCGGATTTGCGCATGAAACATGCAGAGTACCTCCGCGAGATGTTGCCCAAGTTCAACCGATTGCGTCGAAGCGATGGTACATGAATGCTTCGTCCGCATGGGTCCAAGTACGTACATCTTCAGGTGGAGCCGTGGAGGTACTGCGCATCGAAGTTTGCTGCTGCGGACTCGGTTGTCAGTTAATACTTACATCCCACCGCTCTGTACCCGTGCTCGGCTCCCGACGCCAATTGATACGACAATCGTTGAGAACATGTCTTTACTTATATTTTTGAACCAGGCATCCCTCTCAAAACAGTTATGATGGAAGTTTCAATGTATCATTTCAATGTATCGGCTGGTACCATGGCACCGCGCTGCGAGGGCGTGCGATTGATCCGCTTCATGTGCGTCCTAACACCATAAACTGAGGATTTCATGGATAAATATTGATGGATGGATGATGGATACGGTTGAAACTGCTATGCGGATATGATTTCACTATACGCGGCGATGAGATGATACGACGTTCAGGTATGTGCCACGGAGCGCGCTCATGCCTCCAAAGCAATTCTTGGGTTGACGGTCCCCAGTGCTTGGCATTCCTCTCACTTGTGATTAGGCAAGGCGGCGGATGCAGCCATGCATACGGAGTGGTGGGTTCGCGAGCACCACGGGACATGACGCACCTTGTCCCCCTCCCACCACACGACTGAACCACGCCTTGTGTATTGGTCCCTTTCTGTCAACTCGGGCGGGTTTTCCGAATACGCTTTCTATTTCCGACTTACCTACATTCGTATCGCAACAGTGACTGTATGCTTTAAAGGAAGAACCGTTCCCAGAAAAACATCGTGCAGCTCTATATTCCAGCGTCATGGTCTTTGCTGCCTTCCAGATCGTCCATGCTAACTACTTATCACGGAAGAAGCCCAACTAGTTGCTGCATGGTCTGCTCAGCCCACTTTACTATCCTAGATCAATAGTTCACGAGCACCACAGCAATATGGGGGGGCCCATCCGAGCTACTTACCGTGGTCAACTGCAAGTGAGGAAGCTGAGCGTCGCATCACAGAATGCCATGAACGAGTTCGCAGTCTGTGAAACTAGACGCACTGATAGGTATTCGATTCTAAGTCCATTATGGATTCTTGCTTGACAAGACCCTATAACCGTCTGCCACTAAAACTACATACTTCCTAGCATTTGCAACTATTCCACCAGTTAGCTGGGTCCTGTGCATACAGCTTGATTACTTCAGCCTGAGGCCACCTAAAAATGTCTACCGATTTCGTTTGGTCTTCAGCGTTGAGGATCTGCTTGACGAGATCTTCAAAGACTTCGGTCACACCTGCCGAAGTCTTGGCGCTTGCTTCACGAAAAAGGGCGCCGTTACGGGAGGCAAACAGTTCCCCGTCAGAGGTAGATACCTGCCGGGAATGTTCCTGTTTGCGGAAAAGCTACGTGTCAGTGACACACAACTACATCACAAGGGCTAGTGGCGAAAGAAGGAACGTGGCAGCGGAATATGAAAAGCTGGTAGACACACCTGGTCTAATTTGTTCCCTACGATCATTTTGGGTGTAGTGGATGGAACGTGTTGATCGATTTCAGCAAGCCAACCTGCCAACGCATCGAACGATGTTTTGTCGGTAATGTCGTACACTGGTCCATTTCGAACAAAGTCACCGTCAGGATGTAAGACTGGGGACATGTCGCATTGACCGTACCGAGTATAACACCCTGCGCACCCCTATAGAATGGCGCCGTGATCACCCGGAACTTCTCCATTCCTGCGGTGTCCTGTTACATAATGGGGTACCACAAAATGATATGAAGAGGCGAAGCGTCTCACTCTAACATGCTGAAAATGACGGGGAGGAATGCTCACCCATATGCCGAGTTTCACCTTTCGCCCATCAACTTCCATGGTTTGAAACTATGTCAAATGCGAGGATCAACTCTCTTTATTCTCCTTGGCAATGTGGCCACTGGCCGGTGCCGCCCAACAAAATACGTGAGATGTGTGGGGTATGCGACACACCACACACAAGTCCTCTGTGTTTCGTGCATGAGGGGGGACTCACTTGCAGGTCAACGCCGTAAGTCGCAGCAACCTTTTCGAATGACCATTGTCTGTCAAAGAAGCGCTTATAGAGACAGGTCTTGCCAACGGACATATCGCCAATGAGGATTATCTTTAATTGCAGAGGAGGCGACTGTGTCATGGTAGAGTCGTTTTCACTGTAAGTGAAGGGATGCCTTGTCTGTGGAATGGATAGTACAGAGGGTGTAGGATGTCGATTCGCGAGGTGAGGCATTGAAGCCCACGCTTTGCTTTCTCCATATGGTTGGTACGCGTGCAGGGTCAAATTCAACGTGCCCTCCCATACATGATCGACTCTCACCTGATGAGAAATGAGAGTCTTCGTGCAAGTGATCCGGTTTTGAGATCTGATCAGTCTAGTGGAGTCATCATTGAACCGTCTCAGTGGGCAACGTTCAGGGAATGCGAAAAGGCCCGGTGGTCTGGAGGAGACGTTGTACTACGCACCCGTGTACTGATGGCGTACGCCAGACGCCATCCAATCTCTTCATCGTATGTACCGATGCTTCGGTGCTCAGTCTTACACGGACTACGGCGGCGTTGCCGGTTATGCTAGGTTTGGGTCGTCGTCGAAACAATTGATGATTTGGGTTGACTGGCTTACTTTCCTGACGTTCCTGCGGTGAAGAGTTGTCAGTGTACTTGTTAATGTCTGGTACAATATCATCTTGTCATCGTAGCAAATTTATTAGATTCACACCGTGGTGTCTTTCATTTGCATTTGACATCTGCCGCATCCTGTCGCACCCCTTCCCTACCACAAGTCTTCATACCCAGTAGCGACGACGCCAGTCATTTCACCTCGTTGGGTGCTCCGCTGCCAAGGCCCATCGATACGATAGTCGTTCAGAAAATGTTTTTGCTTATGCCTTTGAACCAAGTATCCCTTCTCGGGAATGTCACTGTGCTATTTCATTGTACCGACTGATATTACGGCACCATGCTGTGAGAGCTTCATGTGCAGCCTTCCAACGAGGATTTCATGGATCAGCGTTGATGAAAGGATGGTGAATATGCTTGAAAGGTATGGTTGAAAAGTACTGCTGTGCGGATAATGCCTTCATTCGCGGAGGTGAGATGGGACGAAGGTTTGGGTATGGGCCGTTCATGCCTGCAAAGGAATTCTTGGGCTGACCGTGCCCAGTACTTGGCATCTCTCTCACTTGTTATTAGGCCAGGCAACGGATGCAGCCATACATACCAGAACAGTAGGTTTGCGAGCACCGAGGCGACGTGCAGCACGTTGTACCGGTGGATTCTGTTCTCTCCTCCGACCACACAACTGAATCATGACGTACTTTCGCATGTTGGTTCTTTTCTCCTGTTTCCACACAGGCCTAGGCAACCTAAAGGAAGAACCGTTCCCGACAATCGTCGTGCATCCCTATACTCCAACATCATGGCTATCGTTGACCTCCAGGTTGTCAATGTTGACTGCTTACGTGTCACGGAAGAAGTTCAACTGGCTGCTTCATGATCCGTGCGCAGCTGACTTTCTAGATGACTACCGCAGGTCGACTGCGTGTTATATCGCTCCCTCTCACCGTTAACAACACCTGCTCATACTTGCTTGTGCGAGCTGGCAACCTTACTATTGCAAAGTGAAGCAACCGCACAAAAAGGGACTTCATCGTAGAGAAGTTCACGAGCACCACAGCGTGATTGTGGGCGGGGCTCATCAATGCTACTTATTGTGGCTCAGTGCAAGTGAGGAAGTTAGCCGTCACTTGAATGTTTCAGGTACCCCTACGGCATCAGCCATCACAGAACGAACCACATGCTACGAATGGGCTCGTAATCCGCGACTTGTGCGACAAGATCCTATAACCGTCGGCCACTAAAAACTATGTACACTCCTAACACTTGCATTTATCCCGCCGGTCAGCATCGGCTTGTCCTTTGCAAACAACTTGATTATTTTATTCTGGGGCCCAGTTTTAGAAATGTCCACGGATTTCGTGCGGTCTACAGCCTCGAGTATCTTCTTGACGAGATCCTCAAAATTCGGTCACACCTACTGAAGTCATGGCCCCTGCTTCACGAAGGAGGCCACCGTTTCGAGCGGCAAACGGTTCGCCCTCAGAGGTAGACACCAGCCATCAGCCATCACAACAGGAACTACAAGTTACGAACGGCCTCGTAACCGGTGAAACTAGATGAGATGTTGGTACACTAGGGATTTCATATCGTGGATTCTTGCTTGACAAGATCCTATGTCTGCCAGCCACTAAAAATCTACATAGATACATAGATACATACGTCCTAACACTTGCATTTATCCCGCCAGTTGTGTTTGGGACGGTCTTTTGCAAGCAGCTTGAGTATGCCATCCTGGGGCCACGTTCTAAAAACGTCCACAGATTTCGTGCGATCGTCGGCCTCGAGTATCTTTTTGACGAGATCCTCAAAGATTTCGGTCACATTTACAGAAGTCTTAGCGCTTGCTTCACGAAAGAGGGCACCGTTTTGAGCGGCAAATGACTCCCCGTCAGAGGTAGATACTTTTCGGGAATCTTCCTGGGTGTGGAAAAGCTATGTGTCAATGATACATAGTTTCATCACGATGGCTAAACTGAGGAATAGTAGCGGAAGAAGGAAGTTGGGGGAGGAATAAGAAAAGCCGGAGACGCACCTGGTCTAACTTGTTCCCCACAATCATCTTGGGTATCGTGGATGGAACGTGGTCATCGAGTTCGGTAAGCCAACCCGGCAACGCATCGAACGATGCTCTATCCGTGATGTCGTACACTTTAGTCAATTTTGAATCGGGCTGGTCAGGGTGTAAGGTTGGGGACACGTCGAATAGACCGCACCGAGTACAACACCATGCGCCCTCCTGTAGAATGGTGCCGTGATCACCCTGAATCGTTCCATTCCTGCTGTGTCCTGTTGCATAGGGAACGACAAATGATACGGTGAAGGGGCCAAGCCTCTCAGTCAAACATGTTTCGGTAGTTCAAAATGTCGGGGAAGAATGCTCACCCATATACCGAGTTTCACCTGCCGCCCATCAACTTCCATGTTTTGAAACTATGTCAAACGTGAGGATCAGCTCACTTTATTTTCCTTGCCAATGTGGCCACTGGCTGACCAACGGAACACACAAGATGTGCGGGTATGGGACATACTACACATGTCTTCTGTGTTTCGTGCGTGAGAAGGAACTCACATGGAGGTCCACGCCGTAGGTCGCAGAAACGCCGTCGACCGACCATTGTTTATCAAGGAAGCGCTTATAAAGACAGGTCTTGCCAACGGACATATCACCAATAAGGATTATCTTCAATTCCAGAGGTCGCGATTGTGCCATGGTAGAGTTGTTTGCACTGGAAATGGAGAATGCTTCCTCTGTAGAGTGAGAGGAAAGCACACGCCTCGCTTTCTCCATATGGTTGGTAGGTAGAAAACGTGTGCAGGTTCAAATCCAACGTGCCCTCCACAAATATGATTGGATTGACTCATGATATGTACCGGCACACACCTGGTGAGAACAGGAAATTGTCCTGCATCTGGTTAGATTAGGGGGATTCTGTGGTATCCAGTCAATCCATCCAGTCGAGTCGTTCCATCGCACTTCGTGTACGATGACGTAAGTGATCCGGTTTTCAGACGGTGGTACTATCATGTGACGAGTAATGCACAATTGTGTTCCTTGCCCACAACACTCAAGATATTCATAATATAACATCATGAGCACATTGCCAGAGGCATTTTCTACTAGCTAGTGTATTTCAATGCAAAAAAAATTATGTGGTAGCTCTCTAGCATGCAAACTTCAAGGAAGGTGGTGGGAACCACTCCATTTTTATGGCATTTTGACCCAGATCCCAGAGATCTACTGGGGCATTTGACTCGAATTTTTCGGGTTAGTCGCATCGTATCGAGACAAATATTCACAGCACATCAGTTCAGTGAAACATAGGAAGACTCGACTGCAATATTCATGATTGTGCTAGAGTGTGACAAAAATCAAGGATAGGGGCGTCACGCGCGTCAGCACATTCAGACTCCGCTTAAATAGGGAATTCAGAGAAGCACGATAATTGGGGCGGAGTATAATTGTTAACACTGCGGAGCTTAATTTATGCGTGCGGAGATGCCTGTCAGGAGTGACATGGTGTGACGAAATTGTGCATTACCTATACTTTTTAGACATGTCATTTTCAAGGCTCACTGGTACACGCATTTTAGCTTATTTTATCAAGGTTCTTGCACAGGCCTGTAGCAGAGACCTGCCTCTATCGGGTCCCCGAATCCCGAGTTCGAGAAATCTTGTTGTTGTGTAGCTATTCCAAATTTTGTAAAAATTGTGCATTACCTGTCGCATGATAGTACTTGCGTCGCACGACCGTTCGCCTTCAACGATCACTCATTGAACTGGCTCATTGTGCAGCGTTCACAGAATGCGAACGACCCACTGGAGTGAGACGTTGTACTATGCGCCCGTGTACTAATGGTGTACGCCAGGTTTGGGTCGAGGTTATGGATGATCTGGGCTGGCTGGCTGGCTTACTTCTCTGGAGTCTCTGCGGTGAAGAGTTGTCAGTGTACCTTTGATGTCTGATGCGGTCGAAGTATCATCTTGTCATCGTATCAAAATCGCTAGATTGCGACCAGTGTCTTCGTACTCAGCGAAGCAGCCACACCCCTGACACTCCTTTCCTTCCCTACCACACAAGCCCTCATACCCGCAGATGGCCCCGGTACACGACTCCACTCGTCCCATCACTACATGTCCACGCCAAACTCCTCCTGATGGGCAGGAGTGATCTTCTACCGCGGTTCCCGTGCGAGCAGTGGAAACATGCCAGAAGACGAGGCGACTGCGACTATGATTTCAGGTGAGTCTTTTCTTTGGACGAGTGGTTGTATCATGTAGCAACTGCCACGCCTAGTCCTACATAATCACTATACTGGGGATCACCCAGTCCGAGGAAAAGTGTCCTTACACACTTCCCGTCAGGGGTGTGTGGGATTCCGTAAGCTAGTCCTGGTTGAGGTCCAGGTTACTTTGGTGGGCGTCTTGTTTCACGTGCAGTGTACTAAGTGGCGTATTACGGGTAGTCGGTTGTGTTTGGAGGTTAGTTTCCCTTTCTTTTCGTTTTTTCTGTTGGCTGACGTGCGTTTCCTTCGTTGGGCTCCACGCTTCACCATGTATGTCTCCTACAACATACAACGCATATCTTCCCACATGGCGTGATACATCACGCAGCAGGACAAGAACGTTTTCGGACGGTTTCGTCGTTCTATTGTAGGGGCGCTCAGGGTGTCATACTCGGTTCGTCGGCACCCCCCTTTTCTTCCCGTCTTGGCTTGTTCACGCGTTTCCTGTCGTTGATTCTGTCCCTTTCTGAGTATCTCACGGATCAACATCGATGAATTGATGCGGGTATGCTTGGGAGCTGTGGCCGAAGCTGCTATGTGTTGGCCGGGAAATCTCTTCCTTCTGTGAATGACGATAGATTATTACATTTGCTGACGGTGTCTCAACACGATGGGATGAGGGTTTACGTATGTGTGTGCCATGGAACGTGCTCGTGCCCGCAAATTAATTCTTGTGTTGACTGTGCACAGCACTTGGCATCCCTCTCACCTGTCATTAGGCCAGGCCGCTGATGAGGCCGTACATACTGGAACGGCAGGTTCGCGAGCACCGCGACAACATGACACACATTGCACCAATGGATGCTGTCCCCTTCTAACCACACAAATAAATCACGCCAAGCTTTTTGTATGTTGGTTCTGCGCACGTGTCGCAACAATGACTGTAGGGGCCCCATCCGAGTTACTTACTGTGGCCTGATGCAAGCGAGGAAGTCTGACATCACTTAAAATGTGTCAGTTATCCATGCCATCGGCAATCACAGTTTACAAGCCACGAACAGCCTCGTACCCGGCGGAAGCTAGATGAAAAATTGATACACTGGGGATTTCATATGGTGGATTCTTGTTTGACAAGATCCTACATCTACCGGCAACTAAGAACTACAAACATACATACTTCCTAACACTTGCATTTATTCCACCAGTTACGTTTGGGTTGGTCTGTTGCGACCAGCTTGATGATTTCATCCTGGGGCCACGTTCTATAAACGACCATGGACTTCATGAGATCGTCGGCCTCGAGCATCTTTTTGACGAGATCCTCAAAGACCTCGGTCACATTCATAGAAGTCTTGGCGCTTGCTTCACGAAAGAGGGCACCGATTTGGGCGGCATATGATTCCCCATCAGACGTAGGGACCTTCCGGTTAACCTCCTAGTTTGGAAAAGTTAAATGTCAAAGATGCACAGTTGCATCACAATAGCCAAACTGAGGGGGTCGTGGCGAAAGAAGGTGGTGGAATGAGAAAGACGTTCGAGACACACCTGGTCTAACTTGTTCCCAACGATTATCTTTAATGTCGTAGATGGAGCGTGGCGATTGATGTCGGCAAGCCAACCTGGCAATGCATCGAACGATGTTCTGTCAGAAATGCTGTACACTAGCCCATTTCGAATCGGAATGATCAGGGTGTAACACTGGGGACATGTCGCATCGACCGTACCGAGTATAACACCCTGTGCACCCCTATAGAATGACGGCAAGATTGCTCGGAACTTTTCCATTCCCGCTGTGTCCTGTTACATAGGGAACGATAAACGGTATGAAGGAGCGAAGAGCGTCTCACTCAACCACGTTGAGAATGACGAGGAACAATGCTCACCCATATGCAAAGCTTCACCTTGCGTCCATCAACTTCCATGTTCTGAGCCTACGTCAAACAGGAGGATCAGTTCGCTTTATTCTCCTGGTCAATGTGGCCGCTAGCCACCCAATGAAACACACGAGACGTGCGGGGTATGCTACATATACCACAAGTCCCATGTCTTTCATGCGTGAGAGGGACACTCACACGGAAGTCCACACCGTAGTTCGCAGCAACGTCGTCAACTGACCAGTCCATGTCAAGGAAGCGGTGAAGGAGACATGTCTTGCCGACGGACGAGCTGCCGATAAGGACTATCTTGAATTGTGGAGGACACGACTGTGCCATGGTCGATTTTTTTGCAGTGGAACCGAAGGGACGCTTTGTCTGTGGAATGGATAGAACAGATGGTGTGATAAGGACATCGAAGTTCGCCAGATGAGGCAGGCCCCACAGCCTCGCATCCACCATATGATTGGTGCGTAGAAAACGTGTAGAGTACTCCAATCCAACACGCCCCCCACATCCGCGATCGATTCATGATATGTACTGGCACATACGCAAGTTATATGTAATATCCAGTTCTGCAGCAGACCACTTCGTGTAGGGGATCCAGTTCTGAGATCTGACTGCGATGAAAGTTTGCCTTCAATGATCTCGATCAGTCATTGAACCAACTCATTGTAGTGTTCCCCCGAATGCGAAAAGACCCACTGGAGTGAGACGTTGTGCTACGCACCTGTGTAGTATGTATCAGTGCATTCCAGACGCATCCAATCTCAGCTGGCACGGACCCTGTGACACAATCATATATGCAGATGTTCAGTGCTCAATCTATGAACCACAACGGCGTTGCTGGTTATGCCAGGCTGAGTTGTTGGAACATATGTACGTAGGCCACGGATGATCCGTTTACTTCTCTGAGTTTTTTTGTGGTGAAAAGTTGTCAGTGTACTGTTGTTGTCTGGTAGTGTCATCGTGTCGTCGTAGCAAATTTATTAGATTGTTGCGGTGTCTTTGATTTGACGTATTCAGCGAGGCAGCCACACCCCACACTCGCACTCCTTCCCTTCCCTTCCCTTCCTTCCCCCTACCACGAGTCGTCATACCCACAGATGGCGGCCCCAGTAATGACGACACCAGTCGCCTCATCGTCACCCGTCAACGTCAAGCTCCTTCTGATTGGCAATGCATCTGTGGGCAAGAGTAGTCTTCTATTGCGATTCTCAGACGAGCAGTGGATACCCGAGGACGAGGCGACTGCAACTATCGGAGTGGATTTCAGGGTGAGTCTTGTTTGTAAGGGTTGTTTTGTAGGTAGTGATATTGGAGACTCCCTCGAGAGTCCCGTAGCAGTATCCGACAGACACGCCGTATCTTATATTGTTTAGCGCCCCAGCTGCACACTGGGCGACGAGATTCATATGTACAACGGCTTCGCGCTAACGACTCTTTTCCTCACGTAGGTCCACAAGATGGAAGTGAATGGCCGAAAGGTCAAGCTTCAGTATATGGGTCAGTTTCTCTTTCTTTCTAGCTTTCCCGTTGACTGACTGGGGCGTTTCCTTCGTTGAACTTGCGCTCTGTGCTTCATCATGCGCTCGTCTTTACGGCGTACAACACACTGATCTTCCCGCCCATATGTAACGTGGCGCATGATGTGCCACAGGACACAGCAGGACAAGAACGTTTTCGGACGATTACGTCGTCCTATTATAGGGGTGCTCAGGGTATCATAGTTGGTACGTCGGCACCTCCTTCTTCTCGTCTTGACTTATTCACGTGTCTCCCGTCTCCCGTCACCTGGTTTTCGGTGCTGAATCTTTCGGTCCAATCCGCGGGTAGTATACGACGTCGCGAATAGAGAAACGTATGATGCGTTGCCCAAGTGGTTTACGGAGATCGATACGTATGTCTCGTCATTGGTGCCGAAGATCATCGTTGGCAATAAACTAGACAAGGTCATTTCTCATTTCTTTCTCCCGCCATTTCCTTCGTTTCGCTCTCATTAGTCGTGTTCCACGTTATCCTTGCACCTTACATGCATACGGTGGAACGGACGAGCATACTTAACATAACCCAACCAACAGGAACACTCCCGTCAGGTATCTACCTCTGAAGGGCAGACGTTCGCTACTCGCAAAGAATGTCTCTTTCTAGAAGCAAGTGCTAAAACCTCTGTTGGTGTACGCGAGGTTTTCGAGGATCTCGTGAAACGAATACTCGAGACACCAGAGTTGTGGGCACCCGTGACACCCGAGTCTGGGGGTGGGAAACGTGGAGATGGGGAAGATGGGATGCCGGGGACGATCGATTTGAATGGGCGGTCGGCTCAAGAAGACGATGGGGGGGTTGGGTGTGCGTGTTAGTTGCAGTTGGAGAAGAGCATTCTGAGAGAAGTGGGATGGGGCTACTAATATTGGAGGCAATTTGGAATACCCCGTCGACCCTCACAAGTTACTTCTGGATTTGAATGCATGAAGCTAGGTAATTTTGCATGAAATATACGATAGCTGCACGTCTATTCATTGCTCAAGGTCTGGGGCAGCACATATTCCAATGATCTGGACTCAGGGTGCTGACATTTCTGCCAAGAATGGTGCAATAGCTGCACCGAGTATGGCTCCGAGATAAGAGGATCGGCGCGTCGCAACCTCGAGACAAGAAGATACAAAGCGTCGGCGACATGGTCAAGGAGAGGAGTGCGCACGAGAGACACGCTCATGGTCAAACTCTAAGGATACAGTCTATTGCCCTCTCTTTCCGCACGCGAAGTCACTGGTATATAGAGTTATACCTTGACAGCAAATGCGGGATAGCAGATAACTATGGACTGAAGACAAGTGGAAGTGATGACCAATCCAGGGCTGTATACCAGAAACAAATGAGAATGGATGGACTGGTGGTTCAAGATGTGAGTATGGGTCCATATGAACAGAGTAGTACTCCCACTTGATTCTGATGTGTAGAAGGCCCTGAGACACTTATCCGAGGACTATGCACTTATTGGGACACCTGCCAAAAAGGTGGGGTGTGGAAAGAAAGGGAAATGGAGAAAGAAAAACCTCTTAACCCTGAAGTCTGGGTATACATAGCTACACATCCAGTGTCTTTGTCAGCATGATGGAGCAATGGTTTGAGTAGATTTGAATTCCAGTGAGATAATCCTAAAGAAGACACTCTCAGATTACCCTACTGTCACTTGGAAGAGAGGAAGAGGGTTGAAAACTTTAGAGCCAAGACCCAAAGAGAACCCAAATGAGGTCTCTGAACAATGTATTGCAATCCTTTACACTACAGACATGTCCCTTCACATGTAAAGTGCATGTAACCAAAGCAGTGTTCATGGCACCACCAGTGACGTCAAGGGGAAATGTAAGGAAACAATGTGTAAGTAAAGGAAAGGCCTAGAAGGGTGTAGAACCTTGTGTCAAGATTAAATGAGATAAGTATGATAAGATAAAACAAGATGAGAGGGGATGACAGACTCAGGAAGCTGATGATGCCCAAGACAGATCATGGAGAATCACAGGTGTAATATCTGCAATAGTGTTCACTCAGCCCTCTTCATTGGCATCATCATGTAGAATCAGGGACTAGTGCAAGTGGTGATTCCCAGCAACCAGCTATGGCAAGGACTGTTGAGCTTTGCCAACACTGAAACCTCTATGACTACATTAGACATCAAGAACAATGACCATACCATATCCATTCACATTCACAATGCCCTACATGCTGGTGAATGTACCAAATTCAATGTGCCAATCTACCAGAATCAAGAGGAAATGGTACAGGGAATGGAAAAAGAGCTGTATACTATGATGAGGTGCTGGAGAGTGGAATAAGGACATCACCTAGGTAAGAGTCATGACCAGGGGGATGACACAGGGCTCAAGGAACTTTTGACAGTAAGTGACAGCTTTCTGGGAAAAATCATTGTAGGTAGTGAGCACTGTGAGTTTGTGGTTACCAGAGGGGGCAGAGGATGAGAGGGAATATTGGCTGGGGGCATGGTTACTAGTTAAGGATCCCCTTGGTGAAGGATTATGCTGTGCTTAGCTGTAACTTGTACTTCTCACCAAGTAGTACATCATGAATTGTGATTGAAAGTGGGGTGTGAAAACATGTGGTATGTGATATCAGAGGACATCAGTGCAATTAGCAGGTAAATGATCATTGGAAAAGCATAGGGGATGAACTAATATGTGGCAGTACAGCAGCAGGTATACCCAACATAAAAATACAATTTAAGACATCATTTGTTCACTGGAATGGAAACATTTGCACCACTCCTTGCCATGTGCCATCTGACTCAAGTCCAACTCTGTGCAACAACCTCTAGGAATGACTGCTATGGTCCACATTGAGTAAAAAGGACTCCTAAGTTTTGGGGGGATCCAAAGTAGTAGTTGTCCCTTTGGACCTCTGATCCAGCCATCATCATGTAACTTGACTGCTTGGCCCAGCATAGCCCCCTGTTGCACAAACCCATCAAAAAGTGGATCACTGTTATGCAGTGCATGTGAGGGGTCAAATGAAAAGCAAATGGGATATCTCTTGACATCTGCATTTTTATTAAGTGAAATAAGGATAGGTCACAGGTGGAGGTACATACCATCTGCAGGGGTGAATGGATGAAGCATGCTGGAGGGGTGCGATACAATCAGTGCCAACTGCTCATTCTCCCAGAGCCTCACAGTGTTGTCCCTTGAGCCTGAGACAATCCTCTTCCCATCAGGGGAGAATGCAACTGAATGGACTGGATCTGTATGGCCCTCAAGAGGGCTGCCAATCTGTACACCTCCCTCAACATCCCAGACCCTCACAGTGTTGTCCCTTGAGCCTGAGACAATCCTCTTCCCATCAGGGGAGAAGGCAACTGAAAAGACTCCATCTGTATGGTCTTCAAGAGGGCTGCCAATCTGCACACCTCCCTCAACATCCCAGACCCTCACAGTCTTGTCCCAAGAGCCTGAGACAATCCTCTTCCCATCAGGGGAGAATGCAATTGAAGTGACTCCATTTGTATGGCCCTCAAGAGGGCTGCCAATCTGCACACCTCCCTCAACATCCCAGACCCTCACAATCTTGTCACTTGAGCCTGAGACAATCCTCTTCCCATCAGGGGAGAATGCAACTAAAGAGACATCTGTATGGCCCTCAAGAAGGCTGCCAATCTGCACACCTCCCTCAACATCCCAGACCCTCACAGTCTTGTCCCTTGAGCCTGAGACAATCCTCTTCCCATCAGGGGAGAATGCAACTGAAAAGACTCCAGAAGTATGGCCCAGACAGCTGCCAATCTGCATACCTCCCTCAACATCCCAGACCCTCACAGTGTTGTCCCCTGA
Source organism: Pisolithus tinctorius (assembly GCA_024663395.1). NCBI lineage: Eukaryota > Fungi > Basidiomycota > Agaricomycetes > Boletales > Pisolithaceae > Pisolithus > Pisolithus tinctorius. The sequence continues at coordinate 441,389 of JANFAH010000036.1, forward strand.
GCCTGAGACAATCCTCTTCCCATCAGCAGAGAATGCAACTGAAAAGACTGCAGAAGTATGGCCCTCAAGAGGGCTGCCAATCTGCACACCTCCCTCAACATCCCAGACCCTCACAGTGTTGTCCAAAGAGCCTGAGACAATCCTCTTCCCATCAGGGGAGAATGCAACTGATTCAACTCCATCTGTATGGCCCTCAAGAGGGCTGCCAATCTGCACACCTCCCTCAACATCCCAGACCCTCACAGTGTTGTCCACTGAGCCTGAGACAATCCTCTTCCCATCAGGGGAGAAGGCAACTGAAAGGACTCCAGAAGTATGGCCCTCAAGAGGGCTGCCAATCTGTACACTTCCCTCAACATCCCAGACCCTTACAGTGTTGTCCAAAGAACCTGAAACAATCCTCTTCCCATCAGGGAAGAATGAAATTGAAAAGACTCCATCTGTATGGCCCTCAAGAGGGCTGCCAATCTGCACATGTCCCTCAACATCCCAGACCCTCACAGTCTTGTCCCTTGAGCCTGAGACAATCCTCTTCCCATTGGGGGAGAAGGCAACTGAAAAGACTGCATCTGTATGGCCCTCAAGAGGGCTGCCAATCTGCACACTTCCCTCAACATCCCAGACCCTCACAGTCTTGTCCCAAGAGCCTGAGACAATCCTCTTCCCATCAGGGGAGAATGCAGCTGAATAGACTGCATCTGTATGACCCTCAAGAGGGCTGCCAATCTGCACACCTCCCTCAACATCCCAGACCCTCACAGTCTTGTCCTTTGAGCCTGAGATGATCCTCTTCCCATCAGGGGAGAATGCAACTGAATTGACTTCATCTGTATGGCCCTCAAGAGGGCTGCCAATCTGCACACCTCCCTCAACATCCCAGACCCTCACAGTGTTGTCCCCTGAGCCTGAGACAATCCTCTTCCCATCAGGGGAGAAGGCAACTGAAAAGACTCCAGAAGTATGGCCCAGATGACTGCCAATCTGCATACCTCCCTCAACATCCCAGACCCTCACAGTGTTGTCCAAAGAACCTGAGACAATCCTCTTCCCATCAGGGGAGAATGCAACTGAAAAGACTCCAGAAGTATGGCCATGTAGCAGCTGTTGTTCCACTGGCCACCCTTTCAACCCTCTTACAGCAACTCTAGCCAGTCTTGGGAATTTTGGCAAGAGCATCATTGATAGCAATGCATTGGAAGGAATAAATGGCAATGCAGAAGCATACAGGTGTGGAGTGCTGTGCACTATCACACTGCCAAAATTCTGAATAAACTTGATTCCATCTTTTACCAATGCCAATATATCCTTGGAGCCATCTTGACCCTTCATTGCTGTGTCAGCTGTCATCAAATATCATACATAGGGTACTCACCTGTAGCCATGTTGCAACAGTATCAAGAGCATCTACACCCTTCCCAACCATCCCCAGAAGACTTAATACCTCCAGCCAGAACAGAATTTTTCACTTCCAACAATAGCCTTCACCAACCCTGCAAGTTCCAAGTCAAATCCTGTCTTCCACAGATGCTGAGCCCAGAATCGACAGGCATAGGAGAGATGGTGTGGAATCTTCTCCTTGATTCTCTTTGACAGATCAGAAACTTCGGAATTGGCCAGGTAGGAGCTTTCTAATTCGCAGATGTTGAATTGAAGGTTATCACGAAGAATCTGCAATGAAGCAAAGGCTAGGTCTCTTGTATGTTGTGTGTTAGAGGTATCAATGAAGTAGATACCACTCCGTGAATGATCCGTCAGGAAGTCATAAAAGGATGCATGAAGGGGCCGCACAGCAGAGATGCGGTCCACGATGCCACCGAGCACCGGAGACATGAACTCGAGGATGAGAATAATGTCATAGTGATCCTGTTCGTTTGGATATTTTTTACGCATAGAATTCAAGGCTGCCATAGGAAGAGGTTCAAGCGTAATCACGACTTGCTGCATCACGGAGCGGTACCGTTCCAGGCCTTTCGCAGACCGGGGTATGCCCCCCTTCAGGATCGCAAAGTAAGTTGTGTCCAGGAGCGTTCTCCCTTCTTCCGACTCGAGCGCCATCAGATTGGTATAGCGTTCTTCCCAAGTTTCTCCAGCTCTACCTGGCACGATGAACCCACAAGCCAGACGAGCCCACTCGAACAGACCATCAGATTTTTTGACAACATTCTGGACTTCTGTTGTTCCAATGCTGGGAAGACACCCTAGTTCCTTCGAAACATATAGCTGGATGTCACGTTCCACCAACCCCCGAGGGACGTCGTCCAGTGAGGTTGCCTTCACATGTGGAGCATCCCTCATAACACGTGCGATGTCCGACAATGGTCTGGACGTCAGAAGGATCCGGAAATTGGCCGGCAGATGCGTAGCTTCTGGCGATTTCAGAAGGCTCAGGATATTCTTCCTCGATTCGTGCGGCCCACTTTCATCCAAGGCATCGATGACCACGACCACATTCCCAACTATCTCTCCATTAATCTTCGAAAGCGGCTCCAAGATGAATCGCTTCCACTGCTGCACCACATCGCATGTGGTCTTGAGAGCGAGGTTATGTGACACCACATTCGACAATGCTCGTCGAAATGCTGGATCACGATCCGCCAGATCACGGGCGATGGTAGTCAGAATCTTTTCCTCCCGTCGTTCGGCCTGCCTGTCGCGAGCGAAGCAGAAACAAGCGCCGGGAGCTCCCACGTCCTCGATCCATGATGCGATTGTGTGGGCAATGGCGGACTTTCCTCTTCCGGCCTGCCCGTGGAGCCACAAGATACGAGGGGCGTTGGCGTCACATGTGGTAATCCAGTCGGTGATATCCTTCAAAATTTCTGTCCTAGTACCGTCGAGGCATTTCTTGGTCGTATTCAGGCCTGCACCAGCTGCGTAAGCCATGCCTTCGAGGTTCAGGTCTTCAAGCACGTGGGACATGTTGATCTGGATGTCCCGTATCGCGCGATCTCGATATTGTTGCATCAGGTCACCCAGATTCTTGATGTGGCCACGAGCGACGGTCTGCGGGTCGGAAACAAGGCTGTCCCCAATTCTTATCACTGACGATGTATCACATCAGCACACTGGAGCGGATCAGAGGACCATGACCATAGGACCTACAGATGTTCTTCTTTTTGCAATATTTTACGACGAACAGCGCTGCGGCACTCATCTCCTGTGAAATCCTCCGTAACGTCTCTTTCATGCTATCCATATTCTCAATGGTATCCTTTTCCATAAGAAATTCGTAGAGATCCTTGACGGTATTGAGGAGGCCAAACACCTCGTTGTCCAGGTTTGCTTGATTGATGAGCAACTGATGAGGACTATATAAGCGAGGGATCCATGAGAGAGAAGGGGGATATACTTGAGAAGCAGCGGTGAGAATCCCTAGCGCAAACTGGACATAAGGGTGGACCTGTGCGCCTACATCAAAGCGTGCAGGCGACGGAGGGTTAAGGCACCTACATTCGATAGGGTGGTAACAAAGGAGTTGAACAGTTTGAGAGGCTGGAGGATCGTCTCGATACTTTGAATCTGCGTCACCGCGGTATCGGCCTGCCCAACAAGACCCACAGCTGTTTGCAATACCTGGGGGATGGGCCTCATCTCAACCATTGCTTGTTGTGCATCATTGACCTGGCTGCCAATTCTGGTGTCGGTTGTCTCTGTAGTAAGAGGCTCTGATCGAGTCTGATCCGACCGATGGAAGAGGTGTCCCATCCTGGAGAACAGCTTTCGAGGTGTTTTTGCCGACGGTCCAGCGACCGAGGGAGCGTCTGCAGAGGGGCGAGACGCTCCTTCCGACTGTTTGGGCAGAGATCAATAAATACCATCGCATGCAAGGTATAAAATGTGTACCGAGGGAATGTTAGGTGCGGTCGAGCTGGGCCTTTCGGAGCTAAACAGACGGTGTTTCTTCAGTTGCTTGCGAGCCATTGAGAAATCCGTATTTTGTGTAAGCTTTGTAGGCTGAATTCGAGGTTGAGAGGTGTAAATCAGACAGTTGTCAGACTCAGGTGTTGAAAGCGCCGACATGCTGTGGTTGCAGGTGGCACTGCTGCAGACCTGGCGCACGGGCCAGATATCATGCGTAGTGACGCTATCCTCGATATCTAATGCTTATGATAAGAAATTCGACTCCTTCATGCTCGCATTGAACAAAATGTCGACGCCAAGTCTACGAATGTTTTCGCTATGCAGTGGTATGTAGTACCTTCAATTGCAGAAGAGTCAGCCAGCCACACCCCGCACTCGCACTCCATCCCTTCCCATCCCATCCCTCCCCTACCACGAGTCGTCATACCCACAGATGGCGGCCCCAGTAACAACGACAACCAGTCGCCTCATCATCACCCGTCAACGTCAAGCTCCTCCTGATTGGCAATGCATCTGTGGGCAAGAGTAGTCTTCTATTGCGATTCTCAGACGAGCAGTGGATACCCGAGGACGAGGCGACTGCAACTATCGGAGTGGATTTCAGGGTGGGTCTTATTTTGTAGGGTTGTTTTGTAGGTAGTGATACTGGAGACTCTCTCGAGAATCCCAGCGTATCCGACAAGTTGTTTGGCGCCCCAGTTGCACAGGGGTGACGAGATTCATATGTGCAACGGCTTCGCGCTAACGACTCTTTTCCTCACGTAGGTCCACAAGATGGAAGTGAATGGCCGAAAGGTCAAACTCAGTATATGGGTCAGTTTCTCTTTCTCTCTGGCTTGCCCGTTGACTGACGGGGCGTTTCCTTCGTCGAACTTGGGCTCTGTGCTTCCTCATGCGCTCGTCTTTACGGCGTACACCATATTGATCTTCCCGCCCATATGTAACGTGGCGCATGATGTGCCACAAGACACAGCAGGACAAGAACGTTTTCGGACGATTACGTCGTCCTATTATAGGGGTGCTCAGGGCATCATAGTTGGTACGTCGGTACCCCCTTCTTCTCGTCTTGACTTATTCACGTGTCTCCCGTCTCCCGCCACCTGGTTTTCGGTGCTGAATCTCTCGGTCCAATCCGCGGGTAGTATACGACGTCGCGAATAGAGAAACGTATGATGCGTTGCCCAAGTGGTTTACGGAGATCGATACGTATGTCTCGTCATTGGTGCCGAAGATCATCGTTTTGGAATACCCCGTCGACCCTCACAGGTTACTTCTGGATTTAAATGCATGAGCTAGGTAATTTTGCATGGAATATACAATAGCTGCACATTTATTCATTGCTCAAGGTCTGGGGCAGTACATATTCTAATGATCTGGACTCAGGGTGCTGACATTTCTGCCAAGAACGGTGCAATAGCTGCACCGAATACGGCTCCCGAGATAAGAGGATCAGCGCGTCGCAACCTCGAGATAAGAAGATACAAAGCGTCGGCGACATGGTCAAGGAGAGGAGTGCGCACGAGAGACACGCTCATGGTCAAATTCTAAGGATACAGTCTATTGCCCTCTCTTCCGCGCGCGAAGTTACTGGTATATAAAGTTATACCTTGACAACAAATGCGGGATAGCAGATAACTGCGGGCCGTACCTGCCATCATCACAAGGTGAGAGAAAATAAAGGGAACTAAGGAGACGATAGGCGTACCGAGCAGCGTTGTCGTATAGCTCAAAGAGTGGTATAGCAAGCAGTTTCATGTTTTTGGGAACGGCGAGGACCTCTGAAGAATAGGGACGTCACATGAACACACGAAGCGATTTAGCAGAGAAGAACGAACTTCGTTCAGGCATATGCACCAAGAACAACTTTTTGCATTCCTTCGGTTTGGTGATGTGCGCAGGGATGAATGGGTACTGTAGGTATCCGCCGTCAGCCCCTCGCGACAGAAATAAGCATGCGAGGGATGCGCAGACTCGCCATGAATGTCTCGAAGTTGGGTCTCCACCACTGTGCGAGACAATCTCCGATTTCCCATTCGTTGTCGATGCCGTGAGATGCGTTGAATTGCTTGGATTCTGGAGGTGGCGCGAGTCGTTCGTCGAGTCTTCGCTTGAGACCTTCGACGTCGTCTTCACCTGGTTTGAGGTAATCGCCTGGGCTATCCAAACACACATTGAATAAAGGACACGCATGCATATATGCGCGTGAAGATGGGGAGTACTGACAGCTTGAAGAATGCGTTGGCAATCTGTAACATGAGGATATGCGGGTGGCCGTGATCGTGTACCACCAACACGCCCTCTACCGTCCGACGCATTCCAAAATCCTCATAGTTGTTTTGCAGACGCTGCAGACGCGCCGAGACAGATGGGTCTTCCTCTGGCTGGGCTTCTTTTGTGCTAATCAACTCCGGGGGTGAGTGTGTCTGTCGCAGGCGACGATAACTCTGTTGCATACCAGAATGTGAAGTTGGAAAGGGGATAGCTGTGTGGTTCGTCAGCGCTTCAATGTAACAACGTGGCCTGCACTCACAGGGGGATCGTGTTGGACATCGTGGACGACGACAACGACGACAACGAGAAGAGGCACGTGACTAGAGAAGTGTGTCCGTCATGCGAACTCCGACGCGGGTTCTGAATATGAGTCTCGGATTTCCTCGGGGACGTGCTGACACTGGCAGAGGTAGCAAGTGTAGAGATTTGCCTTCAGCACTGTTTAGAATGTTCCAGGGTGTCGTTGTGGCCACGACGACACTGGACGACGTCGCGGAACCGCTCCGCCAGTGGATTTCATCAAGTGGGAGTAAGGAGGCCTCCTTGTCAGGGTTGCTATCGTCGTTGCATTCGCATCGCAGGATGTCGCTCAGCTGACCTGGCAATGGCATGGTGCCTCCTCGGTGCGATCACATTCCATGACTACAGGACCTCGTTTTACTGCCTCGCAAAGCTCCCAAGGTTTCCTAGCCACACTACTGTGTAGCTGCTGAACACCGACGAACTCTATCGGTTCCGCAATTGGCTTCCGGACGGCCAGCATGGCAACCCCGACTTCGCAGTGCATTCCCACTAGGGATACGCCCAAAGCTGGATCCTTGCTGGAGAGGGCGGGGATTCCGGTACACGTTTGAGCCAGTTACAAGTATAGCAGATGCCGCGCACGCGGTGTACGCGCTCTCCTGAGCCGACGAGAAGAATACCAGCACCACTTCGGAGATCCATCAGATTTCTTTTGCAATGGTGAATACTAGAAACCTCAGGCGCACAACTCGGACTAGCGACCCTGTAGTTCACACAAGAGACATGAGCTACTACATTCCATCCGCTGTATTCCCTAGCACGGGTTGCGCCAGATACTCTTCATGCTACTCTATTTGTCTTTGACTCTAATCGCGGAGCGCGATCCTGCTGGAGTGGCGCCAGCAGCACTTGCAAGCATGGTTGGCACCATGCACTCGTGGGCGATGCTGATGGAGCAAGGGTGGCAACGCTCCGAGTACGCAGAATGGGTGCATGCATTTCGAGCCTTCAATAGAGCACTGAGTTGGTGCGAGTCTGTCCCCAACTTCCCGAATCCGGCCCAATACAAGCACCAGCTCTTCGGTCAACTTGGAAACACGAATCGGCGGTTTGGAAGATATGAGCAGGCGAGGGACATTTTAGAGAAGGCTCTTGAGATAGCCCTGAACGTATGGAGTTCAGTGGCGAACTTGGTGTCGCTCATCGTCACATGAACCGTCTTGAAGACACCAAGCACGCATTTGCGGACCGGTACAACACTGCGAAGCGGCTAGGCCATAAGCGAGCTCGGTGTCGTGCCGTGGGGAATCTGGGCATGGTTGACTATCAGCTTGCTGGACGGAGTGGCAGCCCTCTGTTGGACGTGGCCATCGAACAACTCACTGAACGCATCACGAGCGTTCGACGTCTCGAAGCTACCTTTGATCCTCAGTCGTCCGATCTCCGTAGCGTGTCACTTGATCGCGATATCTTTCCGAAACTCAGGATCTCTGTACACCGCCCGAACTCGAGCACGTTGCATAGATCAGCCTTCTCCATGTCCGCAGCGAATGCGTAAGCGTATACGCATCGTAAGTCCTGCAAAGCATTCTTACTGTTACTGATACTGAGCAGTACCCGGCGTAGTTTGTCCTGGAAGAGTTCCCGGTAGCCATTCCGAAGCTTTGCCTCACGCTGTCGGCAAGCATCTTTGATTTCCACATTGCCACCCAATTTCCGACGGAGCCCTGAAAGCACGAGCATTTCCATAGCCGTATTGGCGTTGAACACAGTGTAGTCCAGCGCCTTGTAGCCTTGTTCGCCAATAACATTCACATCTGCACCGACATCCACTAATTCGCTCAATAATGAGCGATGCCCCTCTGACGGCTCTTTACATAGAGAAATTGCAGGCGTGCATCCACTCGGTGGGTTGATCTACTTCCACGCCTCTTGGCGCTGTCCATCCCGTAATATAACACGGTCATAGAAATGTCGGGTTCGCCGAGTTTCTCCTAAGTTTGACTCCCTCCGATGCTGCCTCAATGGCTTGCTTTTCTTCACCGTGGCTGGTATAGCAGAGTGATAGGCGGCTGAGGCCAACCATCTCCCATGTTATAAAAGTGTTAGACAAGTAACGCTGATTTGGGTCTGACGACCCTGTGGTGCAGCCGTACAGATCGAATGCCCGGGATGACGGTCAGCCCGGCGACATGGCTGACGCTGACATCTTGTCATACCGCTGGATCAACAAAAGCTCTGGGACAGCACGAGGTGCACCGGATGACAGTAACGACATGCAGTATAAGTGGATGGTGAATGCCATCGAGAACTTCCTAAGGCTTCATCCGTCCGTAGACAGAGAACAACTGTGAATGTGGGTATGATTTCAGTAAGCAGCTGACGTGAAATCATCATACATAGGATCATGCATGTGTTGACGAAGACGATACTGTAACCCATGATCATTGTGCAATGTTCCTGGACGCCGTTAGGCCAGGTCTGCAAACTCTTTGTCGCCAACGATCATTCAGGGTTTAACGGCTGTTAACTCTGGTCACGTGGTCATCTGTGGGTGGGGGGTGAATTGGATTTATTTGTTTTTTGTAACCGTTACGTCACTGAACATCATGCTCACGACCTGGAGGCACGTCTCGTTGATTGTGTGTTATCATGGACAGTGGCGTGCGCTGCTTGTATATTGACATTGCTGGTGTCGGCGACGATGCTGCGATTAGTTATGAGTTTGTCTGCTGAGAGTATACACTCCAGTGTGTAACTGTGCAGAATGATGTCAGCGAGGGGGCTCTGTACCCTGCCAGTTCATTGTTGGTGTGTTGTGCAAGCTCTGTTCGAGAGTTTGTCGAACAGTACCCTTTCCTGGGGCTAAAGGTACTGAAATCTATTGTGGACCACCACAATGTGGTACTGCACAACTGCTTGTGCCATCAGTTGTTTGTGGATGCCCTCTGTGGTCATATGTGTTTAGCTACTTGTACATTGCTATTGTATGTGTTTTGACAGTTAAAACATGCCCAGCAAGGGAAATGTCTCACCCCTGTATTGCAAGCAGCTACTTCACTAGAGAGCAGCATTGCAGATGTTAGAGCTGTGCAAAGATGCGTCACACAGGCTTGACAAGAACTGACAATAATGATGGCAGAAGAGGGGGCACAGATTTATCCCCCTATTAGATCACTGAGCGAAAAACTAGACATTGTTCGGGAATGGCAGGACTGTATGTCACTGCAGAAACTTGTCAAGGATGTTTGCACTGTCTGTGCACAGATGTTTCCTCATGGTGAGCTTTCAGACATTCATCCCTCTTCAGAAATTCTTTCTGTACTAAGGAATGATTGGTTACCTGCTGACTGTTGGCCAAAGACATACAATATTGAGAGATATTCTGGAGCTATACTTTGCCACTGTAGGATGCATTGCTTGTCCAATATTGCTGAGATATGGATGTGCACAACATGTCAGAAGGCATTAATGGGAAGAATGGCCTGGCAACCAAAGGATGCCATAGCCAACTTTCAGTATTATGGTCTTGATGAGTTACTGCACGACATTTGGGAAAGTATACATGCAGCAAGTGCATTGGAGCTTATGCTTGTGGCTGCATGTCAAGCTACCATTGTCACTCATCATTATCAAATAAGGGGCATTCGAGGAGGTCAGGTTCCTGAGGAAGCATCTCAGCAGTTTAACAGAGGGAACATTGCTCTTTTTCCCCAGGATCCCTTTGTGCTGTCAAATGTTCTTCTGCTGACACAGCATGATTTGCGAGGGGCTGTTTGTGTAGTGTTTGCTGGCAGTGTGTTTTGGCCAAGTGCAGATGTGTTGTGAAAATTTCCTCTGGTACTTGTTAGCAAGTTGAGAGTTCAGTGTATTATTGAATGGTTAATTTCTAACAATGAATGGTATATAAAACAGGGCATTACATTTAGTCCTGAGAATCTGGCATTGTTGGTAATTGGTGGTGATGATGTAGGGGTATTGCAGGGTATCAAGATTACCCATCTCCAGGATGGGGATGAGACAGCTGATGCTGACATTTGTGTGGATTGGTCTACATTGGCATCTGACCTTGTGACTGAAACAGTCACCTATGTGGATGGTGATTGTTCCAAGTGGTTGCAGCATGCCATGAAAGCTGCTGCACTGGCCCATGCACTTAATCACAAAAGCTTTTTGGTTAGTCAAGCTGGTTCAGAGTTGATGAATGAGAACTCACCCTCTTTCTTAACTGCAGTGTTTCTGCATCTGGATCCCTGGGGTATTGGCAACTTCAATCATCCCACCTGCCAGCCTGACCAACACATCTCCTTCCAATGACAACTTAGGAATTTGCTGTGGCAGGTGGATTTGCCATTCATGTGGGATGCAATGTTTCCTTTCATGTGTTGGAATATTCTACAAAAGTGAGTGGCAAGTGAGAATTCTGCATTTCACATATTGTCAGCTTGTTGGCACAGTCTTGTGAACAATGTTCAGGAGGTGGAGGCAAGCATAGTGATGTTGGCAGAGAAACTGGAAAAAAACCTGAGAGCAAAAGTGGATTCAGTTGAGGAGAGGAAAGCCTTACAGTTGTTCTATGAATTGAATGTGATATGTTGGTTGCTGCCTGGTAGTGATGGATATAAATTATGTCACTGCAATGAAATCCATTCCCTGACATATCATTTAGGCACTCCAGCTTTTTTCCTTACCTTGAATCCACATGACATGACGAATGTTCTCATTGCTCACTATGGCAGTATGGATGTTTCCTGGTGGCAGCAACTAGGTGTGTATGAGCATGCGGTGTTTGTTGCATCACATCCTGCAGCTGCTGCAAAGGCATTTGATGTTATTATCTGAGGTTTTATGGATGTCATCATGAAATATAACAAAGGGATTGGTTTGTTTGGGAAATGCAATGGTTACTATGCAACAGTTGAGGTGCAGGGGCAAGGAATGCTTCATTGTCATATGCTACTGTAGGTGGAGAACCATCCCAACCCAGAATGGCTGTGATGGATGATGATGGCTGACCATGGGTTTGAGACTGCGCTTTTTTGGTGGCTAGAGGATCTTATTAAGTGTGAGCTTCTGGGGGACACATCTGATAATATAAAACCATAGTGTCAAATTCTTCCAAGCCCATTTGCCAGCAAGATGAGCTTGATCCTTGTCTGGAACTGCCACCATAGATTGCATTGATGGAGAAAGGTAGTTTTGATATTGCATTTAGTGACTTCATTCAATGCTTAGCTGTTGAATGTAATTGGCATGAACACACACCTACATGTTTCAAACACCTATGTGTGGTAGTTGAGAAGTCCATGGTTCAATTTTGCATTGACATGTCAACACACCATTTGTTTGGCATTGTTTATTGTTATCTTTCACCACCTCTGTACTACACAGCTCAGAATACAGTATGCTGATTGATGTGATGCAAGGTATATTGTGACCTCATAAGAGATTAGTAGGCAAGAGTGTAGGTTCAGGTTGTGGGTATGACTCAGAGGCCAGATGATGTGTGTATGTTATGTAAGCAAGAACACTGCTGCAAGGCCTTGCACTGCGCTGCACTGACTCTGTGAAGTTCAGTGCATGCTCAATACTGGACTTGGATGGCACACAATCAAATGGGTGTCAATGGATACAGAGTCAAGTGGTGTTTGTCCCATTAGTATATCACTGGCTGACTAGCTGATGTTGCTGCAACACAGATCCTCCTGAAGATGTCCTTCATGAGGCACTCCATCAGTATGCCAAGGAATGACTCACAGTGCAGGAACATTTGGCAAGACTGAACTCTGAGTTCCAACTTACTGTCAAGTTAGGCCAAGGATTTGATTCCATCTATGCTATTAGGCTGACACTACCATACTTTTGGCAGAAGTCCTGGTTGCATGAATTAAACAAGCAGTTTGATGTTCCAAGTCCATGAAAGCCACCCCCAACTGATATTGCAACCCAAGCTGTTCTGGAGAAAGTTGCAAATGATGTCAACCAGGCAAACAGAGTCTGAATGATCACATTGCTTTTGAGTAGTGAAGGAATGCCTCTGCCTTGGTGCAACCCTTATGTGTCATACAAACATTCCTTATGCATTTATTTATCTAGTGATTCTGTACACACTGTGCTTGCCTGCCACACACCAGATGGGTTGAATGCATGGTTTCCTTGTGGCAAGCAAGTTTGCTGATCAACCTTATTGGCTATTGGGCCAAATCACCAGCATCATGCAGATGGTTTTGCAAAGTTGAATGCACAGGCTTTGCAGATGGGTGGTGTAGGACTTGACATATATGGGATAAAGGACCAATGGAGTAGTTTTCTTCTCCATCTTGTCATAGTTCCAAACCATTGGCTTGTGGTGACAATTGGCCATGTGCACCTCAACTACATCACAAAGTACATGGGTTAGTGTTATGCTTGTTTCCCTTGCAGTTTCATACTCAATATTGATGTGGAAGCCATACCTCCAACATTTGTTACTGACAGAGGCTCAGAAACAGGTATCATTTTTGCCAACCAGACAGTACTGCAGTATATTACAATTCCTTAGTTCACTGCTAATAAATATACTAAACCCTGTTTGTGTATGTTAGCATGGTTTTTGCACCTAACGTTGATGCCAACCAATGCCTGCCATTCCAGTTCTTGAATAGTGTCCATAATACACCCATCAAGGGCTTGTGGCACTGGTTTCTTGATACGAAGGGTATTAATGTAAAAATTTTGCTACAAAGTGGACTACATGATGGAGTATATCACCCAAATAAATCTCTTCACAAGTGCATTGCTTCATTCACTACCCATATTTTTCTTTACCTGATGGATGGCATTGCCATTAGGCAACTCTTCTACTGGCTCTGGCCAAAAATTTTGCAGGGTGAATTGGATTCTTTTGTGGAGTATTGGAATAACCACCACATTCGCTACCAGAAATGAAAATCCAATGCTTCAGGTACCTCTCCATGACATGCATTCACTCTCCCAGCATCACAAGGTGGACAGGACTGCAAGATCCCTGTTACCCAAGATGTAATTGATGCACTGAGGCATGAAATCCCAGTTTCAAGAGATGTGTCAATGTGTTGGGTAAGTGAAGAGTTTGGTAATTTGGCTGAAAGGATCTACAAAGAAATTGGATGTCCCAACTTCATGCTGCATGGAGGCTGGGCTATTTTTCAACAAATGGAGGAAATCCTTGTTGATGAACTTCAGGTTGATGAGCTCTTATAGGAACACTGTTATGTTTTGCCCCTGTCTTTTCTTTTTCACTGTACATTTATCTTGTGTTTTGTTCCATTGGACACTTTTCCTTTTTGAGCTGTCTCCTCTCTGATCTGATGGCTCTCTACTTCCACCACTAGTGTTATCCCCTCATTACATGCTTAGGACATGTGTCGTCATTGTTCAACCAATGGTGTATTTACCTTGTTACATGCAGACACCTCATGGTCCATTCTCTTGTAGTATTTAGTCTGTCGGCTCAAGTCCTGGAAATCCAGACTTGAGCTGCTCAATTATATGCAGCGTTCCTCAGAACTTCGCCCTCAATGTCCCTAACCCAGACCACTCTTACCAGCATTGCCCCAAATCCTTCATTGTTTATGAAGGTTACTGCAGCTGTTGCTCAGTAGAAACTTTAGACTGTGTTTGAGCTCTCCCTATGTCTTGACTTCGGTTGAGCATAACAAAAGCTCAAGTCTAACAGCCTTTGGCTGAATCGGTCACTATTTAGTGCACCACCATGAACCCCCAAAACAATCAACATTGGGCACTGTTGTGACCTGCTCATGAAGAATTGTCGTCCGACGACAAAGAACAGGAGAGCACTGTCACAGACACCTCCTCCAACAAACCTGAACAACCAGTGTCACACACCAAAGGTGTTGTGGACATGGTTACAGCTGACTCTGCCTAACTTGTCGATGAGTTGTGCACAGTGCCCATGCATGCAGATGAAGACTAAAGGCCTCATGCATAGAAAGACTGCCGGATGTGAGCAGTCATCCTTCACACAAGAACGAGCTGTCAGTGCTAAAGAGAAAAGAGGAAGCGAGTTAAGTGCACATTAAAAGTTTTTAGTGCCTGTGTACGGCATTCCAGTTTTCGTCATATCTCTGCCATTTCCAAAGATATCCTCGGTTGTCACACTCACTTAAAGTGCTCAGCCCCACGATTCTTCCTTCCAGGTTTGGAGAGGATCCTCGCACCCTACACATTTCTACAGCACTCCATCCATCAGATGCTCATTTCGCTAGGTCCATCAATCATGGCCACCTCTTTGTTGATCATCTCGCTTGTCTCATTTGCCAGAGACAGTGGCTATGTATATCTGCCAGGTGTTCCCACCGGCTTCTGTCCTGAAGCCCCCTGGTTCATCCCATCATTGTCAGCCCTGTCTCATCCCATGCAGCTTGGTCAGCATGTTCTCCTTGTCAGTATGACTTCCAGAAGGATGTTCTTTGGTCGCCTCAGGTCTGTCACTCAGTTAGAAAGGTCTTATGTGGTCATTTCAGTCTCCCCTCTTGATGAAGCATATGGATCATTCCTCCCTGCTCCCTGCACTGTCTTTATTCCAATCTCATCCATCATTCTTCCCACCTTGTGACAGCTGCAGTATAGTCTACTGTTCTCCAGCCTCCCTGATCACATCCATGATGAGTATGGTGTACATCTTGCCTTCTTACTGCAAGATCCAGCAGAAGATGTCCCCCCTTCTCCTCCTCCTCCATCAGAGCCCCATTCATGAAGTTTTTGTTAACTTTGCTGAGAGGAAGGAAGGGTGGGAGATGTGATTGCCTATGCTCCCATTGCCCCACAGACCCCCAATGCCCTAGCCCCCTTTGACGCCTGACTCATGCCCTTCAATTCTGGAATTAATACTTCCTTTTCTGGAAACACTGTCCATCTGTCATGCCATCTTTGGATCTAGAGATGTCTCTGCCGAGATCTGACTTGCATCGCCTCCCCCTAATGTGATATCAGTGCACTTACTCATTTTCTGACTCTATTTGACTCATTCTGTGATGTTTTGACTATCCTTGACTTGTTCATTGCCAATACTTACCAATCCTCTTTGCTTGCTTACTTTTCCTTTCTTGCTTACTCATCATGATTACTCAGTCCTTACTCATTACTTACCAAGTGTTTGTGCCTTGTTTGTCACAAGCTATGCTCCCCCCACAGTATATAAACCCCCATGTACTTAGCTACCCAGAAGCAATCAGAAGCCATTCACTCAGCAGTCAGTCAGTTCAGTTCAGTGCCTATCTCGTTGTCGACAGTTGAGGCTCCATGAAGGGGTCTATCTGTCATCATTTGTATACTTGGTAGTTGAGGCTCATTCAGAAGAGTCTATCTACCACCATCCATCATCTGCAGTCTTATCCACACTTAGTCAGCACTCTTGCTTAGTCATCCATCCACTCCTGCATAACTCATCATCGACTTGTGCCAGGAGCACATCTTATCAAAGTCCATCATCCCAAGTCCTTTTGGCTGAACACCTTCACTCTGTTCAGCATCTCCCATCCAATCATCACTTGCTTGTCTTCTCCTGTGTAACTTGTTGTCAACTTGTGCTAGGAGCACCTGCCATTGAAATTTCCCCCTCTTAAATTTTTCTGCAGTCCAGGTTCTGCAGAGGCACACCACCACTCACACATCATTTGTCTTTTGTGTTGGTTTTGGTTGGTTTTCACCACCTTTCCACACTTTGACTCACACCAGATAGAGGCTTTACCTCAGGAATCCTCTTGAACCTCTTCAACCAGTCACTTGCCACACTTGGTACTCCCATCCCACCGGTACCTGCCACCACTCCTTTTTCACCTCTGCCCCAGAACATGATGTCCAGTTCATTGTTGAAGGTAATGACTGGTGCTACCACTGTCAAACCTACAGAGTTAAAGATCAGTGCCCCATCTGATTTTGATGGCGATCAGAAGAATGCCATGAGCTGGCTGTACTCCATACAGACCTACCTCTTGGTCAACGAAGAAATCTATGACATGGCCACCAAGAAGGTTGTCTACACTTTGTCGTACATGAAGAAAGGTGTTGCCCATTCCTGGGCAGCTACCTTCCAGAAGACTTCTCTGGAAAAGAACCCCCCAAGTTTCAGCACATTTGCCAATTTTATGAAAACTTTCAAGGAGTCATTTACCTCCTCTGACACCGCTGGTACTGCAATTGCCAAATTGCATACCTTAAAACAGAAAGATTCAGTGGAACAATATATCACTGATTTCCGAACCACTGCTGCTGACTCCACCATCACTGAGGATGTTGCATTGATCGAGTTCTTTTCTCAAGGACTCAAACCCTTCATTGCAAACTGAATCCACATGATGGAGACCACCCCCACCAAGATCACTGAGTGGTATACTCAGGCACAAAAGTTCGATGCTAAATGGAGAAAGGTAAATGAGTTCTCTGGAAGAAAAGAGAAGAGAGCATTCTACCCAAAGAACAATCTCACTGAAGAAAAAGATCCCAATGCCATGGATGTGGATGGAGTGAGACTCTCCAAAGAAGAAAGAGACCGACACATCAAGGAAGGAAGATGTTTTGGTTGTGGAAACAAGGGACACCTCTCTTGAGAATGTCCAGACAAAGGGAAAACTCCCCAAAAGAAAGTCAAGAAAATCTGCAAGATTGTGGAAGTTGAAGAAAGTGATGATGAAGAAAAAGTCGTTGGTCCTTCTGTTGCCTTGGTAAACATTGCTAGGGCATTAGGAAAGGATTTTTAGAAGGGAACTCTGCATTGATGCCAGATGTTCCCAGAAATAAGGACAGTTCCACTTCTGTTGCTCCTGTACTTGTATCTTCTACACCAGAACATACTATGCAGACTTGTCATATCCATGACTCTCAGACTCAATCCCAGTCCAGTCCAGACCCCTAGCCCCTATCTCCAGTCAAGTCTGGTCCTAGTCCAGCCTAGAGAACCTAACTCCAGCCTAGAGAACATAACCCTGGTCCTAGATAACCCAACTTGGGCCTAAATAACTCAAGTCCGGTCTTTTACCCCTATCTCCGGTCCATTTCAGCCTCCTGGCCTTGCACTGCTCCACCCCAGTCCTCCCAGGTCCATGTCTGAGTCACCCGGACATAACTCTGGTCTGTTTTCCTTTGTTTGTACTATATTTAGTCTTGTCCTTTTGTCTGACTCTGCTTACTATACAAATCCTGTGTCTGACCCTGGTATGCTGGTCACCCAGACTTTGGCTATTAGCCTCAGCACAGCCACTGTGGCTATCCACTCTCTTGCTAATCTTCTTGCTAATAGCTTATTAACAAGTCTGGCTCTATGTTCATTATCCTGGACCAGTCTCATCTATTTAACCCCTGTACATACTTTGTAGCTCCCCAGTCAGAATATCATCTAAGTATTACCCTCTGCTCCATACTACTCTCTGAGTCTACTCTATAGCTAAGGCTGAGCCTTAGGCTATCCCTGACCCCTGTCCTGGACCTCTCCCCAGCTTGCATAAGGGTACAGCACATAAGCTGAGACCAAGGGAGGTAGATCCAACCCCAGACCAGCTTCCCCCTGTGCACACTCCAACATTGGTTGGTTTCCCATGCTCCCGGCCTTAAGTCTGGTCCTCTGGACTTAGCCCCTAACCTCTGGCCTCAACTCTGGTCCAACTGGACTTGGCCCCTGTCTCCTGGCCTTGACTTTGGCCACTTGGACTTAGCCCCTGTCTCCTGGTCTTGAAGCCCAGTCACTGAGGGTAAACCCATACTTGACAAGATTCCCATTTCCCTTTACACAATGGAAAGAACCTCGAAAGTCATCAACACCACAGCTCTGGTTGACTCTGGAGCAGAGATATCCTGTATTGACTGGGGCTTCATGTGAAAACACCGAATCCCCACTCAACACCTCACTGAACCCATCCTTGCTAAAAATGCTGATGGAACCCCAAACTCCAAGGGATGAATCTTGTTCTCTGCCACCCTTTACTTCAAGGTCAAGGGACTTGTTCATCAGTGCTTTTTCCATGTCATCAACTGTGGCACTGAAAATGTCATACTTGGCCTCCCTTGGTTACAAGAAAACAATCCTGTTGTGGACTGGAGAATGGGCACACTGTCCATTGACAAAAGAACCGATAGGTCTAAAGAGTTGAAGCTCAACATCTCTTCTGTTGCCATTGAAGAACCCACCGTGAATCTTGTGTCCCCTATTGAAAAGAAAGGGATAAACAAATTCATGGATTACAAAGAACCCGAAGATGAAGCCATTCGCACACATTTTGTGATGTTGGTTGGAAAACTCATTGAAGAAGCCAAGAAAATTAACCCAAACAACAGTCTTCTTTGAAAAATCACTATGGCCACTGAATTGGCCCAAGAAGAACACAAGAAGAAACTGAAAGCGACCCTCCCTGAGGATTATAAAGACTTCGCTTTGGTCTTCGAAAAGCCCTCCGATGGAGTCTTACCTCCATCATGACTGTATGACCATGCTGTTAACCTTGCTGAGGATTTTGTCCCCAAGGTGGCCAAAGCTTACCCACTCTCTCCCTCTGAACAAGAGTCTGTGGAGAAGTTCATTGAAGAAAACCTTCGAGAAGGAAAGATCCACCCCTCGAAATCTCCTCAAGCCACCCCCTTCTTCTTCATAGGAAAGAAAGATGGCTCCCTCCATCCCTGTCAAGACTACTGATATCTGAACAAGAATACAGTGAAGGATGCATACCCCCTTCCCCTCACCTTGGATCTCATTGACAAACTCAAAGGAGCATCTATATTCACAAAGATGGATGTAAGATCAGGCTACAACAATGTCCATATCAAGGAAGGAGACCAGTGGAAAGCAGCATTCATCATGCATAAAGGTCTCTTTGAACTGACAGTCATGTTCTTCAGGTTGTGCAACTCCCCTGCCACCTTCCAACAATTCATGAATGACTTGTTCTGAGACATGATTGCTGAAGGATGGCTGGTCATCTATATGGATGACCTACTCATATTCTCCACCAACCCCGAAGAGCATAAACAAAGAACCCATTGTGTTCTTGAATGAATGAGGGAACTCTCACTCCCTCTGAAATTAGAAAAATGCCACTTTGATCCGGCCGAGGTTGAATACCTTGGAATGATCATTAAGGAAAACACCGTCGCCATGGACCCTGTCAAAGTCCAAGGTATTGCTGAATGGCCTGTCCTGAAGAAAGTCAAGGACATACAATCCTTCCTAGGATTTGCAAATTTCTACTGAAGATTTGTTCCCTACTACTCGGACATTGCCTGACCCCTTATTGACCTCACCAAGAAAACCGTTGCTTGGGAATGGTCAAAGAAATGTCAAACTGCCTTCAAACTGCTGAAAAGAGTTTTTATGGTACAACCGACCCTTCAGATGCCCGATACTTCTTGGCCATTCATGATAACCACTGATGCATCCAAGTATGCAACTGGAGGCATCCTCCTCCAGGAAAATTCCAACGGCCAGTGGCAACCCTGTGCCTTTATCTCCCAATTGTTTAACCCTGCTGAACAAAACTATGACATCTACAACAGAGAGTTGTTAGGGGTCATTTGAGGACTGAAGTCCTGGAGACATTATCTCCATGGATCCCCATTCCCAGTCAAGGTCTTTACTGATCACAAGAACTTGACTTATTTCAAGGCACCTCAAAACTCAAACTGTTGACAGGCCCATTGGCTCCTTGATCTCGCAGACTTCAATCTGCAGATTGAACATGTCCCAGGAAAAGACCTGGCTGCACCTGATGCACTCTCTTGCTGACCCGACCACATCCCTCATGATGACAACAACAACAAAGGAGTTACTCTCCTCCCACAAACTATGTTTGTCAACCTCATTGATACCAACCTTACTCAAAAGGTTGCCTCTTCTTCTATGAAAGACCCTGTCATCCAGACAGCACTCCATGCCATTGAAAACATTGACATGCCTCTCCCTTTCAAATCCCACCTTTCTGACTGGTGATTTGACAATGGGGTGTTACTCTGCAAAAACCAGGTGTATATCCTGGATGACCCTACCCTCCAATGGACCGTTGTGTCCAACCACCATGATCACCCCTATGCTGGACACCCTGGTGTCTTGAAAACCCGACAACTTGTTTCCTCCAAGTTTTGGTGGCCCAGACTTGCATCCTTTGTCCAAAGATATGTTGAAGGCTGCGCTGCATGCCAACAAAATAAAGCAAATACTCACCCAATGACACCCCCCCTTACACCTATTCCCTCTACCTTGACCTGCCCATTCCAACAGATCTCTTGCAATCTGGTCACCGACTTACCCCTTTCTAAGGGTTATAATTCCCTCTTGGTTGTGGTAGACCATGGGCTTACAAAGGGGGTAATTTTGACACCAACTAAAAAGACTGCCTCCACTGCAGATATTGCAGCATTATTCTTCAAGAAAGTCTACTCCTGCTTCAGGCTGTATGACAAAATCATATCAGATCAAGGTCCCCAGTTTGCCTCTACCTTTGCAAAAGAACTTGTCTCCCTTTTAGGATACTCCCTCGCCCTGTCAACAGCATATCATCCCCAGACCGATGGAGAAATGGAATGCATAAACCAAGAAGTGGAAGCTTAGGTCTGCATCTTCTGCCAGAATGATCCCACTCTGTGGGTGGACAATCTTCCAATGGCAGAGTTCGTGCATAATCACTGACCGCATTCCATCACCCATCAATCACTGTTCTACCTCATGTACAGCTATGAACCAAAACCACTTCTGTCCCTAATTGTGGAAACCCATCTCCCTGCCACCAAGTCTAGACTTGAGGAACTCCGAAAGGCTAGGGAGGAAGCCCTTGCAGCCCATGACCTAGCCAGAAGAACAATGAAAGATCACTCATCACGACCCTTCACCCCATTCCAAAAGGGTGATAAGGTTTGGCTAGAAGCACAGAACCTAAAGTGTTCCTACAAAAATAGGAAATTAGCCCCAAAATGAGAAGGACCCTTTATCATCTCTGATGTCCTATCTCCAATCACATATTGCCTCATGATTCCCATGCAATGGAAGATCCACAACATTTTCCATGCTTCCCTCCTATCACCCTATTGTGAAAATGATGTTCCCAGACTGAACTTCCCAACTCCACCACCTGACCTTATCAATGAAGAAGAGGAGTACAAAGTTGAGGCAATAGTTGGCCATAAAAGATCCAGCTGCAGACATGCCTTTTTAATCAAATGGAAAGGCTACCCTTCTTCTGAGAACTTGTGGCAAAAGGAAACACACCTCAAACACATGGATGATACACTCTCCACATATAAGAAATGTTTCCCCAAAGACTTTCCCCCTCAGAAAACACCCACTTGACACTCTACTTGTACTGTCAGAAACATTACCTTTGAAATGCCTCCTTGCTGCTACACTTACCCCTGAGAACCCTCTCATTGCCACACCCCATTTGCCCAATGTCAATGACAACTGCCAGTGATCAAATGATCGCTTCTTACTGACTCTTTGCCACTGACCCCACTGTAGTCGGCACTGTCTATCATGAGGTCAACAAGGATTCACCTCTTGATTTGGTATACCACGCTACCATCCAAGCCCTTTGGCTTGAAGAGTTATCCCGATATGTCAATCGACAGAACCCCCTCCTCTCCCCTGCATGCACCATTCTGAATGAGATCACCACCCAACAGGTCCCCCTGTTGCTTAGACTCTTTGATGTTCTTGGAGGCGCTGACCTCATTTATAATGTCCGTCAACATCCCATGCTGATCGCTCCTCCTCCCCCTGGGTCTTGAAGACCCTCGACTGCAACTTCTCCCCTGGTTTCCTCCATGTCTTCCTCCCCTCCAGCATCATCACCATCGTCATCCTCCCATTCATCTCGCTCTCTTAGAAGAGCTGATAGACCCTGCACCTGTCGTCTGTCTGGCCCAAACCCCCAGCCCTGTGAGTCTCATGACTCACTGACTGAGGTAGATCCTGAGACTGCCTTTGGCATCTCCTGAGCTGAACTTGACTACACCCTGAACATCATCAAGACCCTGGCCCAGCTCCCACTGTCTCCTGTATTAAATGCTATGACCGAGTTTGATTGACCTCTTACTCCATCCGACCCATGCTATTGACAAATGTGCTACATCTGCCACCATCTCAGCCATGTTCATGTCAATTGTGGACTCTATGAATGCCCCCTTTGTCATGCCACTTGCCCTGGGCATACCCAAGCCCAATGTCCCTCTTTATGTCCTTGTCATCTGTTACAGGACAGAATTGCCACCCCTGCCTTGGTGGATGATTGTACCCTTGTTGGGAGCAAGGATAATGATCTGTATGATAATGATTTCAACTTCGACAACTCTGCCATCAGCAATATGACTGGAGAGCCTTATGGAGAATAGTTGAAGTCAGGGACTTCAACGCTTGGAAGGGGGGTAATGTTATGTTTTACCCCTGTCTTTTCTTTTTCACTGTACATTTATCTCGTGTTTTGTTCCATTGGACACTTTTCCTTTTTGAGCTGTCTCCTCTCTGATCTGATGGCTCTCTACTTCCACCACTAGCATTATCCCCTCGTTACATGCTTAGGACATGTGTTGTCATTGTTCAACCAATGGTGTATTTACCTTGTTACATGTGGACACCTCATGGTCTGTTCTCTTGTAGTATTTAGTCTGTTGGCTCAAGTCCTGGAAATCCAGACTTGAGCTGCTCAATTATATGCAGTGTTCCTCAGTACTTTGCCCTCAGTGTCCCTAACCTGGACCACTCTTACCAGTGTTGCCCCAAATCCTTCATCATTTATGAAGGTTACTGCAGCCATTGCTCAGTAGAAACTTTAGACTGCGTTTGAGCTCTCCCTATGTCTTGACTTCAGTTGAGCATAACAAACACATGTCTGTATTTATGTTGATTAGCTATTTCACAGATCAGAACTTAATATGAGTCTGAGATGTAGCAGCATCTCTGTGGTCACAACTCCACATGCAATGAAATGCTACTCCCATTTTAGCAACACAAAGGATATCACCAGCCATGGAAATAACATACATGGAAACTGGCAGGCTTGACATGATGTACATAGAATTTTGATCTGTCTGCATATGAAGGCCACATGTACTGCACAATCCAAGTCATATAAAATGGGCTGGGCACACTACAATTCAGTGTCATCCAACAACACCATTCTGTCCTTACAGGTACTCCCCAGTTTGATTCTCTCTTTTGTCAAGTGCATTCCTTTCAGTCTTTAACCTAAGAATGGCCATTCTTTCATGGTGTGAAGCTAGTGATGGTGATGGCTGTGGGCAGATCTTTCCTCACAAGACTCAACCTGGGATCTGTGCAAAATGCCATAAATTAGCTTCTTTTCAAGCTGGCTCTGCAGACATCAAGTTATGGTGTCAAGTCTGGGCCTACTCTGGCAAACTCCAATGCTAGATAAGGCCTAGAGAGTGGTTTGGAAGCAAGTCTGACAGGAAGGAACAGAACTCTGACTAGCAGAGTGGTGGCAGGAACAAAGTCTGCTGAAGTAAAGGTGGAGTGGAGTGAGGGTGTTGGGTTTAGCTCATGTGCTACCCCCTTGCACGATCTCAGCCCTTGTATTTCAGAGGGAGAGTACAGATAGAGAGAGTCAGAGATAACTCCAACAGTCAGAGGATGGAGACAGAAGGAGTAGGAACTAAGTTGATATTCATACTGAGGAATGGTGGAGTATGATACATGCTTTTATACTACTACAGAGGTACAGTAACCGGAATCAGAACTGACATATGGAGAACCAGAAAATTTCAAGTAAAACTTCCTGGACGATGAATGAAGGGTAGATGGAGGACATACGAACAGGTAACACAGAACACCCTGAAAAGGAAACAGTCCAGGCACTGGACCATGTGGTGTGCATGCTGCGGAGTACCTGACTGCATGCTGTCAGGGAGAAGTCTGAAGGGCGGTCACATGACTCCTCAGAGAATGGTCCACCTGGTCTGGTAGGAGAGCAACACAAGTCCAACAGCAGTCGGAGCAGAGATGGTTTGCAACTGACAGAAGTTGGGTGGAGTTGGTGTGGAGTGAGTGAATGACCAGCGGAAGAGGGTGCAGAGTGAGTAAGGACTTATAATGAACACATGGGCATGACATATGGCAGGTATGTTGATACACATGGATTCCTGACTTTGCGATGTACCTACTGACTATTGCTTACAGGCAATGCCACAATGCAAAGGATGTGGCATGGCATGGAAAAATTTACAGGGAGAGATGTGCAGAACTTGTGAAACTGCATCACCTGCAGCCAACCAAGGTGTGATCAATTATAAATGAGTAATTACCGGACTGAGATTGGTGCAATGCTAGTTGGTAACTGTGATAGCAGTACTGGCACAAGCCAGGTCATGCATGATGCCATCGAAACTGCAAGGCAAGCACAGGCAGTATCAGCTAGTGTCCGCTTGGAGAAATCACCAAATACATCTGGACTTCCAAACACCCTGAACACAGCTGCTGGCCTCAATTATGCATGGAATGGTGGTGGTCAACCAGGCAGTGACAAGATCAAAATTGCTATTGAAGTCCAAATCAAAGGTGCCTCAAAGCGAAGCAATGCTGGTGATGCATATGGGAAGTGGATGAAACTTTGGGCAAAGGATGTTTACCTTACTGGTGAGAAAAATACTAAATGTTTATTACTGCCCATTTAGCCACTCAGGCTCTCTGACATTTCACCCCAGAGGTCCTTGAGGATTCTCTCACTGCCCTTAATGTCAACTGGGAAAAAGATGAGGGTTTAGGGTTGGTATTGTAAGTGAGCTTCATGTCACTGGCCCCAGATTCCATACTTACAGTGTGTGATAGGGGTGAAGTTCAGTTTTGTTTTCCTGGAAACAAGAATTTCCAGCTGGGTGATCAAACTAAAATTGTTGGATATGTGTATAATGCATACATGCTTGGTGAGTCAGCAGATTTCTACAAACCAAGGGATGCCCAATCCAAGGAAGTGAAAGGACCAGCCCTCTTCTTGGAACTCTATGTTGACTGTGAAGCAGTGAGTTTTGTGCTTGCAATCAAAGTCTGTAGTTCTAATTACCAGAAGTTTATTGACCAGTGTGAACATGTTCATGTGGAAGTGCCAGGTAGCTGCACTATGTCCACCCAAAAGCTTCCTGCTGTGGATCACTCCTCTGATGAGGATACTACCCTTAGAACTGTAACTCATTGACCACACAAAAAGGTGCAATGTGGTAAGTCTCATTTTCAAATTGTTGACTCATATTAACTGCAATATATACCTCAACTACTACAGCTCACCTTGGACTCACATTGACTTTCATTCCCACACCATCATTAACATCTCTGTCTCATACTACATCAAGACCTTCAACCTCAGTGACCTTTCTATGTGCAGTTTGCAGCATGGTGCCTGAAACAGGTGAAGTCAAAATTGTGTGGCCAGATGACAGTGTCGAAACAATCAAGGGTTTCCTGGGATCTGATGTGTTTTCAAAAGGCTGGACAAAGAAGGTTTATAAGGTTTGTCACTAAGGCACATCACACTTTTAGTCATTTGCTTACAGCTTTCAGCTAATGCTTGACAGAGATCTTTTTGTTGCCAAATGTTTCTTTGACATTGGCACTGGTGAATCTGTGACAACTACTGACAACAAGAAGTACCTTGAACTAGTCCAACTTAACTTGGGAAAGTGGTTTCTGGGCCATTTCTGTGAACTTGCAAAGCAACAGGGTGTCAGCATCTTTTCAGGTATGTTTACTCAGCCTTAACCATCCCTATGTCTTAATAACCTGTGCCAATGGCAGAGATAGTGTTTTCTGAAGGTTTCCTGCTCTGTGAACATGAGATGTTGTCTGCTGCATCTGGTGAATCAGACCATGGGAATTACTATGGTGGTGCTGTTTGGCTTGTTGAGCCTTGACAGACTACAACAGTTATGAAGTTTAGTGACACACTGGAGCATCCATCTTCAATGGACAAACTCGGAATTACTATTTCAGCCTTTGCTCATTTTGCATATGAGTACAGCAAGCATAAATTGGTCTTTGCAGATATTCAAGGTACACATCTAATACCAATGATACACCCAGTAAAAATGACCTTCTTCGCTGCCCCTTGTCAGGTTCCCCAATGACAGTGAATGGGCATGATGGAATGGTCTTATTTGATCTGATGACCCACACAGTGACATCATATGGTAACCAACTGCATCACAGTGTCAAGTTACTGATTCACCTCAAGTGACAGTGGAATTGGCAATCATGGCAAAGATGGAATCAAAATTTTCATGCAGCAGCACCAGTGTGACTACATCTGTGTCAATATGGGACTCCCCTCAATTGTAAATACCCATGGTGATGAGGCATAGACTTCATGCAGAGTTACATTAGGGCATGATCCCTCTAGGATGTAGTAATGCACTGCTATTTGTGGACAGCTAGTAGCCTAATACATTCAGACAGAACTGGATGGTTGATGTTGATCCCATATTTACTCAATGCTAGCCAGCAGATGTGTTCATTGGCCTCAGACTTGCCTGACAGCACACAAGTAGTCAGGACAACACTAGTCACACCCACTTACATAACACACACTAATTCACATTCTTGCTCCGAGGCTCACCACACCATCATAAATGTCAGGTAATCACTTATGTGGTCACAATATACCTTGTAGATGTTGTGTAAATCAGCATATAGGTAGTGGAAGATAAACAACACCAAATGAATGGTGTGTCGACATGTTAATGCAAAATTGAACTGTGGACTTCTCAACTACCACACCTATGCCCTGGTGATGAGAATTGTCACATGCAAATTGACAGGTCTGTTTGGGTGCTGTCCTATGTTGATCCAGAAACACAGTCTATCCTTCTTTGTCAACTTCACCTGCATATAAACAATTATAATGACATTGTAATATTCCTTCTACAATGCAATATGGACATTAGGTTTATTGGCTTGGGGGCTGCTGTGAAAGTGTTGACCTACTATATCAGCAATTACATTACAAATAACATCCTCCAGGTCCACATCAGTCTCCAGGCAATCTGTGCTGTAGGAAAAGTCCAAGTAGCTGTATAATATGAGCTAGATGGCTTAGATAACAACAATAAAAAATGAAGGGAACAAATTGCTCATCCCAAGGGATTCTGGACTGTTGAGACTAGAAGGTGAGACCCAGCACTTTGTAGTGGTAGTGATATGTGACATGTGCAGTGTGGTCCATGGAATAGTACTAGTGATGTGAGCAGTGCAAGTGGTATATGTAGTTTGTGTGTGGCAGTATGTGAGACATGCAGTGTAGATGAAGTGAAAAGGAAACTCATGGTGACCTTCTGAGTGTCAAAAGGTATCATTCTGTACCTAAGTACAGGGTTTTATAGTCCAGGCAAACCCAGAACCTAAGTAAGACAGAGTATGAGTAAGGGAAAACTGCACGACAGCATGTACACACAAGACAGGACAGGCCAGAACAGAGGCTGAAGGTATACTACTAACAAAAAGGGAACAGAGACCATGTTAAAAGCAAGAGTCCAAAGGAAGGGGAAGTGGCCGAAGCACAGCAGCTGTGGGTATAGCATTGTGTGAGAGGGAGCAAGGGCATGGGAAGGTGGCAAGGTAGGCAGGAAGACAGCACATGAATGGTGGTGGATGCAAGTGGTCTGGGAATGTAATGATAGTTGTGGAATGGTCGATGATAGGGGTTTACATGTTCAAGGAATATGGATTCCTTACAGCACAGCTATTGATAGTCACTGAAAATGTTTTATGGATGATGTGGAATCCTTGTCCTCTGTGGATGACACTTACACTGTAAAAAGTAAAATCACTAAAAATCAGTGTCTGTGTCACTGAAATGGACAAATTCAGTGTCCATGACACTGAAGTATGATGTTGCATCTGTTCCTGGATGCTGTTAGGCCCAGGTCTGTAAACTCTTTGACAGGGTTGATCATGCCAGGCTGATGTGAGTCAAAGTGTGGAAAGCTGGTATAAACCAAACATATCCAACACAAAAGACAAATAAAGTGTGAGTGGTGGTGTGCCTCCATGGAACCTGGAGTGCAGAAAAATCTAAGAGGGGGAAATTTTGATGGCAGGTGTTCCTGGTGCAAGTCATTGACAAGTTATGCAGGAGTAGATGAATGGATGATGACTGGAAGGGAGATGCTGAATAGAGTGAAGGTATTCAGCTGAAAGTACTCTGGTGTGATGATCTTTAGGATGTGCTCCTGGCACAAGTTGATGTCAAGTTACACAGGAGTGAATGGATGACTAAGCAGGTGTGCTGACAAAGCACAGATGATACTTCAGATAATGAATGAAGGTAGATAGACCCTTGATGGAGCCTCAACTACCTAGGATGATGAATGGGGATGGTTAGACTCTTCTGAATGAGCCTCAACTGTCAATGACGAGATATGCACTGAACTGACTGCTGAGTGACTTCTGGACTGCTTCTTGATCACTTGGGGTGTAGCTAAGTACATGGGGGTTTATATACTGTGGGGGGAGCACAGCTTGTGACAAACAAGGCACAAATGCTTGGTAAGTAATGAGTAAGGACTGAGTAATCATGATGAGTAAGTGAGAAATGAAAAGTAAGCAAGCAAAGAAGATTGGTAAGTATTGGCAATGAATGAGTCAAGGATAGTCAAAATATCACAGAATGAGTCAAATGGAGTCAGAAACTGAGTAAGCACACTGATATCACATTAGGGGGTGGCGATGCAAGTCAGATTTTGGTGGAGACATCTCTAGATCCAAAGATGGCATGACAGATGGATGGTGTTTCCAGATAGGGAAGTATTAATTCCAAAATTGAAGGGCATGAGTCAGGTGTCAAAGGGGGCTAGGGTGTTGGGGGTCTGTGGGGCAATGGGAGCATATGCAATCATATCTCCCACCCTTTCATCCTCTCAGCAAAGTTAACAAAAACTTCATGAACAGGGCTCTGATGGAGGAGGAGGAGAAGGGGGGATGTCTTCTGCTGAATCTTGCAGTAAGAAGGCAAGATGCATGTCATACTTGTCATGAATGTGATCAGGGAGGCTGGAGAACAGTAGATTATGCTGCAGCTGTCTGTCATGACCTTGTGTTCATTATAAGTCCTTACTCACTCTGCACCCTCTTCTGCCAGTCATTCACTCATTCCACACCAACTTCACCCAACTTCTGTCAGTTGCAAGCCATCTCTGCTCTGACTGCTGTTGGACTTGTGTTGCTCTCCTGCCAGACTGGGCAGACTGTTCTCTGAGGAGTCATGTGACTGCCTTTGGACTTCTCCCTGACAGTGTGCAGTCAGGTACTCTGCAGTGTGTGCACCACATGGTCCAGTGCCTAGACTGTTTCCTTTTTGGGGTGTTCTATGTTACCCATTCATATGTCCTCTGTCTACCCTTCATTCATCATCTGGGAGGTTTTACTTGAAATTTTACAAGTCTCCATATGTCAGTTCTGGTTCCAGTTACTGTACCTCTGATGGTATAGGAGCATGTGTCATACTCTGCTGTTCTTCAGTACAAATATCAACTTAGTTCCTACTCCTTCTGCCTCCATCTTCTGTCTGTCAGAGTTACCTCTGACTCTTTGTCTGTACTCTCCCGCTGAAATACAAGGGCTGAGATCATGCAAGGGGGTAGCACATGAGCTAAACCTGACACCCTCACTCTGCTCTGCCTTTGCCTTGGCAGACTTCATTCCTGCCAACACTCCACCAGTCAGAGTTCTGTTCTCTTGTGTCGGACTTGCTTCCAAACCACTCTCTAGACCTTGTTTAGTGTTGGAGTTGGTTGGAGTAGGCCTGGACTTGACAGTATATTTGTACTCATGCTTGTACGATCTTATTTTCTGTCCTCCAAAAAACTCATGCCATTATGAGAACTCAAGCTCAATCCCAGAGAGAGGTCACTGAGAACCTCACTGTAGTGCTAGCTAATCCACATTGACTCCCTTCCATTGTTGAACAGTTTCAATCCTTCTCTGCTCAATGCCACTCTTGTGCTGAAGGCGAAAGCACTTCACAAGCTGGTTGCTCTGACCTCCACCCCACAACCTTCCATACTCCATCTCCTCATAACTGAGATGATGGACCCAACCCTGACCCTGATTATCCTAATGGTGATCCTGACAGCGGGGGCAGCAGTGATGGGGATATCCCTGAAGACCTGGCTGAGCCACCAGAGGATCCCCTTGTAGCTCTTGCTAGAGCTGTCCATGCACTTGCACAGTCTAGTTTGCACACTGGGGACTCTGCTCCAAAAACCAAAGTCCATGAGCCTGACACCTTCAATGGCTCTGACCCTAAGAAACTCTGTGAGTTCCTTGTGCAGTGTGAGTTGAACTTCCAAGACCACCCCTGTGCATTCTGCTCCAACAGGGCCAGGGTTACCTTCACTCAGTCTTATCTCAAGGGTATGGCTCTGGCTTGGTTCAAGCCAGAACTACTAAACCCTGACAATTATGACTGCCCACTCTGGATGGACAACTATCATGAGTTCTTGCAAGAACTCACAACCAATTTCAGTCCACATGATGCCATAGTGGATGCTGTCCAGCAACTCAAGAACCTCACAATGAAGGATGGCTCTCAAATTATTAAATATGTCATGGAGTTCAATCAATGGGCTTCACAGGTCAAGGACTATGGTGTTGGTGCACTCTGCCACTGCTTCTATAGTGGACTTCCAGACTGCATCAAAGATGAGATCACTCGAGTCAGAAAGCCTTCTACTCTGGTGCAGCTCTGCAAACTTGCCCAGACTATTGATGCATGCTACTGGGAATGTAAAGCAGAAATCTCATGCACCACCAAGTCTACCTCTGACAAGTTGCAGTCTTCCAACTCTGACAATAAAACTAAATTGTTGACCTCTGCCTCCACTCCAAAGTCTGACACCAAGGGCAAGGGTAAACAGAAAGATCCACCCAAGTCCAATATTGCCCATCTTCTGGGTAAGGATGGCAAACTCACCTCTGCTGAATGCCAGCACAGGATGAAGAACAACCTCTGCCTCTTCTGTGGTGAGGCTGGCCACTCCACTAAGGACTGTCCCAAGTCCACCTCTCGCACAGCCAAAGCCTGTGCAGCTATGGCTGGAACTCTGCCTACTCCACCCACAGAGAAGGCAGAGCCAAGAAATTAGTCTGCTCCTCCAGGGAGCTTGCACAGCCTGGAGGAAGTGTTGATCCCAACTGTGCACAACCAGACATCCAACTCAATGCATCCACTCTCTCTAGTCCAAACTCTTTACTTCCATCTGTAACTCTTCTTGATTATTCTGTTGATACTGTTTCTGTGTTGACCAATTCTGGCTCTTCTCATTGCTTCATAGACCTGTCTATAATCAAAAAATATGCCATTCCTGTTTCATCTGTTTTTCTGCCAATTCCACTCTGCTTGTTTGATGGTAGTACAAGTGCTGTCATTTCCCAAGAAGTAGATCTTTCCCTCTGCTTTCCTTCTGGTGATGTCAACTCCATTTCATTTTATGTTACTCCATTGGATTTTTCATGTTCACTGGTATTAGGACACAACTGGCTCACCCACTTCAATCCATCAATTGACTGGGTATTGGGCAGTATATTGTTCAAACCACTGTTACAGGGAATGCTGACACCCCAGGTGCCTTCATCACCTTCTGCTGCGACCTCCACTCCATCTGCAGCTCTGACTGCAACTCCAACCAACTTGCTGTGCTCTGCCCCACTTGTCTCACTCATCAGTGCTGCTGTGTATGTCAGAGCCTGTGCTCTCCCTGGTTCTAGACAGTTCTGCTTGCAGCTCTCCACTGATGGTGTGAAGCTTCATGCATCCTCCACTTCTTCTCCACCTCCTGACCTCTCCTCAGTCCCTCCTGAGTATCATGAGTTTGCTGACATCTTTAGTAAAGACAAGGCTATGGAACTTCCACCACACCACTCATTCGATCTCAAGATCGACCTCAAGGAAGGGGCTTCTCTGCCCATTGGAACAATCTACTCTCTGTCTCTGCCAGAGCTTGAGGCTCTCCATGCCTTCATTGATGAGCACCTTGGCTATGGCTTCATCAAACAGTCCACCTCTGCTCACAGTGCCCCTGTCCTCTTCGTAAAGAAGAAGGATGGTTCACTCCACCTCTGCATAGACTATTGAGGACTCAACAAAATCACAAAAAAAAATTGCTATCTGCTGCCACTCATCTCTGACCTACTTGACTCTCCAAGCCATGCTAAAGTCTACACCAAGATTGACCTCTGCCATGCCTATCATCTAGTCTGCATCATGGACGGAGATGAATGGAAGATGGCTTTCCACACTCATTATGGTTCTTATGAGTGGCAGGTAATGCCATTTGGTCTGACTAATGTGCCTGCAGCTTTCCAGCAATTCATCAATAGCATCTTTGCAGACATGCTCGATGTCTGTGTTGTGGTATACCTCAATGACATCCAAATCTATTCACAGGACATGGGTCACACTGCAAACATGTAAAAGAGGTACTCCACTGCCTTCAAAGGTGTGGTCTTTATGCCAAGCCAGAGAAGTGCGAGTTTCACTCCAACTCTGTCGAGTACCTCAGTTATATTCTTTCCCCCTCCAGTCTCACCATGCCTGCTGAGAAGGTTCAGGCAGTCCATGACTGGCCTGAGCCATGGAAGGTGTGAGACATCCAGTCCTTCCTTGGTTTTGCAAACTTCTACAGATGATTCATTAATAACTACTCTGACATTGTCATTCCACTCACTTGCCTCATGTGAAAGGGTGCTCCTTGGAACTTTTCTGAGGAGTGCGACTCTGCTTTTCTCCACCTGAAGGATGCCTTCAGCTCCACCCCTATTCTCACTCATTGGGTTCCTGATGCTCCGCTTACAGTAGAAACTGATGCCTCCAACTATGCCATTGCTGGAATTCTGTCCCTCACCTGCTCTGACAGTGAGCTCCACCCAGTCACTTTCTACTCCTGCACCATGACTGCACCAGAACTCAACTATGATACCCATGACAAGGAGCTGTTGGCTATCTTTGAGGCCTTCTGCCATTGGCAGCATTACCTAGAAGGCTCTGCCTTACCTGTTGACATGGTGATAGACCACAAAAACCTTGAGTATTTTTCCACCTCTAAGGTTCTCACCCATTGACAGGCCTGCTGGTCGGAGTACCTTTCCCAATTCAACCTTTCCATCTGCTTCTGACCTGGCCACCTAGGAGCCAAACCTGATGCACTTACACAATGTTGGGATGTCTACCCAAAAGGGGGGGATAGGGACTACACACAGGTAAATCTTCACAATCTCTGCCCAATGTTTACACAGGAGCAACTTGTGTCATCCCTCCATACCACTACCCTCATGGCACCTGTGCTCCATGCTGCCATGGTCTTCAATGCCAAGTGCTTGCACTCTGACATCATCTCCACCTTACCCTCTGACCCTGTCTCTTCCAGCCATCGCCCAACTCTGACTAAGCCTCAGTGGTCCCTGGACTCCAATGGCACTTCAGTCAACCCCCCTCGGAGACCTATTAGGTCTGGAGATTTTGATATAAGTATTAACCTAATAGGTGTCATTTTGTTGGGAATTCCCAACTTTTGGGGATTCTCCACCACCATTCCTGGAGATTCTCCATTCCCTAGCTGGAGATTCTCCAGGGCAGCAATTTAATATGGTTGGAGAAAATGTTTTCTCCATAATATATATATATTATACATCAAATGAAAGGGTAGCTGGGGTCCAAGTTGGACTTTCTCCAGGCTAAATAGACCCCCTTTCCAGGTTGATCCTGGGCTTTCCCCAGGCTAAATAGACCTGCTTTCCAAGTTGATCCTGGGATTTCCCCAGGCTAAATAGACCTGCTTTCCAGGTGAACCTGGGATTTCCCCAGGCTAAATAGACCTGCTTCCCAGGTGAACCTGGGCTTTCCCCAGGCTAAATAGACCTGCTTTCCAGGTGAACCTGGGATTTCCCCAGGCTAAATAGACCTGCTCTCCAGGGTGAACCTGGGCTTTCCCCAGGCTAAATAGACCTGCTTTCCAGGTGAACCTGGGATTTCCCCAGGCTAAATAGACCTACATTCTAGGCTGACCTGGGTTTTCCCCAGGGTAAATAGACCTGCTTTCCAGGCAGAACATGGGCTTCCCATAGGCTAAATAGACCCATTTCCAGAGTGAACCTGGGTTTTCCCCAGGCTAAATAGACCCACTTTCCCAGGCCATGTCCTGGTGGGGATTCTCCATGCATCAGGAAAACAGTGGTTGTTCTAACTGTTCTAACGACAACTTATCTCAGAAAGGTAGATGTATAAGTGGAATGGATGCCAAGGAACATATAGAGCAAGTGAATTAAGCAAGACACATATGGTTCTATAGAGTACTGTCAAGTCTGAGCCTACTCTGACCAACTCTGATGCTTAACCAGGTCTGGAGAGAGGTGTGGAAGCAAGTCTGACACAGATGAATGGAACTCTGACTAGCAGAGGATTGGCAGGGACAAAGTCAGCTGAGGCAGAAATGGAGCAGAGTGAGGGTGTTGGGTTTAGCTTGTGCACTATCCCCTTGTACAATGTCAGCCCTCATATTTCAGAGGAAGAGACCAGACAGATGTTTGGAGATAACTCTGACAGACAGAAGATGGAGAGAGATGGAGTAGGAACTTTGGTGATATTCATACTGAAGAACAGTGGAGTACTGTACATGCTTTGATGCTGCTATGGAGGTACAGTAACTGGAATCAGGACTGACATATGGAGACTCATAAGTTTTCAAGTAACAACTTCCTGGATGATGAATGAAGGGAAGATGGAGAACATATGACAGGTAACACAGAACAAGCCAAAAAGGAAACAGTCCAGGTGCTGGACCATGTGGTGCACATGCTGCAGAGTACCTGACTGTGCACTGTCAACAAGAAGTCTGAAAGATGGTCACGTGACCTCTTGGAGGATGGTCTGCATGGTCTGATGAGAGACCAGTACAAGTCCAACAGAAGGCACAGTGGAGGAGACTTGTAAATGGTAGAGTGCAGGCAGAGTTGGTGCAGAGAGTGTGAATGAGCAGAGAAGTAGGGACTTAGAGTAAATGCATGGTTGTGACAAGTACTATGAATCAAGAGTTACAGTAATATAGTGGCATGAAGATATCAATAAGTCACTTACAGACCACATTAGGACCACAGAAAAAAAAGTGTGTCAGTAAGACAGCATGAATTAGATGATGTTAGACAATGAGCACTAAAGTGCTGCAAATATCAAGACATCAATAGATGCAGTGTAGACTATTAGACCACTTAGAAAAAGTTTTGTTTTCCTGATGCAGCCCACTGGGGATTCTCCATGGCCTGCTGGGGATTCTCCATGGCTGGCTGGGGATTCTCCATGTCATGATGGAGATTCTCCATGGCCTGCTGGGGCCAGTGAGGGAGACATGGTGTGATGGTTTCTGGCATTTTTCATTCCTGTTATTGCTCATCAACTAGAAAGGTTGATTGGTTGATCTTTGGACATGGTGTAGATATGCTATAGACTGGCCAACCCACCACAGTACAGACCAATACATGGAGAAGTGAATGTGTGGTGACATGACTAATGTTGCAGCACAGCCACAATATGGGGAAGCATGCACTCAGGGGCAGCTTAGTCACGTGCGAGGTGTATAGTGTTGAAAACGAAGTGACTACAGTCACGTGATATCACGTGACCCGAGGTTCGCGTCACCACGTGACCATTTGGCGCACGTGACAGACCTTTGTGGTGAGCCGAGGCACCGGATCACGTGACCTCAGCCACGTGACACACCCTTGCGGTGAGCCGAAGCTCCGGATCACATGATTGAAGTCACGTGACACCTTTTGCCGTGACCCGGAGCGCCGGATCACGTGACCCTTGTCATGTGAGGGACTTTTGCGCTGACCGAAGGCACCAGACCACGTGACTAATGTCACATGACCAAACCCCGCTCACTCTGCGGCAGGTTATCACGTGACCATGGATCGCGGTGCATAGGTCACGTGACAATTATATCACGTGACCGAGATGGTGTCACGCCCGGGTCACGTGACCATTATGTCATCGGTCATGTGACCAACACACGTGACCCCCTATCATGTGATCTGTTGTCATGTGACCTTACCACTACCTCTCAACACTACACTTTTTGTAGTCAGTGGTAGTCAAAAATGCGGACTACCAAAATGTAGCATAGTCTACACTACACAACACTAATGATGACTGCTACTTGTAATCATACTGCATTAATACCACAGGGAATGACAATGGAGTGATATGGTCATAATGAAAGTTGTAGCCCCTGATTGTGCAATCATGACAGTATGCTTATCTTATCGGAAAGTGGAAAATTGCGTGAGAAAAACACAGAATACTAAGAAAAACACAAGTGTATACACAAAATGTCACCAGACCTCAATGTCAATTAGGATTGGAGAATCCCCAAGAGCCATGGAGAATCCCCAGGAGTCATGGAGAATCCCCAGCATGCCATGGAGAATCCCCAGGGGCCATGGAGAATCTCCAAGATGACATGGAGAATCTCCATCATGACATGGAGAATCCCCAGGTGATATGGAGAATCCCCAGCCAGCCATGGAGAATCTCCATCATGACATGGAGAATCCCCAGCAGCCATGGAGAATCCCCAGCAGGCCATGGAGAATCTCCAACATGACATGGAGAATCCCCAGCCAGACATGGAGAATCCCCAGGTGACATGGAGAATCTCCAGCATGACATGGAGAATCTCCATCATGACATGGAGAATCTCCATCATGACATGGAGAATCCCCAGCCAGCCATGGAGAATCCCCAGCAGGCCATGGAGAATCCCCAGTGGGCTGCATCAGGAAAACAAAACTTTTTCTAAGTGGTCTAATAGTCTACACTGCATCTATTGATGTCTTGATATTTGCAGCACTTTAGTGCTCATTGTCTAACATCATCTAATTCATGCTGTCTTACTGACACACTTTTTTTTCTGTGGTCCTAATGTGGTCTGTAAGTGACTTATTGATATCTTCATGCCACTATATTACTGTAACTCTTGATTCATAGTACTTGTCACAACCATGCATTTACTCTAAGTCCCTACTTCTCTGCTCATTCACACTCTCTGCACCAACTCTGCCTGCACTCTACCATTTACAAGTCTCCTCCACTGTGCCTTCTGTTGGACTTGTACTGGTCTCTCATCAGACCATGCAGACCATCCTCCAAGAGGTCACGTGACCATCTTTCAGACTTCTTGTTGACAGTGCACAGTCAGGTACTCTGCAGCATGTGCACCACATGGTCCAGCACCTGGACTGTTTCCTTTTTGGCTTGTTCTGTGTTACCTGTCATATGTTCTCCATCTTCCCTTCATTCATCATCCAGGAAGTTGTTACTTGAAAACTTATGAGTCTCCATATGTCAGTCCTGATTCCAGTTACTGTACCTCCATAGCAGCATCAAAGCATGTACAGTACTCCACTGTTCTTCAGTATGAATATCACCAAAGTTCCTACTCCATCTCTCTCCATCTTCTGTCTGTCAGAGTTATCTCCAAACATCTGTCTGGTCTCTTCCTCTGAAATATGAGGGCTGACATTGTACAAGGGGATAGTGCACAAGCTAAACCCAACACCCTCACTCTGCTCCATTTCTGCCTCAGCTGACTTTGTCCCTGCCAATCCTCTGCTAGTCAGAGTTCCATTCATCTGTGTCAGACTTGCTTCCACACCTCTCTCCAGACCTGGTTAAGCATCAGAGTTGGTCAGAGTAGGCTCAGACTTGACAGTACTCTATAGAACCATATGTGTCTTGCTTAATTCACTTGCTCTATATGTTCCTTGGCATCCATTCCACTTATACATCTACCTTTCTGAGATAAGTTGTCGTTAGAACAGTTAGAACAACCACTGTTTTCCTGATGCATGGAGAATCCCCACCAGGACATGGCCTGGGAAAGTGGGTCTATTTAGCCTGGGGAAAACCCAGGTTCACTCTGGAAATGGGTCTATTTAGCCTATGGGAAGCCCATGTTCTGCCTGGAAAGCAGGTCTATTTACCCTGGGGAAAACCCAGGTCAGCCTAGAATGTAGGTCTATTTAGCCTGGGGAAATCCCAGGTTCACCTGGAAAGCAGGTCTATTTAGCCTGGGGAAAGCCCAGGTTCACCCTGGAGAGCAGGTCTATTTAGCCTGGGGAAATCCCAGGTTCACCTGGAAAGCAGGTCTATTTAGCCTGGGGAAAGCCCAGGTTCACCTGGGAAGCAGGTCTATTTAGCCTGGGGAAATCCCAGGTTCACCTGGAAAGCAGGTCTATTTAGCCTGGGGAAATCCCAGGATCAACTTGGAAAGCAGGTCTATTTAGCCTGGGGAAAGCCCAGGATCAACCTGGAAAGGGGGTCTATTTAGCCTGGAGAAAGTCCAACTTGGACCCCAGCTACCCTTTCATTTGATGTATAATATATATATATTATGGAGAAAACATTTTCTCCAACCATATTAAATTGCTGCCCTGGAGAATCTCCAGCTAGGGAATGGAGAATCTCCAGGAATGGTGGTGGAGAATCCCCAAAAGTTGGGAATTCCCAACAAAATGACACCTATTAGGTTAATACTTATATCAAAATCTCCAGACCTAATAGGTCTCCGAGGGGGGTTGACTGAAGTGCCAATGGTCTACTCCACCTTGCCACCTTGATGGTTGCATCTTTGTCCCTGACATTGATGATCTCTGCCTTCAAGTGCTTCGGTTCAAACATGACTGTCCTCTAGCAGGCCATTTCAGGCAAAACCACACCCTAGAACTCATCTGCAGGGACTATGTGTGGCCTAACCTCTGCTCCAATGTGAAAGAATACATCAGGTCCTGCACCACCTGTGGATGGAGCAAAACTCCACAACACCACCCCTATGGTCTACTGAAGCAACTCCCTGTCCCAGAAAGACCTTGGAACTCCATCTCCATGGACTTGATTGAACACCTCCCCAACTCCAATGGCTACTCTGCCATCCTCATGGTAATGGACTGCCTCTCAAAACAAGTGGTGTTCATCCCCACCCACAACTCTGTCACCTCTGCTGAACTCGCTAAGCTCTCCCTTACCCATGTCTTCTCCAAGCATGGGGTACCAGCTAATGTCACCTCCAACAGAGGTCCTGAGTTTGTCTCACACTTCTTCCGCTCCCTAGGAAGGGCCCTTGATATGCATCTTCACTTCACTTCGGGTTACCACCCAGAAGGTGATGGCCAGACTGAGCAAAAGAACCAGACCTTCAAGCAGTACCTATGTGTCTACTGTAACTACCAACAAGGCAATTGGGCTGAGCTTTTACCCCTAGTGGGGTTCACTTTCAACAATGCACAAGTGCAACAACTGGAGTTTCCCCCTTCTTCACTAACAAGGGATACCATCCAAACCTGTCTGTGGTCCCTGACCAAGACTTCACCTCCCCAAGGGCTCACAATTATGTCGTTGAGCTCTCCACCCTTCATGACTTCCTCTGCTGTGAAATGTCTGCCACTCAACAGCACTACCAGGGTCCAGCAGATGCCAAATGCATACCTCTGCCTGAGTTCAAGGTTGGAGAACAGGCCTACATCAAAGCCAGATACTTCTGCTCCACTCATCCTTTGGAAAAACTCTCTGAAAAGTACTTAGGTCCATTCACCATCTTGGCCAAGCCAGGTATGCACTCTGTCACCCTCAAGCTCCCTGACTCTATGCGCTCAGTACATCCAGTCTTCCATGTCTCACAACTGGAAGCCACAGTGGCTAACCCTTTCCCAAACCAACATCAGCCTCAGCCTCTGCCAGTGGATGTCGATGGTGACCTTGAGTACACAGTGTCAGAGATACTCAACTCTAAGGTGGACTGCCATGATGGCAGAGAAGGAGAAGGGGGGACATCTTCTGCTGGATCTTGCAGTAAGAAGGCAAGATGCATGTCATACTCATCATGGATGTGATCAGGGAGGCTGGAGAACAGTAGACTATGCTGCAGCTGTCACAATGTGGGGAGAATGATGGACAAGATTGGAATAAAGATGGTGCAGGGAGCAGGGAGGAACGATCCATATGCTTCATCAAGAGGGGAGACCAAAACAACCACATAAGACCTTTCTAACCAAGTGACAGACCTGAGGTGACCAAAGAACGTCCTTCTGGAAGTCATACTGATGAGGAGAACATGCTGACCAAGCTGCATGGGATGAGATGGGGCTGACAATGATGGGATGAACCAGGGGGCTTCAGGACAGAAGCTGGTGGGAACACCTGGCAGATACACATAGCCATTCTCTCTGGCAAATGAGACAAGTGAGATGATCAATGAAGAGGTGGCCATGATTGATGGACTTAGCAAGATGAGTGTCTGATGGATGGAGTGCTGTAGCAATGCATAGGGTGTGAGGATCCTCTCCAAATTTGGAAGGCAGAATTGTGTGGCTGAGCACTTGAAGCAAGTGTGGGAATGGAGTAGATATCTTTGGAAATGGTGGAGATATGATGAAAACTGGAATGCTGTACATGGGCACTAAAAACTTTTAATGTGCACTTAACTTGCTTCCTCTTTTCTCTTTAGCACTGACAACTTGTTCTTGTGCAAAGGATGACTGCTCATGTCCAGCAGTCTTTCTATGCATGAGGCCTTTAGTCTTCATCTGCATACATGGGCATTGTGTGCAACTCATTGACAAGTTAGGCAGAGTCAGCTGTAACCATGTCCACAACACTTTTGGTGTGTGACATCAAGAAGACCACTGAATGCTGCATATAGGCATCTGGACTGATGACATAAGCACCTCATGGCTGCTAGGTATTTATTTGTTGGTGCATGCATCAAACCTTTGCATCAATTTGATTCTTTCCCCCCTTCCATCCATCACTCTACCACCCTCATCATGTCTGCTAGCTGTGCCCCTCGTCTCTCCCAGCTCATACATGCAGCTACTCCTGACCCAATCAAGGTAGAGAAGGCCACACTGAGGGAGAAGTTCATTGCCACCTCCATGGCTCTGGTTGCTGAGGCCAAGTGCCTCCTGGATGACAAGGAGGAATTGTGGGAGGAGAAGGTGATGTGGATGTGCAGATGGGAGCAGAGGATGGTAAGTGTCCAATGTCTTTGAGACTTGCAGTACTGACTGTCCTCCAGGGGGAAGTGTTCCCCCTCATCAAGCATGGGCAAGAGCTGGGGATCAACACCAAGATAGGCACTGTGGATGGGCCTGCTATGACAGAGGCTGACAAAGCCTACAAGAGGTGGGTGGCCACAGAGATCGCATGTGGAAAAGCCGATGAAGATGTGTGGATGGAAGAGGAGGTCACACAGGCTGTTGGTGAGCAAGGTGTGAGTGTTGTGGTGCTGGTGGTGACAGAGAAAATGTTGCATGTCGAGGTTGTAGCCCAGCCAGTTTGAAAGGTAAGTGTGTGGTTTGTATGGTGTGGTAGCAGCTGATACCAGAGTCCAAAGCAATCACAGCAGACCATGGCAGAGAGTGAAGACAAGGATGAGCCCAAGATTGTCATCCCACCTGGCTCAATCCTTCACAAGATCCCCTGTGCATGGTGCATGGTGAAGAAGGTGGCTTGCACCAGGCCTGTCAGGTGGACATGTGATGGCTGTGCATGCATCAAGCAGGGGTGTGAAACATCGAACAAGTCTGCAGGGAAGAAGATGCTGACAGGCATGGTTACTGGTAAGTGCCCACTTTACCTCAAGAAAATTATGGCTGACATCAAGTAGTGTGGTCTGCAAAGGCTGCAAAGGCCGGCTCATCGAAGTGGGCTGCTGCTGAGGATGATGATGACAAAGTCAAAGTGGTCAAGAGCCACACACATGTGAAGGGGAAGGCACTGGTGCGCAACTGGCTCGATGCCAAGGTCATGGCTGACCTCTTGCAATTGTTGAGGCTGTGGAGTTGCATGTGGCTTACCTGTGACTTCAGGTGCACATGGATCAGCTTGCCAAGGCACTGGAAAAGATTGGGGTGGAGTAGAAACATATGTAGTTAGCCTGGATTCACTGCATTGTCCCATCTGTACATCAGTGCATATCACACTGAATATACCACTACTTTTTGTTTTTCTTCTGTGCAAAGGGGCAGACAACTCGAAGTGCTCGAACACTTTCCACAGGACAGTGTGGCTGTGGTAG
The DNA here is from genome assembly GCA_024663395.1 of Pisolithus tinctorius. Lineage (NCBI taxonomy): Eukaryota > Fungi > Basidiomycota > Agaricomycetes > Boletales > Pisolithaceae > Pisolithus > Pisolithus tinctorius. The sequence continues at coordinate 483,845 of JANFAH010000036.1, forward strand.
GATACAGTGTGCAGGGTACTGCCTGACTTGTCTTCTTTGTGCAGCTTTCGACTGCTCTCAGCAGTAAGTCCTCTTGGTATGGTCTTGATGGATGGATGTGATGGATTCTTGAAGAGAGTGAAGGGACTGTTTATTGGGTAACTGGGATGGTCTTTGGGTATTAATTGCGAGACAAAAGAAGAACTGAAGGGAAAACAGATCAAGGGGTGCACACTGACTGCACATTTGAAGAAGAAATGTGTGGGGTAGTTGCAGGCATCCATGGTATAGAGTGGCCAAGGAATGCATCAGCAAGACTAGTAAGAGAGATAGGAGAGGCATTGTTTTAGCTATATACTTATTTGGTGTTTTGTTATTTTTCTGGACAGTTTTTAACTTTTTGTTAGCAGTTTTTATGTTTTTTGTGTGAGGACTAGTTATCATTAGAATCACTGGATGAAACCTGGGGTGGAACAGAGGTCTCTGGACAAAACCTGGGGTAAAACAGATAAAAGGAAATGAACTATGTTTGGTATTGGGTGAAGTGAGTGGTATGCGGGTCACCCCTGTGGGGGTTGTTGAGCACTGACTGTCCCCAGTCAGCATGGGAGAAGGAATGAAGGTAATGGCAGGAGAAGCCATGGAGAGGTGGGCAAAGCTGCAGAAGGAGGGAAGGGCATTGTTGGAGAAGATGGTATGGAGGGAGGGCATGATGGACAGACTGTGGACACTGGAAAGGGCAGATAGTCAGCTGTCTGAGGCAAAAGCCTCTACCTCATCATCAGTGGGGTCATCCTCAGCCTCGTTGAGGAGGCGGTGTCACACACCAAAGGTGTTGTGGACATGGTTACAGCTGACTCTGCCTAACTCGTTGACGAGTTGTGCACAGTGCCCATGCATGCAGATGAAGACTAAAGGCCACATGCATAGAAAGACTGCTGGATGTGAGCAGTCATCCTTCGCACAAGAATGAGTCGTCAGTGCTAAAGAGAAAAGAGGAAGTGAGTTAAGCATGCATTAAAGGTTTTTAGTGCCTGTGTACAGCATTCCAGTTTTCATCATATCTCTGCTGTTTCCAAAGATATCAACTCGGTTGTCACACTCGCTTAAAGTGCTCGGCCCCACGATTCTTCCTTCCAAATTTGGAAAGGATCCTCACACCCTACACATTTCTACAGCACTCCATCCATCAGACACTCATTTTGCTAAGTCCATCAATCATGACTGCCTCTTTGTCGATCATCTCGCTTGTCTCATTTGCCAGAGACAATGGCTACATATATCTGCCAGGTGTTCCCACCAGCTTCTGTCCTGAAGCCCCCTGGTTCATCCCATCATTGTCAGCCCCATCTCATCCCATGCAGCTTGGTCAGCGTGTTCTCCTTGTCAGTATGACTTCCAGAAGGACATTCTTTGGTCGCCTCAGGTCTGTCACTTGGTTAGAAAGGTCTTATGTGGTCATTTCAGTCTCCCCTCTTGATGAAGCATATGGATCATTCCTCCCTGCTCCCTGCACTGTCTTTATTCCAATCTTGTCCATCATTCTTCCCACCTTGCGACAGCTGCAGTATAGTCTACTGTTCTCCAGCCTCCCTGATTGCATCCATGATGAGTATGACATACATCTTGCCTTCTTACTGCAAGATCCAGCAGAAGACGTCCCCCCTTCTCCTCCTCCATCAGAGCCCCATTCATGAAGTTTTTGTTAACTTTGCTGAGAGGAAGGAAGGGTGGGAGATGTGATTGCCTATGCTCCCATTGCCCCACAGACCCCCAATGCCCTAGCCCCCTTCGACACCTGACTCATGCCCTTCAATTCTGGAATTAATACTTCCCTATTTGGAAACACTGTCCATCTGTCATGTCATCTTTGGATCTAGAGATGTCTCTGCTGAGATCTGACTTGCATCGCCACCCCCTAATGTGATATCAGTGCGCTTACTCATTTTCTGACTCTATTTGACTCATTCTGTGATGTTTTGACTATCCTTGACTCATTCATTGCCAATACTTACCAATCCTCTTTGCTTGCTTACTTTTCCTTTCTCACTTACTCATCATGATTACTCAGTCCTTACTCATTACTTACCAAGTGTTTGTGCCTTGTTTGTCACAAGCTATGCTCCCCCCACAGTATATAAACCCCCATGTACTTAGCTACCCAGAAGCAATCAAGAATTCAAAAAGCAATCCAGAAGTCAGCTCAGCTCAGCATATCTCATTGTCAACAGTTGAGGCTCATTTGGAAGTGTCTATCTGTCTTCATTCAAATCATTGGTAGTTGAGGCTCCATCAAGGGTCTATCTACCTTCATTCATTATCTGAAGTATCATCTGTGCTTTGTCAGCACACCTGCTTAGTCATCCTCCCACTCCTGCATAACTTGTCATCGACTTGTGCAAGGAGCATGTCTTATCAAAGTCCATCATCCCAAGTCCTTTCACCTGAACACCTTCACTCTGTTCAGCATCCCCCATCCAATCATCACTCATTCATCTGCTCTTGTGTAACTCGTCATCGACTTGTGCTAGGAGCACCTGCCATTGAAGTTTCCCCCTCTTAGGTTTCTGCACTCCAGGTTCTGCAGAGGCACACCACCACTCACTCTACATTTGTCTTTTGTGTTGGTTTTGGTTGGTTTTCACCACCTTTCCACACTTTGACTCACAGCGGTCTAGTTCTTCATCATCTAACCCAGTAATGCAAGTCATGGTTGTGCAGGTTTGAGACCGCAGGTGGTAGGGAAGTAGGCAGAATGCAGAAAAGCAGAGTTTGGAGATGGAACCATCCAACTTGGCCAGCAGGTATGAGCCCCCAGTGGTCTGACAAAGGATGACCATGGGGCCAGTGTATCATGGCTTCATCTTCTGGTTCAGCTCTTTCTCTACACAGGAGTTGCAAATGAGCATGAGGGTGCTGGGAGCAAAGTTATGGTCTTCAATGTAATGCTGAAAGGTGGCTTCAAACTGCTGGATAGACTGTAAGCACACACAGAGGATGTTATTGCAGACCTGGTCTAGGTCATCCTGACACTTCTGTAACTGGTGTGCACACCAAGCAATCAGTTCTGTGGTAGTCAGCAGTGTCACATCATTGTGGGATAGGGGTAAGGGGAAGGTAGCCTCAGCAAGGTCAATTGGAAACAATGGCTCAACACTGTGCACCATGAAGTAAGGGGATAAACCCATGGACTTCAAGATGGTGACCTGCTTGGCCCACAACATGGAGTGTGCAATGGTGTGCCAGCAGCAGTTGTCATTCTCACAGCTCTTCATGATAGCCTCACACACATCATAGTGGCAACACTCTACAATGCCATTAGCCTGAGAGTTGTAAGGAGAGATATGGATGTGATGGATATGATATTGCACAGCTAAGGCATCTAAGGCTTGAATGAACATGGGACCATTGTCAGTGACAATCTTGGTGAGCAGACCCCAGTGGCATAGAATGTCCTCAAAGATGAAGGATGTGAGTGCAGTGCTGTTTTCTGCACACAGCATGCACCATTCAGGATATGAGGTAAGCATGCAATGAGCCTGTACTATGTAGCAGTAGCCACCAGCTTTGGGCATTAGCATCATGTCAATGTGAGCTTTATGAAACAGGCCCACTATCATGGGCACAGTGGGTGGGATATGAAGCTTCTGTGTCTGGTGGATCTGGCATTCATGACAAGTGTGAACATACCACTTCACATCCTCAACAAGAAGAGGCCACCAAAAGTGGAGGAGAAGGCACATATGGACTGTGAAGACCCCTTTGTGTCTGTGGTCATCATGCACTTCTTTGATGAGACAATACCACTTGGACTTGTTGATGACCAGCTGGTGCCATCCATGTGGTTCCCTACACCATAAGTTACCATCTAGGAGGAAAAAGCAGCTGGCCAAATTAAAGAAGGATGAGTACTGTGCATCAGTAAGGTCAGGAGGTCACTCATGGGTCATGAGGAATGTGTGGATCATTTCTATCTTCACTTCACATGCCTGAGCTTTTGTGGACCATGGAATAGTGGGGTCATCAGGGGTATTGGAAGGGTTATTAGCATCAGCAGTCACAGAGAATGTGAGATAAAAGGATGCAGGCAGCAGGAGGCTCGCCTGATGGTAAGTGAGTGGCAGTAAGGAATGATGTTTGTGATTGGAAAGGGACATAGGAGGTGGGTGGTCATTGACAGCCTCTGTAGAGAAAGAGTAAAAATGGTCTAGCCAATCCTCATGGTCATCATCCTCAGGCAGGTCAAGCTCTGACTGTGGATGGCAAGACAAGCCATCAGGGCTGGCATGCCTGCCTGCAGGAATGTGCATGAGTTTGAATGAGAAGAGGAGGATGCCAGTGACCCAGCGATTGATCATCACATTAGGCTGCAGATCTGGGTTATTTATCATGCCCTTAATATACTTCACATCTACTTCCACAGTGAAGTTAGTGAGACCGAAGATGTATATGCATACCACACGGAAGAGACCATACAACTCAAGCTTAGCCTGGGAGTAGCAGCTTTCCACTTCATTGAGGGTGATGGATCTGAAGCAACTAGGGTACCATTTGCCATCTTCACTGAGCTGGTAGAGGATGTAGCCAACTGCAATGACTGAAGTGTCAACTGCTAGAATTACTTCGTGACTGTGCTCATAGTCAATCCTTCAGAGTGCAGGGGACTTTACAATTTTGTCCTTGAGTCATTGCATGGCAGTGCATTGCAGTTCATCCCATGTGAATGGTACATCTTTCCACATGAGTGTGACCAGCAGCCATGTGATCTTGGCAAAGTCTTTGATGAAGATGCATAGTACACTGCAGACACCAAGGAAACTGCAAACCTGTGTCAGATTGTGGCACTCGGGCCAGTTGCAGATCTTCTGCACTTTGCTTTCTTCAGGAACACGACCTTCAAAGGTGCACTTGTGGCCAAGAGGCATGCATTCAGAGAATGCCGAACACTAACCCACTTCGGGTCCCCCAGCCAACTGGTGTCCGGGGTCATGATGTTTTTCCCTTTTTCGGCGAAATAGAGGTTAATGCAGCGATTTTGCTTGGTTTCGTCCTAGCATGTTCAACTCAGCTTTTTTCCCACTTGTGAGCTTATTTAAGGGACCCAAATCAGTGTGCTATCTATACTTCTGGATACTTAGTTTAACACAGATTGCTGTTGTTTCTGAGATATGGCCGAGATATGAGATGTTCAAAGTCAAGTCCAAAATGGGCAAGAAATAGCCCCTGACGTGATCATGCATACATCGATGTTGCGCTTGAGACGTGTCTCATCGTGCTCTCCTTCACTCTCTTTCCTTCTTTTTCCTCCATTGCTCAACGGAAGTATCATTATTGTTAATACCCTGATGCCTTAGAATGTGTCCTGCCACTCAGGACAATCATACTCGCTGGGTTGAGTCCCAGAATCCTCGAGCATGGCACTTGCCTTCTCCCTCCAATTTTAATACCCAATCACATGCAGTCCAGTCGACGATTTGCTATCATACTTCTAGTCTATCTCATGCACCATCAGCTGAATTAATATCCCTGTCATCATGTCCTCAAGACTGTGGCACTGCTTGCCTAAATGAATCACCAAGTGCAATGGCTTTCCCACCCATACATTCCCCTCAACCGGTACTGCCACCACAGCTCCCTGGTCGACAGCAGCTTTCTGATCAAGAGATCAGTGAACTTCTCGACATGGGGACCCCTTGGGCTTTCCTCATCTTATACAATCATGGCACACTCTCAAACCTATCATCAGTTACTGGGTTTCATGTCTTTGAATGTCCAAGCTGCCAACTCACAGTCAAAACGAGCATTTCCAGCAGTATCACCCTCCAACACCCTGGCCAACCACTATCGTCAGAAACAGTGTCATGCAGCACTTCAATGCAGGGAGAAGGATGCAACCAAGTCTGTGCTCCAAGACTTCAATGCTACCAGTCCCTTAATTCCATCTGTGGAGTCGTTCATCTGTACTAGCTTGAATGTTTCCAGTACTTTGATTGAGCCTGGGTAAGTCATCTCCATAGCCATTTACAATGTTTAGCACTTAGAACCATTTAATAGCATGGAAGATCCAACTTCCCAGTCTTCCCTCAATGAAGACAACCTCTTCTTTCCTACTGGACCTGTTTTTGGTCCTCCACTTCCACCATGCTATGGTTTTCCCTTTTGCTGGAGTCTCCCTCAAAATGCAAACATGCAGATGGCTTTGCCATGGCATTGCACACTTGCTGGACACTCTGATGAGTTACCCTTTATGCTCAACAACCTCGATGGCCAGGTATATGCGCGGTCGGTAGAATGTTATCGTATCATGCAGCCAAGGTCTCTCTGCTGCCCACCTTGTGCAGGTCTTGAGTCTGAAGTCGTGCAACTTGGTGATACCTGGCCAGGTTACCAGCCAGGTACTCGATGCTCTCTTCAGAACATGGTCCAGCTTTCACTTGCAATTGATCATTGCAATCAAAAGCTCAATAGGTGGAAGCTAAAGGCAATTCATTTCTTTCACAAAGCAGGTGATTGTGCTAATGATGACACTGATATACAGACTCTGAATGATGGTCATACCATCGCCTGCAAACTTTTGACTATTGAGTCTCACTCTGTGTTGGTCATGGCCTTATCCCAGTCTGATCTTCCATGGCTCAGACAGCTTTTGTCCACCCTTCTTAAAAATGGTGCCGGTATCAATGCTATCTTGCGCAAAATCGAGGAGGCCATAGAACACGGCTACAAACCCCACAACTATACAAAAGATGCCTATGATCTCGCCCTTCTCGTCTATCGTCTTGGCGGTGCCAACCTGCTCTATGCACTCAACCAACGCCTCGCTCTCCCCTCTCTTTGTTCTGTCGTTCAGAACCATTTCAGTACCGTCACGATCACTCCAACAATTGGACCAATCACACTTGATGCCATTGCCATGAATATCCGTGGAGTCATTGTTGAACCTCGATTCGCAGCTGGCCACACTGCTCTGCATGGGGTCAGCCTGCTCACAGATGAAGTTGCACTTGAAGAATGCGCTGTTTACTTTCCCTCTGCAAACAGAGTTGGGGGTCTCTGTTGGAAGCATAGTCACACTATCGATCCTATACTCAACACCTTCGAGTCAGCTACACTTATCGCCACCAAACTCACATCTGGTGAGGTGCACCTTGGAAAAGAGATGACTGTCATTGCTGTGCATTGCTTCGGTGAGGATGACATGTATCCTGTACTCGCCGCACCCTCATGCAAGGAGGAGGACCACAACGACTGGGAGAAGCTCATGAAGACTACTATTGATGTGTGGTACTCTGGTGATGCTCAGAAGATGGTCGGCCCACTATGGTCTTTCGCAACCGATGGGGACTCAACCAGACGCAAAGCCGGACATAAGGTTTTTATGAAGTCAAAGCTCGATGAATCGTCCTCTCTCTATGGCATACTGTCTGACCTTCCTGGTCTTAATCTTTACACTGGACCACACGACATGACGCTTGACTTTGACTACAAGCATATTATCAAGCATAAGTGATACATAGTTCTTGTGATGATCTAAACTCATTTCATGATCCAGGCTTCTGTACGATGCTCCGCTCGACGAATGGCCTAATGCTCAACAATGGGCATCACATCAATGCGAAGTTTTTACTCCGGTATCTTACCTGGCTTGATGGCTGTGACCACGTCAAGGCACAGAAGCTTGTCTACCCTGATGACCCACAGGATGTTCCTCGGGCAGTGGAACTTGTCAAGGCGATCACACGGCTCAGTCACATTGACCCTACACAGGTGCCGTATACCCAGCCCCACTGCCTACCGGACGTCAATGCTATTGTTGACTTTGAAGCACTCTCAACATTGGGTCAACTCTTGCATCACCTTCTGGAGCCATTTATCAATGTTACATTATCTCTGTCAGAACAAGTCGCTCACCTGTCTGCTTTCGCTCATTTACTCTTTGCTCTATATCGCGAACATCGACGTGCCTTCATGCCAAACCAGTTGTACTATGACGCGCAAACCATGGTTAAGAATGCCATCTTTTGTATCGCAAAGCAGCAGCGACTCGAGCCTTCTGCAGATTTCTATCTCCCAGATGTGGGAGATGATGCCATCAAGCTACTCTTCGCATTCCTGCGCATGTGTGGTGGCCATAACAGTGCAATCAACTACAAGCAAGCAATTGATTGTCTGTGTGCGGCGAGGGACCTTGGAAGTATCTACACTCGGAACCCAGACCTCAGCCATGGTCATCGTCGTCTCAACTTTTCCCACTCTGAGCATGTCGACCACATCAACCGTGAGATGTGGAAGGGCGACCTCACATCATGCAGTTGTAACCTCCCCACTGCATGGACTCATGGACATGCTATTGCGTTGAGCCTGCTTGTTGGCTCGACTCTTGATGCAAATAACTATGCTTTCGATGTTCTATTCTCAGAATTTGATGTGGACCTGCTCTCCATGTTTGGTTGTGGATGCTACCCAGGAATCAATGACGGTGATGATGAAGACCTCAGTTCCATCTTGCTGACTCCAGTCAGCATCACAGTGGTCGAATGTTGCAAGGATCCAGGTGGGGTTCAGAATGAGGAGGACTCCCAGGAAGTGCTTCAAGTCCATGACGATGAAAGAGAGGAAGTTAGCGAGGACATACACAGTTTGGAAGATGAGCTCGAGGACCAGGGTGTGCAAGACGGTGTCTTGTCAGCCGAAGGCAGAGATCCCCTACAACCATCACCACTGTCTGGCCCAGGGGTTCGACCTCTTGATTATCTCCTTGTCGATGGCAAACATGTTCACAAGTCTACGGTCTGTCACATTCTTTTGAATGGGAACTTCATGCCAAAATCACATGATCGCCTTCTTCGAGTTCGAGGTTTCACGCCAGTTAATAAGCTCATGTGCAGCGGTTCATCAGTATCGGACTCTACACCTGCTTTTGTTGTTGGCAATCCCTACTTGACCCTCATCCGCTTTCGTGACAATGCCACGCATCTCGCACTCCTTCGTTCTACTGCAATCAATGAGGGTGGTGTATCCTGCTCAGATATAAACATTGACATGCTCCTCTCTGTGGCTGGAAAGGTGAAGGTAACTGGTGAAGTACTCAACCTACTGCCTGCCCCGCCACCCAAGCCCAATGATGATTACCTTTGGATTTGGAATGGATTGTATCTGAAGACTATGTCTCCCCTTCCTGGGTCCAACGTCTCCACACAAAAGGTGGTTGAGGTGATGACCCTTGGTGCATTGATTGAGCTCGTTGATCCAAGCATTGTCACAGCTGCTGATTACCTTCCTACTGAGCGGTTGTCTGAAGTCAACTCACACGGTGTGACATGGGCTATCAGTAACGACACACTCAAGGTGGCTGTCGACGTACTATGGAAACGGCTTATGGACTCAAAGCTTGCCATCACCAATATCACCCTGATGCAGAGTCCAAACCCAAGCTTCCCATATTGTGCAGCAGATGGTAATGTAGCAACATTCTCATACAGATTTATATACTTAACTACTTGCAGGTTCTCAAGCATTTTCTTGTGATGATGCAAGGGTCGCACTGGGTGCCAGTAATGGGAATGGTGAAATCCTCTGCCCTCTCTGTCGCAAGTCGACTGCCGACCTACGCTCTCACATGGGGATGCACATCCTGTGTGCATCACGAGGAATAGAAGAATCTGGCTTGCATTCCGCTGTTGGTAACATGTTCCCCTGTGGCTTCTGTGGATGTTCGGGTCACCCAGATTGTGCCATCAAGCTGAAGACAACAAAGCGTACGAAGGAGATTGATATGCGTTGTGCTTACCAGGTTCCATTTAAGTATGGCTTTGGGGAGCAAGGATCGAGTGCCCGTCCATGCCGCAACATCCCTGTTGTCTGTTTATTATGTGTCCACCGGGGTCATGACACAGAGTTTCGAGATGCAGTGTGGCGTTATAACATGGAGCAGCACCTCAACATCTTCCACCCCGAGTACGCTCACCCTGGAAAGGTGATGGGCCGTCCTTTTCCCCACCAAGTCTTCGATCTCTTGTACGTGATGCCCATTGAGGAGAAGAAAGCTGGTGTCCCTCCTCGCCCTGCATTTACCCTCATCGCCGAGAAGGAGAATCACGAGTTGGAGGCATCTACCGGGCAGAAGAGGAAGGGAACCGGTTTGAAGGGGCTTGCAGCTTCAGGTGGAAGTATCAAACGTTCTTGCATGTAGTCTTTTCACTCAGTCATTCCTGCTATCAGTTCATGCTCTCGTTCCTGCTTTTCGTGCTCACGATCCTCATGCTTTTCAGGAAAATCAGATATCAGTGCTTGTTCATATGTACTTTTAGTTGTACAGTGTGTTCGTACAGCATAGAAGACGACGACGCTGTGTTTGCCCAGTCTCTCCCTGTACAGAGCAGTGGACGGGGTCCTCGCCAAAAAACATCACAAATCAACATAAATATGGAAATTGTGTGACGGTCACAGGGGTGGGGGTCACCCTTGAGGTTTCTGGAGTTAGTGTACAGCGCTTTAACATTGCATGCCTCTTGCTTGTGGCCAACAATCACAGTGGACAGAGTGGTGAGCATGAACTTCTTTGCTGAGACAGTGGTGCCAATGTTCTGCAAACACTGAAGGATGCAGTTAACAACTATACAGTGATTCCAGATAAATTTCCAAATCCCAGGATTCTCTGGGATAGTCTCATAGGACCCATCTGCATGCTGATAGTGGGTGGTCTTGGATTTTACAGGGATGTCATCTATGAAGGGCAAGGTATGATGTGGGATCTCATCTTGGAGGACAAATGCAGTATCTCCCTGGTATACCTGGACTGTGTTCCCATGTCCTTGCAGCAGAGTAGTAAGCCAATGCAGTCTGAGTGGGGTACCAAAGGTGGTGAGGTTGTGGGAATCAACATGAGGTGTGTGCTGGTCATACCCAGAGTAGAGGTCCATCATCGCATATACAGCATATCCAATGAAGGATTCCACAAGATGTTCTATGAAAGGTGGGATGGACATGTCATGGATGGTCACTGCATTCAGGGGCTGTAAGTCATGCACAAGGTGAAGAGACCTTCTGTCTTTCTTTACTATGCAGAACCAGTGGGAGTGGTAAGCCACTGTAGAAGGTTCATACATGCTGGACTTGATGCAATCTTTGATCATATCTATGACTTGGGTATGTATCATGCTTGGGATAGGGATATTGCATTGGACCCAAGAGGTGTGTGGGATTGTGGGGATCTTTACAGGTGGAAAGTAACATTTGTCTAGGTGTCCATGCTCTGTAATGTCCCAAGCAAACATGGGCTCATGGACTGACATGAGCCAAGTCATGAGTTTGAGTTCTTCTGGCCAAAGCCAATCTGCAGGATCAAGATCGAGCTCCGCAGCCCATTCAGCAGTGAAGCAGATGCCTGGGATGAAGTCTGGCAGATGTGTAGGGAGTGGTTGGAGACCAGCAAGCAGATCATCAGGCAGGCTGTGTATGATGCAGTATTCTTCTGCCATCAGGGCAGGTACCATCTGAACCCTCTTGGCAACTGGCTTGTAAACAAGAGTGCAAACTGTGGGGTCTAGTTGATAAATGCTGTCAAAAGTGGCTATAGCAGAGGGGTTTAGTATTGTCTGAGTGGAAGAGAGGAAAGCAAAAGCAGGTGAGGGTATTCTGGTGGGTATGTTTCATGGTACAAGTGCCACAGGCAAAGGGAAGCTTGTTGAAGTGAAGGCTAAAGATGAGACTGTAGGGCTGAGGAATGGATAACAGCAGCTAAACAGGAAACAGGATGTCTTAGTAGGCTCTCCCCAACTGTTTGGTGGATCATCAACACTCAAAAACCCCATTTGACTATACTCTGATGACTATGGCAGTGGTTGCTGCACTTACAGCGCAGACAGCCCTCATGCCATGGGCATGTGGGCAGAGCATACTTGTGGCTGTCATTCGGGTCACAAAGAGTAATTCATTGTCTGCCATTGGGATAGTCATTTGTTACTGCACTCATAAGGCAAATGAACAGGTGACTGAGCAGCATATTGAAGTTGGCATGCTCTATTACCTGAACCTGGAGCATGACTGGTCCTGCTCCAAAGTCGAGTTTCAGGTTTTCTAGAATGCCTACAGTAGTGTCTTTAGACATGTTAGCAGACATCATAGTCATGAGATGGTCACTGTGCAATGGCAGCCCAATCTTTTCCCAGATGCTCCTAGGCATGACAACGATTTCTGAACCAGAATCTAGTATGCAGTTGATTGTGATGTTGGTCCCAGGGACCTTGGCTTCAATGCAGCAGAGTGGTAGAGTGTGGTGAGCTATGATGGAGCCATCGTCACTGCAGATGACACAGTCTCCATATTCACACATGATTTGTTGAGGGTCGCAGCTGGTCAGTTCATTTACTTCATCTGGGAAACAGCTACGCGACATGGCTGTTGACAAGCCTTTCATACTTGAGCAAGCCCTCTCATTGGCCAATAAGTGTTTTACTGAGCATGAAAGGAGCATTATGACTTGGTTACAACAAGTCACTTCCAAATGGAGGCATCCATACACTGCTCATCCCCTCAGGTAGTTTTGCAGATGTTGTACTCCCTCTTCATCATCACTACAAACTACCTCAATCTTGTGTGTGGTGATGCATTTCACCATGGTGATGTCCCTGAACTGTTTGTGAAACTCAGGAGCTACTGCAAACAATTCTTTGACAGGCAAGGCAATGCTGGTTTCAAGTATGTGCTCCATGATACATTTGGGTGCAGCTTCACCCCTGAGTGGGAAAGAGTAACAATACTGGTTCTGGTTGTGGGCTGAAGCTGGGTATGTTGTTTGTGATGGGACAACTGCCACAGGTGTGGGATCATTGTATGCAGCTGCTGGAACAGGATTAATTGGAGGAACATATGGTTTCACAGTGGTGGCAGTTGGTGCAGGTGCTGAGGGCTTGGCCTGGCAAGTGGCATGCAAACTTTGAACACCAGGGGAAATGATTTCCTCTTGGACAGTGGCAGTGCAAGGATCGACTTGTGGGGGGTTGGCAGGTTGTGCTGTAAAGTCAACTCCATCAAAGTGCACTTTCTTTCTGTGGAGAATGACTGTGTCAAGTCCAGGCCTACTCCAACCAACTCTGACACTATACAAGGTCTAGAGAGTGGTTCAGAAGCAAGTCCAACAGGGAAGAACGAAACTCTGACTAGCAGAGTGGTGGCAGGAACAAAGTCCGCCGAGACAAAGGCGGAGCAGAGTGAGGGCATCAGGTTTAGCTCATGCACTACTTCCTTGCATGATCTCAGCCCTCAAATTTCAGAGGGAGAGTACAGACGGAGTGTCGGAGGTAACTCCGACAGGCAGAAGACGGAATCAGAGGGAGTAGGAACTAAGTTGATATTCGTACTGAAGAACAGCGGAGTACAGTACATGCTTTTATACTGCTATGGAGGTACAGTAATCGGAATCAGAACTGACATACAGAGACTCATAAATTTTCAAGTAAAATTTCCTGGATGATGAATGAAGGGTAGACGGACATACAAATGGGTAACACAGAACATCCAGGAAAGGAAATGGTCCAGGCACTGGACCATGTGGTGAGCACGCTGCGGAGTACCTGACTGTGAAGGTAGTCACATGACCCCTCAGAGGACAGACCGCTCGGTCCGGTAGGAGAGCAACACAAGTCTGACAGCAGTCGGAGCGGAGATGGTTCGCAACCAACAGAAGTTGGGCAGAGTTGGTGCAGAGTGAGCAGATGACCGGCAGAAAAGGTTGTGGAGTGAGCAAAGACCTATGACGAATGCATGGCTGTGACAGACTGCTTCCTTGTTACCTTTATCTGCTTGGTAGGTAGCCCAAGCTTGAGTGACATATGCTTGGAAGTTGGGGTCAGCTAAGTCTGTGACAGGTTCATTGACATCTTGGATGGTGTTTAAGAAGGCAGAAGGCAGGATCTCCAACTGCACATTGACTTTGGGATGAGCAACACAGAATAGATTAGTGGTGCCTTGCACAGTTGTGTTGCATGGAGCAGCAGGGGTTGCAGTGCTGTGAGTCAAAGTGTGGAAAGGTGGTGAAAACTGACCAAAACCAACACAAAAGACAAATGATGTGTGAGTGGTGGTGTGCCTCCACAGAACCTGGACTGCAGAAAAATCTAAGAGGGGGAAATTTCAATGGCAGGTGCTCCTAGCGCAAGTTGACAACGAGTTACACAGGAGAAGACAAGCAAGTGATGACTGGATGGGGGATGCTGAAGAGAGTGAAGGTGTTCAGCTGAAAGGACTTGGGATGATGGACTTTGATAAGACATGCTCCTGGTGCAAGTCGATGATGAGTTATGCAGGAGTGGATGGATGACTAAGCAAGAGTGCTGACTAAGTGTGGATAAGACTGCAGATGATGGATGGTGGTAGATAGACTCTTCCAAATGAGCCTCAACTACCAAGTATATGAATGATGACAGATAGACCCCTTCATGGAGCCTCAACTGTCGATGACGAGATAGGCACTGAACTGAACTGACTGCTGGACTGCTTCTTGATTGCTTCTGGGTAGCTAAGTACATGGGGGTTTATATACTGTGGGGGAGCACAGCTTGTGACAAACAAGGCACAAACACTTGGTAAGTAATGAGTAAGGACTGAGTAATCATGATGAGTAAGCAAGGAAGGAAAAGTAAGCAAGCAAGGAGGATTGGTAAGTATTGGCAATGAATGAGTCAAGGATAGTCAAAATATCACAGAATGAGTCAAATAGAGTCAGAAACTGAGTAAGCACACTGATATCACATTAGGGGGTGGTGATGCAAGTCAGATCTTGGCAGAGACATCTCTAGATCCAAAGATGGCATGACAGATGGATGGTGTTTCCAGACAAGGAAGTATTAATTCCAGAATTGAAGGGCATGAGTCAGGCGTCAAAGGGGGCTAGGGCATTGGGGGTCTGTGGGGCAATGGGAGCATATGCAATCATGTCTCCCACCCTTCCTTCCTCTCAGCGAAGTTAACAAAACTTCAAGAATGGGGTTCTGATGGAGGAGGAGGAGAAGGGGGGACATCTTCTGCTGGATCTTGCAGTAAGAAGGCAAGATGCACATCATACTCATCATGGATGTGATCAGGGAGGCTGGAGAACAGTAGATTATACTGCAGCTGTCGCAATGCAGGAAGAATGATGGATGAGACTGGAATAAAGATGGTGCAGGGAGCAGGGAGGAATGATCCATATGCTTCATCAAGAGGGGAGACTGAAACGACCACATAAGACCTTTCTAACCAAGTGACAGACCTGAGGTGACCAAAGAACATCCTTCTGGAAGTCATACTGACAAGGAGAACATGCTGACCAAGCTGCATGGGATGAGATGGGGCTGACAATGATGGGATGAACCAGGGGGCTTCAGGATGGAAGCTGGTGGGAATGCCTGGCAGATATATGTAGCCATTGTCTCTGGCAAATGAGACAAGTGAGACAATCAACAAAGAGGCAGCCATGATTGATGGACCTAGTGAAATGAGCATCTGATGGATGGAGTGCCATAGAAATGTGTAGGGTGTGAGGATCCTCTCCAAACCTGGAAGGCAGAATCATGTGGCTGAGCACTTCAAGCAAGTGTGAGAACAGAGTTGATATCTTTGGAAATGGTGGAGATATGATGAAAACTGGAATGCCATACATGGGCACTAAAAACTTTAAACATGTGCTTAACTTGCTTCCTCTTTTCTCTTTAGCACTGATAACTCATTCTTGTGTGAAGTGTCAAAGTCAGACAACACGCCTGGCTCCCTCTTAGGGCGGAGTTGGAGCGGGTTGGGCTGCGGAGTACAGCAGTCAAAGTCTGAAGCAAATCCAACCACTGGGTGGTGAGATATTTGATGAACAGTGAGTGGAGGGGTGTGAAGGAAAGTCTCAGAGGTTGAGGTTGGAGTTGGAGTCAGAGATCAGAGGTCAGAGGTTGGATGAGAGGGCATTGGGTTCAGCTAGTGCGCTGCCCCCTTGCACAAGCTCAGCCCTCGTATTTCACATGTGGAGCGGACTCAGAGGAAGTGGAGATGAAACTCTGGAGGGGACTGAGAGGGAGTCGAAGGTGGGGACTTTATTCAATATTTGTACTGATTACATCGGAGTACTATGTGGCCTTATATACGATGTAGGCCAAGGGCAGTGCAGTGCAGAATGTAAACCAATAAGTGTATAACGGGTTAGTAGTCCCTCCAACACAAGGGATAGAGGGTAGGGGTGATGGGGACCTTAACTGAGACAAGGAAGCTACTACAATGAGGAAGAGAGGGTAAATACCAAAGGAGCAGAAGAATGGAGAAAACCAATACAAGGGCAGAACCCTATCTAGAATGCAGGGCTGCAAGTCCGACAGCCCACATGACCAACCTTAGGGCAGAGTTGAGCGGAGTTGGTCAGAACATGGACAGGGGACCTCGGAGAGGTGTGGAGATGTGTCAGGAGGGTCAGAGGAGCACAGGAACACATCAGAGGAGGGCAGAGAAGCACAGGAACACATCGGAAGAGGGTGGAGAAGCACAGGAACATGTTGGAGAAGGGCAGAGTAGGTGTTAGGGGCTTACATCAGCATCATGGTCATGACATGAAGGATGACTGCTCACATCCAGCAGTCTTTCTATGCATGAGGCCTTTAGTCTTCATCTGCATGCATGGGCATTGTGTGCAACTCATTGACAAGTTAGGCAGAGTCAGCTGTAACCATGTCCACAACACCTTTGGTGTGTGACACTGACCTCTGGTCACATGTCAGGGGTGGGAACTCTGGGGTTAACTTGATTTGTGATGGGGATTTTGTTGATGTACATTACATCTAGCAGACTATGTGGAGGCACATGGGTGTCATAGCCATGTCTTGACCCCGGCTGGACTTGGCCTCGCACTCACTCAGTCCGGCCTCGGCCTCACCTGCCCTCTTGTCCCCAGTTGGTCTAGCATGGTAAGCACTGCTTTGCAGTGCATGTCATTTCGGTTAAGTCCTGTCCCCAGTCCTGTCCCCGGTCTACCTGTCCCAGTCTCCATTACCTTAGTCATGCATTACTAATACTTGCCTTACCAATCGTCTTAGCAATCTTTGTGAGACCAGCATTACCAGTCTCCGTACTATAGTTACTTCTGGTATATAAGCTTGTAGTTACTTGGCCTGTACTCCTTAGTCTGAAATCAACTAAGTCACCTCTGATAACTCCATCTCGGCCTCGGACTCGGACTGAGACCCACGCAAGGGAATAGCGCTGTACCTTCAGTTGCTAAGTCCAATCAGTCCAACCATCTGTGTCTTCGACTCCCCTCCTGTTCCCGACCTCTCGGCCTCGCGCCCGCTTCGGTCTCCAGTCCGGCCTCAACCCGGACAACCCATACTTGACAGTATTTCAGACTCTCCACTTGTGTGGGTCTAATACATCATGGCAACCAAGACTTGCTTCCAACCTCCCTGTGGCCGCTCTGCCACTAATCCCGACTCCGCCTCAGCCAGTGGGGCTCACCACGAAACAGCTCTAGCTGCGTTAGGCACCACTAGGCGCTCCCCAGATCCTGTCAGCCCTTTCAGGGGTTTTTCAGCCCACACTTCTAATACCCCTATCCCACATCGTCCTATTGCTCCCATCCCTGAGGGTGACCCCAGCGATGATGGGCCAGGCGATGATGATGACAACCACCCAGAAGATGATGACCCCAGTAATGATCCCGATGATAATGGTCCCAGTGACAATGATCCAGAAGATGATCCGGACTTCCCAGATCTGGACACCAAGCCCGCCATTACGGTCTTGGACAACCTTGCTTCAGCCATCAAGTTATTGGCTTGCAATGCCCGCACCACCCCTGAGTCCTCAAGTAGGACCAAGTTACGTGAGCCTGACACCTTTGATGGCACCGACCCCAAAAAGCTTCGCACATTCTTCATCCAGTGCGAACTTAACTTCCAAGACTGACCCTGGGCTTTCAGGACCAACCGCGCCAAAGTCATCTTTGCACAGTCTTACCTCAAGGGCATGGCCCTTGAATGGTTCGAGCCGGACTTACTCGGGCTCGACGACCCTGATGACCAGCCTCTCTGGATGGACTCCTGGCGGGAGTTTGTCCTAGAATTGCAAACCACCTTCGGCCCCCACGATCTGGTCGCTGACGCTGAGAGTCAGCTCAACCATTTACACATGAAGGATAACCAGCGCATCAACAAATACGTAGTTGACTTCAATCAGCTTGCTTCGCAAGTCCGAGGCTACGGAGACGGTGCACTGCACCACCACTTCTACTCCGGACTCCCAGACTGGATTAAGGATGAAGTCTGCCAGGTTGGCAAACCCCGGACACTTCATGAGCTCCGCCACCTCGCCCAAGAAATAGATGTGCACTATTGGGAGCACAGGGAAGAAGTCCAGCAGGTGAGTAAGCACCAAGGCTCATCCAACTCCAGCAACAATAAGTCCAGAGGCTCCGGCAACAACAACCAGCCCAAGACCGGTCAAGATAAATCCAAGACCAGCAGCAACAACAACACCGGTCACAGATATATCTATACAGATAGCTCAGTCGTGCGCAGATAGCGACAACGTCTGATATATTCACCTATACAGATAGCTAGGTGCGCGGTAAGTATAGTAAAGTAAGTGGAAAGGTTTCGTACTCACCTCAGTCGCGCGCAGATAGCGACAACGTCTGAGGTGATCCGGTTTACAGTGTAGAACTAAATATTGTGGTTGTAACAATAGAAGTGAAACACCGGGTGTTGAACCCGTCTACATACAATAAGTATTGTCTCGTTGTGAGACGCGCTATGGTCTTCGTGGATAACAAGAAGTCTCGCACATAAGTGCGAGACACTGTAAATACAATAAACATAAGGGCGCGGAGAGTTAGTTGCGCGTTCAGTAGTAGTGTTAAGTAAGAAGAGGTTTAAAGCGGAAAGTAGTTCTCACGACCCGGAGCGGACGTGTTTGGAAACGGACTACGTGCGACTTGCCAAATCTAACACTCCCCCTCAAGTAGGACGTAGGCCGAGTTTGACGGCAAAGTGCTTCACCTTGGGTGACGGTAAGGCTTTAGTCAGGGTGTTGGCGATCATGTCGGTGGTGGGGCAGTAGATTAAGTGGATCTTGCCGTTTTCAACGACCCAGCGGATGAAGTGGAAACGGATATCAATATGTTTGGTGCATGCGTGATATTGATGATCTTTGGTGAGCGCGATAGCTGATTGATTATCTGAGAATAGCGTGGTTGGCTCAACAAGTGGCCCAAATAGCTCTCCGATGAGCGACTGAAGCCATAAGGCTTCCTTGGCCGCATGGGTGGCTGCCACGTACTCGCTCTCCGTCGTCGACAACGAAACGATTTCCTGCCGTTTTGAAGACCACGATACCGCTCCACCGTCGATTAAGAATGCGTACCCAGAGACCGCCCTGCGGTCTTCTGCCATACTGCCGTCCGCGTCGGCGTATCCAACGAGCGCATTCGATACACCGCCATATGTCAACCTCAGGCCCTTGGTTCCAAGGAGGTAATGGTAGATTCTTCTGACTGCGTCCCAATGGGGCATCCCAGGGTTTCCAGAGAAGCGTGAGACGGTGGTGACGGCGTACGAGATATCAGGACAAGTGCCGAGGGAGGCGTACATCAGTGAACCGACGGCCTCGCAGTACGGTATGTGTTTCATTGCAGCGAATTCAGCGCCGGTGGAGGGTGACTGACCGGAGTTGAGCTTCGTGCTAGGTTCCATGGGGTTGGATACCGGCTTCAGTTCATCGAAACCGAAACGACGAATAATCGACTCGATGTAGGGACGTTGGCACAACGATATGGCGCGATCATCTCTGTTCCTCGTCACCTCTATCCCGAGTAACCAGTGGAGCTCGCCGAGGTCAGTGATCTCAACATGTTTTCTGATGTCCTTCTTAAACTCCTCGATTTCGCTTAGAAGCGTGGCAGCAATGGTGCAGTCGTCGACGTGTACGACGATGATCATGAGCTCACCGGTGCTGCGACGTCGGAAATATACAGCTTGGTCGACGGAACATTGGGTGAACTTTAACTCGTCTACTAATATTTCGACTAGCCTCTGGTACCAGCGACGACCGCTTTGCTTTAGGCCATACAGAGTTTTGCGAAGGCGACAGACTTTGCGCAGGTGATCAGCAGATTCGAATCCGGGGGGCTGGCACATATAGATGACCTCGTCATCGGTGAGTGTGCCGTTTAGGTACGCCCCTTTAATGTCTATCTGATGGAGTTCTAGATCAGAGCGAGCAGCCATCGCGAGCACAACTCGGATGGATGCGAGCGTTGCTACCGGTGCGAACGTATCGAAGTAGTCGATCCCTTCGACCTGCGAAAAGCCTTGGGCTACAAGCCTGGCTTTGTGTCGCATGACGTTTCCTGCGGCGTCCTTCTTGGCTCTGAACACCCATTTTGAACCTACAACATTCGCACCAGGCGGTAAGTCGACAAGTTCCCAGGTTCCTGCGTCTCGCAACGTGGCTAACTCCTCTCTTATTCCATCTTCCCATTGCGGCCAATCGGGACGGCGACGAGCTTCAGCTAGCGAGCTGGGCTCGAGGGCTTCTGTCTCAGCGGTGACCTCGTCCATAGCCATAGCGAGGTCGATGCGACATAAGTCATCATCCGAATCTTCAACGATAGATGCGAGTAGGGCAGCGGCCTCTTCCTGGTTGGAACGCTCTTCGACAACGGTAGGTAGCTGAACTCCCTTTGGTATCTCTGGTGTGCCGCGACGGTTGATACTTCCTTTGCCAGCGAGGATTTCTGCAAGGTGCTGGCTAGGCCTTCGGATTCGCTTTGTAACAGGTGGATCGGCTGGAGGTGGTGAGGGCGTTGGTTGAGCTGGGGTAGTTTGTGGAGAGGCTGGGACTGCTTTTGTCTCTTTGACAGGAGCTGGAGACGTTAGCATCGCGTTCGGTAAGTTGTCATTTTCTTCCTCCCCCTCGTGAGGTAACGACTCAGCTGAGGAGGGGTTCCAATATACGTTCCTCTCGACGGTGACTGACTTCCTTTCGGGCCAGTATACGCGACAGCCATTGGGGCTGTTATCATCGATCCCAATCCATCATCCCTCCACGACACGCCCTCCAAGCTTGGTTCCACCCTCGATTCGTACCCAGACGCTCGAGCCCCATGCGTGGGCTCGGCTGAGATCTGGTTTCTTTCCAGTCGCGGCTTCGAGGGGTGTCCCGCCGTCGAGCGCCTTAGTAGGTGTCCTATTCTTTAGCCAGACGGCATGGCGTACTGCTTCGCCCCAAAGGGAGCGAGGCAAGCCGCTCTCGTGCAACATAGCATGGACTTTCTCCAATAGGGTACGGTTTAGTCGTTCAGCGATCCCATTATGCTGTGGGGTGTCATGCACGGTGAGTTTTTGCTTTGTACCGGCCGCTTTGAGATACATCACGAATTCTTTTCCTAGATATTCGCCGCCTCGATCTGAGTGAAGGATTTTAATGCGAGCGTTGTGCTGAGTGCGACACAAGGCTTCGAAGGTCTTGTACGCGGTGAAGGCTTCGCTTTTCTGGCAAAGGAGGTGGATGTAGGTGAGTCGCGTTTTGTCATCAGTGAAGGTAATGTAGTAACGTCGTCCACCGAGAGTTTCCACAGGTGCGGGTCCCCAGAGGTCAGTGTGTACCTCCTCCGCGAACTCTTGGGCTCGTTCTCCAGTGCGTTCCTTTGCGACAGGTTTTCTTGTTGCCTTCGCGTATACGCAGGCTTCACAAAAGGTTGGTTCATCTTTTGATAAGTCGAACTTCAAACCTGACACAAGTCCTTTTTTAGCTAACCTGCGGGCAGCGGTTGGGGATATATGACCCATCCTTCAGTGGAGCTCCATGACGGTAACCGTCTCAGTCATGGAGTTCGCTTCGTCGCGATCATCGTTGTGAATGACGCAGTAGAGACCAGCTTTGGACTTGGGAATACGTCCAACAATGTCGTTGGTGGGGTCCTTGATGATGCAGGAGCCTTCAGCGAAGGTGACAGAGTATCCTAGCTGATCAAGACGGCCGACGGACACGAGAGTGTATCCAACCTCGGGCGAGTATAGCACCTCCGTAAGTCTTAGTTTGGTTACATCATACCCGTTTGGTACTTCTATAACCAACTCCCCCATAGCCGTGGCGTTGAAGAGCTGTTTATTCGCAGCTGAGAACGACTTGGGCGGTATGTCTGTCAGCGTCTCAAATCTCTCCTTGTAGGGGGAGATATGGCGAGTGGATCCGGAATCGTAGAGTTCGACGATGCGCGCGCTAATAGGGCTGTCATTTACGAGGTTCGCGGGCTCTGGGAGGATTTCGGTAGGGTCATCAGGATTCGAGCTATTATCATAAGGTGAGTCCTCGTCATCCACATCTCCAACTTCGCTGAACCAATCGTCGTCAGTAGCGACGAAGCAACGCCGGTTATCATCATCGTCATCTGACGATACACTCAACAGATCCGGGGGCGTGACTTCATCGTCAAACTCGTCATGCAACGAGAAGGCACCCTCTTCATCAGAATCGAACGTTACAGCATGCGCGGATCCTTTCATGGCGGCAGGTAGGGCTTCCTTCTTTTTATCAGGATCGGGACATTGAGCTTTGTAGTGGTCCCTCGAGCCACAGTTCCAGCAGGGTCCTCGCAAGCGAGCGTACCCTCTCAAACTTCCCCCTCGTCCACCGTTCCTACCATTTCCTCGCCCTCGACTGGAGTAGTTCCCGGGGGTCAAAGCCAAGGCCTCGTCACCATCGCGAGCCTTCTGTCTCATTCGTGAGTTACGGGTCTCTTTACGTCCTCGCCGTTCTGACTCTTCAATAATCAGGGAGATGAGGATATCCGGATTAATGGTTTGTGTCGGGCTGTACAGGCGGGCGGTCGCTAGCTGTCCAGACGCGAAGCTAGCGAGGTACTTAGGCAGCGACTGGATGATGGTTGAATGGTAATCCTTTTCTTCGATCTGTACACCGACGGCAGCTAACTCGTCTCTCTTCGTACGCAGATCGTCCAAGAACTGGCGGACGTCACCGTCAACAGGGCACTGCAAGTTTAGAAACTTCGTGCGAAGGTCGGTCTGTGCGTAAGCACCCTTCTCCGTGTATTCACGAACGATTTCATTCCACATAGCTGCGACGCTGTTAAGGCTACGCACCCGGAGGGCAGTGGAATCAGGGATCCGTTGGGTAAGTAAATGCTTCGCCATATTCTCGCTCTTTTGCCATTTTGCAAGCTCATCAGGATCCGGGGGGACTATAGTTACAAAACCATCCTCATCTGTGGAGGTTGTGTCACTGGGGCAGGAGGAGGTACCATCGAAGTGGGACCAAAGTTCTTTTGCTTCGACGGCGGTCTGGAAACGAAGGGAGAAGATCGCCCAATTCGCGCCTTTAATGTCGAGCTTGGGAACGTTGCCCGGGAGTGTGTCGGTAGTGACGGGGATAGCGGTGGTCATCGCGGGGAGATGAGGGTTGATTTGCAGCGAGAATATCGAAAAACGATGGTGAGACGTTCGTAGGCTATTAGAGCTCGGGGCTCATAACCTCACAGATATATCTATACAGATAGCTCAGTCGTGTGCAGATAGCGACAACGTCTGATATATTCACCTATACAGATAGCTAGGTGCGCGGTAAGTATAGTAAAGTAAGTGGAAAGGTTTCGTACTCACCTCAGTCGCACACAGATAGCGACGACGTCTGAGGTGATCCGGTTTACAGTGTAGAACTAAATATTGTGGTTGTAACAATAGAAGTGAAACACCGGGTGTTGAACCCGTCTACATACAATAAGTATTGTCTCGTTGTGAGACGCGCTATGGTCTTCATGGATAACAAGAAGTCTCGCACATAAGTGCGAGACACTGTAAATACAATAAACATAAGGGCGCGGAGAGTTAGTTGCGCGTTCAGTAGTAGTGTTAAGTAAGAAGAGGTTTAAAGCGGAAAGTAGTTCTCACGACCCGGAGCGGACGTGTTTGGAAACAGACTACGTGTGACTTGCCAAATCTAACAACCGGTTCTACCCCTAAGCCAGCTTCATCGAAGCCGGGCAATAGTAATAACAGCAATTCGTCCAAGCCCGAGCCTAGCAAACTCAGCAAAGATGGAAAGCTCACCCCAGAAGAACGCAAGCGTCGCCTAGATGGAAACCTCTGCATGTTCTGCAGAGGGTCTGGCCATTTTGCTGACAAATGCCCCAAGAAAGCCGGAAAGGCCAAAGCTCGCGCTGCGGCCACCACTGAGGCCGCACCGGCCTCGGGCTTGGGTACTACCCCCGAGACAAAAAAATAGGTAGCAGCTCCCAGGACTCCGCACAATCTGGGAGCTGCATTGACTCCAGTTGTGCAAACTTGGAGGCTTGTCTCAACGCATCCGCTCTTTCCAGCCCGAACTCTTTAACCCCCTATGTCACATTAGAAAACCCAGATTTACCTCGGCTTCGTACTTTAGTGGACTCCGGTTCCACGCATTGTTTCATAGATAATCAATTTGTTAATCAACACTTGTTTACCCCGTATTCAGTCTCACCAATCCGACTCTGGCTTTTCGATGGAACGTCCACCTTCACCATAACCCAAGCAGTAGATGTCAACATTCGCTTTGTGTCCAGCGATGTCACCCCAGTAACCCTGTTTTTAGCCCTGTTGGATTCTGAGTGTAAGATAGTTCTCGGACATGACTGGCTCACCCGCTACAATCTGTTGATTGATTGGGTATTGGGCAGTCTAACATTCCAGACTCCTGCACAAGGAATGCCAACCCCGTCGACACCCCCTGTAAGCCCAGTTTCCACCGGCCTCCCTGACTCTGGTCCTAGTGACCAACCCAGCCTTGCACCATCTGTACCGGTCTCCGACTCCCTGGCTCACACCCCCCTGAAGGCCCCTCTTGTTTCTCTAATCAATGCAGCTGCTTTTGTGTGCGCCTGCAAACTTGAAGGGTCTGTCCAGTTCCAACTCCAACTCCGTCCCTCGGACTCAGCTCAAGCCCGATTGGCCTTGGCTTCACTTCCTCCGGCCTTACCCAATGTCCCGGAAGAGTATCATGACTTCACTGATGTATTCAGCAAGGCCAAGGCCTCGGCACTCCCACCACACTGGGAGTATGACTTGAAGATAGAGCTCGAAGAAGGAACAACCCTGCCCCTTGGCACCATCTACTCGCTGTCCCCAGTTGAGCTCCAAGCTCTCCAGACTTTCATTGACGAAAACCTTACCACCAGATTCATTTGACCTACCTCTTCCCCCTATGCTGCACCAGTCCTCTTTGTCAAGAAGAAGGACGGCTACCTCCGGCTTTGTGTAGACTTCTGCGGCCTCAACAAGATCACTAAGAAGGACCGATACCTGCTACCGCTCATCTCCGACCTCTTGGATTCACCAAGCCGAGCCAAGATCTATACAAAAATTGATCTTCAGCATGCCTACCATCTTGTCCGGATTGCCCCGGCCACCTTCCAACACTTCGTCAACACTATCTTTGTGGATATGTTGGATGTCTGCGTAGTCGTCTACTTAGATGACATCTTGATCTACTCCAGAGATAAGGAGTCTCACAAGCAGCATGTCCGAGAAGTCCTCCGCCGGCTTTGGCTTCACGGCCTGTATGCGAAGCCGGAGAAATGTGAGTTTCACTCAGACTCAGTCAAATACCTCGGATTCCACCTCTCCCCTGCCAGCCTCACAATGTCAAAGGAAAAAGTCCAGACCATCTGCGATTGGCCCGAGCCTTGCAAGGTCAAAGACATACAGTCCTTCCTTGGCTTCACAAACTTCTATTGCCGGTTTATTTTTAATTACTCGGACATCGTTGTACCACTGACTTGGCTTACCCGCAAGGGGGCTCCCTGGAACTTCTCAGAGGAGTGCCACCGGTCATTCAACAACCTCAAGGCCGCCTTCACCACTACGCCGGTCTTAACTCATTTCATCCCTGGGGTTCCTATCACTGTCGAGACTGATGCTTCGGACTATGCCATCGCTGGCATCCTCTCTATCACCTGTGGCGATGGCCAGATTCATCCGGTCGCTTTCTACTCCCGGACTCTGACGGCCCCAGAGTTGAATTATGATACCCACGATAAGGAATTGCTTGCTATATTCAAAGCATTCCGGACCTGGCACCACTACCTTGAGGGCTCAGCCTCACCGGTCGACGTTGTAACCGACCACAAGAATCTTGAGTACTTTTCTACCTCCAAAGTACTCACCCGCTGCCAAGCTCGTTGGTCTGAATTCCTGTCTCAATTCAACATGATCATTAGATTCAGGCCCAGTAAGCTCGGGGCTAAGCCTGACGCCCTGACTAGACAATGGGATGTCTACCCCAAAGAGGGGGATAGTGGCTACGCCCGAGTGAACCTGCAAAACCTGAGACCGGTCTTCACCCAAGAGCAACTAGCGGTCTCCCTTCACGCCACATACCTCGAGTACCCAGTCTTACAAGCAGTCGCACTGATGGATGTGGAGAAACTTCATAATGATATCCTGACCACACTGCTGGACAACCCAGTCTCACAAATCTGTCTGTCCGACATGTCAGATCCCTGGTGGTCAGTAGATGACACTGGCTTCCTTCGCCTTGATGGAAGGATCTACGTGCTGGACTCAAATGATCTCCGTCTTAGGGTCTTGCAGCTTAAGCATGACCATCCCCTGTCTGGCCACTTCGGCCAAAACCGAACCCTAGAACTCGTATGGTGTGAATATACCTGGCCCGGCCTCAGGACCTTCGTCAAGGACTATGTCCAGTCTTGCACAGCCTGCACTTGGGCTAAGGTTCCCCACCATCGGCCTTACGGCCTCCTCAAGCAACTTCCGGTGCCGGAGAAACCGTGGAATTCCATATCTATGGATTTCATCGAGCAACTCCCAGCCTCAACCAGCTTCACGGCCATCCTTGTAGTAGTTGACCGGCTCTCCAAGCAGGCCATATTCATCCCCACCCACAACACCATAACAGCCCCAGAACTCACCAAACTATTCCTACTCCATGTCTTCTCAGAGCACAGAGTACTGGCCCATGTAACCTCAGACTGAGGTTCAGAGTTCATGTCTCACTTCTTCCGGTCACTTGGTAAGGCCTTGGATATGCGCTTACATTTCACCTCGAGCTACCACCCTGAAGGTGATGGCCAGACCGAAAGGACCAACCAGACCCTAGAACAATACCTCCGAGTGTACTGCAACTACCAGCAGGACAACTGGGCCGACCTATTACCCTTGGCCGAGTTTGCTTATAACAATGCCCCTAGCGCTACTACTGGTGTTTCACCTTTTTTCGCGAATAAGGGCTATCATCCCAACATCTCGGTATACCCAGAGCGCGATCTCACCTCCACTCAGGCTCGTGACTATGCAGTTGACTTAGACTCACTGCATCAATACCTATGGGAAGAAATGACCTTAGCACAGCAGCGCTATCAAGGACCGGCTGATGCCAAACACATGCCAGCTCCAGCCTTCAAGGTCGGTG
Source organism: Pisolithus tinctorius (assembly GCA_024663395.1). NCBI lineage: Eukaryota > Fungi > Basidiomycota > Agaricomycetes > Boletales > Pisolithaceae > Pisolithus > Pisolithus tinctorius. Next base: position 511,256 of record JANFAH010000036.1, read on the forward strand.
ACCAAGTATATGTCAAAGCCAAATACTTCCGGTCTACTCGGCCTTCCAAGAAGCTCTCGGAGAAGAACCTTGGACCATATCTGGTCATGGCTCAGGCTGGCACCCACTCTTTCACACTGCGCCTGCCGGACTCAATGCGCGCAGTCCACCCAGTCTTCCACGTGTCCCAACTCGAGCCAGCCATCCCTAACACCATCCTGAACTGGACTCAACCACCACCCCCACCAGTTGAGGTCGACGGTGAACTGGAGTTCGAGGTAGCAGAAATCCTCGACTAAAGGCCTGCCAGGTTGTTGGCAATGAGCCCGGCGACGTCGATGAGCTGCTCGAGCTTGTCCTCTAGGCCCAAGAACCCACCTGCTCCAGCCTTCCTCACCCCGCTCTCACCGGCCTCAGGCTCGTCGATCTCCAGCACCTCAGTCAGCCTGGACTTCGCTCTTTTCTTCTGGCTCAGCCTGGGCTCTGGTGTCTCTTCGTCGGCTTTCCACTTCTTCCCTTTGTCAACCTTGACCTTGGGACTGGCCTCAGCGTCTTTGCCATCCCCGGGCCACCGGCATTTACCCTTTGACTGATTGCATCGCATGCAGGCAACACACTTCTTGTTGCTGTCTACGACAAACTCGCAGACGACTTGAGCCCAGGCACAGCAAGTACAACTGAAAAGAAGGTTAAAAGAAAAACGCGCACCAGATCAAAAATATACTCACCTGGGGTCCATTACCACCCGCTTCACTTCACCCCCGGCCTCACCACTAGTACTGGCCTCATCACCTTTGCCGACCCCGGCCTTATGCTTACGCTTGGCCTCCCGTCTCTCCTCCTCTTCGCGCGCCTTCTTCTCCTCGGCCTCCCTCTCTGCTCTCTTGGCCTCAGCCCTCTCCTGCACTGCCCTCTCGGCTTCGGCCTGCTCCCTCGCCGCCCTTTCGGCCTCAAGCCATGCCTGCTCTTCGCACCGGGCTTGTTCAGCCGCCTTTCTTCTCTTCCTCTCCTTTGCCTTCGCCCTCATCACCTCCTCCTCGTCATCGGTGTTGTACCTGATGTCGTCGTCAGGGACTTGGGCCCAATCAACAATGACTCAGCCTTCGTTGTTGTTGTCAGTGGCGACGATCGGTCTTGAGTTGGACATGATAGTTAGGATGTGAAAGAAAGATGCAAAGGGCTTAGCGGGCCACAAGTATCAATTTTTCGAACTCAGCCAACTTTTGGACTCAGCCTGCCACTCTCGCAGGCATCTCATGGGTTCGACCCCTAAGAGGGGGATACTGTCATGGCCATGTCTTGACCCTGGCTGGACTCGGCCTCACACTCACTCAGTCCGGCCTCGGCCTCACCTGCCCTCTTGTCCCCAGTTGGTCTAGCGCGGTAAGCACTGCTTTGCAGTGCATGTCATTTCAGTTAAGTCCTGTCCCCAGTCCTGTCCCCAGTCTACCTGTCCCGGTCTCCGTTACCTTAGTCATGCATTACTAATACTTGCCTTACCAATTGTCTTAGCAATCTTTGCGAGACCAGCATTACCGGTCTCCGTACTATAGTTACTTCTGGTATATAAGCTCGTAGTTACTCGGCCTGTACTCCTTAGTCTGAAATCAACTAAGTCACCTCTGATAACTCCGTCTTGGCCTCAGACTCAGACTGAGACCCACACAAGGGAATAGTGCTGTACCTTCAGTCGCTAAGTCCAATCAGTCCAACCATTTGTGTCTTCGACTCCCCTCCTGTTCCCAACCTCTTGGCCTCGCACCTGCTTCGGTCTCCGGTCCGGCCTCAACCTGGACAACCCATACTTGACAATGGGAGATTGTGCACATCTCATGGACAGTGGTGTGCACCACTTGTATATTGATGTTACTGGAGTCAGTGATGGTTCTGCAATCTCTTATGAGTTCCTGCAGTGAAAATATGCATTTGAGTGTGTTACTGTGTATGATGATTTTTGTGCTGGGTCAGCAGACCTTGAAGGCTCCATGCTGGTATGTTGTGCAGACTCCATTTGCAAGCTTGTTGAACAGTATCTGTATTTGAAGTTGAAGCAACTTAGAGATATTGCTGGTCATCACAATTTGGTTCTGCATAGTAACTTGCTTTGAGTGATGTGTGTTGATGCACTACACAATCATCATTGTATGCTTTCCTGTCCTTTGCTGGTGTACATGTTCCACTGGAAAGGGCATGTTTGTGGCTCTTCATTGTTTCGCACCCCACCCATCCTCCACATTATAAACATCTGCTTGTATGCCACCCTCTTCCACCCCATACTCCATTAACTGATGCCTTCAAACAGATACAACATCTACCACCCAACATTAAACCTACAGAAACAAGTAGTTATGTGTTGCCTTCATAAACAGCATCACCTCATAAAACAAACAGTCACATAAACTTCCCTTCCACCCTGCTTAAACATTTCCCTAGTGTAGTGTCTGTGTTTTAATAGTAATGTGAATCACATGCAGAAGTGCCCTGCATCCAGGAGTGACCAGAGGGCTATTGTATAACATTAAACAAAATGGGTGATTGCATGACTTTTTCAGCACTGCACAACATAAAAACAGTGACCTGCAATTTTTGCAGTCATCAATACTTTAAATATATATGGCCTGTGATTTTTTTGGTGGATGGCCATGACACCAGATGTACAACTGTAGGATCACATGTCTATATCATCACCAAAGAAAGGTTTGTGGATCAGGTACTCTGCAAGTCCCTGAGCTGTGTGGTAAATGAGATCATCCTCATGCTGAAATGCCTTCCCCTCCTTGACAAGAGTGAGCATTACTCTCCAACACTCAGGGTTGACACTCCCATAGCTAAGACCTTCAAATTGCTAGACTGCAGAGTTGTATGGCTTAGGACTATGACCATCAAGCAAGCACTAGCCCATGCCATTCCACCATACTTGGTGCCAGTTGTCAACACACCTCTTGTGGTCCTGGCAACATGGCAAATGCACCATAGGTGGTGGCTCACATGCCACAATATGGTGGTGGAGTTCGAGTCACTCCTTGACTCTGAGGAGTGTCATCCATACAGGGACAGTAAGAAGCTCATAATCAGCATGGTTGGGTTTGTTTATAGGCTTTTGGATGAGCCATCTGAATGCATAACAGAAGATGTCCTTGATATGATATTTTAGGGCAATGGAGATCAGTGTGATGGGTTTGATGGTATAGTGGTGAGTGGCAAGTTGCTTGATGGCATGTTCACAGACATCCTTGGACTCATACATGTGACTAAGCTTGAGGAGCTGAAGAAGGGTGGTTTTGGATGCCTGTGAAGTACAGTGGCTCTAAAAACTGTCCACATGTTTGTATGTTTTACATTAGTTATGACTAAATGCAATAACCCCTAACCCTAGCCCTAAACCATGAGTGTATGAAATAAGGTACTTACTTTTGGCTTTCTATTGGTCCATGAATCAAGTGATTTGGATAGGAATTGATAGAATAGCAGCCATTTGAAAATGACAGGTCATGCAGACAGTTTTTTGACTTAAAGTTTTGATTACATAGTTTTGAGTTTAACAAAGTTTAAAATGCTGTGAGGTGCTTGCTAATGCTTACATAATATAGCACATGGTCTATTTGATGATTTGTCTCTTAAGAGGAGGCTGAAATTAAGACTCTATAAAGAAGGTCTCAGGCTTCTGTGGTGAGAAGACTGAGGTGCATGAGGAAAAACTAACTGCCTAAGTGCGAATAATTATTACATAAGCTTGTATGCTGTAGGCAAATAAACATAGGGGACACATGTTCCAACACTTCAGGTAACCATTTTTCATAAGCATTTAGGCTGAATAGTTTCTCCAAACCATCCAGCCTAATAGCCTCCCAGACCAAGGTCTGCCCAGGGACATCTGGTCATGTCCCAGGGCTATGCAGATTTTTAGGCCCTGGGACAGATGGGATTTCCCACATAGCCATCCATTCAAATGCAATTATTTGGGATGTCCCAAGACTGCCTTGGGTGACTGGGGTCCCTACTCCTGAAAGTGCAGCTTATATTAGCATTGAAATAGCTGCAGAAATCCTAGCCCCCTTGCTCCTCTGACAGATTTAATCCACAAAGTATCCTTTGACCGATACATCCCCTCCCATCCCACCATGCATAGTAGTATACAATAGTACTTTTCATGTCCATCTTTGCAATGTGATTCTGCTGTATTGGGACATCTCACTAGTTGCCAGGGAGATGACCCACCTGGGCCTCCACATTTGCCTTGAAAATTGCAATAATAAATTCAATCAATTTGTGTCTATACCTCATGCAATTTGTACTGTATGAAGGAAGAAGTGAATGGTTTTTGAACACTTGTGAGACAAGCCAATATCTCAAAGTCCCCCACATAGAACATGGTGTTGGTCACCTTTGCAACACCATCTGCAGAGGGCAGAATGTCCCAGATGAGCCTCTGAGGTTGTCATGGGGCATTGTGCTGGTCTGCAAAGGTAGCTTAGGAGGATGTGCCATCATAGCCCTCTGAGGCTGGGATGGGACATCCCACTGACTTTCATAAGGGGACTTGGGATGTCCCACAGCAGCCTCCAAGGCTACCTTGGGACATCCCACCCTCCCCTTTGCCAACCAGTGGGATGTCCCACAACAGCCTCTAAGGCTATATTGGGACATCCCACCCTCCCCTCTGGCAACCAGAGGGATGTCCCAACACAGCCTCTAAGGTGTTGAAGTAGTAATCTGCACTAATCCTACAAGCACCATAGAGAATCCAATGCAAGGTAGCTCCATGGTCAGAGCAGCTGCTTGACACTGAGAGGGTGCTGGCTCAATGCCAGCTCTGGTCACATTTTCATCAGGTTATGAGCTGCAGCTGGAACCCATGCATGCTCAGTACAATGGGTCATGCAGCATCCTTAGTAAGTCCAGATCATGTGAGTTACATGGACACAAGGTGGCTGATAGTAAGGCCTCCTGGAAACACAGCAGTAAATCCTGATCCATCACATGACACAAGGTCAAAAGGCAATCAGACCATTTGCATGACCCTAGGGGGTGTGCACTGTTTTTACACTCCAAAAGTGGCCAGATGAAGGGACCACATTGGAGATGGTGCATTCTGTGCATTAACTTCATGGAGATATGTTCCCACAGTGCTAGTCTAAGCCCCCAAGCTACTGACACTAGTACCCAGACCATATGGCTCAGTGGTTGCAGCACCTGGTAAACACCTAGGAGGTCACTGGTTCAATCTTAGGACTGGTCACATTTTCCTCATAAGGCTACATTGGGACATCCCTCCCCCCCCTCTGGCAAGCAGTGGGATGTCCCACAACAGCCACTAAAGCTACATTGGGACATCCCTCCCCCCCTCTGGCAAGCAGTGGGATGTCCCACAATAGCCTCTAAGGCTACATTGGGACATCCCTCCCCCCCTCTGGCAAGCAGTGGGATGTCCCATGACAGCCTCTAAAGCTACATTGGGACATCCCTCCCCCCCTCTGGCAAGCAGTGGGATGTCCCACAACAGCCTCTAAGGCTACATTGGGACATCCCTCCCCCCCTCTGGCAAGTAGTGGGATGTCCCTTGACAGCCTCTAAAGCTACATTGGGACATCCCTCCCCCTCTCTGGCAAGCAGTGGGATGTCCCATGACAGCCTCTAAAGCTACATTGGGACATCCCTCCCCCCCCTCTGGCAAGCAGTGGGATGTCCCACAACAGCCTCTAAGGCTACATTGGGACATCCCCCCCCCCTCTGGCAACCAGTGGGATGTCCCACAGCAGCCTCTGAGCGAGTGGGGAATGGTGCATTGCTCTTCACATAGTCTTGTTCCCATGTCACTGGTTTACCCGCATGCTACTGATATTAGTACCTAGACAATATATATTTGCTCAACTGTTTAGAGCACTGGGTATCACCTAAGAGGTTGCTTCAATCCCAGCTCTGGTCACATTTCCATCATAAGGCTACATTGGGACATCCCACTTCCCCCTCTGGCAGCTGGGGGTAGTGTTGCTGTGGCTCAGGGAGCTGTCCTAAGCCAAGGTCCATACCACATCTATATTATTGAGTATTAAAATAATTATTGTGGATTTGGTATGTGGCAACTCAAGGCTACATTTGGTAATAGTTGTCATAGTGACTAAGCTGCTTGTTGTTGAGCAGGTCAGCCTTTGGAGCTGAGCCACAGCAACACTAGCTGAGGCTATGTCCCAGAACACCCTCTTGGGTTATGTTGGGTCATCCCACCCCACTCTCCAGCAGACAGTCCAGTGGTTGTAGCACCTGGTGAACATCTAGGAGGTCACTGGTTCAATCTTAGGACTGGTCACATTTTCCTCATAAGGCTACTTTGGGACATCCCTCCCCCCCCTCTGGCAAGCAGTGGGATGTCCCACAACAGCCTCTAAAGCTGCATTGGGACATCCCTCCCTCCCATCTGGCAAGTAGGCAAGTAGTGGGATGTCCCACAACAGCCTCTAAGGCTACATTGGGACATCCCTCCCCCCCTCTGGCAAGCAGTGGGATGTCCCATGACAGCCTCTAAAGCTACATTGGGACATCCCTCCCCCCCCTCTGGCAAGCAGTGGGATGTCCCACAACAGCCTCTAAGGCTACATTGGGACATCCCTCCCCCCCTTTGGCAAGTAGTGGGATGTCCCATGACAGCCTCTAAAGCTACATTGGGACATCCCTCCCCCCTCTCTGGCAAGCAGTGGGATGTCCCACAACAGCCTCTAAGGCTACATTGGGATGTCCCACCCTCCCCTTAGGCAAGCAGTGGGATGTCCCACAACAGCCTCTAAGGCTAAATTGGGACATCCCACCCTCCCCTTTGCCAACCAGTGGGATGTCCCACAACAGCCTGTAAGGCTACATTGGGACATCCCTCCCCCCTTCTGGCAAGCAGTGGGATGTCCCACAACAGCCTCTAAGGCTACATTGGGATGTCCCACCCTCCCCTTAGGCAAGCAGTGGGATGTCCCACAACAGCCTCTAAGGCTAAATTGGGACATCCCACCCTCCCCTTTGCCAACCAGTGGGATGTCCCACAACAGCCTGTAAGGCTACATTGGGACATCCCTCCCCCCTTCTGGCAAGCAGTGGGATGTCCCACAACAGCCTCTAAGGCTACATTGGGATGTCCCACCCTCCCCTTAGGCAAGCAGTGGGATGTCCCACAACAGCCTCTAAGGCTAAATTGGGACATCCCACCCTCCCCTTTGCCAACCAGTGGGATGTCCCACAACAGCCTGTAAGGCTACATTGGGACATCCCTCCCCCCTTCTGGCAAGCAGTGGGATGTCCCACAACAGCCTCTAAGGCTACATTGGGATGTCCCACCCTCCCCTTTGGCAAGCAGTGGGATGTCCCACAACAGCCCCTAAGGCTACATTGGGACATCCCACCTACCCCTCTGCCAACCAGCAGGATATTCTACATTTTACCCATGCATATGTCTTGCAAACATGATGCTCAAAAAACATTCTATTTAAAGACACCAAATAGATTATAATATGTCTCTATCACCCTTATCTGTATCGAACTCTTTTACTTGGAGATGATGGTGGATCCATATCCAGTAGGTCATTCTCCCATTCTTCTCCCCAACAGAATTCTTCCAATGGCATATCACTTTGTTGGTGGTATTCATCTGCCAGGGCAAATTCTTCAGCAACACATAGCAACTCATCATCCATCACTTCATCCTCATCCTCTTCACCCTCTGACTCCAATCCATCAAACCTCTCCTCATTATCACATGACCACCCTGCACCATGCTGTGCAGTTCTTCATCACTTGCACCCCAGTTCTCATTAGGTGTTCCAGGATAGCCTCTAAGTTGCCTCTTCCACAAGATGCACAGACCTGCTAGTCTCAATGCTCTGCAGTCAAGTTCATATGCAAGATCAACATCTGCAATGTGTGTTAGTCATGGTAATGCAATGACACATGTCTCTTACCAGCACTCTGTCTGGTTTTCTGCACACGACCCCACTCTTCAGAAAACCACTCTGTCAAAGCTCTTCTTTCCTGCAACAGGCACCTTTCCTCTTCTTCACAATGCCTCAGCTCAAGGAGTGATCTGATCCCTGAGCACACTTTTTCATCAGCTAACCATGGGGGTAGTAACCCATCTGAATCATCCCCAAGGCCAATATCCCACCAAATATCATCATCCACATCCAGTTTGAACAAAGAGTCCCTTGGAATCAGGAGTGGGGCTATTGACCCCTGAGGAGCTTTTCCCTTGTGTATGAGGCCTACAATTTGCAGACACAAATTATTGTAGCTACTGGCAAGCTTGGCTATTCCTGGTTCTCGTCACTTCACAGATGCTTCTGTGTGGTTTTGAAGTCTTTGTTCTTCAAGGCAAGTCAAATACAAGGGTATTCATGAATGATGACCTCTTACCACTGAGAGTCTGCCGATATGAGCATTCCAGTCTTTCCAACTCAAACTTTCGTTGGCGCAGACGATCTCTGATACGTTTCTTGATTGCTAATGCATGCATGCGAAGCTATGGAACATGGTCTCAATTAGATGAAACCATGTAGAAAATACACTGCCACTAACTTGAAGATAAGCACTCTTTTGGATACTAGCAAGATTTGAATGCCCATTTATGCCTAGGGTTGCCCTCTGGTTCTGCAAAGCTTCTTTAAAACACTTAACCTTTTGATGACACTCTGCAATTTGGATATTCAAGCTTGTCATGTCAGCAACCCCATGGAGAAGATCTTTCTCCAGCACTTCTAGCTTGGCCTCATAATTTGCCAATGATTTCTGAGTTGCCATGATTTGCAATATCATATTCTCAGCAGCTTTAGAGCTGTGACCTAATTTGATGGTGAGCAGGAGTCATTATTTATATCAGCAGCTTACGAGGAGCTGGCTTTGTCTGTGCAGAGACTTGAGCAACCCATTCAGCTTGAAGAGTTGGGATATCAACTCCACATCTCCTTAGGCCTCTGTTTGCAGCAGCCTTCTTTTCTTGGCAATGATTCCAGCAACGCAAAAGCCACTGGCCCAAACCAGTGAGACTCTTCATGTCCAGGTGGCACACCTGGAAGTCAATAACAAAGAGGCGTTGATGATACTGAATAATATGTTAGCTTGAAACAGATGTGGCATACTGCACACATACCCCAGAAACACGAAGAGATGGTATCAGCCCTTTGATTGAACTCCAAAAATGCTCACATCCCTCTCCATCAGATAGCCCAAATCCTTCACATTTTCGGGGGTGATAGATAAGCTGACATGCCCATTGATGACCAAAGGCATGAAATACTGAGATGGCAAAAGAAATATGTGGCAGAAATGACTTGAGAAAACCCCACTTCCTGCAGCTCTGTTCCAGTTGACAACCTATGTCATATAACAGCCCAATATGAAAATTATCTGGGAGATGGCCAAAAAGAGATTTGATGAGGGCAAGTGCATAATGTTGCCTCTCCCCAGCTGAAGTCATATTTGCAAGGTAAATGACACGATCATGACGACAGAGTAGGGCCATGACACCAGTATCTGAAAAGAACTGGGTACTTGCCTACACTGCCATCAGACCAATGGAGTCAGAATAAATGATTAAGACTCACTTTCTGGCGCCTCTCATCAGCTGCAGTAAAGGACTCATTACAACCCTTCAGCACTGACATTGTTATCCTCATTCCCTCTTCAAACTCATCCTCCCCATCACCAAGATAATTCTTTTTCAAAGCCTGTCCACTCCTCCTTTGGGTTGAAGACTTTGACTTTCGCAACTCATTAACCTCATGCTCCATAGCACAAATATCTTCTTGTGAAAGAAAGACTGTAGCTGTAGGGTTTACTGGATCATCTGGATGCCCACTTCTGCACTTCTGAGTAAAACAAGCATCAATGCAAACAATTGCATCAACATCAGAAAAGCTAGAACAAAGGAAATTTTAGCAGTTGACAAAACTATATCCACCAAGTGACATACCCATGTTCACTATTATTGTTCTGCCAGCTCTGGCCACCAAAGCATATAGGACAATGCTGTCGTAGGTATTCTGATGGCCTCATCTTTGAACTGAAGACATCATTGTCTGAGGAACTTGGCAATGGGATTGCAGAGGGGATGTTTGATGGTGGACTAGCAGATTCTTGCAGTTGTTGTTGGACATATTCATCAAGGGATGTTTCCAGAATACAATACCAGTGATATGCATTACTGAACCTCCGGCGTATACCCTCCTGCAAGTATCATCAGCAATGATCCATGACTGAGAAGAACAACCAAAGTATGCATTAATAATATAGCAACATCACCACAAACAATACCAACAAACATCCTACCCTATCAATATAACACTACAGCAGTCCCAAGAAACAGAACATGTCACACATGCATGCACTTATAACCATGAAATAGTCATGCATCAGATTAAGATATACTACCTACATAGCAGAGTCATCTGTACTACAGTCACTATGGCAGTAATGTATGTTTTACGAAGTGGAAAAAATGGGGTAATGATACAAAACATGACAATTCCATACCTTTGTGTCCACCTTATAACCCATAGCTGCAAGGTATGCCTCAAGGGACTCACACCATGCTGAAGTGTTTGGAGGTATGCACATGAAGAGTTGTCGGACAAAGCTGAGAAGCTGTAGGCTAACAGCAAGTGTTGGCCCCAGTGGGGCACAGGGGAAGTAGCCCATCCAAAGGAGTTGGAGGGCTGCAGGTGCACAAGGACAGACAGCCAGATCAACTGATTGCAGAGCTGCCATGAATGCATCTAAGCAGAGGAAAATGACGAAGAACACAGAAATCTCACCATTGAAATCAATGCAAATGACTCTCAGCTTTCGAGTCTGGTGACAACCACACGTCAGCAGTTCATAGTCAACAGGATTCTGGAAGTGGTTGGATAGTCGTTGATATGCAAGGTACGGCTGAAGGAGGGAAGGGATGACAGTGTGTGACCACTGCTGCCACTGCTTCATTTTTTTTCGGGCATTCCTAGACGGTGACAGGAGCGGGTCTTGGCTAATATGTAGCCCATCGGTTAAGCGGTCGAAAGTGGCATCATGGGAGAGGTCACATTCACTACCCGCAGAAGGCTCTAATGGGCGAGCAGCGCTTGAAGCAGAGTGGCGTCGGATGTGGGGGTCGGAGGAATCACTGGGGTGTTGTGTGAAAGCGCGACGGCCAGGTAAGGTGAGCAAGCGCTCAACAGGAAGGTAAAGCCCCGCAGTTCCGGGAACACGGCGCAAAGGTTCAGCAGTCTGATGGTCAACAAGGACCACGAGATCATCCGCACGGAGCGAGTCGGGAATCTGGTTCGTCGGGGCGGTAACTCGTACAGAGGGACCGCGCCTAGTAAGCTGTTTCAGTCGACGAAAAGACATCTATGAAATTGGTCAGACGCATAAACTGTCTAGGCGAGTTAGTGGTAGACGACGATCCTGCAACACCAAGTTACAGGACTGTGACCAGGACACCGAATCCTGGTTGCTGGAAGGCAACCCCAAGATGCCACCAGCACGTCTCCAATAGTTAGCCTCCAGCGTAGAAAAGCGAACTGACCTTTGCACACGACTAGCGAGGGCGATGGGGAAAGAGACGGAGCAAGTGTGCGATGAACAAAATGAGATTGCAATTGCGGCGTGCTATGAATATCGTTCGGGAAATGTACAGAGTAAAAATGGTATTGGGGAATGATGAAGGAGGTTACCGACTATTTGAACCGTAACCCCGCGGTGCAGTTGGAATAAGGCGGGGAAGAAGGGGCGGACGACCAAAAGTATCAAAGAACGACTGTACATAAAATATAGCCAACTTCTTTTCCATTGCCCAGACACGCGACGATGACGCTAATGGCATAATTGGCTCTGCCAAGTCCGAGGGGCATCCTGGCCATACAGCAAGTAATGCCCAGAGCTTCTCTATGTACTCCTGTTTCAATTGAAAGTCGGATGAGCCGAGGCCTTGATTTTGCTGAGGGAAAGGCTCAGCACACATGGTGAGTTCCAAATCACCAGGGAAAATCTGCGTAGAGTTCAGAAACAGCGCATTCCTGGTGAGGTAAAATTGTACATACCTGCCGGACGTGATCGAGCCGCTCTGAATCCTGATTCGACCACAAGCTAGGCATCATCGCATGGTCAAGAGCGACCAACTCGAACTGGAAGTTGTGTTCATATAAATCCCATAAAATCTTGCTTTTCATCATCTGATCGATGGTAGCGAGGTCTGCGAGGGAAATTGAAATATCCCGGAATTGTACATGGCTAGGTATGTCGTGTTGGAGGCTGATGAGCTCGGGACCAAAGAGGGCGGCAGATTCACGTAGTCGGTTGCTGGAAAATGTGGATGAAATCTGCTTGGGAATTGTGTTCAGGAAATCCTGCCAGGACCGAGGGATAACAGGAGACACATCTGAGGCAGAAAGACGAGTGATCCAACCCGCTCGAGAGACTAGCCAATTCCTCAGGTACCTCTGCTGGCGATCGGAGGACTCGCCCCTCACAAACAGACTCGGGCTGGGAAAGAAGTAAGCTACCTTTGGCGCGTTGGGACTAACCCTTTTTGCATCCTTATTCACATCCTTCAGGGCAGCGTGCCATGCGGACATAGCAGGGGGAATAGCTGGATCGCCAAGGTCTTCCCACAGTTCGGGATTCAGAACGACTGACAGCTTGGCTCCTTTCGAGCCTGCAGGGGGATCTGAGCAAAATGTTAAACACACTGAGACAAAATGAATAGGATACGTACATGGCTGATTATGTTGTCGAGCCCTGCCCATCCTAACAGCTCCCGTACTTGAACTTGCACCACTGGAACTTGCAGCATTGGAAGCCGTGGGACCCGTGCTTGTGGGAGTCGAGGCCACACCACTGCTGGTGCGCGGCGGTTCCAGCCAGGGAGCCGCAAATTGCTCGAGCCCAATCGCCGGGCCTTGTCGAGTGTGCCTGCGGCGCGATTCACCAGGGTGGTACCAGGCGCTGTGCCATTTCAGCATCTGCCCGACCTCAAAAACCTCAGGATCCATGACTATGTCATGAGGGCGCGTAATCTCAACGGTCTTCAACACTTGCATGTCTGGGGGTACATGATCGGGTTTCCAGACCATCCAGACAGGCACGTGTATTTCGAAAAGGCACTGGCAAATGTCGGGGTCTGTCGTGAATGCCCCGATCCAGCGGTCAAATGAATCGATGAAAGTGCCCGTAGCAGGGTCAAGGTCTGTGTCCAGATATTCTAGCATGCCGAAGACGTCTAGGAGGAGGTGTTGACAAAAAGCGACCAATATGACTGTGTCTTGAAACGTAAATGGGAGTTGCTAGAGAAAATTTTAATTAACGAAATCTGAACCAGAAAAAAATCATACCTTCAGACACAGGAGACATCGCCGACATGACCCCAGCCACGAGTCGGGTCTCAGAGGACCTTCGTAGTGGGGGTACTTCTTTAGCCAACCTTGCAAACGTTCATCTAGTCGATTATAAACGGTCTCCATTGACTTCCATTTGTCAGCATGAATCCTGCCAACTTTGAAGGCAGACCCTCTTTCCAGCACAAAATCTTCCGCTGACTGGGTAACGTTCCACCACAGCCACTTCCACATTGGGTCGTCTCCATAGGCCACTGTCCGAGGGACACACGGACTCCATGTGTAGCGTTCTGCGAACAACTGTGGCCATTGAAAACAGTCTATATGGCTGAACCGTCCATCACGTAGGGGCGTGATTGTTTTTCCATCAAAGATGAAGGGTTGGGGAATATAGTCAGTGTTCGGCGATGTGATCCAGTGGTCGTCACACTTCGCTAGGACGCACGCATCGAATGCACCCCATCTGCCTGAAAATAATGATAATCAATTTGAGCTGAGTTAGGGACAGCGAGAACGCACCGTCGCCAGGGTGGTTGTGCAATGATAATTCATAAGGGCGAACGCTAGCTACATTCATCCTGGAAACAAAAGAAGTCAGTCAGTACTTACTTAAATTGACGGAGATGACAACGAGGGGAGAAAAAAATGAATCATGCAGTGTTAAGGCCGGTGTAACTGAAATGAAACGAGAATGTTGCCCTCGATAGGCCCCAAGCCTATTGAGAACTCGCGAGGCACCAAACCCCAGAGCACTTGGCAGACAAACGCTCCAAACATTTGGCTCCGAGTACAGCATAAGTTGACCGGATGTTTGAAAGAAAGGTATGAATGAAAGTGAATAAAAACTTACTTTCAAAAAACGTCTGCTTGACAAAGAGGTGACGATGATTAGTGTATTGACTCTGCACGCATATAGACTATGTTAATGTCTGAATTTCGATGAAGAAACACCCCAGAAACCGCGAGGATATCTCTTGATAGGCCCCAAGCCTATCAAGAACTCGCGGGCACCAAACCCCCGAGACCTGACAGACGAATGCTCCAAACGTTCGTGGAAAGAGCGACCAGGCCATCTGGAAAATTAAGATGGAAAAGATAAAGAGAAACTTACCTTGCACAGAATTGGTTTATACGGAGGGGCGTCGGCGACTTGAAGTAGTAGGTAGCACTTACTAGTAGTAGTGAGAAATATTACGGGTACTGCTGTGCACGTGACCTGCACCGCAAATGAATGCGATGCCTGACTTACAGCGTGCTCGAGGAAGACCTTGAGTCTAGGCTCTAAATTGTCAAATAATCAGGTGATTAGATATAAGTTTTGTGTTCCGTATTTCATTCCTCAATGTTCCGCACTGCCTATTGTAATATTCATGGGAGACGCGTTCGTGCATTACAGTAATGACATATTGATAAGCTACTTATAGCAAGTCCTAGTTACAAGTACTAGTGCGCCGTTGCTACTTTGTTAATAGATTTGGCCACTTTTACCGATGTGACTAAAGTTTTGATGAATGACAGAATCTTAACATGTCATTTCACAATTGCACAATTGTTACATCATCACAGCCGAAACAAACATTCGCACCACCCGCAGCTATTACTTAGCGACACTCTCGTCTTCTGTACGCTGTCCGCATGGTATTGGGGGAACGCTCAGTGCATTCCTCTACCATATGTCAGGGGCTTGGTGCCCTTGACAGCCTTGAAGGCTTGGAGCCTTCAAGGGCGGTCTTGGTGTCCAGTGGATCCAACAATCAATCGCACAATGACAGTCAAGACTGACCCTCATCTTTCAGCAATGTTAACGAAGGTTTTGCGGGTCAGTGCTTTCGACTTAAGTTATGCATCATTACGCTTTGCAGTCTACTGACCCATTTACCAGCGCATACTACGTGTACTAGGTCCATTGTTCTCCCCACCTCTGACTGCACTCCGTCGTTCCGCCTGGCCAGTATATGCCTTCAATAGTGATGCCCTTGTCTCCCCACTCATCTACCCTTGGTACAGATTCAGTGATCGATCACGTAGATGATAGTGCAGTTCTCCCCTCGCCTTTTAGTCCTGAAGATTCTAGTTAGCAACACATCCATTCATATCTATCCCTGCCGATCGAATACGTGGCATGTTCCTCTACTATGAATTTTCTCCAGGTTGCCTCATGATCAACCATGCGAAGTTCTAATGTGGGTACGTGGTTAGCTTTTCAGTGTATCTTATCCATCGATTTCTGCTACTTCCTCCAGGGTATTATGAAGAGTTACGTCACATCTAAGTGCACGATTCGTTGTGGTCAAACTTCTGGTTTTCCCACAATGGCTTCCAACAAATGGGGAAAGGGAACGAGGCAGCCTTCTGCTGGAGATCCGCCGTCATACTTACAATTCTCTGCGCATTCACTCTCCAGCCTTTCCTTCCCATTCCCTGACCCACCATGTCCGAAATACCTTCGCCCAGTACTGGATTGGATATAAGCTCTAGCAACCTCAGTACGTGTTTTTCTGAATAACTCCTGACGACTAACGCATTTTGGCACAGGTGCTCTAATTACTCTGATCGGAAACCTTGAATTGAATGCAGCAGACGCTGAAACACTAGCAAGCGCTTTGTTACTAAGATCTTGCGCTGAAGGTGAGTATGTTCTTAAGTGACATTTCTGGACTGATCATATTGCAGCCTTCATAGGGTCATCCGGCTCGCAACCCACATACCCCACGGTGGCATTATGCCTGTCGAGTCCTGGGGTTTCAGGATTGTTGTCCCGCAAAGAGTGTACACCTGCCACCTTATCCCCCTCGATCCCCATTTACGTGGAATTTCCCGCACCGCCAGTATCGATACATCTAACGCCACCTAACTCGACTGATCCCTCCACTATTCTTGTCCACGGCCACCCAGATCGTGAAGCAAGGGTTCCATATCTAGCGGATGACTGCGTGCATACTCCCACCGGAATTTTTTATACCATATCCATGTAAAGACTAACAGCTATTGTATTATCTGTTGGCAAGTATTTCTCACGGCAGTCTCCAATTAATTACTACGAAGTATAAATCCTCAGGCCGCATATTGCATATGGCAGCCTGACTGTGAGGCAAGTCGCAACTCGGCACTTTCCATCCTTCATAAATTTCTACCATTCAAGCTCTACCACTTAGCAGGGAACACTTGGAGCGTCTCTCTGCTAAATGTCATGGGCTTGGTGCCCTTGACAGCCCCTGAAGGCTTGGAGCCTTCAAGGGTGGTCTTGGTGTCGATCCGGTGATCAATTGCACGGACGACAATGACCCTCGTCGCTCAGTACCGGAGATTTGTTTCAGCAACAACTTTGCCTAAAGGTCGTCGTACCTCCAACATTCGGTCTACATTATTTGCTCGATTTGGCTATCGATCGCGTGAAAGGGACTGCGTCTATCGGACTCCGTCAACCCTGCTCTCGTCAGTGACCGCCCTTAGGGGCTTGAACGATTCATTTTCCGTCTAGTAAGCCCATTCCTTTCTCTATTACTGGATACTGATGAACTCTTGTGGTTTTTCAGTCCCGAGGAAACCCACTTTCTGGGTCGCACAGATGGAATACCACCGTTCTGGATTTCGATTGGGATTCCACCCATATGTTTCCATTTTGATAGGTGTGTCATCCTCGCTACGCATTACAACCACTTCTTTCCTGCATGCTTTTCCTTCGTCCCCCTTACGTCGTGTCCTCTTTTCGTGGTTTCATATGTCCTTGCTGATGCTATATCCAGAACTTTGCACGCTGAGACAACATGTTCTAGACGGATTTTTTTTCCCATGTGGTTCGTCTTGGCTTGACGTGCTCTGACCTTAAATACTCGCCTTGCCTCCCCCCGTTTCTCAACACCTCCATACAACCATGCCCCACTCTGCTGATATCCTGGAGCCTTTGAGGGACTCCGTTGCCGACTTGAACACTCGCGTTCTTCGCAACCGAAGGATTCCGTCCTCACAAAATGCCCCGGTTTCCAAACGAGTAAAAAAAGGTGGTGCTGTTGTCTCTAACGATGGAGTGCAACACTCAGAGGTACGTCTTGTATATTTCTCATCCATTACTCTAACGACGTTTTCCGCTCACGGCAATCTACTCCAAAGGATATGATTGGCAAACCGAAACCGCGGTGTGCAGTCCAGCCTCCCGAAGGCTGGGAAGAGCACATGTTTGGCCTGAGAGATAGAAGATGCTCCTTGACACCTCGTCCTTCCATTGCGAACACCCCAACACTCCCTTCCCCTTCCCTGCACCTGGATGACCAAATCCGTGATGAGGACTCTGCAATGGAGGAGGTGGAGGAGAATCTCGACAACAACGAAAACGAGGATGACCAGCCTTCCATTAATGAGAATGAGGATGATCAGCCGTCCGGTAGCGAGAACGAGGATGACCTGCTGTCCGGTAGCAAGAAAGAGGATGACCAGCTGCCTGGTAGTGATGACGACGACAAGGGTTCCGATTACAATGAGAATGAGAATGACGACGAGGAGACGGAGAGCTTGAGCGACTCCCGTGGTGGGTTCTTCCATTTCGTATCCCTTGTTCTCTCACGTTTTTTTCAGATAATTCTCATTTCTTTTGATTTTGGGGTTTGGTGCCTCTCTGGTCATGCGATGGTGGGCTTGGTGCCCACTTGTGTTTCAAAGCATGGTGCTTTGGATACTCGTGACCGTTTCCTGCCGCCCATCATTCCCTTGGTTGTTATATAGATAAAGAATTGTTGCGATCCTGTTCTGTTACCATCTATATACGCATCTACCTTGTGTTGACATGTTGACTCCTAGATGGTGATGATGCACATGCTCGCAATGCTCAGACTGTTTCTTGTGCCCAGTCCCCACTTCCCCCGTCCTCGCCACCCGCATACGAGTCTGATGACTCTGCCCATCCTGTAGGGGATGTTGTCCATCCTCGCCAAGAAGGTGGCCTGATCTATACTAGACTTCAGAAGAAGGGAAAAGGTAGGGCTATAGATGCCGAGGACATTGATGCTGCAAACCACAGTGACCGTGACACCCAACTCCCGAACCTCAAGAAGCCAGGGAATCTGTCCACAGCAGCGTTAGACGAAATACATGCTTTTGCGAAGGATGTCAAGACGACAGCAGAAGAACTTGGCCGACGGCACGGGCGGTCTACACGCAACATACTCGTCGCTGCGGGATTTAGTGTTAAGGCTTCTCATACCAAAATTAATGAGGCCAACCTCTTCTGCTCGTGGTATTGGGCCATGCAGCCCAAACCAGATGGTGGTATGGCTTTCCTCCCTCTCACATCTACCATTCTAACGTCCTGACCAGCCAATCGAAATTCAATCAACAATTTGATTACGAAGGAGTACAACACCCTCATGATAGGCATCCCCAAGGATGACTTCACGGCAAGGAGGGAAAGGTTAAAAGCCGTCTATGAGTGGAGTGAGAGCTCCTCTGCCGTACCGACTAACCGATCTGTCAAATCTATTGCAGCTAGAGTGGACAATGCAAAGACACAATTTTCTGGATTGGTATGTGGTTGCAACTGTGCAGCCATTGATTCTCATCGTTTCACAGGCGGAGGCGTGGTCCAATCTCGAGGATATTGAGATAGTTGGAGCGGTAATGTATGTTGGACAGGACCCTGCAGGATGTCAAACTTCTGGCATATTTGGAGGCTCCGAGACGATAAGAAACTTCATCAATGAAAATGGCATCGATGTCCGGTCACTCATGGATAAGTATACCACGATTTTCAAGTAAGTTTATTTCTTGCATGTTTCATTCGACCTCATTGGATTGTTGTAGGTGTCTCAGGAATGGCGACGGTGCGGATGCCAGGGTGGCCGGCACCGGTTCCATTGGAGATGTGGGTTCTGCGCTGGAACTACGTTGCCGTACAAAGGAGACTCCGAGAGACCACAACCACAGAGTATTCGGAAGCATGATGAAGGAGAAGATGTTGGCCGCATTGAGAGATCTGCGCGGTAAGTTATTCTTGTGCTGTACGTGCATTTATCTTGATCCTTTGCTCAGTCACACGTGGCATTGAAGTCGGCGATCCCCAGAAAGTTTCCTGGCACCGGCTTCTCGAGTTTTTGCAGAAGAGCCACCTCACTATTGTCAACTGGCCCCACGGTGTATCTCCACCGGGCCCTGGTTTCGAGTACAAGAAACTTAAGGCTGGCCCTCTTCGTCAACTTGTAGTACCTTACCTTTGGAGAAAACTGGGTCTTTTGTATGACGGGCAAACCAATGATGAGGAAGAACAATGTCATAGTCATGCCTCGACCCCGGCCGGACTCGGCCTCGCACTCACTCAGTCCGGCCTCGGCCTCGCCTGTCCCGCATCTCCAGTTGGTCTAGCACGGTAGACACTGCTTTGCAGTGTCTGTCATTTCGGTTAAAGTCCTGTCCCCGGTCCTGTCCCCGGTCCACCTGTCCTGGTCTCCGCTACCTTAGTCATACGTTAGTAATCCTTGTCTTACCAATCCTCTTAGCAATCCTTGCGAGACCGGCATTACCGGTCTCTGTACTATAGCTACTTCTGGTATATAAACTCGTAGATACTCGGCCTGTACTCCTTAGTCTGAAATCAACTAAGTATCTCCTGATAACCCTGCCTCGGCCTCGGACTCGGACTGAGACCCACGCAAGGGAATAGCGCTGTATCTTCAGTCGCTAAGTCCAAACAGTCCAAACATCTGCATCCTCGACTTCACCCCTGACCCTGACCCCTCGGCTTCGCGCCCGCTTCGGTCTCCGGTCCGGACTCAACCCAGACAATCCTCGTACTTAACAAACAAGATAGTCTGGATGATGTGCTGGAAATTGAGATTAAGTGCTGGAACGAAGGTATTCCCTATTTTATTCATCCAGTTGGATGCTGAAGTCCTGTGTAGAGGTCATCGATATTTTGGACACTGACCCTTTGAAGGGTGAGATCGCGCTCATCAAAGCTACCGATGGTACTGTTTTGCAGCAGATCTCAGATGATCCAGAGTGGCAGAAGTCCCTCAAGGAAACGGATCGCCAGCAGCAAGGCACAGAGGTCCTTCGACAGCCACAACCCCAACCGCAGCAACAACTCCCTTTTCCCTCTCGGAAGCGACCCCACGTGGAGGCGTCAAATCGCGATACTATTGGTCCCCAGGTAAGTTCTGCTCTTTACTCGATATCTGGTATCTGCTGACGTTCGCAAGGCTTTACAGTCTGACTGTCGAACTGCACCACGCGATCAACGCCAGGATGCGCGCCCCATTGCGCAAGATTCGCATCGTGACCCGTCCACAATTCCAAGCAATGTGCACACTTGAGAGCCTGGCCCATCCGAGCCTCCCGCACCGGCTCTGCAATATGGGGTAGGGTTTGGTTCCTATGGTCTGATAACAAGACTAATGAAGCGTTGTATAGGATCTACATCGGGATAATCTTCCAAGCCGTCCTCACATGCGAGAGGCTGGCCCAGCCCAGCAGTCTTTTCCCAGACGACAAGTGAGTATCCAGGTCTCTGACCTTCGGTAACAAGACTAAGGAAACATTATGTAGGATTCTCAGGGTGACCGTACGAACTATCGTGATCCTGGCCCATCTAATATCCCATATCATGTGAGTAATTCGATTTTGCAGAGGTTTCACCGTCGACTTGCATTCTCTCTAGGCGTTACCTTCTGGCCACCACAATCAATTTCCTCCGTCTCGCCAAGGATTCCATCGCGTTCCGTCTCGAACCAACCATCCTTACTACAACGGTCCATATA
This sequence comes from Pisolithus tinctorius, assembly GCA_024663395.1. Classification (NCBI taxonomy): domain Eukaryota; kingdom Fungi; phylum Basidiomycota; class Agaricomycetes; order Boletales; family Pisolithaceae; genus Pisolithus; species Pisolithus tinctorius. The sequence continues at coordinate 532,326 of JANFAH010000036.1, forward strand.
CTGATGACTACTACCCTCCAACCCAGTCGGGTGAACCTCATTGGGTCAACAGGGGTAATGCTGCACAATATGAGGACGACTTCGCTGAGGAGTACATAAATGAAGATTACTACTAGTGTAGTTTTTGCTTCCCCTACAACATATTTGTCATGCGCCGCTTGTATATTGATGTCGCTGGTGTCAGCGATGATGTTACCATCAGATTCGGGGGACAAGTCTGCGGCTCTCCACTCAGTCCTGCGCCTTTCCTATCGCTTTTCGCACCACTCGTTCCCCTCGCCGAGACCTCTCTGGGGGGGCCTCTTTTGTCTAATTCCATGAAGCCGCTATTGAGATATCACCGTTTTCGTGTTCGGAGGGCAGTGAGACCGTGTAGCTCAGGATCCGATGGTCCGATCATGGTGACTCCTTTTTTTCCGTGTTTATCTACGAGTACCCGACCGCCTTCCTGAGGCCCCTGTCGATCACCCCAGCCGTTGTCCTGAGGTCGTTACCTGCTTGTTCGCTTGCCCGGAGTTACCCCTATCATCTTGGGGCTGTATCTCGGTGGTTTCTCTGACATGTCTCTCGCTTTTTTGCGGACTCGCACTACTAGATGACGACTCCCTGGAGATGTCTAGATCGTTGTGATTGGTGCAGTAGTTACGGAGATGTTCGCGTTTTTGTGGCACGGCCCACCCCTTGAGGTCCTCTCATCGTACCTCATGCGTATCTGCACCACTTCTCTCGCTTTTCGAGCCACAAGTCCCTCTCACTGACCCATTTCCGGGGTGCCCTTGTTCACCCAATTCTGCTTGCTCGTTGTTGAGATATTCCCGCTTTTGTGTTTGAAGGGTTTCGAGGCGGTTTAGCATATACCTCAGGATCGGGTGATCCAATCAGCGTTTTCCCTCTTTCTCCCTGGTTGCCTGGGAGTCCTCTACTGCATCCCATAGTTTCGTGTCAGTCACCCCAGCCGTTACTGTTACATTTCAGTACCGGCCACTTATCAACTCTTTGTTAGGGGCGGTCCAGGGTCAAATCACATATGGTACCAATGTCCATCACATGTCCACTGCTGTTAGGCACTGTAGATGATGCCTCAATCTGTATATACAATTCCTGCAGTCCTAGCTACTGTGTTTGTGCCTTGTTGCTCCTCGTGTTACAGTTATTTTCAAAACTGAGAGCAAGGCCAAATAAACAAAATCACACACATGTAGTAGGCTAAATGTTATAACTTTGATATCTCAATCAATTCAAGTCAGATCACCACAATTTTTGCAGATTCAGAATCAGGGAAATTAGATGTAGGTCCTGGTGTAAAAATTAGACTAGTTCTAGCACTATATAAGCCTGAAAAAGCATAGGCTGATTTCACATATACAATCAAAATTGCAAGTGATCTAGGCATCTGTACACCTTAGCAAACCAATAGTGGTCTTCTATACATCAATTGTCCAGCAGGCTTTCAATGTTTTTTTGGGCAGTACAGAGCCCTCTACTTTGCCTATTATTGCATATTTCTTCACACAAGATTCATATCCTTGGAGCCCTGTGTATCATCTAGAGAACAGTACCAAAAATATATGCAATTATGCAGTGTGTTGTGGTGATCTGAAGTTCTACACCTAGTATTGTCTTATCTACACATGGTGGCTGCTTACCAATCATGTGCTACCCTCTACCTGTGTCCCCTTGCCTCACATCTCAAGACTTGCTTCAAATAAAATTTGAATAGCATTCTTTGGGTGCCATGACTATTTCAAGCAATGATATGTATAGGACATTTGGAGCACATTATTCACTGCTAACTGCTCACCTGGTCACTGACTTTTCATCTCTGCACATATTTTTTGGTACTGTTCTCTAGAAATTACGTGGGGCTCAAAGGATATGAATCTTGTGTGAAGAATTATGCAATAATGGGCTCACAATCTTGGTTATATGTGTAATGGACATCTGCAAGGCAGACCTGTGTCTCATTGCCCTGATTCTGAATCTCCAAAAATCATGGTGATCTGACTTGAACTGATTGGTGCCATTGATTGAGCCTGTTACAATGTGACAATATATATCCCAATTGTGGGCAGAGGACAATGTGGATGTCAGAGATACAGGGTAGGATGTCCAACATTTGCCTCTGTGGCATTTGTATAACATCTCACTGGTATCCAGAGGGGGAGATGGGATGTCCCAACATAGCCTGAGAGGCTGCTGTGGGACATCCCACTGGTTTCTGGAAGGGGGGATGGGATGTCCCAACATAGCCTGAGAGGCTGTTGTGGGACATCCCACTGGTTTATGGAAGGGGGATGGGATGTCCCAACATAGCCTGAGAGGCTGTTGTGAGACATCCCACTGGTTTATGGAAGGGGGATGGGATGTCCCAACATAGCCTGAGAGGCTGTTGTGGGACATCCCACTGGTTTATGGAAGGGGGATGGGATGTCCCAACGTAGCCTGAGAGGCTGTTGTGGGACATCCCACTGGTTTATGGAAAGGGGGTTGGGATGTCCCAACGTAGCCTGAGAGGCTGTTGTGGGACATCCCACTGGTTTATGGAAGGGGGATGGGATGTCCCAACGTAGCCTGAGAGGCTGTTGTGGGACATCCCACTGGTTTATGGAAAGGGGGTTGGGATGTCCCAACGTAGCCTGAGAGGCTGTTGTGGGACATCCCACTGGTTTATGGAAGGGGGATGGGATGTCCCAACATAGCCTGAGAGGCTGTTGTGGGACATCCCACTGGTTTATGGAAAGGGGGTTGGGATGTCCCAACGTAGCCTGAGAGGCTGTTGTGGGACATCCCACTGGTTTATGGAAGGGGGATGGGATGTCCCAACATAGCCTGAGAGGCTGTCATGGGACATCCCACTGGTTGCTGGAAAGGGGGTTGGGATGTCCCAACATAGCCTGAGAGGCTGTTGTGGGACATCCCACTGGCTGCTGGAGGGGGGGGGGGGATGTCCCAATGTAGCCTTATGATGGAAATGTGACCAGAGCTGGGATTGAAGCAACCTCTTAGGTGTTAACCAGGTGCTCTGACTGCTCAGTTGTGTATATTGTCTAGGTGATAGCATCAGTAGCATGGGGCATGGACCAGTGATGTGGGAACAAAACTATGTGGAGTGCAATGCACAGAATACACCATTTCCAACATGGTCCTTCAATCTGGGAATTTTTGGAGTGCAACAAGGGTGCATGCCTCCTATGATCATGCAAATGGTCTGATAGCATTTTGGCCTTGTGTTATGTGGAGAGTGGTGTGGGACATCTGGCCAGACAGGGGGGTGGGACATCCCAACTTAGCCTTAGAGGCTGCTGTGGGACATCCCACTGCTGGCCAGATGGTGGGGAGGGATGTCCCAATGTAGGTGTAGGGGCTGTTGTGGGACATCCCACTGGTTGGCAAAGGGGAGGGTGGGATGCCCCAATGTAGCCTCAGAGGCTGTTGTGGGACATCCCACTGGTTGCCAGAGGGGGAGAGGGATATCCCAATGTAGCCTTAGAGGCTATTGTGGGACATCCCAATACTTGCCAGAGGGGGGGAGGGATGTCCCAATGTAGCTTTAGAGGCTGTCATGGGACATCCCACTGCTTGCCAGAGGGGGGGAGGGATGTCCCAATGTAGCTTTAGAGGCTGTCATGGGACATCCCACTGCCTGCCAGAGGGGGGGAGGGATGTCCCAATGTAGCCTTAGAGGCTATTGTGGGACATCCCACTGCTTGCCAGAGGGGGGGAGGGATGTCCCAATGTAGCTTTAGTGGCTGTTGTGGGACATCCCACTGCTTGCCAGAGGGGGGGGAGGGATGTCCCAATGTAGCCTTATGAGGAAAATGTGACCAGTCCTAAGATTGAACCAGTGACCTCCTAGGTGTTTACCAGGTGCTGCAACCACTGAGCCATATGGTCTGGGTACTAGTGTCAGTAGCTTGGGGGCTTAGACTAGCACTGTGGGAACATATCTCCATGAAGTTAATGCACAGAATGCACCATCTCCAATGTGGTCCCTTCATCTGGCCACTTTTGGAGTGTAAAAACAGTGCACACCCCCTAGGGTCATGCAAATGGTCTGATTGCCTTTTGACCTTGTGTCATGTGATGGATCAGGATTTACTGCTGTGTTTCCAGGAGGCCTTACTATCAGCCACCTTGTGTCCATGTAACTCACATGATCTGGACTTACTAAGGATGCTGCATGACCCATTGTACTGAGCATGCATGGGTTCCAGCTGCAGCTCATAACCTGATGAAAATGTGACCAGAGCTGGCATTGAGCCAGCACCCTCTCAGTGTCAAGCAGCTGCTCTGACCATGGAGCTACCTTGCATTGGATTCTCTATGGTGCTTGTAGGATTAGTGCAGATTACTACTTCAACACCTTAGAGGCTGTGTTGGGACATCCCTCTGGTTGCCAGAGGGGAGGGTGGGATGTCCCAATATAGCCTTAGAGGCTGTTGTGGGACATCCCACTGGTTGGCAAAGGGGAGGGTGGGATGTCCCAAGGTAGCCTTGGAGGCTGCTGTGGGACATCCCAAGTCCCCTTATGAAAGTCAGTGGGATGTCCCATCCCAGCCTCAGAGGGCTATGATGGCACATCCTCCTAAGCTACCTTTGCAGACCAGCACAATGCCCCATGACAACCTCAGAGGCTCATCTGGGACATTCTGCCCTCTGCAGATGGTGTTGCAAAGGTGACCAACACCATGTTCTATGTGGGGGACTTTGAGATATTGGCTTGTCTCACAAGTGTTCAAAAACCATTCACTTCTTCCTTCATACAGTACAAATTGCATGAGGTATAGACACAAATTGATTGAATTTATTATTGCAATTTTCAAGGCAAATGTGGAGGCCCAGGTGGGTCATCTCCCTGGCAACTAGTGAGATGTCCCAATACAGCAGAATCACATTGCAAAGATGGACATGAAAAGTACTATTGTATACTACTATGCATGGTGGGATGGGAGGGGATGTATCGGTCAAAGGATACTTTGTGGATTAAATCTGTCAGAGGAGCAAGGGGGCTAGGATTTCTGCAGCTATTTCAATGCTAATATAAGCTGCACTTTCAGGAGTAGGGACCCCAGTCACCCAAGGCAGTCTTGGGACATCCCAAATAATTGCATTTGAATGGATGGCTATGTGGGAAATCCCATCTGTCCCAGGGCCTAAAAATCTGCATAGCCCTGGGACATGACCAGATGTCCCTGGGCAGACCTTGGTCTGGGAGGCTATTAGGCTGGATGGTTTGGAGAAACTATTCAGCCTAAATGCTTATGAAAAGTGGTTACCTGAAGTGTGTTCCAACATTGTCATCATACAAACAATGCCAAACAATGAATTAGGACCATCAAGGCTCCCTCTTCTACCCCAACTCATGAAACCATCCTCCTGGTCCATCTGGGCCATTTTCTCAGAGTAATCCCCATAAATATTGGTGCCCACTACAGTAATGTCATCAGGGTATATGTCCAACACAATCAAACCCTTAAAAAATCTGCTTTCAGCCATCCCTGTGCTGTTTCCTCCACCCATACCTGACATGTTCTGCAACTAATCAGTACTGAGAATGCTGGAAATGCCATGGAGGTTAATCCAGCACATCAGGAAATGATGAACAAACAAAACACTTCCAACCAGTGCATTTTCACCACAGTGCAACTAGTTTCAATCCTGGGGTGAGACAAAACATTCCTGTGCACTTCAGGTGGCATGGGAAGCATGGCTAGACTGTGCTCTCAGCTGACTGTGGATGACTGAGAATGGGTGATTTGGTTATATAAGACCATAGGTAATACTCAGGGCTAGATGGAGTGATGGAATCTCCCTCCTAATAGTTCAGTGGACTATCCCCCCCAGGGCACCTGGACTGTAATGAAGAGTTTCAGTCCACCCTAGCTCTCAACCCAGCACCCCTGAGGTGGAAACCCACCAGATAAGAGGTAATTGGATTGTTGGTCATGTTTTACAGTGCCAGATTAACCATCATGGCTTTTTCAGCATTCTCAGTACTGATTAGTTGCAGAACATGTCAGGTATGGGTGGAGGAAACAGCACTGGGATGGCTGAAAGCAGATTTTTTAAGGGTTTGATTGTGTTGGACATATACCCTGATGACATTACTGTAGTGGGCACCAATATTTATGGGGATTACTCTGAGAAAATGGCCCAGATGGACCAGGAGGATGGTTTCATGAGTTGGGGTAGAGGAGGGAGCCTTGATGGTCCCAATTCATTATTTGGCATTGTTTGTATGATGACAAATCATCAAATAGACCATGTGCTATATTATGTAAGCATTAGCAAGCACCTCACAGCATTTTAAACTTTGTTAAACTCAAAACTATGTAATCAAAACTTTAAGTCAAAAAACTGTCTGCATGACCTGTCATTTTCAAATGGCTGCTATTCTATCAATTCCTATCCAAATCACTTGATTCATGGACCAATAGAAAGCCAAGAGTAAGTACCTTATTTCATACACTCATGGTTTAGGGCTAGGGTTAGGGGTTATTGCATTTAGTCATAACTAATGTAAAACATACAAACATGTGGACAGTTTTTTGAGCCACTGTATCTGGGCACTGTGAGTCAAAGTGAGGAAAGGTGGTGAAAACCAACCAAATCCAACACAAAAGACAAATAGAAGCAAGTGGTGGTTTGCCTCTGTGGAACCTGGTAGGCAGAAACATCTGATGTGGGGGGAGGGACCTCAAGTAGAGTGCGCCTGGTGCAAGTCATCAACAAGTTACACAGGAGAAGATGAATGAATACTGATTGAGAAGGGGATGCTGAATGGAGCAAGGGTGTTCAGCCAAAAGGACTCCTAGCACAAGTTGATGTCAAGTTATGCAGGAGTAGTGGGATGACTAAGCAAAAACTGCTGACTAAGTGTGGAGTGGACTACAGATGATGAAGGATGGCAGATAGACCCTCCCAAATGAGCCTCAACTACCAAGTATATGAATGATGACAGATAGACCCCTTTGTGGAGCCTCAATTGTTGATGACAAGTTATGCTGAGAAGAACTGACTGACTGAATACTTCTGGACTGCTTCTGATTGCTTGGGGTGTAGCTAAGTACATGGGGGTTTATATACTGTGGGGGGAGCACAGCTTGTGACAAACAAGGCACAAATGCTTGGTAAGTAATGAGTAAGGACTGAGTAATCATAATGAGTAAGTGAGAAATGAAAAGTAAGCAAGCAAAGAGGATTGGTAAGTATTGGCAATAAACAAGTCAAGGATAGTCAAAATGGATGCCTTTCTGTGGGCTAAAATATGCTGGAATATCATAAAGTTGAATAAAAAGATCCAAATAAGGAAGGTGTGCTGTGATGCTGAGCTTCATTTTGTACCAATTTCATATGGACAACCCATCCATACCCTTGAATAAACCTTAATCTGTAAGGGGGGTCAGACCCCCTTGAATAGACTTCAGTTAACTGCAATAAACCCAAATTACCATATTTGACCACTCACACCTCATGCACATGCTTATGGCAGCATCAGCTTGCTCACTCAATGCTCCATCGATGCCCTATTGTCAATGGATCCAACAACATTCTCATCTGTTTGTCATGCTGGAGGTATCAGCTGAACTGCTGTGACATGCCAGTTGACAGATGCTCACAAATGGAGTAGTTACCATGTGTAAGTACATGAAGAACTGCATGGACAGGGCAGCAATGGTGCTGACCCTGCTCTCTAGCTGGTCAGATTTCTGTCAGCCAATTTGTTTGCAATGCAAAATTTGCTCAATGTTCATTGCTTTCAACACTCCAGAAAAATTTAGGTCTGCTAAATGATCCATTTTCAGCAGATAGCTTGTCATCGAAACAAGAGGTGTCCACATGGTTAGTAGGGACATAGAATGCAGAATTTTGCTACCTGTTTAACCCTAGAAAATTAGCATGCTGGTTACTGTGCAAGAATGAAGATCCACATGGCCTTTGGCAATGGACTTGAGGTATAAAGATGATGTCTGTGAGCCATTTGTCCTCCACTCTCATCTTGCATTTCCAGTGTCCTAATCAGCATGCATGTCAAGCACAGGTTTACCCTCGGAGTGACCAGGCTTCAAGACCGGGTGACAGGGGTTAAGTCCGAGTGGCCAAAGTCAAGGCTGGGAAGATAGGGGCCAAGTCTGGTTGGACTGGAGTTGAGGCCGGAGGTTAGGGGCTAAGTCCGGAGGACCGGACTTAAGGCCGGGAGCGTGGGAACAAGGCCGGTAGCGTGGGAAACCAACCGGCGTTGGAGTGTGCACAGGGGGAAGCTGGTCCAGGGTTGGATCTACCTCCCTTGGTCTCAGCTTATGTGCTGTACCCTTATGCAAGCTGGGGAGAGGTCCAGGACAGGGGCCGGGGATAGCTTAAGGCTCGGCCTTAGCTATAGAGTAGACTTGAGGGGTAATACAGGGTTTAGGGTAATACTTAGTTGATATTCTGACTGGGGTGCTACGAAGTATGTACAGGGGTTAAATACATGAGGCCGGTCCGGGATAATGAACATAGAGCCAGACTTGTGAATAAGCTATTAGTGAGATGATTAGCAAGATGAGGATAGCCACAGTGGCTATGCAGAGGCTAATAGCCAAAGTCCAGGTGACCGGCATAACTGGGGTCGGACACAGGATTGTACAGTAAGCAAAGTCTGATGAATGGGCTAGACTAAATATAGTACAAACAAAGGGAAACAGACCGGAGTTATGTCTGGGTGACCCAGACATAGACCTGGGAGGACCGGGGTGGAGCAGCACAAGGCCGGGAGGCCGAAATGGACCGGAGATAGGGGTAAAATACCGGACTTGAGTTATGCAGGCCGGAGTTGAGTTATCTAGGGCCAGGATTGGGTCTTCCAGGCTGGACCAGGACCGGAGTTGACCGGAGTTAGGGGCTAGGGGTCCGGACTGGGCTGAGTCCAAGTCTGAGAGTCATGGATATGACAATGCAGCCTAGCAAGTGTTTGACTCTGCCAATGTTGTCAGCTGGGATTCATTATGATGATGCTGGCAATCTATTTGTGTGTGATGCAAGTGGTGCATGGGTTCTGCACCCAGGCTACACAATGGTAGGCTGCAGTTTGGTATTACCCTACCTATACATCACCTTACTGTCTACAGACAGTGTGGAGTTCAACTACTGCCCCATTGCATGCCCCTGCTCCCAGTGGGCACTGACAGGCTTCCAACAGCATCCAAATGCACAATGAGGCCAGCACGAAGCATGCACTCAAGGCATGTATGCTCTGTGTACATACAATGTAACCATACTGACATCAGGCATGATGTCACATTGCAATATCAATACTGGAACCCAGCAGGTGCCATCATTGTCACCAGCAACATTCTCCCACCAACAGGCCACTGGTGGCATGCATCCTCCCAACCTGCCATTTGAACCTGCCCTCATCCCACTTCCTCCTTCTCTTGACAAAGACCTTCTTGTCCCACATGTCATTGCTGAGGCTCAGGGGCAAGTTCCATTTCCAAAAGTTGTTGGAGCATGTTGCCCTGGAGCTACTACCAAAAATAAAGGGTCAAAAAGTGGGGATAAAGAAAATAAACAGAGTATGAAGTCAAAGAAGCATATATGTGACATCACTGATCTTGATGATGACAATGAGCTTCCAAAAGCCAAACAAGGCCATCCACAAGGTGCTGGAAACTACACCATGTCTGATATGAATATGTTATTGGATTGTGTTGAAAAGGAGCTTCCACTGGGTCAGTGAGGGTGGCAGGTAGTTGCAACAAAGTTCAATAAGTGGGCTTCCAAGAATGGACATCCAGATCATAAGGTCTCATCACTTGAGACAAAGTACAAACAAGTAAGTCATACAATTATGTGTTCATCTGATGCATCTGATGCCATTTCATTTTGTAGTTAGTCAAGACACCTAAGCCAACTGGTACAGGTGTTTGCCCCCCTGAAGTCTTATGGGCTCACCACATTGATGACCTTATCAATGAATGAGTGGGCACTTGCAATCTCAATGACAGTGAGTTTGATGAGACTTTTGAAACTGCTAGCCAGTCTGGTGGCTTGACTGATGAAGAGATCCCTTCTTGTCTAACTGCAGTTGCTTGTTCAGCATGCACAGAACCAGCCCTGTTCATTGCAATGCCCAAGGTGCTGCTGCTGCAGAACCTATGAATCGCCTCTTGAATGCCTTCAATCCAGAAGTTCAAAGGGCACATGATGAAGATTGTGCCAACTGCATGCTTGCAACCACCCAATATTTTGCACTTACCCAACAGCTTCACGATGCACAGGCAACTAATGACAAGTTGCATGGTCAACTGTTTGACCTTTGTAACCAGTTGTATGAAGTACAGCCTGAGTGCGACCACCTGGAAATGAAGATTGAGATGCTGCAGATGTCACAGCCTGGTGGTACAAGTAACTTTGCAGGGATGTACCACAATATGCTGAAGAAGAAATACCAGTGCTACAAGTGGTTTGCTGATGGTGGTAAGTCTCTTACATGGTTGATGGATGATGAAGATGACGAGGATTTTGGAAAAGGATGTGAGGGAGACCATGCAAAAATGGATGCAGCACATACTAGTTCTACTCCTGAAGTGCAGTGATACAGTTATTTACTACTCATACTTGAATGTAATGTGAAAATGGGAGACATGATCTTTCTTAATCTGATCAGAGAACAACATCTCTGCAAACCCTGTCCACACCTCCTGGTCTTCATTGGTCTGCTGCCAACTTTGCAGGTAAACTGTCTGGATTTGATTAATTCCAACTTTGACAGTGTGTACATTGTGTAGCCAGAGGCAGGTCTCAATCAAATTACCCCTTTTCTTGTCATCATCAATATTCAAAGGCATTTGAAGTTGTCCAAATGATCCTTGAATAGCATGCATGCCCCATTCTGTTGTTTGACAGTATGATAGTAATTCTCAGTTGTAGGCCATAGCTTCTGACATCTGGTTGGGGGTCCCAGAAATCCATTGTCCATCTTTCAATGGGGTGCATATGCATCCAAGAATGTCAGCAGTACCACATGGAAAAGCTGTATCTGCAACAAGGTAGTATCCATCTGGTGTCCTTGTACGAAGTGTAGCATAAATTGGTTGAGCAACACATCATGTCAACTACCAGGGGCATTGAGATTGGCAGCAATGATCTCCCCTTGTCATAACTGTGCATTCACTCTAAGTCCTTATGCACTCTGCACCCTCTTCCGCCAGTCATTCACTCACTCTGCACCAACTCCACCCAACTTCTGTCAGTTACAAGTCATCTCTGCTCCAACTGCTGTCATACTTGTGTTGCTCTCCTACTGGACTGAGTGGACCATTCTCTGAGGGGTCATGTGACTACCTTTGGACTTCTCCCTGACAGTGTGCAGTTAGGCACTCCACAGTGTGCACACCACATGGTCCAGCACCTGGACTGTTTCCTTTTCTGGATGTTCTATGTTACCTGTTCATATGTCCTCTGTCTACCCTTCATTCATCATCTAGGAAGTTTTACTTGAAAATTTCTGGTTCTCTGTATGTCAGTTCCAATTCCAGTTACTGTACCTCTGTAGTAGTATAAAAGCATGTATCATACTCTGCCATTCCTCAGTATGAATATCAACTTAGTTCCTAATCCTTCTGTCTCCATCTTTGTCTGTCAGAGTTACCTCTGACTCTCTGTCTGTACTCTCCCTCTGAAATATGAGGGCTGAGATTGTGCAAAGGGGAAGTGCATGGGCTAAACCTGACACCCTCCCTCTGCTCCACCTCTGCCTCAGTGGACTTTGTTCCTGCCACCACCCTGCCAGTCAGAGTTCTGTTCCTTTGTGTCAGACTTGCTTCTGAACCACTCTCTGGACCTTGTTTCGCATTGGAGTTGGTTGGAGTAGGCCCAGACTTGACACCCCTTCACAAAGATATAAGCTCTTGTAAGTCAAAGTTATGTGCAAGTGAAAACCACTACCTTTTGATGGAAAGACAATCACAGAGCTCACAAAATGTTCTGACAGCCAACCATTGAAGGTAGCATTCTCAATGTCAAGGTCATCCAATGTTTGTACAGGAAGGTTGAGGCCATCAATACTCCCAAGGGCACCAGTAAGTCTTGGGTGATGCTGTGCAACTAGCTGTGACAGTTCATCAAACTCATCATGCTTGGGCCAGTGGATCTGGCCCTCTGGCATGTTTTTGAGTGTTGAAAGAAGGATCAAGAAGCCAAATGTGATGTACCATGACACTGTGGCAGGGATAATGGCAAATATTTGTTGGAGGCTGATTTCATGCATGGTTGAATTCAAATAGTGTAGCACAAGGCCAAGTGCACCAGCAGCATCAAGAGACCTGCATGATGGCCATGGGTTGCCAGTAGTATTGGTATCATTTTGAGGGATTGGGGTGTGATACCAGGCTGCAGCAAAGCCAGAGGTGAGGATATAACCAAAGGTTTCTACATCAAATCCCATTGTCATGATAAAGGCCCAGTCATCCTGGCTTTCATAAAGTTTTTGCCAAGGTGTACTCATGCATGGATTGGGCAGCAGCTGTGAACAGCAAAGGTAAAATCGACTCTCATGACAGCTATCGATACAGAGTTGCTCCCCAAGTTCTGCTGCAATGACCATGGCAGCAGCACATAGCCCCATCTGATAAGACTCTTCATCCTCTGCCAAAGTTTCTTCATCAACTACAGGAAATGAGGTGAGAAGATTGTTGAGATCATCATCAAGATAGGTGGGATCAGGCTCCATTGTAATAGTACAAAATGACAGGGGGAGCATTGATAGATAACCAAAATAGTTTATTCTTTAGCCCTATGGTTTACCCCAGCACATAAACAATTATTATTATTATTAAGTTCAGTCAAATTTGGAACTCCAAAATATTATATTCCAACATATTTAGCCCACAGAAAGGCATCCAATATCACAGAATGAGTCAAATAAAGTCAGAAACTGAGTAAATGCACTGATATCACATTAGGGGGTGGCAATGCAAGTAAGATCTCAGTGGAGACATCTTTAGATCCAAAGATGGCATGACAGATGGATGGTGTTTCCAGAGAGGGAAGTATTAATTCCAGAATTGAAGGGCATGAGTCAGGTGTCAAAGGGGCTAGGGTGTTGGGGGTCTGTGGGGCAATGGGAGCATAAAGGATCATGTCTCCCACCCTTTCATCCTCTCAGCAAAGTTAACAAAAGCTTCATGAATGTGGCTCTGATGGAGGAGGAGAAGGGGGGACATCTTCTGCTGGATCTTGCAGTAAGAAGGCAAGATGCATGTCATAGTCATCATGAATGCAATCAGGGAGGCTGGGGAACAGTAGATTATGCTGCAGCTGTTGCAATGCAGGAAGAATGATGGACAAGATTGGAATAAAGATGGTGCAGGGAGCAGGGAGGAACAATCCATATGCTTCATCAACTGGGGAGACTGAAACAACCATATAAGACCTTTCTAACTGAGTGACAGACCTGAGGTGAGCAAAGAACATCCTTCTGGAAGTCATACTGATGAGGAGAATATGCTGACCAAGCTGCATGGGACAAGATGGGGCTGACAATGATGGGATGAACCAGGGGGCTTCAGGATGGAAGCTGGTGGGAACACCTGGCAGACATACATAGCCACTGTCTCTGGCAAATGAGACAAGCAAGATGATCAACAAAGAGGTGGCCATGATTGATGGACTTAGCAAAATGAGCATCTGATGGATGGAGTGCTGTAGAAATGCATAGGGTGCAAGGATCCTCTCCAAATTTGGAAGGCAGAATCATGTGGCTGAGCACTTTAAGCAAGTGTGAGAATGGAGTTGATATCTTTGGAAATGGTGGAGATATGATGCAAACCAGAATGCCATACACAGGCACTAAAAACTTTTAATGTGTGCTTAACTCACTTCCTCTTTTCTCTTTAGCACTGATGGCTCATTCTTGTGTGAAGGATGACTGCTCATGTCCAGCAGTCTTTCTATGCATGAGGCCTTTAGTCTTCATCTGCATGCATGGGCAATGCATGCAACTTGTTGACAAGTTAGGCAGAGTCAGCTGTAACCATGTCCACAACACCTTTGGTGTGTGACACTGGGTGCCTCTCACTGCTGTGAATCACTATGTCTCATTGCCCCCCAAATTTTTACAGGATCTTGATCCCTTTGGATCACCAGTCAACTCCCCCCACTTACACCCACTTCATGGTCACCTGATTATTTCATTGGTGCAGTTGACTACTTTTGATTTGGAGGTAACATGCAACTGAATATCAATGATCATCCATTTACATCTAGCTGTAATCCACATTCATGTCTTTGGAATTTTGAGGTACCACCCACATTCATTTAATCAGCATTCATGTTGATGCGGTTACATCCTGTAATCAGTTGTCCCCAGCATTAGTATACCATTGATCTTGAGGCTTAGCCCTTCTTTGCAAATACTCTTGTGGTTTGTTTACTTCTGTCAGTGGAGCCAGCCACATGTCCTGCTCATCAACACAAGTCCCTCCCTTACTGCTTAGATACACAATCCGTCTGCAAAATGAAGGTTGACCAAACCCCAACCATGCCTGTGCAATGACATCACATGTTCTACTACAAAGACAGAACCCATGTCTTCCAGGTGAGTTACCTAGCATTGTGGTAACATCTATCAGGCTGTTTACAACACATCCAGGCTCAAAGTTCACTATTCAAAGTCCATAAGAGTGTTCTCTCTGACAAATCCATCACCTTCAAGTCTATGTTTGCTGCACAAGACAGCACTGGACTTTCCCAAACTGATGGACACAGCAATGAAAAACCAATTATTGTGCCTGATCAAGTTTCCAACCTAGGGTTTGAACTGTTTCTGTCTGTGTGCTACAACAAGTAGGTTGATCCATATGCTGCCATTGAAAACACACTATATATTGATGTTGCTATTTCAGATGGTGCTGTCACACATCAAAGGTGTTGTGGACATGGTTACAGCTGACTCTGCCTAACTTGTCAACAAGTTGCATGCATTGCCCATGCATGCAGATGAAGACTAAAGGCCTCATGCATAGAAAGACTGCTGGACATGAGCAGTCATCCTTCACACAGGAATGAGCCATCAGTGCTAAAGAGAAAAGAGGAAGTGAGTTAAGCACACATTAAAGTTTTTAGTGCCTGTGTATGGCATTCTGGTTTGTATCATATCTCCACCATTTCCAAAGATATCAACTCCATTCTCACACTTGCTTAAAGTGCTCAGCCACATGATTCTGCCTTCCAAATTTGGAGAGGATCCTTGCACCCTATGCATTTCTACAGCACTCCATCCATCAGATGCTCATTTTGCTAAGTCCATCAATCATGGCCACCTCTTTGTTGATCATCTTGCTTGTCTCATTTGCCAGAGACAGTGGCTATGTATGTCTGCCAGGTGTTCCCACCAGCTTCCATCCTGAAGCCCCCTGGTTCATCCCATCATTGTCAGCCCCATCTCATCCCATGCAGCTTGGTCAGTGTGTTCTCCTTGTCAGTATGACTTCCAGAAGGATGTTCTTTGGTCACCTCAGGTCTGTCACTCAGTTAGAAAGGTCTTATGTGGTCATTTTGGTCTCCCCAGTTGGTGAAGCATATGGATTGTTCCTCCCTGCTCCCTGCACCATCTTTATTCCAATCTCATCCATCATTCTCCCCACATTGCAACAGCTGCAGCATAATCTACTGTTCTCCAGCCTCCCTGATCACATCCATGACAAGTATGACATGCATCTTGCCTTCTTACTGCAAGATCCAGCAGAGGACATCCCCCCTTCTCCTTCTCCTCCATCAGAGCCCTGTTCATGAAGTTTTTGTTAACTTCACTGAGAGGATGAAAGGGTGGGAGATGTGATCACATATGCTCCTGTTGCCCCACAGACCCCCAATGCCCTAGCCCCCTTTGATGCCTGACTCATGCCCTTCAATTCTGGAATTAATACTTCCCTATCTGGAAACACTGCCCATCTGTCATGCCATCTTTGGATCCAAAGATGTCTCTACCAAGATCTGACTTGCATCACCACCCCCTAATGTGATATCAGTGCACTTACTCAGTTTCTGATTCTATTTGACTCATTCTGTGATATTTTGACTCTCCTTGACTCATTTATTGCCAATACTTACCAATCTTCTTTGCTTGCTTACTTTTCATTTCTCACTTGCTCATCATGATTACTCAGTCCTTACTCATTACTTACCAAGCATTTGTGCCTTGCTTGTCACAAGCTGCACTCCCCCCACAGTATATAAACCCCCATGTACTTAGCTACACTCCAAGTGAACCAGAAGCCATTCACTCAGCAGTCAGTTCAGTGCATAACTTGTCATCAACAGTTGAGGCTCATTCAGAAGAGTCTATCTGTCTTTGTTCATATCATGGTAGTTGAGGCTCCACAAAGGGGTCTATCTGCCTCCATCATTTATCTGAAGCTTTATCCCCACACTTAGTCAGCAAGTTTGCTTAGTCATCCATCCACTCCTGCATAACTCATCATCAACTTGCACCAGGAGCACATTTTATCAAAGTCCAACATTCCAGAAGTCCTTTTGGCTAAACACCTTCACTCTGTTCAGCACCCCCCATCCAATCATCACTCACTCATCTTCTCCTGCATAACTCGTCATTGACTTGCACCAGGAGCACTCCACTTGAAGTCCCTCCCCCCACGTCAGGTTTCTCTGCCCTCCAGGTTCTGCAGAGGTAAACCACCACTCACTTGTATTTGTCTTTGGTGTTGGTTTTGTTTTGTTTATACCAGCTTTCCACACTTTGACTCACACCAGCCAATGAATGTGGGTGGAGGCAGAGAAAGCAAGAGACCATTCAATTGAGTCAGGAGGTCAGCCACATCCAATAAGTCACTATCACCTGATGGGAGAAAAACTGTTGTGGTGTGAGCACATGTCAAAAACAAAGAAATGGGACATATGTGCTGATGGCCTGATGGATCCACCATGGATGCAAGGAACTTGGGTGCTGGGTGGCAGCTGAGTAGAGTCAGTTGAACTCTCAATCTTGATTACCAGTGGTTGATATTGGCCTTATTTCTCTTTTGGTTGGTCTGCATGGAGGGGAAAATTCAGAAGTTAGCTGTGATTAGAACAGGGTTCTGGTCATTGTACCAGGGTGCTGATTGCATCCCTGCTTCTGCATCACAGATTCAAATATTGTCTGTTTATCTTCAGAGTCTTCACTCGAGGCTGCTGGAGGGATGCTGTCACTACTCTCTCAAAGCTTTGGGGCTGCTGGATGGAGTTCACTACTCTCCCAATGCTTCCTTGGACCCCAAGATGCATATTCCTCTTCCAGGACATGACCACACATTGCCTGTGTTGATATATTAGTAGTTTAACAGGTGGGAGGCATAACTCATACCTATAATCACACTCAAATCTGTGCCACATTTGAACTGTCCTCAATAGTAGAATAGATCCTGGCCAGTTGGAAGGTCCTCAGTCACTGTGAGTCTGAATCATTGTTTCTCCTTGAAGGCAAGTTTCCAACAACAGGTCACCTTACTTTTACCCTTCTTGTGCATAAGTGCATACCCCATTAGACATGGGAAAATGTGTTCTCTGAGGTACTTGTTGACATTGTCATGAGTCCAGTCCTGCTGGAATGCGAATTTAGCCACATTGGCACCAGTGTGCACACACTGCTGATGCTTTGCTGTGTACATTTCTGTTCTCAACAGTGGTTTCATCTGGATCAATTCACCAGCCTGTAAATCTGTGATTAATACTTGTTATGAGTTAATTCAATAGTGCATACCTCATCCAATGCATTGATCAGTAGTAACCATGTTCCAACTAAAATGTCCTGCTGGGACCCATCATGATTACCAGATGGAACCTGCTTCCCAGTAGAGTTAGGTTTCTGTGATCATCAATATTGGAGTATGGACTCTGGCTTAGGAAGTGGTCCAATGCACCTTAATTTTAGTTGATGTAACTCATTGTGTCCCACTGCTACCAGCATGGAATCCTTTCAGGACCTCTTTGTGTACATGCTGGAGGGAGTTGGGAAACTCCATGGTGTGAGATGTCTTCCAATGACAGAACACATCCAAAGAGTCAAAGTGTGGTTCAGTGGTGAAAACCAACCAAAACCAACACAAAAGACAATGAGAGTGAGTGGTGGTGTGCCTGTGCAGTACCTAGATGGTAGAACCTGTTATCTGGGTGGGTTTTTGCAAGCTACAACACTCAAAGATGAGTGCTGTGGGTTTTGGGTGCTCCTGACAAAGAGGGAGCAAGAATGTGATAGAATGCAATGGGGTAGACTGCTGTCAGCCTACAGAAGGATGGATGAAGACTTAGTTCAATGTCCCTAAGCTGCACTGAGCTCAGGGAGGACTTGGAGTGAAGCTGATTGATGATTGATGATGATAAGCAAAGTAGACAATAGTTAGACCCTTAATAAAGTCTCAACTATTGAAGCTGATGAATGAATTACTGAGAGATGATAAATTGCAAGCAAGAGGGGCTCTTGTCATGACTGTGTGTTCATTATAAGTCCCTACACACTCTGCACCCTCTTCCGCTGGTCATTCTTCCCCTCTGCACCAACTCTGCCCAGCTTCTGTTGGTTGCAAACCATCTCTGCTCCAACTGCTGTCGGACTTGTGTTGCCCTCCTACCGGACTGGGTGGACCGTTCTCTGAAGAGTCATGTGACCACCCTTTGGACTTCTCCTTGACAGCGCGCAGTCAGGTACTCCGCAGCGTGCACACTGCATGGTCCAGCACCTGGACTGTTTCCTTTTCTGGATGATTCTATGTTACCCATTTGTATG
This sequence comes from Pisolithus tinctorius, assembly GCA_024663395.1. Taxonomy (NCBI): domain Eukaryota; kingdom Fungi; phylum Basidiomycota; class Agaricomycetes; order Boletales; family Pisolithaceae; genus Pisolithus; species Pisolithus tinctorius. The sequence continues at coordinate 551,089 of JANFAH010000036.1, forward strand.
TCCTCTGTCTACCCTTCATTCGTCGTCTAGGAAGTTTTACTTGAAATTTTACAAGTCTCCATATGTCAGTTCTGATTCCAGTTACTGTACCTCTGTAACAGTATAAAAGCATGTATCGTACTCTGCTGTTCTTCAGTATGAATATCAACTTAGTTCCTACTCCTTCTGATTCCATCTTCTGCCTGTTGGAGTTACCTCCGACCTTCTGTCTGTACTCTCCCTCTGAAATACGAGGGCTGAGATCGTGCAAGGGGGTAGTGCATGAGCTAAACCCGACGCCCTCACTCTGCTCTGCCCTTACCTTGGCGGACTTCGTTCCTGCCACCACTCCGCTAGTCGGAGTTCCGTTCTTCCCTGTCGGACTTGCTTCTGAACCACTCTCTAGACCTTGTATAGCATCGGAGTTGGTCAGAGTAGGCCTGGACTTGACAGTATATTCGTACTGACACTTGTACAGTCTCATTTTCTATCCTCCAAAAAACTTACACCACTATGAGAACTTGAGCTCAATCTCAAAGGGAGGTCGCTGAGAACCTCGCTGTAGCGCTAGCTAATCCGTGTCGACTCCCTTCCATCATTGAACAATTCCAATCTTTCTCTGCTCAATGCTGCTCTCGTGCTGAAGGTGCAAGCGCTTCACAAGCTGGTCATGCCGACCTCCATCCATCAGCCTTCCATACTCCACCTCCTCATAACCAAGATGATGGACCTGACCCTGACCCTGATTATCCTGATGGTGATCCTGATGGTGGGGGCAGCGGGGATGGGGATATCCCTGAAGACCCAGCTGAGTCACCAGAGGATCCCCTTGTAGCTCTTGCTAGAGCTGTCCATGCGCTTGCATGGTCTAGTTTGCACACTGGGGACTCCACTCGGAAAAACCAAAGTCTGTGAGCCCAACACCTTTGATGGCTCTGACCCTAAGAAACTCTGCAAGTTCCTCATACAATGCAAGCTGAACTTCCAAGACTGCCCTCATGCATTCTGCTCCAACAGAGCCAAGGTCACCTTCGCTCAGTCTTACCTCAAGGGTATGGCTCTGGCTTGGTTCAAGCCAGACCTACTAAATCCCAATAACTATGACCACCTGCTCTGGATGGACGACTACCATGAGTTCTTACAAGAGCTCACAACTAATTTCGGTCTGCATGATGCCATAGCAGATGCTGTCCAACAACTCGAGAACCTCACCATGAAGGATGGTTCTTGAATAACCAAATATGTCGTGGAGTTCAATCACTGGGCTTCACAGGTCAAAGACTATGGTGTTGGTGCACTCCACCACCGCTTCTATAGTGGACTTCCAGACCCACATCAAGGGATGAGATCGCTTGTGTCAGAAGCCTTCTACCCTTGCACAACTCAGCAAACTCGCCCAGACCATCAATGCGTGCTATTGGGAGCATAAAGCAGAAATATCACACACCAAGTCCACCTCCGACAAGTTGCAGTCTTCCAACTCTGACAATAACCTAAATCAATTGTTGTCCTCCTCCACTCCAAAGTCCGACGCCAAGGGCAAGGGCAGGCAGAAAGATCTGCCCAAGTCTGACGCATCCAAGTCTGATATTGCCCACCTCCTGGGTAAAGATGGCAAACTCACCTGCCACTAAATGCCAGCACAGGATGAAGAACAACCTTTGCCTCTTCTGTGGTGAGGCTGGCCACTCCACTAAGGACTGTCCCAAGTCCACCTCTCACACAGCCAAAGCCTGTGCAGCTATGGCTGGAACTCTGCCTACTCCGCCTGCAGAGAAGGCAGAGCCAAAAAATTAGTCCACTCCTCCAGGGAGCTTGCACAGCCTGGAGGAAGCATTGAACCCAACTATGCGCAACCAGACATCCAACTCAACGTGTCTGCTCTTTCTAGTCCCATTCTTTACTTCTGTCTGTAAATCTTCTGGATTATTCTGTTGATACTATTTCTGTGTTGATCAATTCCAGTTCCTCTCATTGTTTCATAGACCCATCTGTAATCATAAAATATGCCATTCCTGTTTCCTCTGTTTCTCCCCCAATTCCACTCCACTTGTTTGATGGTAGTACAAATGCTGTCATTTCCCAAGAAGTAGATCTTTCCCTCCACTTTCCTTCCAGTGATGTCAACCATGTTTCCTCTTATGTTACTCCATCGGATTCTTCATGTTTGCTGGTATTAGGACACAACTGGCTCACCTGCTTCAATCCATTGATTGACTGGGTACTGGGCAGTATATCATTCAAACCATCGCTACAGGGAATGCCGGCACCCCCAGGCACCTTCGTCACCTTCCACTGTGTCCTCCACTCCAGATCCGACACCCTCTGCTCCATTTGCAGCTCCATCTGCAACTCTGACTTGACTTGCCGTGCTCCGCTCCGCTTGTCTCACTCATCAATGCTGCTGTGTATGTCAGAGCCTGCGCTCTCCCTGGCTCTAGACAGTTCCGCTTACAGCTCTCTGCTGATGATGTGAAGCTTCGTGCATCCTCCACTTCCTCTCCACCTCCTGACCTCTCCTCGGTTCCTTCTGAGTATCACAAGTTTGCCAACATCTTTAGTAAAGACAAGGCCACTGAACTTCTGCCACACCACTCGTTCAATCTCAAGATTGACCTCGAGGAAGGAGCTTCTCCGCCCATTGGCACAATCTACTCTCTTTTCCACCAGAGCTTGAGGCTCTCCACACCTTCATTGATGAGCATCTTGGCTATGGTTTCATCAAACAATCCACCTCCACTCACAGTGCCCCTGTCCTCTTCATGAAGAAGAAAGACGGTTCACTCCACCTCTGCATCAACTATCGAGGACTCAACAAGATCATGAAAAAAGATTGCTACCCGCTGCCGCTCATCTCTGACCTACTCAACTCCCCAAGCTGTGCTAAAGTCTATAACAAGATCAACCTCCGCCATGCCTATCATCTAGTCTGCATCACAGACAGAGATGAGTGGAAAATGGCTTTCCACACTCATTATGGTTCTTATGAGTGGCAGGTAATGCCATTCAGTCTGACTAACATGCCTGCGGCTTTCCAGCGATTCATCAATAGCATCTTTGCAGACATGCTCAATGTCTGTGTCGTGGTATACCTCGATGACATCCTAATCTATTCGCAAGGATGTAGAGTCGCACTGCGAACATGTAAAAGAAGTACTCCGCCGCCTTCGAAAGCATGGTCTTTATGCCAAGCCAGAGAAGTGCGAGTTTCACTCTGACTCCATTGAGTACCTTGGTTATGCCCTTTCTCCCTCCGGTCTCACCATGTCTGCTGAGAAGGTTCAGGCAGCCCGCAACTGGCCTGAGCCATGGAAGGTGCGAGACATCCAGTCTTCCTTGGTTTCACCAATTTCTACAGACAATTCATTAATAACTACTCTGACATCGTCGTTCTGCTCACTCGCCTCACACAAAAGGGTGCTCCTTGGAACTTTTCCAAGGAGTGCTGCTCTGCTTTCCTCCGCCTGAAGGATGCCTTCAGCTCTGCTCCTATTCTCACTCACTGGGTCCCTGACGCTCCACTTACAGTGGAAACCAATGCTCTGACTATGCCATTGCTGGTATTTTGTCGATCACCTGCTCTGACAGTGAACTCTGCCCAGTTGCTTTCTACTCCCACACCATGACTGTGCCAGAACTCAACTATGATACCCACGACAAGGAGCTGTTGGCTATCTTCAAGGCCTTCCGCCATTGGCAGCATTACCTAGAAGGTTCCACCTTACCTGTCAATGTGGTGATGGACCACAAAAACCTTGAGTATTTCTCCACCTCTAAGGTTCTCACCCATCGACAGGCCCGCTGGTCAGAGTACCTTTCCCAGTTTCAACCTTTCCATCTGCTTCCACCCTGGCCACCTAGGAGCCAAACCCGACGCACTTACATGACATTGGGATGTCTACCCAAAAGGTGGGGATAGGGACTACATGCAAGTAAATCCTCACAATCTCCACCCAGTGTTTACACAGGAGCAACTCGCATTGTCCCTCTGTACCACTACCCTCATGGCACCTGTGCTCCATGCCACCATGGTCTTCGGTGTTGAGTGCTTGCACTCTGACATCATCTCCGCCTTGTCCTCCGACCCTGTCTCCACCAGCCATCTTCCAACTCCAACTAAGCCTTGGTGGTCCCTGGACTCCGACAGTCTACTCCACCTTGACGGTCGCATCTTTGTCCCTGACATTGATGATCTCTGCCTCCGAGTGCTTCAGTTCAAGCATGATCATCCTCTAGCAGGCCATTTCGGGCAGAAACCACACCTAGAACTCGTCCACAGGGACTACGTGTGGCCTAACCTCCACTCCAACGTGAAAGAATATGTCAGGTCTTGCACCACCTGTGGATGGAGCAAAACTCTGTGCCACTGCCCTTATGGTCTACTGAAGCAACTCCCTGTCCCAGAGAGACCCTGGAACTCCATCTCCATGGACTTCATCAAACACCTCCCAAACTCCGATGGCTACTCCGCCATACTTGTGGTAGTGGACTGCCTCTCAAAACAAGTGGTGTTCATCCCCACCCACGACTCCATCACCTCTGCCGAACTTGCTAAGCTCTTCCTAACCCATGTCTTCTCCAAGCATGGAGTACCAGCTAATGTCACCTCCAACAGAGGTCCTGAGTTTGTCTCACACTTCTTCTGCTCCCTAGGAAAGGTCCTTGATATGCGTCTTCACTTCACCTCAGGTTACCACCCAGAAGGCAATGGCCAGACTGAGCGAACAAACCAGACTCTCAAGCAGTACCTTCGTGTCTACTGTAACTACCAACAAGACAATTGGGCTGAGCTGTTACCTCTAGCAGAGTTTGCTTTCAACAACACACCAAGTGCAACTACTGGAGTCTCTCCCTTCTTCGCTAACAAGGGATACCATCCAAACCTGTCTGTGGTCCCTGACCAAGACTTCACTTCTCCAAGGGCTCATGACTATGTCGTTGAGCTCTCCGCCCTTCATGATTTCCTCTGCTCCGAAATGTCCGCCACTCAACAGTGCTACCAGGGTCCAGCAGATGCTAAATGCATACCTCCGCCTGAGTTCAAGGTTGGAGAACAGGCCTACATCAAAGCCAAGTACTTCTGCTCCACTCATCCTTCGGAAAAACTCTCCAAAAAGTACTTAGGTCTGTTCACCATCTTGGCCAGGCCAGGTATGCATTCTGTCACCCTTAAGCTCCCTGACTCTATGCGCTCGGTACATCTGGTCTTCCATGTCTCACAACTGGAAGCCGCAGTGTCTAACCCTTTCCCAAACTGACAACAACTCTGCCTCTGCCAGTGGATGTCAATGGTGACCTTGAGTACGAAGTATCAGAGATACTCGACTCTAAGGTGGACTGCTGTCACTGCCATTGTCAGCTCTTGTATCTAGTCTGCTGGGCTGGTAACGAGAACCCTGATGAAGAAACCTCTTGGTTGCTTGCAACTGAGCTAGATCATGCTTCCGACATAGTATCTGCTTTCCATGAATGCTATCCACATAAACCTGGCCCGTACCAACCTACACCATAATACTCTGCCTACATATTCCTCCTCTGCGGGCCAACTCCACCTCTTACCGAACTACCTTAAGTACTTTAGAATTTTTCTCTGCTTATCTGTTTCACTTCTCAGAGTCACACCAAGTCACAAGTCTATTTCGTAGTAGTAGTAGTAGTAGTACAAAAACATACAAACAAAAAACAAAAAAAAACAAAAAAAAAACTACACTACTCTTCCATCGCCTGCTCTCTGCCATCCTCCTGTTCTTCACTGCCTTCCTGCTCCCCTTCAACTTCCTCCTCATTATCTCCCTCTGCACCTTTGTCTGCTTCCTCGTCCTTGTCCTCCACTGCCTCTGACTGAGGCCTCTTCCATCCTCCTCCTGCGCGCTCGAACTTGGCCATCTTGGCCTCATGCACATCCTCCCTCCTCCTCATCTCCACCCATTCCACCCACTCGCAGTACAACCCCCACTCGTTGGCTGTCCGCTCTGCAGCCTCTGCCATCCACTCTGCTGCCCTTGCCATCCTCTCAAAGGCTGTTGCAGCCTTCTCGTGTGCCTCTGCATACCTCTCCACAGCCTGCAGCTGCCGCTCTTGTTCCCACTCTGCCCACCAGGAGGAGACCCCCACTCCTGAGGGTCCCTCATGTGGTGTCTGCAGCTCCTCCTCGTCTTCTCCGCCTACCTCCCACTTGTCATCCACTTCCTCCATCTCCATCGCTCTCTCCTTTCCCTTCCCTCGCATCCTCTTCTTCTTCTCTCCTTGGGAGCTCCCCATCCCTGCTCTCTTCTGCAAATGCCCCGCCACTGCCTCTTCCCGCGTCCAGCTGCACATCTTCTTTTGTTATGGCAGGGCACACAGGCCCTGGTCTTACCTTGTCCTGGCTCGCACTGGCCCACCATCAGACTCGTTACGCAGCAAGTGCAGGGGGGCCACCTGGTCACGGTGACCACCACAGAGGCCCCAGGGACCTTCTGGGCAGTGTTAACGTCATACACCGTGCCAGTTAACCTAAAATAGAATAAGGTCAAAAAAAAAAAAAGGAGTCAGCTCTGCCTGGCTCGCAGTAGTCTGCTACTCACCTCTGTGTGGCCTCATCCCACCTGGCCTGGGCCCTCTCTTGGGAGGCTCTCTGCCTCTTCCTCTGCTGCCCTCTTCTTTCGAGCCTCCTCTTCCTCCATCACCCTCCTCCTCTGAGCCTCTTCTTCTGCTCTCTTCTTCCACTCTGCCTCCAACCGCTCCTCCTCCACCCTCTGCCTCTTGGCCTCCTCATGCTTGGACTTGCACTCTGCCTTGCGCTCTCTCTCTCTCTGCTTGACCTCCTCTCGTCGGCGTGCCTTCTCCACAGATTTCTCTTGCTCGGTGTCAGTGGAGTCATCAGTCAGGACACCAACTCTTCATCCGTGACTTGGGAGTAGTCGTGGATGTGACCAGGGGTTGGGAGTAGTTGCAGATGTGACTGGGGGTTGGTTGGGGGTTTGGCTCTGGCGATGGGAGGACATGATGATGGGGGGAAAGGACGAAGGTTCAGTACCCTAACACGTGTTTTTAAGCGGTCCTTCAAACTCTGATGGAGCTCCACCACAGCTAAACCATTGTCCTCGAGGCATCAAACTAATTTCAAATGATCACCTCATGTTGATCTCATCCTGTACTTGTGGCCTTCAGGGGTTCAGGCCCTAAGGGGGGGGCACTGTCATGACCGTGCGTTCATTATAAGTCCCTACACACTCTGCACCCTCTTCCACTGGTCATTCTTCCCCTCTGCACCAACTCTGCCCAGCTTCTGTTGGTTGTGAACCATCTCTGCTCCAACTGCTGTCAGACTTGTGTTGCCCTCCTACCGGTGTCACACACCAAAGATGTTTGGTGAGGTGGACATGGATGTAGCTGATGAATGGAGATGAAGACCATAGCCCTCATGCGAAGAAGGACGGCCAGAAATGTCGGCAGTCATCCCTCGCACAAGAATGAGTTGTCAATGCCAAAGAAAAAGGAGGAAGCGAGTTAAGCGCCAATAAAGTTCTTAAGCGCCTGTGTACGGCATTCCAGTTTTCAACATATCTCCACCAATTCTGCAGACACCGAAACCATTCCCACACTCGCTTGTAGTGCTCAGCCACGCAATCCTACCTTCCAAAATTGGAAAGGATTTGCGCACTCCACACGTTTCTACAGCACTCCCTCCAAAAGACGCTCATTTCGCTAATTCTTCTGATATGGCCACCTCCACATCAATCATTTCACTTGTCCCCTTTGCTAGGGACCATGGCTATGTATATCTACCAGGAGTTCCTACTAGCTTCCGTCCTGAAGCATCCTGGTACATCCCACCCTCGTCTGCCCCCTCTCAGCCCATCCAGCTTGGACAGCGTGTTCTTTTTGTCAGTATGACCTCTAGGAGGACATTCTTTGGTCGCCTCAGGTCTGTCATTCGCTTGGAAAGGTCTTATGTGGTTGTTTCAGTCTCTCCAGTCCAAGAAGCATATGGATCCTTCCTCCCTGCTCCCTGCAACATCTTCATACCAGTCTCGTCCATCATTCTTCCAAAATTGCGACAGCTACAGTATAATCTACTGTTCTCCACTCTCCCTGATCACATCCATGACGAGTATGATGCACATCTTGCCTCCTTATTGCAAGATACAGCAGAAGACACTCCCCCTTCATCCTCTCTTCCAACAGAGCCTCATTCATGAAGTTTTATTTGCTTCACTGAGAGGACAGTAAGGGGGGGAAAGTTGTGATCCCCTATGCTCCTGTCACCCCACAGACCCCCAAAGCTTGACCCCTGTTGACATCTGACTCACCCTGTCCGCTTTTGGATGTACTATATCGGCATCAGATCAGCGCTGCCTCTCTGTCATCCCACTTTGGCCCAGAAACAATCTCTTCGAGATGTGACATGCACAGCCTCCCCCTAATGCGATTCCAGTGCGCTTTCCCAGTTTCTGACATTACTTGACTCATACTTTGACATTCTGACTGTCTTTGACTCACCTATTGCCAATACTTACCAATCTTTTGCCCTTGCTTACTGATTCTTCGCTTTTGGCTTACTTATCCTTACCAATGCTCACCAATGCTTTCTAAGATGATTACCCACCGCTTACATTCCTTACTCATCAGTTACCAATCACTTACCAAGTGTTTGCACCTTGTTTTCCATAGGCAACGCCCCTGTACTGTATATAAATCACTGTACTTAGGTAGCAAAAAAGAAGAAGATGCCAGAGAGCCCCTCTTGCTCGCAATTTATCATCTCTCAGTGAATCATTCAGCAGCTTCGATAGTTGAGACTTTATTAAGGGTCTAACTATTGTCTACTTCGCTTATTCTCATCTATCATTGATCTACTTCGCCCCAAGTCCTCCCTGAGCTCAGTGAAGCTCAGGACATTGAATTAAATCGTCATCCACCCTTCTGTAGGCTGACAGCAGTCTACCCCACCGCTTCCTCTCGCATTCCTGCTCCTTCTTTGTCAGGAGCACCCCCAACCCTCAGCACTCGTCTTTGAGTGTTGTAGTTCGCAAAAAACTCTCCCAAAGAACAGGTTCCACCATCTAGGTACCGCATAGGCACACCACCACTCGCTTTCATTGTCTTTTGTGTTGGTTTTTGGTTGGTTTCCACCACTGAACCTCACTTTGACTCACAGCGGAGTGAGGGCATCAGGTTTAGCTCGTGCACTACCCCCTTGCATGATCTCAGCCCTCGTATTTCAGAGGGAGAGTACAGACAGAAGTCGGAGGTAACTCCAACAGGCAGAAGATGGAATCAGAAGGAGTAGGAACTAAGTTGATATTTGTACTGAAGAACAGTGGAGTATGATACATGCTTTTATACTGTTACAGAGGTACAGTAACTGGAATCGGAACTGACATATGGAGACTTGTAAAATTTCAAGTAAAACTTCCTAGATGACAAATGAAGGGTAGACAGAGGACATACGAACAGTTAACATAGAATCATCCAGAAAAGGAAACAGTCCAGGTGCTGGACCATGTGGTGTGTGCGCTGTGGAGTACCTGACTGTGCGCTGTCAAGGAGAAGTCTGAAGGGTGGTCACATGACTCTTCAGAGAACAGTCTGCCTGGTCCGGTGTAAGTCAAAGTGAGGTTCAGTGGTGGAAACCAACCAAAACCAACACAAAAGACAATGAAAGCGAGTGGTGGTGTGCCTATGCGGTACCTAGATGTGGAACCTGTTCTTTGGGAGAGTTTTTTGCGAACTACAACACTCAAAGACGAGTGCTGAGGGTTGGGGGTGCTCCTGACAAAGAAGGAGCAGGAATGCGAGAGGAAGCGGTGGGGTAGACTGCTGTCAGCCTACAGAAGGGTGGATGACGATTTAATTCAATGTCCTGAGCTTCACTGAGCTCAGGGAGGACTTGGGGCGAAGTAGATCAATGATAGATGAGAATAAGCGAAGTAGACAATAGTTAGACCCTTAATAAGTCTCAACTATCGAAGCTGCTGAATGATTCACTGAGAGATGATAAATTGCGAGCAAGAGGGGCTCTCTGGCATCTTCTTCTTTTTGCTACCTAAGTACAGTGATTTATATACAGTACAGGGGCGTTGCCTATGGAAAACAAGGTGCAAACACTTGGTAAGTGATTGGTAACTGATGAGTAAGGAATGTAAGCGGTGGGTAATCATCTTAGAAAGCATTGGTGAGCATTGGTAAGGATAAGTAAGCCAAAAAGCGAAGAATCAGTAAGCAAGGGCAAAAGATTGGTAAGTATTGGCAATAGGTGAGTCAAAGACAGTCAGAATGTCAAAGTATGAGTCAAGTAATGTCAGAAACTGGGAAAGCGCACTGGAATCGCATTAGGGGGAGGCTGTGCATGTCACATCTCGAAGAGATTGTTTCTGGGCCAAAGTGGGATGACAGAGAGGCAGCGCTGATCTGATGCCGATATAGTACATCCAAAAGCGGACAGGGTGAGTCAGATGTCAACAGGGGTCAAGCTTTGGGGGTCTGTGGGGTGACAGGAGCATAGGGGATCACAACTTTCCCCCCCTTACTGTCCTCTCAGTGAAGCAAATAAAAACTTCATGAATGAGGCTCTGTGGAAGAGAGGATGAAGGGGGAGTGTCTTCTGCTGTATCTTGCAATAAGGAGGCAAGATGTGCATCATACTCGTCATGGATGTGATCAGGGAGAGTGGAGAACAGTAGATTATACTGTAGCTGTCGCAATTTTGGAAGAATGATGGACGAGACTGGTATGAAGATGTTGCAGGGAGCAGGGAGGAAGGATCCATATGCTTCTTGGACTGGAGAGACTGAAACAACCACATAAGACCTTTCAAGCGAATGACAGACCTGAGGCGACCAAAGAATGTCCTCCTAGAGGTCATACTGACAAAAAGAACACGGCTGTCCAAGCTGGATGGGCTGAGAGGGGGCAGACGAGGGTGGGATGTACCAGGATGCTTCAGGACGGAAGCTAGTAGGAACTCCTGGTAGATATACATAGCCATGGTCCCTAGCAAAGGGGACAAGTGAAATGATTGATGTGGAGGTGGCCATATCAGAAGAATTAGCGAAATGAGCGTCTTTTGGAGGGAGTGCTGTAGAAACGTGTGGAGTGCGCAAATCCTTTCCAATTTTGGAAGGTAGGATTGCGTGGCTGAGCACTACAAGCGAGTGTGGGAATGGTTTCGGTGTCTGCAGAACTGGTGGAGATACATCGAAAACCAGAATGCTGTACATGGGCACTTAAGAACTTTATTGGTGCTTAACTCGCTTCCTCCTTTTTCTTTGCATTGACAACTCATTCTTGTGCGAGGGATGACTGCCGACATTTCTGGCCGTCCTTCTTCGCATGAGGGCTATGGTCTTCATCTCCATTCATCAGCTACATCCATGTCCACCTCACCAAACACCTTTGGTGTGTGACACCACTCTGCCCTTACCTCAGCGGACTTCATTCCTGCACCACTCTGCTAGTCGGAGTTCTGTTCTTCCCTGTCAGACTTGCTTCTGAACCACTCTCTAGACCTTGTATAGTGTCGGAGTTGGTCAGAGTAGGCCTGGACTTGACAGCTCTCAGATGTCTTCTTCTTACCCAGCTATCTAAGTACAGTGATTTATATACAGTACAGGGGTGTTGCCTATGGAAAACAAGGTACAAATGCTTGGTAAGTGATTGGTAAGTGATAAGTAAGGAACATAAGTGGTGGGTAATCATCTTAGAAAGCATTGGTGAGCATTGGTAAGGTTAAGTAAGCCAAAATGCGAAGAATCAGTAAGCAAGGTCAAAAGATTGGTAAGTATTGGCAATAGGTGAGTCAAAGACAGTCAGAATGTCAAAGTATGAGTCAAGTAATGTCAGGAACTGGGAAAGTGCACTGAAATCGCATTAGGGGGAGGCTGTGCATGTCACATCTCAAAGAGATCACTTCTGGGCCAAAGTGGGATGACAGAGAGGCAGTGCTGATCTGATGCTGATATAGTACATCCAAAAGTGGCCAGGGTGAGTTAGATATCAACAGGGGTCAAGCTTTGGGTCTGTGGGGTGACAGGAGCATAGGGGATTGCAACTTTCCCCCCTAACCATCCTCTCAGTGAAGCAAATAAAAAACTTCATGAATGAGGCTCTGTTGGAAGAGAGGACAAAGGGGGAGCATCTTCTGCTGTATCTTGCAATAAGGAGGCAAGATGTGCATCATACTCATCATGGATGTGATCAGGGAGAGTGGAGAACAGTAGATTATACTGTAGCTGTCACATTTTGGAAGAATGATGGATGAGACTGGTATGAAGACATTGCAGGGAGCAGGGAGGAAGGATCCATATGCTTCTTGGACTGGAGAGACTGAAACACCACATAAGACCTTTCTAAGTGAATGACAGACCTGAGGTGACCAAAGAACATCCTCCTAGAGGTCATACTGACAAAAAAGAATGTGCTGTCCAAGCTGGATGGGCTGAGAGGGGGCAGATGAGGATGGGATGCATCAGGATGCATCAGGATGGAAGCAGGTAGGAACTCCTGGTAGATATACATAGCCATGGTCCCTAGCAAAGGGGACAAGTGAAATGATTGATGTGGAGGGAGTGCTGTAGAAACATGTGGAGTGTGCAAATCCTCTCCACTTTTGGAAGGTAGGATTGCATGGACAAACATTGGATTTGTACCATTAACCTTCCCTCTTTTACCACAACTCATGAAATCATCTCTCTAGCTCACATGGTCATTTTCTCAAGGAATTCTTATCAAATACTGGTGGCCACCACAGTGCCATCAGTATAACATGCTCTCAGAACCATCAGTGCCTTAGAAAACCTGATGTCAGTCATTCCCTGGACTGTTTCCCCCCATGCCTGATATGTTGTGGGACTAATCAGTACTTGGAAGGCTGAGAATGTTTTGGAGGTCAATCTGGCACTTCAGAACATGATGGACAAACCAGTCCCCTCTCAACCAATGCATTTCTGGCACAGGAGCACTGGTATGGGGTGGGAAAAAACCTCCTTGTGCTCTGAGCACCATAAGGGGGTTCACTAGATCTTGCACTGAACTGAACTGTAGATGAGTGGGGAAGGATTATTTGGTCATATGTGACCAAAGGCAATATCCAGGGCCAGATGGAAGCACAGGATTCGGCTCCATGGCAGTTCAGTAGCATATCCTTCTGATGACACCCAGGGGTAAAGAGGATTTTGTCTTGCCCTAACTTCCATACCAGTGTTCCTGTGCCAGAAATGCATTGGTTGAGAGGGGACTGGTTTGTCCATCATGTTCTGAAGTGCCAGATTGACCTCCAAAACATTCTCAGCCTTCCAAGTACTGATTAGTCCCACAACATATCAGGCATGGGGGGGAAACAGTCCAGGGAATGACTGACATCAGGTTTTCTAAGGCACTGATGGTTCTGAGAGCATGTTATACTGATGGCACTGTGGTGGCCACCAGTATTTGATAAGAATTCCTTGAGAAAATGACCATGTGAGCTAGAGAGATGATTTCATGAGTTGTGGTAAAAGAGGGAAGGTTAATGGTACAAATCCAATGTTTGTCATTGTTTACATGCTGACAAATCATCTGGAAGATCATGTGGTTTATTATGTAATCATATTTTCCCATCCTTCATGCCCTCAATCCCATCAAAACATCAAAAGGTCACTTTTCACTATTTCACCAGTCAGGGACAAAAGCATTGCAATGCACTTTTCAGAAAGAATAGGGTGTATCTCAGCATGTATTGCTTTTTTGGACTGAACCTTAGTGCTCTGGAATGCTTAGAGTCACCCCTTTCTAATGGTATAGGTATCACAATTATCTGTGCAGAATAGCCTGAGCCACATTGGCAGCAAGTCACACCTCACAAACATTGCACCACTTTTGTCCCTCACTGTATTGGTCATTGGCCCACTAATTGGATGAAGGTTCCATTCATGCTGGAAGTCCTCACAATTGTCATTAATTTCCTGAAGAAATAGCCTTTGAATGAGCCACAGCTGACTGCTGTCACCAGGATCAAGGCAGTGAAGTCTCTTGCACCAAGAAAAAAATCCCCACCAGCAGCATACAAATTGAGTTCCAACTTCAACCCACACATGTTCAATCCTCGAGTTTTGGGTAGACCCATAGTACATGACATCAAAAAGATGGCCATTGGCATGTAGTTGTGACTTACAATCCTCACATAAATGATCCATGGTTGGGACCTTGGACAGCTACCATGTATGTAGCCATGTCGATATTTTCACCACCATGATCACCTCTCATACATGATGGCATCCCATACTCTGCCTGTGTATTGAGGAATACATTGTAAACAGTTGTTGTGAGGTTATCTGTACACTTCAGGTAACCATTTTTCATAAGCATTTAGGCTGAATAGTTTCTACAAACCATCCAGCCTAATAGCCTCCCAGACCAAGGTCTGCCCAGGGACATCTGGTCATGTCCCAGGGCTATGCATATTTTTAGGCCCTGGGACAGATGGGATTTCCCACATAGCCATCCATTCAAATGCAATTATTTGGGATGTCCCAAGACTGCCTTGGGTGGCAGGGGTCCCTACTCCTGAAACTGCAGCTTATATTAGCATTGAAATAGCTGCAGAAATCCTAGCCCCCTTGCTCCTCTGACAGGTTTAATCCACAAAGTATCCTTCAACCTATACATCCCCTCCCATCCCACCACACATAGTAGTACACAATAGTACTTTTCATCTACATCTTTGCAATGTTGATTCTGCTATATTGGGACATCTCACTGGTTGCCAGGGGGATTACCCACCTGGGCCTCCACATTTTCCATGAAAATTGCAATAATAAATTCAATCAATCTGTGTCTATACCTCAAGCAATTTGTACTGTATGAAGGAAGAAGAAGTAAATGGTTTTTGAACACTTGTGTGACAAGCCAATATCTCAAAGTCCCCCACATAGAACATGGTGTTGGTCACCTTTGCAACACCATCTGCAGAGGGCAGAATGTCCCAGATGAGCCTCTGAGGTTGTCATGGGGCATTGTACTGGTCTGCAAAGGTAACTTAGGAGGATGTGCCATCATAGCCCCCTGAGGCTGGGATGGGACATCCCACTGACTTTCATAAGGGGACTTGGGATGTCCCACAGCAGCCTACATCCTCCTAAGTTACCTTTGCAGACCAGCACAATGCCCCATGACAACCTCAGAGGCTCATCTGGGACATTCTGCCCTCTGCAGATGGTGTTGCAAAGGTGACCAACACCATGTTCTATGTGGGGGACTTTGAGATATTGGCTTGTCACACAAGTGTTCAAAAACCATTTACTTCTTCTTCCTTCATACAGTACAAATTGCTTGAGGTATAGACACAGATTGATTGAATTTATTATTGCAATTTTCATGGAAAATGTGGAGGCCCAGGTGGGTAATCCCCCTGGCAACCAGTGAGATGTCCCAATATAGCAGAATCAACATTGCAAAGATGTAGATGAAAAGTACTATTGTGTACTACTATGTGTGGTGGGATGGGAGGGGATGTATAGGTTGAAGGATACTTTGTGGATTAAACCTGTCAGAGGAGCAAGGGGGCTAGGATTTCTGCAGCTATTTCAATGCTAATATAAGCTGCAGTTTCAGGAGTAGGGACCCCTGCCACCCAAGGCAGTCTTGGGACATCCCAAATAATTGCATTTGAATGGATGGCTATGTGGGAAATCCCATCTGTCCCAGGGCCTAAAAATATGCATAGCCCTGGGACATGACCAGATGTCCCTGGGCAGACCTTGGTCTGGGAGGCTATTAGGCTGGATGGTTTGTAGAAACTATTCAGCCTAAATGCTTATGAAAAATGGTTACCTGAAGTGATCTGTACTAGCACATAAACCAGTAATCTGTTGAAGGCATAAGGTCAATCAAACATGTCAGTAAGTGCTGTGACACACCATTTGACAGTAACCATCAATAATTCCATGGACCATAAATCCCCATCAGATGAGTTTGTGGTGTCTGTCATGACCATGACACCAGCGTAAGCCCCTAATACCTACTCCACCCTCCTCCGACATGTTCCCACACTTCTCCGCCCTCCTCTGATGTGTTCCCGTGCTCCTCTGACCCTCCCGACACATCTCCACACCTCTCCGAGGTCCCCTGTCCATGTTCTGACCAACTCCGCTCAACTCCACCCTAAGGTTGGTCACGTGGGCTGTCGGACTTGCGGCCCTGCATTCTAGATAGGGTTCTGCCCTCGTGTCAGTTTTCTCCATTCTTCCACTTCTTCAGTATTTACCCTCTCTTCCTCGTTGTAGTAGTTTCCTTGTCTCAGTTAAGGTCCCTGTTGTCCCTACTCTCTATCCCTTGTGTCAGAAGGACTCTAACCCACTATACACTTATTGGTTTACATTCTGTACTGCACCACCCTTAACCTACATCGTATATAAGGCCACGTAGTACTCCGATGTAATCAGTATGAATATTGAATAAAGTCCCCACCTTCGACTCCCTCTCAGTCCCCTCTGGAGTTTCATCTCCACTTCCTCTGAGTCCGCTCCGCCTCTGAAATACGAGGGCTGAGCTCGTGCAAGGGGGCAGTGCACTAGCTGAACCCAATGCCCTCTCATCTGACCTCCGACCTCTGACCCCCGAACTCTGACTCCGACCTCAGCCTCTGAGACTTTCCTTCATACCCCTCCGCTCACTGTTCGTCAAATATCTCACCACCCAGTGGTCAGATTCGCTTCGGACTTTGACCACTGTACTCCGCAGCCCAACCCGCTTCAACTCCGCCCTAAGAAGGAGCCAGGGGTGTTGTCTGACTTTGACAGTGTCCATCAATGTGCCAGAGCACATTTGACCTCTTGACATGATACACCCTGCACTTTATAACATGATGTTCATGTAACTGCTGACCTAGTCTATCAATGTGAGACAATGACTGCCATGTTCATTTTTGTTGGACTCAAATCCCATATGGCATAAGTGTCTGAGTAAATAGTGGAATCCAGACTCTGCTTTGTGCTTCCTGAATGCCCTCACAACTACATCCAAGTCATCATTGCTCAATACAGTGTAGCTCTGCTTCAGGCCATGTTTCTGCATAGTTTGCCAGAGTGTCATGTGGCTAATGCCTAGGATGCAAGCAAGTTCACTGAGATTGATGTGACAGCTATTATTGGTGACAACCTCAGTAAGGAAGTTAGGGCATACAGACTTCTGAGGCTGTCCCTGCTGACCATTCTTGGACTTTGTTATGAGCCAGGTATACTAACCTCTTGCCATTCACTTGCAAAGAAGTCAAGTGCGGTTCACCAACAGAAAATTGGACATACCACATGTTAACAACCTGTGCCACATCCTGAAGATCTTGCACTGCCTGCCCAATGAGCCTTGCGACACCCACCAACCACTCCTGAGGCAGAGGTTCATCCTCATGACTAGCACTGCTAGGGAGAAGTGCTTCAAGGATAGGAAGTGCAGTTGAAGCAAGTGCTTCTATGTGGAATGAAACCCAAGTGGGATCCAGAAAACTATCAGATTGCAGGACATAAAGAGCTTGATTGTGCACTTTCTTGATGGTTCTGTGAGCAGCCTGGATATTAGCTGGCCATCTACCAAGGCTGGGCTGTGGAAGGGGTGGGAACACCAGCTGGGCAATGGAGCTCATGTCCACAGCATTGACATTGATGGTGTGTCACCACTGTCTCAGTAGTGAGACATCATTTCCCATGGTCATGGGCCCACAGGTGTGGACTTACCTTACACTAGAATCAGCTCCACCACCCTCATCATTGTGAATCCATGCAAGACTACCAACAATGCAAGTGCCAAGGAACCTGAGGAAGATGGATATACCACAACATGACTTGCTATGTACCAACTACCAGTGTGAGTGCAGGCACCTGCAGTCAACATTGGATTCCCATATCATATTTTTGTCAAAACCACCACCAACACAGCCCATCACATGACAAGACAAATACTACAGCCATGAACATATTTCAATTTGATGCCTCTTTGTACTCATTTTATCACCTGCCTTTTCACTTGCCCAGAGTTGCCCCTGTCCTTGTCTGGCTTGAAGACCAAGTTACAGGTATTCACTGTTCTTTCCCTTCACTGCACCAAGCTCCATCCATTGGTCCACTTGCTGCCAAAACTGTTTTTGCATTCAAGCACTTGATCAGCTGCAAGTTCAAGGATGCAGAGGTCCAGGAGGACATGAAGCACAGGTTAGTACATGCAACAATTGTTAAATAGGAAAGTATCTTATATCATCTGCAGGGCATTCAAGATGGTCAAGAAGCCAGATGCTCAACCAGCTGTTGAGGTTGATGTTGGTGGTGAGAGACAACAATTTGTATGCCTTTCCACCCCTCTGGATCAGTAAGAGAACTAATATACTTTCTAGAGTGCTGAGGAGTTATTGTCCATGGTACTTACCAAGATGCATGAGACTGCTGTCACACACCAAAGGTGTTGTGGACATGGTTACAGCTGACTCTGCCTAACTTGTCAATGAGTTGGATGCAATGCCAATGAATGCAGATGAAGACTAAAGCCCTCATGTGTAGAAAGACTGCTGGATGTGAGCAGTCATCTTTTGCACAAGACTGAGTCATCAGTGCTAAAGAGAAAAGAGGAAGCAAGTTAAGTGCATGTTAAAAGTTTTTAGTGCCCATGTATGGCATTCCAGTTTTCATCATATCTCCACCATTTCCAAAGATATCAACTCCATTGTCACACTTGCTTAAAGTGCTCAGCCACATGATTCTGCCTTCCAAATTTGGAGGATCCTCACACCCTATGCATTTCTACAGCACTCCATCCTTCAGACACTCATTTTGCTAAGTCCATCAGATATGGCCACCTCTTTGTTGATCATCTTGCTTGTCTCATTTGCCAGAGACAGTGGCTATGTATGTCTGCCAGGTGTTCCTACCAGCTTCCATCCTGAAGCCCCCTGGTTCATCCCATCATTGTCAGCCCCATCTTGTCCCATGCAGCTTGGTCAGCATGTTCTCCTCATCAGTATGACTTCCAGAAGGATGTTCTTTGCTCACCTCAGGTCTGTCACTCAGTTAGAAAGGTCTTATATGGTTGTTTCAGTCTCCCCAGTTGATGAAGCATATGGATTGTTCCTCCCTGCTCCCTGCACCATCTTTATTCCAATCTTGTCCATCATTCTTCCTGCATTGCGACAGCTGCAGCATAATCTACTGTTCCCCAGCCTCCCTGATTGCATTCATGATGACTATGACATGCATCTTGCCTTCTTACTGCAAGATCCAGCAGAAGATGTCCCCCCTTCTCCTCCTCCATCAGAGCCACATTCATGAAGCTTTTGTTAACTTTGCTGAGAGGATGAAAGGGTGGGAGACATGATTGCTTATGCTCCTGTTGCCCCACAGACCCCCAATGCCCTAGCCCCCTTTGATGCCTGACTCATGCCCTTCAATTCTGGAATTAATACTTCCCTATCTGGAAACACCATCCATCTGTCATGCCATCTTTGGATCTAGTGATGTCTCCACCAAGATCTGATTTGCATCACCACCCCCTAATGTGATATCAGTGTGCTTGCTCAGTTTCTGACTCTGTTTGACTCATTCTGTGATATTTTGACTGTCCTTGACTCATTCATTTCCAATACTTACCAATCCTCTTTGCTTGCTTACTTTTCACATCTTGCTTACTCATCATGCTTATTCAGTCCTTACTCATTACTTACCAAGCATTTGTGCCTTGTTTGTCATAGGCTGTGCTCCCCCCACAGTATATAAACCCCCATGTACTTAGCTACAACCCAAGCAATCAAGAAGTGAATCAGAAGTCATGCAGCAGTCAGTTCAGCTGAGCTCAGCATAACTCATTGTTGACAGTTGAGGCTCATTCAGAAGAGTCTATCTGTCACCATCCATCATCCTTGGTAGTTGAGGCTCCATCAAGGGTCTATCTACCTCCATTCCTTATCTGAAGCTTTCTCCACTCTTAGTCAGCAGTATTGCTTACTCATCCCTCCACTCCTGTGTAACTTGTCATTGACTTGTGCCAGGAGCACATTCTATTGAAGTCCATTACTCCCAAGTACTTTTGGCTGAACACCTTCATTCTGTTCAGCACCCCCCCCACCATCAAGTCATCACTCACTCAGCTGCTCTTGCATAACTCATCAATCACTTGTGCCAGGAGCACCCTCTATAGAAAACTCCCCCCACACATTAGGTTCTTCTGCACTCCAGGTTCTGCAGAGGCAAACCACCACTCACTCTTATTTGTCTTTGGTGTTGGTTTTGGTTGGTTTCTACCACCTTTCCACACTTTGACTCACACCACTGGGCAGTATCTCAACAAGAAAGTCAAGTAAGTTGTGTATATACTAGTTAGGAGTTCCCCAGTGTTGACTACTATTATTAGTCATGTGGTCATTATGGTCCCAACATACTTTAATGCTGTGCAACAGCAGGCCACCAAGGATGCTGGTCAAATTGCTGGCCTTGAGGTTCTTTGAGTCATCAATGAGCCAGCAGCTGTGGCACTGGCATATGGCCTTGACCATACCAAATCATCAGTGATCACCATGTACAATCTTGGTGGTGTGGGGAGAGTGATCTCCCTACACTAGGAGTGTATGTATAGTGTCAATTGGGGGTCTACTAAGTGTCTATAGGGTTTGGGACAAAAGCAATGCAAATGCAACCCCTCTCAAGCATGTTCAACACCCTCTGTGCTCCAGGTCACCCAATACTCCACCCTTTTCAGTTGAGTCACTTCCCCTGCCATCACATGACCTCAGGACACACTCCCTGGCCATTGCAACAAAAATCTGATGCTTCTGTCAGGTTTCTGGTTGCCTGTTCTCCCTAACTCACACTCTTTGGGCCTGCACTATCAGTTATGTAAGCATGTTTCTGTTGCTCTCACTGTACTCTTGTTTGCTTCCCTTCAGACCACTTGTGCTTCCTTGTGCTTTCTTTATTTTAGTTGCTCTTTTGATTGCTGACACTATACTGGCCTCATGGCCATCATTACATCAATCTCAGTTTGTGACACAACCTAACAACAGGGTTTGTTGTAGGCTCACACCAAGAACCAAAAGAAGAGAAGAGAGAAAAGACAAGGGATGAGCTTAGAAGCAGGCAGCTTTAGATCTTGAAGACCCAAATAAACTAGCTTAGGGCTAGTCTGGGAATTGAGGTTTGATACTTATACTATGGTTCATGCAGTAATGGTGAGGCATACATGAGGTCCATGACATCATAGTGGAACAGAACATACTAGAAGGCAGGCATGAGGTAATGGCAAGGCAAAGCCTAAACCAGAGTCCAGACTGAGTCCAAAGAGATAAGATAAGATAGAAAGATTAGATAAGATGAAAAGAGAAGGGAAGAAAAGGAAAAGAGTACATATCATAACACTATCCCCTCCTTAGAACACAGCAAGCATTTTACAATTTTCTTTGCACAAACATGGGGAAAAAATTCTTTTAAACAATACTCTTTTTTATCACATGCTCTCTGCTTAAACAAGCAGAAACAATCTAATGTATTGAATGGCTTTTCTGACAGAAAACATGGCACAGTAGATTTCCAATGTTTTGCTGGTGAAAAACAATTACTATGACTGACCACCAAAAACCAAAAACAATCATTAGAAAAAATATTAGTACTGTTTTCTGCATGTTATGTAATTGATTAATCAAATGTTGTACCATGAAATAATTTAAACACACTGGCCATTAGAGAACATGTGATGTTACATAGAACATCACAAGTAAATGATAAATGATTTGTATGTGATAATACTAATAAACTTTAACCAAGTCTTTCAATGTTGACCCACAAAACATCAGATTATTGGCTCAATGTTTACTTCATAAACATGACATTTGAAACAATATTTGTTATGTGCAAAAACATGCTACTGAGATTCCATATTAACATGTTAAATATTTTCAATCAAATCACACTGTTTTGTCTCCCAGAGAACATGAAAATAAAGAGTGTATTAAAGTGTCCTGTTGTACCACAGAACATGATAAGTGGCATCTGTAACCATCAATGCTATCACTGCTTGTCCTTGCTCAACCACCCCATCACATGCTGTCACATGATCTTATCTCATGGAATAAACCTCAGTCAGTCATGATATGTGGCACCTGGCTTTTTATACTTGAGTATTCTGTGTCCTTTGTTGTTTTTTTCTTGCAACAACACATTGATGACACACATTATAATGTTCTGTGGTAGAACAGGATAGTCCAAAATCCATGGTTGCCCTGACTGACTAGAGAAAGAGTAGCCACTGATAGAACCCCCACCACTCATGAATGTCCCCAGTCCACTTTTGAAAGTGAAGGAGCACAAGGCAGTTCATGCAAGAAATGGGGAGTTCAGCACTGTATTTGCAGTAGGCAGCAGTCTGACAATAACTGAACAGCTCAGAACCTTCACAACACCTCTACATATAACATGCTTACTTCACAGTTTATAATGCTCCATGGTGGAGCAGGATATTGATATTTTATTACACTATTTATTTATCATGTTCTGTGGTACAGTTGTGGACAGACAAACACAATGATTTTGATTCTGGATTCCCATGACTTTTTTGGGGCAAACTAACACTTGATTCAGATGCTACAGTTGAAAATACATCAAAAAAACAGTGGTCCAAAGTTTTTCCCATGACTTTTTAGGGGGCCAAAATTTTGGTTAGATTGAATGTGGTACTTAGGGTGTGGTAACATGTTATTGACCCTATATAAGGTAGGATTAAGAACCACTTCAATGAACATCATGGCTTTCTGTGAGAGCTGATGGACATCAGGACCCTTCTTGTATTCCTTGGGGCATCTGAGTGACTGCTTTCATTGGGCAGCACACTTTGCTTCTCTCAGAGGTAACCAAGTCTCACCAAGAGGGTCATCACCAGCACTAATGGCAAGGTTGACCAACTGAACACAGAGGTCAGCCTCACCAACACCCATGACTTGGAATGTGGCATCATCATGTTCAAGCTCATCCTCTGACTCACTCTCACTGGCTGTAAACTTCAAACTGTCAAGTACATTGGTGCATTTCCACTCCAGTTCTTCATCTTCTGCCTGATGGCTGGGAGCATGAGATCATATCCTCATGCATTTGCTTGTGTGCTGATCCTTGTCAGATTTGGGTGTATCAGGGAATGATACATTGCCTGTTTCAACAACAGGTGAGCTCTGGTTATGCAGACCAGCCATGTTGCATGTTACAGTGGGTTTTCAAGGGCATTCCTGTGTCTAAGAGCAATTCACATGACCACAAACCTCAGAATTGCTCAATTTTTTCTGCTCATCATTAGTGTGACAGCTGTACCCTGACATTGCAATCATACTGTACTAGGCTAATGCTACTTATTCCGCTTTTTCCAGGATTTTTACAAATTCTTTTGGGGGCTGGCCACATTTTTGGGTCAAAATTTCAAAAACTTAGTATAACAAAAATTGGCTCATGCAGATTGCATTGTTATGTCCTAAATATGCCTAGTATACATTTGTAACATCCCTGGAATGTTGTGCCATATTGGAATAATTCAATGAGTAAAATTGTCATGTTTGTCTGTCCACAACTGTCAAACAGGATATTTTGTGCATGACAGACCCACCATGGTCCTCATTGGAAGAACTGGATGAGTCATTTTATCAGTGATACATTGTACTGTTTTATGTGTTTCATCTTTTATTTTAGGATATAATTGTGGAATCTGTAGATAGACCTCAGTATGCTGACAAGCTACTGAGGGACTAAGTGCACAGCAGAGCAGAACAGCAAGAGGCCTGATGATGCAGCTAGGGCAGAGATGCTGAAAGATTGGAAAAACAAGTCAAGCACACTAGAAGGGAGTGGTCAGCTTGTCACCTATGAAACAATGTCAAAGAGAGACAAACTTGGATCTGTGCACAAGGCAGTCATGCCCACAAATGAACCTAAACGGCTCAGAACCTTCACAACACCTCTACATATAACATGCCTACTTCACAGTTATTCTGTGGTAGAACAGGATATTTTAATACATTATTTATTTATCATGTCTTCTGGGAGATAAGATACTGTAATTTGACCTAGAACATTTGGCATGCTCTCAGTACCATGTTCTTGTACATAAAAATTGTAGTTTAGCATGTTGTGTTTTTAGAGAAAACATTGAACTGCTGTTCTGTTTTTTTTTTTTTTTTTTTTTTTTTTTTTTTCAGGTGAACATTGAAAGACTTGGCCAAATGTTTTTATTATTATCACATACAAAACATATATCATTTACTTTTGATGTTCTATGTAACATTACATGTTCTTCAATGATCAGTGTGTTTAAATTATTTTGTGGTAAAGTATTTGATTAATGTATTGCATAACATGTAGAAAACAGTACTAATAATTTTTTTGATGATTGTTTTTGGTTTTTGGTGGTGGGTCATGGTGATTGTTTTTCACCAATAAAACATTGGAAATCCACTGTGTCATGTTTTCTGGCAGAAAACCATTCAAAATTCAACATTATTGCCAGTTGTTTCAGCAGAGTGTTCAACATGAGATAAAACAAAGTATCTTTTCAAAGATTTTTTTCCCTATGTTTGTACAAAGAAAATTGTAAAATGCTTGCTGTGGAAATTGAATCCCAGGTGATTAAAGGTTGGGACAGTGTCAGTGAAGTTCTTGAGGGGGTGGAAGAGGAAAGTGAAAAGGGAGGAATCCATGCCATGGAGTTTTTGAGGGGCAGAGGGGTTGCAATGATAGAAATCCTTCACAGCAGCTGGGGCAGACTTCAAGGTGGACTCAGGTTTCCAGGTGCAGTCCTTGTCATGGAATCCCATCCAATGAACCAGGTACTCAAGCCTGTTCCTTTTAAGGTGAGAGTCTGCAACATAATCCACCTCAAACTCCTCATCACCCTTGTGGCCTACCACCAGTCCTGGGCAGGTAACCACCTGACCCTCAAGCAGTCCCTTGTATGGTTTTACCTGCAACATGTTCACCACCAGGTGGATCTTAAGGATTTTTGGGAGCTTCAGCTCAACCACATTTGGCTTGAGCAAGATGACCCTGTAAGGACCAATCCACCATTTGGTAAGTTTATGAGAAGGGTGACTGGAAAGGGGGATCCTCAAGGTTTCCAGCCAGACCATTTCCCCAATGGAATAGGTTGGTGCCTCAGAGTTGGCCCTCATCTGGTCTGCAGCCTTCTCCAGTGCCTTCCTGGTATCCTCCAAGACCTTGGCCAGATCCATGGCATGGTCAGTGGCAGCCTCTGCCTTCGAAAGGAAGGGTTCAACACCCATATGAGGGACATAAGACTGGGTGATCAAGAATGGACTCTTACTGGTAGACTCTTGGCACTTGTTGTTGTAAAAGAACTGAGTGTCAAGTCCGGGCCTACTCCGACCAACTCCGACGCTATATAAGGTCTAGAGAGGGGTTCGGAAGCAAGTCCGACACAGAAGAACAGAACTCCGACTAGCGGAGTGTCGGCAGGAATGAAGACCGCCGAGACAAAGGCGGAGCGGAGTGAGGGCATCGGGTTTAGCTTGTGCGCTACCCCCTTGCACGATCTCAGCCCTCGTATTTCAGAGGGAGAGTACAGACGGAGAGTCGGAGATAACTCCGACAGGCAGAAGACGGAATCAGAGGGAGTAGGAACTAAGTTGATATTTGTACTGAAGAACAGCGGAGTACAGTACATGCTTTTATACTGCTACGGAGGTACAGTAACCGGAATCGGAACTGACATACGGAGACTCATAAATTTTCAAGTAAAACTTCCTGGACGACGAATGAAGGGTAGACGGAGGGCATACAAACGGGTAACACAGAACATCTAGAAAAGGAAATAGTCCAGACGCTGGACCATGTGGTGAGCACGCTGCGGAGTACCTGACTGCGAAGGTAGTCACATGACCCCTCAGAGAACGGACCGCTCGGTCCGGTAGGAGAGTAACACAAGTCCGACAACAGTCGGAGCGGAGATGGTTCGTAGACGATAGAAGGTGGGCAGAGTTGGTGCGGAGTGAACGAATGACCGGCGGAAAAGGTTGCGGAGTGAGTAAAGACCTATGATGAACGCACAGTTATGACACTGAGCAACCTTGAACCAAGATAGCCAGGAACCCTCCTGTCATTGATGAAAAGCCAGAGGTACTGCTGTAAGTCCTGATTGAGATGTTCAGTCTGGCCATCAGTCTGGGGGTGGAAGGTGGTGGAAAGCTTGGGTTTAACACCAGGCATCTTACAAAGTTCACTGGTAAAGGCACTTGCATACTGGGGACCCCTGTTGGAGATGATGGATGAAGGGAGGCCATGCTGAGTCCACACATGGTCCTGAAAGAGCTCTGTGGTTTGAAGGGAGGAAACCTCCTTCATAGTGGGTGCAAAGACCACCTCCTTGGAGAACCTGTCAACCACCACCATGACGTTGTCAAATCCCTGAGCTTTGGGTAGCTCCATGAAGTCAACTGAGATGTTGGTCCAGGGTTGTTCAGGAATGGGATTTGGGAGAAGCTTGCCAGCTGGGGGTACCCTGGAGCTCTTAGCCATTTGGAAATGGTGGCAGGCTGCAACATAGTCCTTGACAGAGGAGGTCATACCAGGCCAGATGTAGTTGCAGGAGAGGAGTTCCAGGGTTTCTTCCAACCTGGATGACTGGCAACAGGGGTGTTGTGGAGTCTTTCAAGGCAGTGGATATGAACCACAGGGGGGATGTAGACCTTCCCTTTACAGACATACATCCCTTCCTGGAAGATGGACCCCTTGGGTTGTGGTGTAACAGAGGAAGCAGATTTCAAGGTGACAACCAGATCTGTATCTTCCCTGATTATCAAGGTAGAAGCAACTCATGCAGGGTCAAGGAGAGTGACACCCTGGTTATCAGATCCTTTCTCTGGTTCATGGTCCTCCCTTTGTGACAGCACATCTGCATTTGCCATAGAGGAGCTGGGTTTGTACACCAGCTTATAGTTGAACCTGGAGAGGTACTGAGCCCAACAGGCCTGGTGATGATCCAGATTTTGCACCTTCATGAAGTACCAGAGATTTGAGTGGTCCATCCAGATTTCAAACTGGTAAGGAGTTGCCTCCAAGTAGTGCCACCAGGTCTCCAGAGCATGAATGATGGCAAGCATCTCTTTGTCAAAGACCTGATAGTTACATTTGGGGGGGGACATGGAATGTGAGTAATAGGTGACAGGATGCCAGAGGTCATCTACACACTTCATGGAGAGCACAGCTCCAGTGGCAAAGTTTGAGGCATCAGTTTCCAGATGGAACTCATGATCCTGATCAGGGAAGGCAAGGACAGGGGTGGTCATGAATGCAAGCTTCAAAGCACCAAATGCCTTTTGCTCTCTGGGAGCCCAAGTCCATAGCTGGTCTTTTCTGGTGAGGTCATTAAGCAGGCAAGCTATCTGGGCAAAGTCCTTTCTGAAATGCCTATAGAAGTTGGCCAAACCCAAGAAGGCTTGAACTGAGTGGACCTTAGTTGGTACCAGCCACTTGGTTATGGCCTTAACCTTGCTCTTGTCCATCTTAACCCCATCAGTCCCAACAACCATGCCCAAGAACTCCACCTGCTTTTGCTTGAAGAAGCACTTTTCTGGTTTTACAGACAGGTCATTCTCTTCTAACCTCCTCAAGACCTCCAGAACAATCCTATCATGTTCAGCCTCATTGTCTGTTTTGGTGAAGATCATGAGATCATCAATGTAGACCACCATGACATCCTCCATGTCACCAAAGATGTCATTCATCATGTTCTGGAATGTGGATGGGGAGTTGCAAAGACTGAAGTACATGATGAGAGGCTCTTAAGTGCCTTTGTGAGTGACAAAGGTGGCCTTCCACTTGTCTCCTTCCTTGACATGGACATTGATGAAGATCCATTTTGGTGAAGAGCTTACAGCCCTTAAGTTTATCAACAAGCTGGGAGATGAGAGGGAGCAGATATGTGTTTTTGACTGTATGCTTGTTGAGGTAGCAGTAGTCCTGGACCATACATTTCTTTCCATCCTTCTTGGGTACAAAGAACACTGGGGAGGTTTGAGGTGACTTGGAAGGGCAGATGTACCCTTTTCACAACTGATCCTCCAAGGAGTCAGAAACCTCCTTCTGTTCTTCAGTAGAGAGAGGGATGAGGCAGCCATATTTAGGGGTGAAGGTTTCCTTGAGGTTGATAGCATGATCCCAAGGTTTATGAAGTGGCATCCTTTCTGACTCTTCCTTCAAGAAGACCTTAAGGTACTTGTGGTATTCCCTTGGGACAAGCTCCTCTGTGGTTCCAGCCCTGACCCTAGTAGAACAAAGCTTCAGGTAGAGGTACTCCATGTCCTGAGCCTCTTGCTCTTCAGCTAACCTCTCCTGCCTTGTCCTCAGAATGAAGTTGTGGTGCTCATGAGGGCAATGTGACAACTTTACCTGCTTGGTCTCCCAGCAGACCTCAGGGTTGTGCTTTCATAGCCAGGTGTACCTGAGGATAAGAGGGTGAGTGCCAAGCATGGTAACCTGGGCCCAGATGGAATCTTGGTGTCCCTGGTAGTTCATGACAAGCAAAGCAACATGTGTGATATTGCCAGTGACATTAGGAGTTCCATCAACATTCAAGACAGAAACAGGTCAACCAAGCTTGACAAGAGGAACATCATTTTCATTGGCCCATCTCTTGTCCAAAATGTGTCATTTGCTCCAGAAGCCACCAATGCCTTTATGGTCCACTTCCTTTCCCTTCCTTCCAACACCACTTCTAACTCCAACTCTGCCTTCAGATCTATGGTTCTTACTTTCAGGGTTTCTTTTGTTAACTGGATAGGCATCACTTTTTTATTTTTACTGCAAGAGGAATCAAGCACTGATAGCTTTACATCCATGGCCATGCCCACTGGGGTTGCCTCTTCAGATGGTACAGTAATCTCTGAGTTAAATATATCCTGCTCAATTGAGAGATCATCAACACCTAAGACAGGGCCAAACTCTTTTCCCTGGGCCTTCATTTCATTGATCTGTTTGTCATAGAAGAAGGCCTGCATCTCTTCAAATGACATTTGATGGAGAGCAACTTCTTGTGCCTCCTGTGTGACCTCCCATATGTTAGGTCTACCTTGTCCTTTACCCCTTGCATGAGGACAGTCTTGCTTATAATGGTTGCCTTGACAATCAAAGCACTTGATGTGGGATGGGACAGGCCAAGGAGGGAACTGAGCAGCACTGATTTCCATGGGGGCACCATGACTGGGTTGAGTACCAGTAGGAGTGAAGCAGGAGGAGTAGGAAGGTCAGTAGGAAGAACAGGGGGTGGGTTCATCAGGATAGTGATTATAAAGGAGTTTAAAGTGATCCCTGTCATGACCATGTCTAGACCACCCTAGACCAGCTCTACTCTGGTCTCAACCAGTGTGGGACACAACTTCTGGGAAGCGTGCAACTAGAGAAAAGCTGAAGGGAGAATTCCCTAGGATCATCCCAAGGGGTGCTGTGTGGAAGGAGAAGTTGAGGAATACCCTAGAAGGGGTGGGGAATATGTGTGAGGATCACAGAAGTTAATTCCAGAGGGATGTGGTCACACAAGGAACAGCGAGATGGGTATATGGAATTCCAAGAAGCTGATTTGTGACTAGAAGAGTGCAATTGAGGTGAGGGGGATATGGGGTAAGGTGTGCAGGATTGGGAGATGCAAGATGCACTAGGACCACTAGAGACATAGAGACACTGTAGATGCTGTAGACTCAATATATGCACTTAGACTCTGAGAACTCTTGAACTTGTGGAACACACACAGATGGCAACTCTTAAGGTGGGTGGTATATTTCCAACATTACAATGGAATTATATAGTACAAGGGACATAGGTATGAGTTGGAGTAAGGTGGGGTGGAAAAACTAAAAGACTGGAAAATAAAGGAGAGGCTGACAGACATCAAGGAAAATACAGGTGCATGTGAAATGGGCTGGCAAGTAGTAGACAAGAGTAAAATGGGACAATGGTAAGGGGTATCTTCCAACAGAATGAGGGTATGCATACAAGTGAGAGGTGGAGCTGGTGAGAGGGAGAAGCACAGGAGGGCAGAGCATACTGGCACAAAGTCCAGCTTGTGGAACTTAGGGCGACAGGGGTAACCAGAGTTTTTTAGAGGCAACTGGCACAGATGATTAGTGATGTAGCTGGGCAGTGGCATGGCTACTGAATTCTGGATGACTCTGGGTGAATGTGGAATTTCCAGATCAGCTCCTTGATGGCTGGGTGACATGCTGAAGGTCAGGAGAAACTCTGAAGGCAACAGGGGTTGGGAGGCAACACAAGGTTGCAAGTGGGAAGCATTCTGAAAGTGTCCAAAGGCCTAGAGCAACAGGGGTTTGTCACAGAGGCCAGCAGAATTTTAGTGACAGACTCCTGTTCCAGCCTCAGGGAGTATATGGCTCCCTACACCTCCTGGGGACTTCAAATGCTGACCATCCTTGGTCAGACCAAACCGAGATGAGCACAGAATATTGGCAGGCATTACATAACAATGATGGCATGTGGTCAGAATTCTGCCTCATGCAGAGGGAAATTCCACATTGTATGAGATGGCCCTGCAGAATTTAAATGCACTCAGAAGGTGGCTCACCACTTGTCAAACTTTCACTCCCCAGCTACACCCATATCCACTACACAAGCCCATACCCATTCTTTGACATGCAAGCCTACTCAATCCACAATGCACAACTGGTATGCAGCATGAGGGACCAGGCAATCACCTCACTGGCAGCAGCTCTGAGACATGTTAGGGTGCTAATTGACACAGCACCACAACCCAAAGAGAGCTTAGAAGCAATATATGAGTGGGTGGGGGACTGGGACCAGACTTGGGTGAGTGCACCAGAGACTTGCACAATGTGATGTGCTGACAGATCCCCAGGCCAGCATTTACTTGTGGTGGAAGTACATCAATGAGAACAAAATCTCCATCCCAAAGGTGCACAACACCAACCTTCACGACATGACTGAAGAGTCTGCAATGCAGCAGAATGAGATGATCCCAGTGGCCACAGCAATAGCCAATCTTTGACAGCCAGAAGGGCAGCAACGATTCAGCATAGATGACCTCTTTGAGAACTACCAGGAGTGGGTAGAGGAGAGGGTGCACTTGGAGGCCAAGAGGTTGGCCAAGGCACCATCAGTGCATACCCAGGGCCAAGCAGCAAGGGGCAAGTGTCAAGACCACACACCAGAAGACACCAAAGGGTACACAGTGGGAGGAGTCACATGTTCAGCAGGGGGGGGTTCTGGCAGCATGAGCAAGGGAAAAGGGAAACAGTGGGTGTGTGCTGTGCCTTTGATAACCCCGAGCATGAATACTGACTTCAACAAAAATTCTGCAGGCTACCAGTGAGGAGGATGAGCTAGCTGACAATGTTGATGACAACAAGGGCAATGGCAAAGGCAAGCCAGATCCTTCTGCAAAGGGACTTTGCACAGCCAGAGATGATGAGCCTTGCAAGATGTGTGCCCAGGCAAACCTCATGTGCATCAGGGAGCCTGAGTGGTCCTGCAGACAGTGCAGGGATGCAAAGTGCAAGTGCTCATGTGCTCATGGAGTAGGGAGGAAGGTGAGTACCAACCAGGCTTAATTCCACAAGGGAACAAGTTGACACCACCTTCAGCAAAAGAACTCCAGCACCATTGGAGCACCAGGGCCATCCCACAAACAAGTCAAATTGGTTATGACCTTGAAGGTGGCCCCTGTGGGAGCTGTGTCAGGACCCTCGAAGAAACTCATGCTGAAAATTCTGCCTCGAAAATGACAACTTGATCTGACCCCCACATGCTCGCCTTCCCCAGATCCAACCCCTTCACCCCACAATCCTTCACAAACCCCTTGTCTCTTCTTCCATGGGGCTACTCCAATGCCTGGGCCCTCATTCAAAGCCTCCTCACCCCTTGTCAATGAACCTCAAGCATCACTCCCCATCAACAAACTGCAAGTCAAGACCAAACCCTTTTTTGCAACTGTGACCAGCCTACTGAACAAACCCAGAGATGTTGAAGTGCCAGTCCAAGGTGACACTCCATCAGTCACAGAAACTCCAGAGGTTGAATACCCACACAAGTGGTTGACAGCAAATTTTGTCAAATGTCTCCAAGTGCTCAAGGCAAGAGCTGAGGATGAGGAATTTGAGTTGGAGCAGGTCTACTGGCTGCTGGAGATGTTGGCAAGGTGGGTAACCCATCAGATTGAGACTGCATGGGCTAGATGGGAGGAGTTGTGAAGGTTGAAGGACAAACTCTGGGACCTGTAAACAGTGTACTAGTGTCTGTGGAATTTTTGTACTCATATGTTCCGAATTTGTAAGAGTCTTTTGTGCATCAGTATTAGTACTACAGTAAGGGAAGGAAAAGTAAGACTTCTGAAGGAAGAAGTGTTGCAGAATATTTTTTTTTGGCTCTTTCTTGTGAACAGGGCTGGTTTTATATATAAGATGAAATGGGTATCAATAAAAGACAGAATGGAGAAAGAAAAGAAAGGAGGTAAAGAGAAGGATGGACTACTCATCTGAGTTGTCCAAAGGGACACCAGTGAGTGTAGGGTCTGGGAATGAATCATCTTCAAGGCGATCCAGGTCTTGTGTGGAAGTGCCAGTCAGCTGGGTGACTTCAATACAAGCATTATTCCACAGGAAATAGGGGTATAGGCAAAAGGCAGCAAAGTGGAATTTCAAGACAGTGCCATCTAATTCCACAAGTATGTACAAGCCACCTTTAGTGTGTCTGATGACAATCATAGGCCCTAGGTAGCATGGTTTGGTTTTCCAGTCAAGTTCTAGTTTGATGCAGGAATTCTGAATGAGGATGAGCAACCCTGGTTGGTTAAAGTCTTTGATAGAACATGCAAAATGGTCAATGAAGTCCTTGGCTGAGGCAAAGCAGGATTTTAGGACCAGATTGTGGATGTGAGTGAGGTCCTCTGGGTGCTTCTGGAGTTGGTGAGCATGGTGAGCAATGAGATCTGTGGTTGAGTAAAATTCCACCTCAAAAGGGGCTAAAAATGTCACTTTGACCAGATCAAAAGGGAGTCTGGGTTCAACACCATGAGCCATATAGAATGGAGAAAACCCAGTTGCCTTGTGGACCATAACCCTCTCTGCCCAAAATACCACAGGGGCCACCTCTGACCACCTCAATGCTTCCCCACTACAACTTTTTACCATTGCCTCTCTTACATCAAAATGCCACTGTTTGACCACTCCATTAGCCTGCAAGTTATAAGGAGAGATGCATATGTGATGAATTCCAAAAGTCTTGGAGAGCCAGTTGAGAGTGAGGATGTACAGTCCCCTGTTATCTGTGACAATCTCTACAACAGCACCCCAATGGCACAAAATCTGTTTGAAGATGAACTTTCCAATGGACTTGCCTGTCTCTGCATGAAGCATAGCCCATTCAGGGTAACTGGTGAGTGAACAGTGGGCTTGGGTGACATAGCAAAAGCTGTTTGACTTTGGCATTAAGAACATGTCCATATATGCCTTGTAGAATAGGGGTTCTGGAATGGCAATGACTGGCAGAATATGAACATGGTCCAAACAGCAGATCTGGCACTCATGGCATGATTTAACATACCAACAGATGTCCTGCTCTAGCATGGGCCACCAAAAGCAAGTCAGCAAACACATGCAGGTTGAGAAGATACCCTTGTGCCCTAGGTCATCATGGGCCTGGCAGAGAATTCCAAGGCATTTGTGTGGGGCTACCACTAGCTGATGCCATCCCTGGGGATCCTTCCTCCACTGTTCCCCTCCTTTCACAAAATACCAAGTTGCAAGATGCACTAGGCTTTCCAATTTTGCCTCTTCCAACCCTTCTGGTGTTTTCTTCATCTCCAAAAACTCCTTCACCACCCTCATCCTCTCCTCTCTCTGCTTCGCTTTCTCTGACCTTGGAATTTTGGTCTCAAGGATTCTGGGCATTGCTTCTTCGGCAGTAAAGATACCTAGACTCTGTGACAGGGGGAGAGATGAGTCTGACACAATGCTCAGAATTTTCAAGGGGTAAGGTTGAGACTTGAAACATGCTTCCTGACAATTCAAGAGCTCAACAGCAAAGGCCCCACACTCATCTATCCAATCCTCATAGTCCTTGTCTCCCTCCTCATCTTCTTCTGCTCTTGGCCTCCTCAAAAGTCTGTCTGGTGCTGTGTGCTTGTGTGCAGGAACATGCATGAGCTCAAAGTCAAATAGGAGAATTCTGGCAATCCAATGATTTATGGTTGTGTTAGGCTGTAGGTCAGGATTGTTCATCATCCCTTTGATGTACTGCGCATCCACCTCAACAACTAAATTCCACATGCTGAAGATATGATGCAAGGCACAGAAAAGGATAAATAGTTCTAGCTTAGCTTGGCTGTAGCAGTGTTCACGATCATTGAGAGTTATTGAGCCAAACCTAGCAGGGTAGCATTTGCCATCTTCCCCCTCCTGCATGAGGAGGTATCCAACAGCAATGTTAGAAGTGTCAACAGCTAAGATAACTTTCCTTTTGGAATTATAGTCAATAGTTCGCAACACAGGGGACAAGATGATCACCCAGCAGAGGTACTCCATCGCTTCCCTATGTTCATCATGGAATTCGAAGGGGATGTCCTTCTTGGTCAGTTCAACAAGGGGATGGGCATGTTGGGTGAAGTCTTTGATGAAGATCCTGCAGTACAAGCAGAGACCTAAAAATCCATGTACTTCAGTAATGTTTGTGCAGTAAGGCCAATCTTTAATCTTTTGGACTTTAGTTTCATCTGGAATTCTTCCCTCAAATGACACCTTATGCCCAACCACTATGATAGATGGCACAGCAATGATGCATTTCTTTGCTGACATGGTGGCTCCTGCATGACACAGGTGGTGTAAGACTTGGTTGATGTTCAGCAGGTGCTCCCAGATGAAGCATCTAATCCTGGAATCCTGTGGAATCATTTCATAGGTCCCATTGGGATTTTGGTAGCAAGATTTGGGGCCTTTAATAGGACAGTCATTGATAAACAGAATGGTGACTTCCAGAATTTCATCCTTTAGAATCCAAGAGACATCTCTGTGGAAAATTTGGATGGCATTCATGTAGCCCATAGGAAGTTTGGTGAGTTGAAGGGTGCCAATAGGAGTTTGGAAGGTAGTGAGGTCACAGTAATCATCATGTATGGTGCAATGATTGTATCTGACCATAAGATCTAAAATTCCATAGACTGAATGGCAAGTGAAGGCTTCATCAAATCAATGAAGGGGGGAATGGCTGAGTCCTGGATAGAAATGGCATTTAGAGGTTGTAAGTCATGTATGAGGTGCAGAGATTTTCCATCCTGCTTGACTATGCAGAACCATTTTGAGCAGTAAGACAAAGTAGACAGTTCATAAACCCCTGTAGAAATCTTTTCTTTGATGATACTAATGACTTCATGGAAAATAGCAGGAGGAATGGGAATATTTTGCTTGATCCAAGGCTTGTGGGCTAGCGTAGGTATCTTCAGGGGCAGGAACATGTCCTCTTGAAAGGTCCCTCTTTCCAAAGAATCCCAAGCAAAGGCATCCTCTTGCTCCCTCACCAACCATTGTACTAGGTCTAATTCTGTAGACCAGAGGAACCTTGCCAGGTCCAGATCAAGCTTGTCAGCTCTTTCCTGAGTAAACCTGGAACCTGGCATGAATGGAGGGGGATGAGTAGGTAAAACAGGCAGATCTGTGAGTGGGTCTTTGGCCTCCCAATGCTCTACCTGGATTCTGCTGGCATTGACATCAGTACTGGCCTCACCTTCCTTGCTACAGGTTTGTACTTTAAGACATGATAAATGGGATTGAACTGATTGTCAAGTCTGAGTTGTCCAGGTTGAGGCTGGACCAGAGACCAAAGCAGGTGCAAGGCCAAAGGGGTCAGGGTCAGGGGGACAGATAGAGGTACAGAGGGGTGGACTGGTTGGACTTAGCGACTGATGTTGCAGCACTATTCCCTTGTGTGGGTCTCAGTCTGAGTCTGAGGCCGAGACAGGATTATCAGAGTAACTTTGTTGATTTCAGACTGAAGACTACAGGCCAAGTATCTATGAGTTTATATACTAGAGACAACTATAGTATGGAGACCAGTAATACCAGTCTCACAAAGATTGCCAAGATGGTTGGTAAGACAAGCATTAGTAAGGTATGACTAAGGTAGCAGAGACTGGGACAGGGTGGACCAGGAACAGGACCAGGCAGGACTCAACCAAAGTGACAGGCACTGCAAAGCAGTGTTCACTGCACTAGACTAACTGGAGATATGGGGTTAGCAAGGCCAAGGCCCAACTGAATGAATATGAGGCCAAGTCCAGCTGGGGTTGAAACATGGCTATGACACTGATAAGTAGAGCATAAGGCAGAGATTGTCAGTGGAGAAATGGTAGTAGCAGTCAAAAATAAGAAAGGATCAGTCAGAGAAACAGAACTGGTGTCAAAAGGATCAACAGGGGGTGTACTGTTGCCTTGTAAATCGTAGGTGAATGCCACAGCAGAATTTATAGCAGTGTGTGTGGGCAAAAATGTGGTAGACCTCAAAGGGTATAAAGGCAGTGTCACACACCAAAGGTGTTGTGGACATGGTTACAGCTGACTCTGCTTAACTTGTTGATGAGTTGCACACAATGCCCATGCCATGCAGATGAAGACTAAAGGCCTCATGTGTAGAAAGACTGCCAGACATGAGCAGTCATCCTTTGCACAAGAACAAGTTGTCAGTGCTAAAGAGAAAAGAGGAAGTGAGTTAAGTGCACATTAAAGGCTTTTAGCACCTGTGTATGGCATTCCAGTTTTCATTGTATCTCCACCATTTCCAAAGATATCAACTCCATTCTCACACTTGCTTAAAGTGCTCAGCCATGCAATTCTGCCTTCCAAATTTGGAGAGGATCCTCACACCCTACACATTTCTGCAGCACTCCATCCATCAGATGCTCATTTCACTAAGTCCATCAATCATGGCTGCCTCTCCATTGATCATCTCACTTGTCTCATTTGCCAAAGACAGTGGCTATGTATATCTGCCAGGCATTCCCACCAGCTTCTGTCCTGAAGCCCCCTGGTTCATCCCATCATTGTCAGCCCCATCTCATCCCATGCAGCTTGGTCAGTGTGTTCTCCTTGTCGGTATGACTTCCAGAAGGATGTTCTTTGGTTGCCTCAGGTCTGTCACTCAGTTGGAAAGGTCTTATGTGGTTGTTTCAGTCTCCCCAGTTGATGAAGCATGTGGATCATTCCTCCCTGCTCCCTGCACCACCTTTGTTCCAATTGCATCCATCATTCTTCCCACATTGTGACAGCTGCAGCATAGTCTACTGTTCTCCAGCCTCCCTGATTGCATCCATGATGAGTATGACATGCATCTTGCCTTCTTACTGCATGATCCAGCAGAAGATGTCCCCCCTTCTCCTCCTCCATCAGAGCCCCATTCATGAAGCTTTTGTTAACTTCACTGAGAGGATGAAAGGGTGGGAGATGTGATCACATATGCTCCTGTTGCCCCATGGACCCCCAATGCCCCAGCCCCCTTTGATGCCTGACTCATGCCCTTCAATTCTGGAATTAATACTTCCCTATCTGGAAACACCACCCATCTGTCATGCCATCTTTGGATCTAGAGATGTCTGCACTGAGATCTGACTTGCATCGCCACCCCCTAATGTGATATCAGTGCACTTACTCAGTTTCTGACTCCATTTGACTCATTCTGTGATATTTTGACTGTCCTTGACTTGTTCATTGCCAATACTTACCAATCTTCTTTGCTTGCTTACTATTCATTTCTCACTTACTCATCATGATTACTCAGTCCTTACTCATTACTTACCAAGTGTTTGTGCCTTGTTTGTCACAAGCTGTGCTCCCCCCACAGTATATAAACACTTCAGTCAACCCCCCTTGGAGACCTATTAGGTCTGGAGATTTTGATATAAGTATTAACCTAATAGGTGTCATTTTGTTGGGAATTCCCAACTTTTGGGGATTCTCCACCACCATTCCTGGAGATTCTCCATTCCCTAGCTGGAGATTCTCCAGGGCAGCAATTTAATATGGTTGGAGAAAATGTTTTCTCCATAATATATATATATTATACACCAAATGAAAGGGTAGCTGGGGTCCAAATTGGACTTTCTCCAGGCTAAATAGACCCCCTTTCCAGGTTGATCCTGGGCTTTCCCCAGGCTAAATAGACCCCCTTTCCAGGTTGATCCTGGGCTTTCCCCAGGCTAAATAGACCTGCTTTCCAGGTTGATCCTGGGATTTCCCCTGGCTAAATAGACCTACTTTCTGGGTGAACCTGGGCTTTCCCCAGGCTAAATAGACCTGCTTTCCAGGTGAACCTGGGTTTTCCCCAGGCTAAATAGACCTGCTCTCCAGGGTGAACCTGGGCTTTCCCCTGGCTAAATAGACCTGCTTCCCAGGTGAACCTGGGTTTTCCCCAGGCCAAATAGACCTGCTCTCCAGGGTGAACCTGGGCTTTCCCCAGGCTAAATAGACCTACATTCTAGGCTGACCTGGGTTTTCCCCAGGGTAAATAGACCTGCTTTCCAGGCAGAACATGGGCTTCCCATAGGCTAAATAGACCCCTTTCTAGGGTGAACCTGGGTTTTCCCCAGGCTAAATAGACCCACTTTCCCAGGCCATGTCCTGGTGGGGATTCTCCATGCATCAGGAAAACAGTGGTTGTTCTAACTGTTCTAATCACAACTTATCTCAGAAAGGTAGATGTATAAGTGGAATGGATGCCAAGGAACATATAGAGCAAGTGAATTAAGCAAGACACATATGGTTCTATAGAGTACTGTCAAGTCTGAGCCTACTCTGACCAACTCTGATGCTTAACCAGGTCTGGAGAGAGGTGTGGAAGCAAGTCTGACACAGATGAATGGAACTCTGACTAGTGGAGGATTGGCAGGGACAAAGTCAGCTGAGGCAGAAATGGAGCAGAGTGAGGGTGTTGGGTTCAGCTTGTGCACTACCCCCTTGCACAATGTCAGCCCTCATATTTCAGAGGAAGAGACCAGACAGATGTTTGGAGATAACTCTGACAGACAGAAGATGGAGAGAGATGGAGTAGGAACTTTGGTGATATTCATACTGAAGAACAGTGGAGTACTGTACATGCTTTGATGCTGCTATGGAGGTACAGTAACTGGAATCAGGACTGACATATGGAGACTCATAAGTCTTCAAGTAACAACTTCCTGGATGATGAATGAAGGGAAGATGGAGAACATATGACAGGTAACACAGAACAAGCCAAAAAGGAAACAGTCCAGGTGCTGGACCATGTGGTGCACATGCTGCAGAGTACCTGACTGTGCACTGTCAACAAGAAGTCTGAAAGATGGTCACATGACCTCTTGGAGGATGGTCTGTATGGTCTGATGAGAGACCAGTACAAGTCCAACAGAAGGCACAGTGGAGGAGACTTGTAAATGGTAGAGTGCAAGCAGAGTTGGTGCAGAGAGTGTGAATGAGCAGAGGAGTAGGGACTTAGAGTAAATGCATGGTTGTGACAAGTACTATGAATCAAGAGTTACAGTAATATAGTGGCATGAAGATATCAATAAGTCACTTACAGACCACATTAGGACCACAGAAAAAAAAGTGTGTCAGTAAGACAGCATGAATTAGATGATGTTAGACAATGAGCACTAAAGTGCTGCAAATATCAAGACATCAATAGACACAGTGTAGACTATTAGACAACTTAGAAAAAGTTTTGTTTTCCTGATGCAGCCCACTGGGGATTCTCCATGGCCCCTGGGGATTCTCCATGTCATGCTGGAGATTCTCCATGGTTGGCTGGGGATTCTCCATGTCATGTTGGAGATTCTCCAAGGCCTGCTGGGGATTCTCCATGGCATGCTGGGGATTCTCCATGGCATGCTGGGGATTCTCCATGGCCTGCTGGGGATTCTCCATGGCTGCTGGGGATTCTCCATATCATGATGGAGATTCTCCATGGCTGGCTGGGGATTCTCCATGTCATGTTGGAGATTCTCCAAGGCCTGCTGGGGATTCTCCATATCATGATGGAGATTCTCCATGGCTGGCTGGGGATTCTCCATGTCATGTTGGAGATTCTCCAAGGCCTGCTGGGGATTCTCCATGGCATGCTGGGGATTCTCCATGGCCTGCTGGGGATTCTCCATGGCTGCTGGGGATTCTCCATATCATGATGGAGATTCTCCATGTCACCTGGGGATTCTCCATGTCTGGCTGGGGATTCTCCATGTCTGGCTGGGGATTCTCCATGTCATGTTGGAGATTCTCCATGGCCTGCTGGGGATTCTCCATGGCTGCTGGGGATTCTCCATGGCTGGCTGGGGATTCTCCATGTCATGTTGGAGATTCTCCATGGCCTGCCGGGGATTCTCCATATCATGATGGGGATTCTCCATGGCTCCTGGGGATTCTCCAATCCTAATTGACATTGAGGTCCAGTGACATTTTGTGTATACACTTGTGTTTTTCTTAGTATTCTGTGTTTTTCTCACGCAATTTTCCACTTTCTGATAAGATAAGCATACTGTCATGATTGCACAATCAGGGGCTACAACTTTCATTATGACCATATCACTCCATTGTCATTCCCTGTGGTATTAATGCAGTATGATTACAAGTAGCAGTCATCATTAGTGTTGTGTAGTGTAGACTATGCTACATTTTGGTAGTCCGCATTTTTGACTACCACTGACTACAAAAAGTGTAGTGTTGAGAGGTAGTGGTAAGGTCACATGACAACAGATCACATGATAGGGGGTCACGTGTGTTGGTCACATGACCGATGTCATAATGGTCACGTGACCCGAAGGTGGCCCAGGCATGACACCATCTCGGTCATGTGACCGCTGCACCGCAATCCATGGTCACATGATAACCCGCTGCAGAGTCAGTGGGGTTTGGTCATGTGACATTAGTCACGTGATGTGGTACCTTAGGCCATGGTAAAGGGCTATCATGTGACAAGACTCATGTGATCCGGCTCCCTGGGTCACGGCAAAAAGGTGTCATGTGACTTGAGTCATGTGATCTGGAGCTTCGGCTCACCGCAAAGGTTTGTCACGTGATCCGGAGCCTCGGCTCACCACAAAGTTCTGTCACATGCTCCAAATGGTCACGTGGCGACGTGAATCTTGGGTCACGTGATGTCATGTGACTGTAGTCACTGCATTTTCAACACTCTAAACCTCGCACGTGACTAAGCTCCCCTGAGTGCATGCTTCCCCATATTGTGGCTGTGCTGCAACATTACTCATGTCACCACACATTCAATTCTCCATGTATTGGCCTGTACCTTGGTGGGTAGGCTGGTCTATAGGGTATCTACATCATGTCCGAAATTCAACCAATCAACCTTTCTAGTTAATGAGTAATACCAGGAATGCAAAACGCCAGAAAACATCACACCATCTCTCCCTCACTGGGTGGATGCCATATTTAATACATTGGCTGCATTCCCCATGTTGGCCTCCACCTATGGACAAGGCTTCAGGGTGATTCATTGGGAATTGAGTGAACAGGAAGCCAATTACACATCCCTGATGCGTGGGAAAACCCCAAACAGCGCAAATAAAATAGTGGAGATTTCAAAAACATATCAAAAACATTTCATTGCTGACTGTCCAGTGGGGCTATGACTACTGAAATTGAGGTGTGGCATCAGAAGGCATGCCCCATCATACTGACATCATGTGCCTTGCTGTAGGAGCCCATCCAAGTGTCAGAAATGCGAATGGGCACATATGGTGAACAGGTCTACTAGTGATTTATTGCTTTGTGATGATTATCACAAAGTGTAACATTGGACCATTTCGCATTTCTGACACTGTGAGGGGACATTGCAGCAAGGCACATGATGTCAGTATGATGGGGCATGCCTTCTGATGCCACACCTCAATTTTAGTAGTCATAGCCCCACTGGACAGTCAGCAATGAAATGTTTTTGATATGTTTCTGAAATCTCCACTATTTTATTTGCGCTGTTTGGGGTTTTCCCACGCATCAGGGATGT
The DNA here is from genome assembly GCA_024663395.1 of Pisolithus tinctorius. Lineage (NCBI taxonomy): Eukaryota > Fungi > Basidiomycota > Agaricomycetes > Boletales > Pisolithaceae > Pisolithus > Pisolithus tinctorius. The sequence continues at coordinate 593,049 of JANFAH010000036.1, forward strand.
GTAATTGGCTTCCTGTTCACTCAATTCCCAATGAATCACCCTGAAGCCTTGTCCATAGGTGGAGGCCAACATGGGGAATGCAGCCAATGTATTAAATATGGCATCCACCCAGTGAGGGAGAGATGGTGTGATGTTTTCTGGCATTTTGCATTCCTGGTATTACTCATTAACTAGAAAGGTTGATTGGTTGAATTTCGGACATGATGTAGATACCCTATAGACCAGCCTACCCACCAAGGTACAGGCCAATACATGGAGAATTGAATGTGTGGTGACATGAGTAATGTTGCAGCACAGCCACAATATGGGGAAGCATGCACTCAGGGGAGCTTAGTCACGTGCGAGGTTTAGAGTGTTGAAAATGCAGTGACTACAGTCACATGACATCACGTGACCCAAGATTCACGTCGCCACATGACCATTTGGAGCATGTGACAGAACTTTGTGGTGAGCCGAGGCTCCGGATCACGTGACAAACCTTTGCGGTGAGCCGAAGCTCCAGATCACATGACTCAAGTCACGTGACACCTTTTTGCTGTGACCCAGGGAGCCGGATCACATGAGTCTTGTCACATGATAGCCCTTTACCATGGCCTAAGGTACCACATCACGTGACTAATGTCACATGACCAAACCCCACTGACTCTGCAGCGGGTTATCATGTGACCATGGATTGCGGTGCAGCGGTCACATGACCGAGATGGTGTCATGCCTGGGCCACCTTCGGGTCACGTGACCATTATGACATCGGTCATGTGACCAACACACGTGACCCCCTATCATGTGATCTGTTGTCATGTGACCTTACCACTACCTCTCAACACTACACTTTTTGTAGTCAGTGGTAGTCAAAAATGCGGACTACCAAAATGTAGCATAGTCTACACTACACAACACTAATGATGACTGCTACTTGTAATCATACTGCATTAATACCACAGGGAATGACAATGGAGTGATATGGTCATAATGAAAGTTGTAGCCCCTGATTGTGCAATCATGACAGTATGCTTATCTTATCAGAAAGTGGAAAATTGCGTGAGAAAAACACAGAATACTAAGAAAAACACAAGTGTATACACAAAATGTCACTGGACCTCAATGTCAATTAGGATTGGAGAATCCCCAGGAGCCATGGAGAATTTCCATCATGACATGGAGAATCCCCAGCAGCCATGGAGAATCCCCAGCAGGCCATGGAGAATCTCCAACATGACATGGAGAATCCCCAGCCAGCCATGGAGAATCCCCAGCAGCCATGGAGAATCCCCAGCAGGCCATGGAGAATCTCCAACATGACATGGAGAATCTCCAGCATGACATGGAGAATCTCCATCATGATATGGAGAATCCCCAGCAGCCATGGAGAATCCCCAGCCATCCATGGAGAATCCCCAGCAGGCCATGGAGAATCTCCAACATGACATGGAGAATCTCCATCATGATATGGAGAATCCCCAGCAGCCATGGAGAATCCCCAGTGGGCCATGGAGAATCTCCATCATGACATGGAGAATCCCCAGCATGACATGGAGAATCTCCAACATGACATGGAGAATCCCCAGCCAGCCATGGAGAATCTCCAGCATGACATGGAGAATCTCCAACATGACATGGAGAATCCCCAGCCAGCCATGGAGAATCCCCAGCAGGCCATGGAGAATCTCCAACATGACATGGAGAATCTCCATCATGATATGGAGAATCCCCAGCAGCCATGGAGAATCCCCAGTGGGCCATGGAGAATCTCCATCATGACATGGAGAATCCCCAGCATGACATGGAGAATCTCCAACATGACATGGAGAATCCCCAGCCAGCCATGGAGAATCCCCAGCAGGCCATGGAGAATCTCCAACATGACATGGAGAATCCCCAGCCAGCCATGGAGAATCCCCAGCAGGCCATGGAGAATCTCCAACATGACATGGAGAATCCCCAGCCAGCCATGGAGAATCTCCAACATGACATGGAGAATCCCCAGTGGGCTGCATCAGGAAAACAAAACTTTTTCTAAGTGGTCTAATAGTCTACACTGCATCTATTGATGTCTTGATATTTGCAGCACTTTAGTGCTTATTGTCTAACATCATCTAATTCATGCTGTCTTACTGACACACTTTTTTTTCTGTGGTCCTAATGTGGTCTGTAAGTGACTTATTGATATCTTCATGCCACTATATTACTGTAACTCTTGATTCATAGCACTTGTCACAACCATGCATTTACTCTAAGTCCCTACTCCTCTGCTCATTCACACTCTCTGCACCAACTCTGCCTGCACTCTACCATTTACAAGTCTCCTCCACTGTGCCTTCTGTTGGACTTGTACTGGTCTCTCATCAGACCATACAGACCATCCTCCAAGAGGTCATGTGACCATCTTTCAGACTTCTTGTTGACAGTGCACAGTCAGGTACTCTGCAGCATGTGCACCACATGGTCCAGCACCTGGACTGTTTCCTTTTTGGCTTGTTCTGTGTTACCTGTCATATGTTCTCCATCTTCCCTTCATTCATCATCCAGGAAGTTGTTACTTGAAGACTTATGAGTCTCCATATGTCAGTCCTGATTCCCGTTACTGTACCCCCATAGCAGCATCAAAGCATGTACAGTACTCCACTGTTCTTCAGTATGAATATCACCAAAGTTCCTACTCCATCTCTCTCCATCTTCTGTCTGTCAGAGTTATCTCCAAACATCTGTCTGGTCTCTTCCTCTGAAATATGAGGGCTGACATTGTGCAAGGGGGTAGTGCACAAGCTGAACCCAACACCCTCACTCTGCTCCATTTCTGCCTCAGCTGACTTTGTCCCTGCCAATCCTCCACTAGTCAGAGTTCCATTCATCTGTGTCAGACTTGCTTCCACACCTCTCTCCAGACCTGGTTAAGCATCAGAGTTGGTCAGAGTAGGCTCAGACTTGACAGTACTCTATAGAACCATATGTGTCTTGCTTAATTCACTTGCTCTATATGTTCCTTGGCATCCATTCCACTTATACATCTACCTTTCTGAGATAAGTTGTGATTAGAACAGTTAGAACAACCACTGTTTTCCTGATGCATGGAGAATCCCCACCAGGACATGGCCTGGGAAAGTGGGTCTATTTAGCCTGGGGAAAACCCAGGTTCACCCTGGAAAGGGGTCTATTTAGCCTATGGGAAGCCCATGTTCTGCCTGGAAAGCAGGTCTATTTACCCTGGGGAAAACCCAGGTCGGCCTAGAATGTAGGTCTATTTAGCCTGGGGAAAGCCCAGGTTCACCCTGGAGAGCAGGTCTATTTAGCCTGGGGAAAACCCAGGTTCACGTGGAAAGCAGGTCTATTTAGCCAGGGGAAAGCCCAGGTTCACCTGGAAAGCAGGTCTATTTAGCCAGGGGAAATCCCAGGATCAACCTGGAAAGCAGGTCTATTTAGCCTGGGAAAGCCCAGGATCAACCTGGAAAGGGGGTCTATTTAGCCTGGAGAAAGTCCAATTTGGACCCCAGCTACCCTTTCATTTGGTGTATAATATATATATATTATGGAGAAAACATTTTCTCCAACCATATTAAATTGCTGCCCTGGAGAATCTCCAGGAATGGTGGTGGAGAATCCCCAAAAGTTGGGAATTCCCAACAAAATGACACCTATTAGGTTAATACTTATATCAAAATCTCCAGACCTAATAGGTCTCCGAGGGGGGTTGACTGAAGTGCAGTGAACTTGTGACATGCTTCCTCACTGCACTTGCTGGCAATTTGAGAAAGCTAAAATATGATGATGTCAGTGTCTGAAAATTGAGATCAAAATATATGTGCCATACCTGTTTTGAAGACAGACCCAAATGCTTGAGTGTATGCCATATTGTTGCAATAGAGACTTCAATGTTGTGAAGCAAGAGTAATTGTTGCTGAATTTCTTCAAGATAGAGGTTGGGGGAATGTTCAAGAAGCACCAGCATGAACTAAGATATGGAAATGATCAGCTCTTGATGCTGTTTCCAATGTTAGAATGATTTAGACATACCTTTACTGCCATTTCAGACATCAAAGGTATGCACCCATCCCTTTGTCATTCATTGACAAGTTCACCAGTTTCACAGTATATCTTGAGGACACATTGAATGACTCAAGGTGGCATGTTGAGTGAAATAGCAATAGAAGTTTTGGCCTGACCAAGTACATGAGTTTGATAGATGACTCACTGCTTGAGATCTTGAGTATCACCTGCAGGTACAACTAGAAAAGTGCCTTCTGCATGCCATATGCAAATCACTCACACATGCTTGCAGGCCAGTACCATAGAAAAACATGCTCATGTGTCGAGGCAGCTGACTTGATTAGTCAGCACACATGACTCACACACAAAGATAAGACAGGCATGGACAACTACCTCAACAAGTGTGAAACAAAGTGCATTTCTGTATGATACTGTTCCCTAGGTATTTTGAAGGGCTTTATGGATCTGAAACTTTTGTAAAAAAATATGCAATGTGGAGTGAGCAATTTTTGTTACATGATTGGCACCATTTGGAGTGCAGATTGCTCTCTGTTGGTACAAAACAATGGAAAAACCACTGGATTTTCACCATGGTTCCCTCACCACCAGTGTATAGATCATGGCTAGAGGCATTTCCAGCCATAGAAATGTGTAAATCACTTGCAATTGTTATTATATGCTCAGAATGACCAAGTATTTTTTCCTGCCCAAAATAGCGGTTATTTCATCATGATTTCTACATCATCCCCTAGAGCTGATAATGCTGATTCAGAATATTAAATTTTCTTTCAGATCCATCAAGAATTGAGTGAGATATTTGAGATATATATTTTATCTATGATACCTATGAGCTTTGTTGTGTTTGGCTGGTGCCCTCAGTACTGCAAACTGCTGTAAGGGTCTAACTATTGTCTACTTTGCCTATCATTGCCTATCATCAATATACTTCACTCCAAGTTCTCCCTGAGCTCAGTGCAGCTCAGAGTATTGAATTAAGTCATCATCTATCCTTCTGTAGGCTGACAGCAGTCTACCCCATTGCATCCTATCACATTCTTGCTCCCTCTTCACTGAGAACACCCCCAACCTTCAGCACTCATCTTTGAGTGTTGCAGCTTGCAAAAACCCACCCAAATAAAAGGTTCCACCATCCAGGTACCACATAGGCACACCACCACTTGCTTGCATTGTCTTTTGTGTTTGTTTTGGTTGGTTTTCACCACTGAACCACACTTTGACTCACAGCACCCTGTGCTATGATCTGTGAGGTCAGATCCTCTTTCTGTTTCTGTTTCTGTTTCTTTTTCTTATCCTTTCAGACCTCAGGAGGTCCTTTTTCCTTTTGACAATTACTTTCATCTGAAGGGGGGTCACCCCCTCTGTTGGGCAGTTTAGCCACCATTGCTTGTGCATAAGAGTGGGTTGTGCATGCCATTGTGAATACTTGATAATGCACTTCAAAAAATTGTAAAGGGTGTGATTTCATCCTTCTCAAGCTCACATGTGTGAAGTGAACCATCTGGTATTCATGTAGTAAGAATAGAAAAGAAAAGTTACTTACATGAGATTCTGAGACACATCTTATATATGAGCAGAGCATGTGATACTAGGTATCACATGCTGGTAATAACAGATGCTGTTTTTAGGGTAGACCCCTAACAACATGTCATCCCTCCATACCACCACCCTCATGGCACCTGTGCTCCACACCACCATGGTCTTCAATGTCAAGTGCTTGCACTCTGATATCATCTCCACCCTACCCTCTGACCCTGTCTCTGCCAGCCATCTTCCTACTCCAGCTAACCCTCAGTGGTCCTTGGTCTCCAATGGTCTCCTCTGCCTCAATGATCATATCTTTGTCCCTGATATTGATGACCTCCACCTTCAAGTGCTTTGGATCAAACATGATCATCCTCTGGCAGGCCATTTCAGGCAAATCTGCACCCTAGAACTCATCCACAGAGACTACATGTGGCCCAACCTCTGTTCCAACATGAAAGAATACATCAGGTCCTGCACCACCTGTGGATGAAGTAAAACTCTGTGTCACCACCCCTATGGTCTACTGAAGCAACTCCCCATCCCAGAAAGACCTTGGAAATCCATGGATATGGATTTCATCAAGCCCCTCCCCAACTCCAATGATTACTCCACCATCCTCATGGTAGTGGACCACCTCTTGAAGCAAGTGGTGTTCATCCCCACCCACAACTCTGTCACCTCTGCTGAACTTGCTAAGCTCTTCCTTACCCATGTCTTCTCTAAGCACAGGGTACCTGTTAATGTCACCTCTGACAGAGGACCAGAGTTCATCTCTCACTTCTTCCACTCCCTAGGAAAGGCCCTTGATATGTGCCTTCACTTCACTTCAGGTAACCACCCACAAGGCAATGGCCAGACCAAGTGAACAACCAGACCCTCAAGCAGTACCTCTGCATCTACTGTAATTGTCAACAAGACAACTGGGCCAAGCTGTTGCCCCCAGCATTGTTCACATTTAACAGTGCACCAAGTGGGACTACTGGAGTTGCTCCCTTCTTCACCAACAAGGGATACCATCCAAACCTGTCTGTGGTCCCAACAAAGACTTCACCTCTCTGTGTGCTCACAACTATGTCATCAAGCTCTCTGCCCTTCATGACTTCCTCCACTCTGAAATGTCCACTACTCAGCAGTGCTACCAGGGTCCTGCAGATGCTAAATGCATACCTCCATCTGAGTTCAAGGTTGGAGAACAGGCCTACATCAAAGCCAAGTACTTCTGCTCCACCTGCCCCTCAGAAAAACTCTCCAAAAAGTACTTAGGTCCATTGACCATCCTGGCCAGGCCAGGTATGCACTCCATCATGTTGAAGCTCCCTGACTCTATGTGCTCAATACACCCAGTCTTCCATGTCTCACAACTGGAAACTGCAGCAGCTAATCCCTTCCCTAACTGACAACAACCTCCACCTCTGCCAGTTGATGTCAACAGTGACCTTGAGTATGAAGTGTCAGAGATACTCAACTCCAAGGTGGACTGCTATCACTGCCACTGACAACTCTTGTACCTAGTCCACTGGGCTGGCTATGAGAACACTGACAAAGGTACCTCTCAGTTGCTCACAACTGAGCTAGATCATTCCTCTGACATCATCTCTGCCTTTCATGAACATTATCTGCACAAACCTGGCCCATACCAACATCTGCCATAGTACTCTCCCTACATAATCTTTCTCTACAGGCCAACTCTGCCCTCTTTGGAACCCCTTTAAGTACCTTAGAAATTTCTCTGCCTATCAGTCTCACTCTTCAGAATTACACAAGAAAAACACAAGTCTATTTCATAGTAGTACAGAAGTACAAAAAAACACACACTAAACTACTTCATCACTTGCCCTGCTCTGCCTTCCTGATCTTCAATGTTATTGAGAGGATGAGAGAATGATGGAATCTGAGTGGAATGAGTAGGTCTAGAGGGGATCCTATAGCCTGAGCAAAGAATGAGGAGGACATCTAGGGACTTCTATGGCAGTCTGTGGGCAGGGCTGGCACAACTCAAACTCAAACTTCTTGTCTGTTGTTATAAAAAAACTAACTACACCAACCACTAGGTAGTGCTGACTAAACAACAAAAAAAGCAAAATCTAGGTACAACTAGTAGGAAAAAATATCTAGAATGAAAACCAAGCAAACTGAACAAAATAAAACAATTTCTCTAGTAGGGAAATTACATTCCCTACACTCCCTCATGCTCTCACTCTTTCTTCTCTGCCTCCTCTCACTGATGTGCCTTCTCCACCACCTTCTCTTGTTCAGTGTCAGTTGAGTCATCAGTATGGACAACTAACTCATCATTGGCAACCTGTGAATAGTCACAGGAGTGACCAGGGGTGGGTTGGGGGGGGGGGGTTGCTGGGGTGCTGTAAGGACACAATGATGGGGGAAAATATGAAGGTTCAGTACCCTAACATGTGTCTTTAAGCAGTCCTTCAAATTCTGACAGAGCTCCACTGTGGCTAAACTTATTGCCCTGGAGGCATCAAAACAATTTCAAACAATTTCAAGTGATTGACTTGTGATGGTGTCATTCTGCACATGCAGCCTTCAGGGATTCAGGCCCTAAGCGGGGGCACTGTCATGATCCTAAGTCCCTACCCACTCCACATGCTACTCCACTGGTCATCTACTCACCCTGCACCAACTCTGCCCATCCTCTGTCATTAACAAGTCTTCTCCACTCTGCCTATTGGTGGACTTGCTATCCAGTCTACCATCAGATTGCATGGACCACTCTCCAAGAGGTCATGTGACCCCTACCTGTCCAGCCTTTGGACTTCTCCTTGACACCACACAGTCAGGCATGCCACAGCATGTGCACCTCATGGTTCATCACCTAGACCATTTCCTTTTTGGTCTGCTCTATGTTACCCACTGTATGTTCTCCATCTACCCTTCATTCATCATCCAGGAAGTTTTACTTGAAAACTTACAAGTCTCTGTATGTCCAGTACTCTGCTGTTCCTCAGTATGAATATCACCTAAGTTCCTACTCTGTATCTCCTCTGTCTTCTGTCTGTTGGAGTTATCTCCAATCTTCCATCTGGTCTCTTCCTCTGAAACACAAGGGCTGAGATCATGCAAGGGGGTAGTGCATGAGCTAAACCTGATGCCCTCACTCTGCTCTGTTTCTGTCTCAGTGGACTTTGTCCCTGCTGATCCTCCACTAGTTAGAGTTCTGTTCATCTGTGTTGGACTTGCTTCCACACCTCTCCCTAGACCTTGTTAAGTGTTTGAGTTGGTTGGAGTAGGCCTGGACTTGACAGATGAACTTAATTTCACACCAAGAACCTCATGTTAGTTCCAAGTCCTTACTTTATCACTGTAAAACAACCCCCAACCACCCTGGAGGAACTCTCCAGTGCCTGTCAACTGGCCCACAGTACAAAACCTAACACAGAAGCAACAGCAGTGAACCTGACTAGCCAATGCCATTCCAAGACAAGTGGAAGTGGTGGCCAATCCAGGGCTGTATACCAGAAACAAATGAGAATGGATGGACTGGTGGTTCAAGATGTGAGTGTGGGTCCATATGAACAGAGTAGTACACCCACTTGATTCTGATATGTAAAGGGCCCTGAGATGCTTATCCAAGGACAATGCTTATTGGGACACCTGCCAAAAAGGTGGGGTGTGGAAAGAAAGGGAAATGGAGAAAGAAAAACCTCTTAACCCTGAGGTCTGGGTATAGCTAACACCTCCAGTTTCATTGTCAGGATGATAGAGCAATGGTTTGAGAGTAGGTTTGAGTTCCAGTGAGATAATCCTAAAGAAGACACTCTCAGATTACCCTACCATCACTTGGAAGAGAGGAAGAGGGTTGAAAACTTTGGAGCTAAGACTCAAAGAAAACCCAAATGAGGTCTCTGAACAATGTATTGCAATCCTTTACACTACAGAAATGTCCCTACACATGTAAAGTGCATGTAGCCAAAGCAGTGTTCATGACATCACCAGTGACATCAAGGGGAAATGTAAAGAAACAACATGTAAGTAAAAGAAAGGCCCAGAAGGGTGTAGAACCTTGTGTCAAGATTAAATGAGATAAACTATGATAAGATAAAACAAGATGAGAGGGGATGATAGACTCAGGAAGCTGACAATGCCCAAGTCAGATCATGGAGAATCACAGGTGCAATATCCACAATAGTGTTCACTCAGCCCTCTTCATTGGCATCATCATGTCAGATCAGGACTAGTGCAAGTAGTGATTCCCAGCAACCAGTTATGACAAGACTGTTGAGCTTTGCCAACACTGCAACCTCTATGGTTACATCAGACATCAAGAACAATGATCACAATGCCCTACATGCTGGTGAATGTACTGAATTCAATGTGCCAATCTACCAGAATCAAGAGGAAATGGTACAAGATATGGAAAAAGAGCTGCATACTATGTGTCAAGTCCGGGCCTACTCCGACCAACTCCGACGCTATATAAGGTCTAGAGAGTGGTTTGGAAGCAAGTCCGACAGGGGAGAACGAAACTCCGACTAGCGGAGAGATGGTAGGAACGAAGTCCGCCAAAGTAAAGGTGGAGCGGAGTGAGGGCGTCGGGTTTAGCTCATGCACTACCCCCTTGCACGATCTCAGCCCTCGTATTTCAGAGGGAGAGTACAGACGGAGAGTCGGAGATAACTCTGACAGACAGAAGACGGAATCAGAGGGAGTAGGAACTAAGTTGATATTCGTACTGAAGAACAGCAGAGTACAGTACATGCTTTTATACCGCTACGGAGGTACAGTAACCGGAATCGGAACTGACATACGGAGACTCATAAATTTTCAAGTAAAATTTCCTGGACGACGAATGAAGGGTAGATGGAGGACATATGAACGGGTAACACAGAACATCTAGAAAAGGAAATAGTCCAGATGCTGGACCATGCAGTGAGCGCGCTGCAGAGTACCTGACTGCGAAGGTAGTCACATGACCCCTCAGAGAACGGACTGCTCGGTCCGGTAGGAGAGAAACACAAGTCCGACAACAGTCGGTGTGGAGATGGTTCGTAGACGATAGAAGGTGGGTGGAGTTGGTGCAGAGTGAGCGAACGACCGGCGGAGAAGGTTGCGGAGTGAGTAAAGACCTATGACGAATGCACGGTTATGACACTATGATGAGGAGCTGGAGAGTGGTATAAGGAGATCACCTGGGTAAGAGTCATGACCAGGGGGATGACACAGGGCTCAAGGAACTTTTGACAGTATGCAACAGCTTTCTGGGGAAAAGCATTGTAGGTAGTGAACACTGTGAGTTTGTCAATACCAGAGGGGGCAGAGGGATGGGACAGAATATTGGCTGGGGGCATGATTACTAGTTAAGGGATCCCCTTGGTGAATTATTATGCTGTGCTTGGCTGTAACATGTACTTCTCACCAGGTAGCACATCATGAATTGTGATTGAAAGTGGGGTGTGATAACATGTGGTATGTGATATCAGAGGACATCAGGACAATTAGCAGGTAAAATGATCATTGGAAAAGCATAGGGGATGAACTAATATGTGGCAGCACAGCAGCAGGTACACCCAACAAAAAAATACAATTTAAGACATCATTTGTTCACTGGAATGGAAACATTTGCACCACTCCTTGCCATGGGCCATCTGACTCAAGTCCAGCACTGTGCAACAACCTCTAGGAATGACTTGTATGGTCCACATTGAGTAAAATGGACTCCTAAGTTTTGGGGGGATCCAAAGTAGTAGTTGTCCCTTTGGGCCTCTGATCCAGCCATCATCATGTAACTTGACTGCTTGGCCCAGCATAGCCCCCTGTTGCACAAACCCATCAACAAGTGGATTACTATTATGCAGTGCATGTGAGGGGTCAAATGAAAAGCAAATGGGATATTTCTTGACACCTGCATTTTTATTAAGTGAAATAAGGATAGGTCACAGGTGGAGGTACATACCATCTGCAGGGGTGAATGGATAAAGCATGCTGGAGGGGTGGGATACAATCAGTGCCAACTGCTCATTCTCCCAGAGCCTCACAGTGTTGTCCCAAGAGCCTGAGACAATCCTCTTCCCATCAGGGGAGAATGCAACTGATTCAACTTCATCTGTATGGCCCTCAAGAGGGCTGCCAATCTGTACACCTCCCACAACATCCCAGACCCTCACAGTCTTGTCCCTTGAGCCTGAGACAATCCTCTTCCCATCAGGGGAGAATGCAACTGATTCAACTCCATCTGTATGGCCCTCAAGAGGGCTGCCAATCTGCACACCTCCCTCAACATCCCAGACCCTCACAGTCTCATCCCTTGAGCCTGAGACAATCCTCTTCCCATCAGGGGAGAATGCAACTGATTTGACTGCAGAAGTATGGCCCTCAAGAGGGCTGCCAATCTGCACACCTCCCTCAACATCCCAGACCCTCACAGTCTTATCCCAAGAACCTGAGACAATCCTCTTCCCATCAGGGGAGAATGCAACTGATTCAACTCCATCTGTATGGCCCTCAAGAGGGCTGCCAATCTGCACACCTCTCTCAACATCCCAGACCCTCACAGTCTTATCCCAAGAACCTGAGACAATCCTCTTCCCATCAGGGGAGAATGCAACTGATTTGACTGCAGAAGTATGGCCCTCAAGAGGGCTGCCAATCTGTACACCTCCCACAACATCCCAGACCCTCACAGTGTTGTCCCTTGAGCCTGAGACAATCCTCTTCCCATCAGGGGAGAATGCAACTGATTCAACTCCATCTGTATGGCCCTCAAGAGCACTGCCAATCTGCACACCTCCCTCAACATCCCAGACCCTCACAGTCTTGTCCTCTGAGCCTGAGACAATCCTCTTCCCATCAGGGGAGAATGCAACTGAAAAGACTCCAGCTGTATGGCCCTCAAGAGGGCTGCCAATCTGCACACCTCCCTCAACATCCCAGACCCTCACAGTCTTATCCCAAGAACCTGAGACAATCCTCTTCCCATCAGGGGAGAATGCAACTGATTTGACTGCAGAAGTATGGCCCTCAAGAGGACTGCCAATCTGCACACCTCCCTCAACATCCCAGACCCTCACAGTGTTGTCCATTGAGCATGAGACAATCCTCTTCCCATCAGGGGAGAATGCAACTGATTCAACTCCATCTGTATGGCCCTCAAGAGGGCTGCCAATCTGCACACCTCCCTCAACATCCCAGACCCTCACAGTCTTGTCACTTGAGCCTGAGACAATCCTCTTCCCATCAGGGGAGAATGCAACTGATTCAACTCCAGAAGTATGGCCATGCAGCAGCTGTTGTTCCACTGGCCACCCTTTCAACCCTCCTACAGCAACTCTAGCCAGCCTTGGGAATTTTGGCAAGAGCATCATTGATAGCAATGCATTGGAAGGAATAAATGGCAATGCAGAAGCATACAAGTGTGGAGTGCTGTGCACTATCACACTGCCAAAATTCTGAATTAACTTGATTCCATCTTTTACCAATGCCAATGTATCCTTAAAGCCATCTTGATTCTTCATTGCTGTGTCAGATGTCATCAGATATCATACATAGGGTACTCACCTGTAGCCATGTTGCAACAGTACCAAGAGCATCCACACCCTTCCCAGCCATCTCCAGAAGACTTAATACCTCCAGCCAGAACAGAATCTTTTCACTTCCAACAATAGCCTTCACCAACCCTGCAAGTTCCAAGTCAAATCCTGTCTTCCACAGATGCTGAGCCCAGAATCGACAGGAGTAGGAGAGATGGTGTGGAATCTTCTCCTTGATTCTCTTTGACAGATCAGAAACTTGAGAATTGGCAAGGTAGGAGCTTTCCAATTCGCAGATGTTGAATTGAAGGTTATCATGAAGAATCTGCAACGAAGCAAAGGCTAGGTCTCTTGTACGTTGCGTGTTGGAAGTATCAATGAAGTAGATACCACTCCGTGAATGATCCGTCAGGAAGTCATAAAAGGATGCATGAAGGGGCCGCACAGCAGAGACGCGGTCCCCGATGCCACCCAGCACCGGAGACATGAACTCAAGGATGAGAAAAATATCATAGTGATCCTGCTTGCTTGGGAATTTTCCACGCATCAAGTTCAAGGCTGCCATAGGAAGGGGTTCGAGCGTCATTATGACTTGCCGCATCACGGAGTGGTATCGTTCCAGACCTCTCCCAGATTCAGGTATGCCCCCCTTCAGGATTTCGAAGTAAGTCGTGTCCAAAAGTGTTCTTCCTTCTTTTGACTCGAGAGACATCAGATTATCGTAGCGTTCTTTTGAAGTTTCTCCAGCTTTACCTGGCCTGATGAACTCGCAAGCCAGACGAGCCCACTCGAACAGACCATCAGATTTTTTGACGACATTCTGGACTTCTGTTGCTCCAATGCTGGGAAAACAGTCAAGTTCCTTGGAAACATATAGCTGGATGTCACGTTCCACCAACTCCCGAGGGACGTCGTCTAATGAGGTCGCTTTCACGTGTGGAATGTCCCTCATGACGCGTTCGATGTCCGGCAATGGTCTGGACGTCAAAAGGATCCAGAAATTGGCTGGCAGATGCGCAGCTTCTGATGATTTCAGGAGGCCCAAGATTTCCCTCCTCGATGTCTCCGGCCCACTTTCATCCAAGGCATCGATTACCACGACCACATTCCCAACTATCTCTCCGTTAATCTTCGACAGCGGCTCCAAGATGAATCGTTTCCACTGCCATAGCACATCGCATGTGGTCTTGAGAGTGTGGTTATTTGACACCACATTCGACAATGCTCGTCGAAATGCCGGATCACAATCTGCCAGATCACGGGCGATAGTAGTCAGAATCTTTTCCTCCCACCGTTCGGCCTGCCTGTCACGTGCGAAGCAGAAACAGGCCCCGGGAGCTCCCACATCCTCGATCCACGACGCGATTGTATGGGCAATGGCAGACTTTCCTCTTCCGGGCTGCCCATGGAGCCACAAGATACGAGGGGCATTGACGTCACATGTGGTGATCCAGTTGGTGATATCCTTCAAAATTTCTGTCCTGGTACCGTCGAGGCATTTCTTAGTCGTATTCAGGCCCGCACCAGCTGCGTAAGCCATGCCTTCGAAGTTCAGGTCTTCAAGCACGTGGGACATGTTGATCTGGATGTCCCGTATCGCGCGATCTCGATATTGTTGCATCAGGTCACCCAGATTCTTGATGTGGCCACGGGCGACGGTCTGCGGGTCGGAAACAAGGCTGTCCCCTATTCTTATCACTGACGATGTATCACATCAGCACACTGAAGCGGATCAGAGGACGGACCACGACCATAGGACCTACAGATGTTCTTCTTTTTGCAATATTTAATGACGAACAGCGCTGCGGCACTCATCTCCTGTGAAATCCTCCGTAACGTCTCTTTCATGCTATCCATATTCTCAATGGTATCCTTTTCCATAAGAAATTCGTAGAGATCCTTTATGGTTTTGAGGAGGCCAAACACTTCGTTGTCCAGGTTTGCTTGATTAATGAGCAACTGATGAGGACTATATAAGCGAAGGATACATGAGAGAGAAGGGTGATATACTTGAGAAGCAGCAGTGAGAATCCCTAGCGCAAACTGGACATAAGGGTGGACCTGTGCGCTTACATCAGAGAGTGCAAGCGACGGAGGGTTGAGGCACCTACGTTCGATAGGGTGGTAACAAAGGTGTTGAACAGTTTGAGAGGCTGGAGAATCGTCTCGATACTTTGAATCTGCGTCACCGCAGTACCGGCCTGCCCAACAAGACCCGTAGCTGTCTGCAATACCTGGGGGATGGGCTCCATGTCAACCATTGCCTGTTGTGCATCATTGACCTGGCTGCCAATTCCGGTGTTGGTTGTCTCTGTAGTAAGAGGCTCTGATCGAGTCTGGTTCGACCGAGGGAAGAGATGTCTCATCCTGGAGAACAGCTTTCGAGGTGTTTTTGCCGACGGTCCAGCGACCGAGGGAGCGTCTGCAGAGGGGCGAGACGCTCCTTCCGACTGTTTGGGCAGAGATCAATAAATACCATCGCATGCAAGGTATAAAATGCGTACCGAGGGAATGATAGGTGCGGTCGAGCTGGGCCTTTCGGAGCTAAACAGACGGTGTTTCTTCAGTTGCTTGCGAGCCATTGAGAAATCCGTATTTTGTGTAAGCTTTGTAGGCTGAATTCGAGGTTGAGAGGTGTAAATCAGACAGTTGTCAGACTCAGGTGTCGAAAGCGCCGACATGCTGTGGACACGTTGCAGGTGGCACTGCTGCAGGCCTGGCGCACGGGCCAGATACATACGCAGCGACGCTATCCTCGATATCTAATGCTTATGATAAGAAATTCGACTCCTTCATGCTCGCGTTGAACAGAACGTCGACGCCAAGTCTACGAACATTTTCGCTATGCGGTGGGAGCTGTAGTACCTTGCAGAAGAGTCAGATCATCCGATTTTGTAACTCGTGGACGTTCACTTCAGCAGTAAGGATTCAGCCTTAGCTCACGGTTGACTTGTGCATTTCACAACACATCGACGAGCTTGCGCGCTGCTTCGGTCGTGCATCGATTCGATGACAGAGTGTAGGCCTTTGTAGGGTTTCGGACCGACGCTTGACAGTATGTTCCCAAGAGGTGTTCGTTCGATTGACAGATCCAATTTGTTACTCGTTTATCTCTTTTGATTTACTTGTCCCGTTCATCTATGTTGACGTTTCGTACCTGTTTGCTACGGTATAAAGAGACCCGTACTACGTAGAGATAGGGAGACTTCCTTCCCTACATCAATACAGACCACAACATCTGGATAATCGTGTAGCGTGTCTTAAGGAAAGTCTCTTGTGTCTACGTCGCAAGTGTTACTACTTTGCCTCGGAGTCACATATTTTTATCCGCTCTAAAACTGGTCTAAAACTCAAAACACACATCCTTTCCCGATACCTCCCTCAACAATTTGCGAACTGATCCCTCGCATAGAAAAGAAGTGAGTATCATGTCAAAGTTCTCTGAAACACATAACGCACGATACAACCTCCGCCGAGCTACGCGAGCTCGAGCGGCTTCCCTACCCCAGAGCCCGATGGCACAGCCTGGTGCTGAAACCATCGAGGGTCCCCCGCCATCAAAAGCAAATCCTGTCGGAAGTCAACCCCTAAACCCGATCGAGAATCCAGCCGACACTGCACGAAAGTACAGTGATGTCGTGCGAATAAGCACCAGAAGTGCGAGTCCGGCGCCCAGAAGTGCGGCCGTAGACGAACCCGGCTCGAGACTAGTCTCGCCGGTGTATCCCGGAGCATTCAGACTTCCGGAGAGTTACGAAAATAGTACTGTTGGAGCATTGGTACCAGCTCACAGTATACAAATAGAAATACCTGATAATACCGGGAATAACGCTCATTCCCCTTCGCCTATGGGTGAGACCGAAGTTGAGCCAAACGACCTGCAGTCGTGGACCATGGTGGTGCGAAGAAAGTCGCGCGAAAGGCGCACCCGAGGTAGCCAACTACGCCCTGAGCTTGAGCGAACTGTCCAGGAAGCCGAGAGAAACCTAACCCCAGACGAGCGGGAAAGGATTAGAAGGAGATCGATATCTGTGCAAAGATTTGCACACGCAGATACATCTTCAGAGCCCGAAAGCTACCCAAAAGATACAAAAGGGAAAGGCATTGATCCCAAGAACTGGGGAGCGTTGAGCCTAAGTGGTGATGAGGGGAACCCTGAGGCACAACGCGCCGCACTGGCATCCTGGAAAACGATCCAGAGGATGGTTCGAAGTGATGGCGACGAACCTGGACCTTCGGGGACTAAACCAACGAACCCGACTTCGCCTACTGACAAAGACAACCCGAGATCAACCAGGAGAGGCGTCGAACCTAAGAAAAGGAAAGATAAGTCTCGCCGGAGGACGAAGGCAGCGAAAGTTGCCTCTCTTCCTGCTGGCGTACCTCCAAACCCAATAAGGGAAATAGTGGAGAGGGTCGCTCGCAGGGACGACAAGCGTCGTGAAAGACAAAGGACGCCAAAGGCCATGGAGCCGGTAAAGCAGATCGACCCAAAGAGTTACATTGGTTTGACGTTGAAACAACTTGAGAAAGGCGACAAGCGCTCTAAAAGGCGTAAAGGAAAGAAACGCCAATCTAAGAAAAGATCCCACCGCGAAAGCGATTCAGACACTACCGAAGATACATCAAATTCGAGCAGTGTCTTGGACGGCAGCTCATCCTCGAGTGAGCCATCCGACTCTGAGGACTCGGGTGACACGCGCTCGACGAGCGACAGCCCGCCATCGGATGATAGTAGTTCGTCCTTGGGAAGTGACAATGAGTCCTCAACCACCAGTAGCTCGACGAGCTCGAGCAAATCCTCGAGCAGAGGTACGCACCGCAGGCGGGGGAGATCACGGCGTCGTAAACGGGGACACCGTAATGCGAAGAAACGGTCCAAGTCACGACGAAGGACGACCCTGAAACCAATTCCACCTAGCAAATATGATGGGTCGGACGATGCGCACTCGTACCATCGCTTCGTCACCGAAGGGACTGCGTATGTCGAGGACGGTCGAGTGGCCCCGAAGAAGCGCGCCTTCGTGTTATCTCACTACCTGACAGGCAAGGTGTATGAGTTCTACGTATGCGAAGTATCTGGGGACCCCTATAAATGGAGGTTGTCAGATTTCTTTACAGAGCTATTCAACTATTGCTTCCCTATCAATTTCCGCCTACGGCAGAGAGAGAAGCTGCAGACGTGCTACCAGAACTCTAAAACTGTAAAGAATTACGTGTACGAGTTGAACGAACTCTGGAACATGATAGGAGAAACGGACGAACGTGCTAAAGTCCATAAACTCTGGTCGGGTCTTCGCAAAGAACTCCAGCAAGACTTGTGGCGAGAAAAGTTAAACCCGGAGATTTCTTCACTGAAGAGAGTGATAGTGAGCGCGGAGGTTCTTGAGATCGCTCAGTCCATCACTGGAGATTACATACCGAAGTCCCAAAGACAACGAAGCAAGAAGCGGACCGTGGCCAGCGCTGCCGCTTCTCCAGAGGGGCCTGAGTCCTTCAAGTGTGAACAGAGACGTCACCGGAGAAGGCGCAAGGATTATGAGCCGCGAAAGGAGGCGGCACCGACGGATGCTCGTCAGTCTAGGGGAAAATGTGATGGGCACTCTGAAAAGCGAAAGTGCGACACACCGAAGCTCAGCAAAGATGAGCAGGAGCGGCACAAGGCCGAGGGCCTGTGCTACATCTGCCATAAGCCTGGGCACTTCTCCTGGAATTGTCCAACGAGACATACCGTGTCCTCATCGAACAAGCCCCCCAGGGTCGCGAGTTTCGGAATAGACATGGACTTTGGCGACGTCGAGCGCCAACGGCAATTGGCCAAATCCTCGAGTGACGACACTGAGGTATCACTGAACCTCATTCACCTGCGAGGACCTGCCATCCCTAATGACGATGATATCCCAGACCTGGAAAGTGTCTGGAGTGACGACGACAAGAACGTTGAAAACGGTATCACAACGGACGAGGGTGACTTACCAGAGGGAATGCGAGTTCATGCTTACTCTCGCAGTCAATTCCTAGGTCACCGCTCCGCAGGTTCTACACTCGGACAGCCCCTGGAAGAATGGGCCATCGAGTGGTTATCAGGCATATGTTACCCAGGTGATGACCCGAACTCACTGAGTACTTTTATGGACACTCGTTTCCTGGTCTACGACATAGGAGACGGCCTACATATGATTGCCGACAGTGAAAGGGACGTATTAAGTCCCACAGATACCATCACCATTGAGACCAGCCTGCTGAGGAAGCCCTCCTTCCGACTAGACTCTTGGTACTGGTTCAGGAAGGGCAAAAGGGCCGGAATGAAGAAGTCTGACATACGTCAATCGGATAGAACTCGAACGTGGCGGTCCGCACCCATGGGACGCCCGATTGAGGAGGCCATAGAGACCAAACTGGAGGCGTACAGCCTACAGATACTTGAAGGAGAGAATCAGGGACGTTTCGCATGCATCCTTAAAGACGATTTGACTTACGAAGTCTATGACTATGACACGGCCTTGTGCTTCGAGCTCCCCGCGTGCAAACTAAAGTCAGAAGAGTTTGATGTCGTGCGTTGGCACGCTAAGAGATTGCTCCACGCGTGTGTAACCCTTGCTGAGTCTGATCCCACTGAGGATGACGACCTGGGATTAATTTACCTATTCCAAGAAGACGGCGATATGCTGGGCAACAAAGTGTGCGAGCTCAGGGACCTACCGTGTAATGCGCTCCACCTACATGGCACCACGGTCAAGGCAGATGGCCACTTGACATTACAGCGCAATGCTGCAATTGCCAAGGACTTCACTCGTAAGGTACCGAAGCCGTTGGTCATGGTGGTACACATCAACGGTCAACCCGTGCGGGCTCTGATTGATACGGGGTCCCTGGCAGATTTCATGTCAGTAACGCTAGCGGAGCAACTAAATGTAAAAAGAATCCCACTAGAGAAACCCCTCACAATCCAGCTGGCCGTTCAAGGATCGAGATCGAAGGTGAACTTCGGAATGAAAGTGCGATTCCAGTATCAGGGAATCGACTGCGAACGTCACTTCGATGTGATGAACGTCCAGAACTACGACCTGATTTTAGGAACGCCATTCCTCTACCAACACCAGGTACTGGTGGGATTACACTCACCGTGTGTGGTGATTGGGAGCAAAATCCCAATGGAAATGAAAGGCCCTCAGGTATCCATCCTAGAGTCCCGAGCAACCGAGGTATACAACGATAGCCTTGAGAGAGCACGCCAATATCTTCAGGAACTATCGAAGCCCCTCTGCTCGATGGTTGGTTCAACGGCCTTGCCCCTGTTCCGCGCAATCAACCATGAAATTCCTCTGATTGACGAAAAGAAAATATATCCGTGGAGACCGTCTAAGTGCCCAGAAGCGTTACGACCACTCTGGACTGAAAAAAAGAATGCTTACCTGAAGACGGGTCGATGGGAACTCACAGCTGCCCGCAATACGTGCCCTATGTTGCTCATCCCCAAAGCAGGAGATCCTCCACGACTGCGAGTCGTAGTCGACTTGAGGGAACGTAATAAGAACACCAGGAAACTGTTGTCCCCTATGCCTGACATGGACGGCATCCTACGACGCGTGGCTCGGAAACCCTACCGATCAATAATAGACGGGGCCGATGTGTATGAACAGATACGAGTAGTCCCGGAACATGTCGAGCGTACTGCGGTGATGACTCCTGATGGGAATATGGTCAGCCTCGTCGTGCAACAGGGAGATTGTAATGCTCCAGCGACCTACCAAGCACTCATGAACCATATCTTTGGGGAATACATTGGGTCCTTCATGGACGTCTACCTCGACGACATTATCATCTACTCTGATACCTTGGAGGATCATGTACGCCATGTTAAATTGGTACTTCAGGTTCTCACTCGAGAGAAGCTGTACCTGAGCGAGAAGAAGTTGTGGTTCCTGTGCGACGAGGTGAAGATCCTTGGACGCATCGTCACCAACGATGGCATTAAGATGGACCCAGAGAAAGTAGACCGGATCCGTAACTGGAAGGTTCCTACCAACCGCACCCTGTGCAAGGGTTTTATCGGGTCAGTAGGTTACCTCGCCAATGACATTTACAAAGTGCGCATACCCCTGGGAGTGCTAGCAGAAGCTAGCGCGGAAACTCGCCCATTTAGATGGACGTATACCGAACAACGAGCGTTTGATATGGTGAAGCAATATGTCGCGGCGTGCACCCCTCACTGCTGAGTACCGCTAAGCTATGGACCCGACCGCGATCCCATATGGGTGATGACCGATGCGTGCGGGAATGGTATTGGTGGTGTCGTCGCTCAGGGCCCGGATTGGAAGTCCTCGAAGGTGGCCGCATTCTATTCGGCGAAGATGTCGTCCGCACAGCGAAATTACCCTGTCCATGAACAGGAGCTGCTCGCGGGCGTCGAAACGATGCTGCGGCATAAGGATATCCTGCAGGGCGTCCACTTCACCTGGGTGACCGACCATAAAAGCCTGACATACCTGCTGAACCAGAAGGAGCTCTCCGGACGGCAAGCACGTTGGCTGGAAAAACTGGCAGAGTTTGATTTTGAGATAAAGTATGTCCCGGGCGAGGACAATGTTCTCCCGGATGCCCTATCAAGAATGTATGAGTTTGACGCTCCGGGAACGATCCGCGCCCCGAGCGAGTACCTACATCACGATGTAGAAATCGACTCCATGTCTCAAGATCTCGCCGAGCAGATCATTACTGCGCCTGTATACGTTGGGATCGAAGCGCTTGCCATGTCCCCGAACGAACGAGGAACGTCAGCAGATCAAGGATCGGTGAACGCACCTGAAGGATCGTCGTCGTCGTCGACAAGCGCGCCTCGGCTGACGATCCGGATTCGGCCACCGAGAAAACCGCAGGGCCAGTCTGTCGACGCTACGCAGACAGATGAACCGATGATGAAGTCCCATAGTCGGCGGGATCCTCCTCCTCCAGCAGAGACAGGTCACCCGGAGACTGGCATGGAGTTTGCACGTCGAGTGAAAAGTCGTTTTGCCCTCCTAGGCCCAGGTGTGCGAAAGAAGGGGGGGAAGGGTACAGACATACCTACCTCACCCGAGAATGGTCACGCCGCGTCTGCATTGCAGGACCACGTGCAGAATATACGTATGACAAACACGGAACAACCCGCCACTACCCCAGATAGCGCGGATAGGAACACAATGACGTGTGTACCATTAGTAGTATATCCAGGAAATGAGGGCCTACTGGAGGCAGCGAAGGACAAGTACGACCAGGACCCGTTCTTCAAACAGATCCTGAGCGACCCAAAGGCATTTAAAAACTTTGAAGTCACGCCGGATGGATTTATTAAGCTGAAACTACACGATCGCACGGTGTTCTGTGTGCCAGATATCGAGGTGAACGGCAAGCGACTCCGTGAAACTGTAATCGATCAAGCACACTCTATTCTCGCCCACCTGGGGGCGAAGAAAACAGTCTCGTACATACGGGAATTCCTATGGTGGGACACTATGGTAAAGGACATCACTGAGTTCTGCGTGTCCTGCCGGACCTGCCAACGCAGCAAACCTCCGACACACAAGCCATTCGGACTGCTCAATCCGCTATCCATCCCCTCACGACCCTGGGAATCAATTGGGGTTGATTTCGTAGGCCCACTACCTGAGTCTAAAGACCGCAACGGAAATTACGATTCGATCACTGTGATCATCGACTTGTTAACGTCCATGGTGCATCTTGTACCAAGTAAAACAACCTACACCGCCC
The DNA here is from genome assembly GCA_024663395.1 of Pisolithus tinctorius. Lineage (NCBI taxonomy): Eukaryota > Fungi > Basidiomycota > Agaricomycetes > Boletales > Pisolithaceae > Pisolithus > Pisolithus tinctorius. Next base: position 615,809 of record JANFAH010000036.1, read on the forward strand.
GCGAAGTCGCGGAATTGATGTTCGCCGAGGTATACAAATACCACGGCCTACCTAGGGCAATTGTCAGTGACCGTGACGTCCTGTTTACGAGTCTGTTCTGGGCACACCTTAACAGGTTGATCGGAATCAAACAGAAAATGTCCAGTGCCTACCATCCAGAAACGGACGGTGCCACCGAACGAGCCAATCAGACTGTAGGGCAGATGCTAAGATGTTGCATCGGCGATAACCAAAGGGACTGGGTGTCACGGTTGCCTGCTATTGAGTTCACCATCAACAGTGCAACGTCCGAGTCGACGGGCTACGCACCGTTCTTCCTAAATACCGGACGGATGCCTCGAAAAATGATATGGGACGCACCTACAAAGGACGAGTACCCGAGTGTCAGAGCCTTTGCCAATAAGATGAAATTGACAATAATGGACGCTCACGACACAATAATGAAATCGCGCGTGAAGCAGACCATCGGCGCTAATAAAAAGCGCCGAGATTGCCCATTCGTCAAAGGGGATCTTGTATACGTGTCTACAAAGAACATTAGTCTCCCCAAAGGAACGTCTCAGAAGCTCGTGCCGAAATTCATGGGACCTTACCGAATACTGGAAGACTTCGGGAACTATTCTTTCCGGATCGAGCTCCCGGATAACCTGAAGCGGAGGGGGGTGCACAACGTGTTCCACTCTTCCCTGCTAAGGATCCACATCCCGAACGACGACCGAAAATTCCCAGGTCGGCGGGATGACCAAATACCTGAATTCGGAGGGACCAACCGTGAATGGGCCGTAGATCGTATAATCCGGCACCACGGGAGTCACGCTGACGCGACGTTTGAAGTACAGTGGACAGCAGGTGATCGGACCTGGCTCCCATACGAGGACGTCGCTCATTTGAAGGCGTTAAGCGATTATTTCGAGGTAATCGGAGTTGATGGAATAGATGAGTTGAGGGACGCGGGTGACGGGGACACATCGGACGATGATCCCCAGGTATTCGTTGGATACTTGGCACCGCATCTGTGTGGAAGCCATAAAAATCGCCCGCGCATGAGATGGAATGGCCAGACCCCAAGGACAACCACACCGCTCTATCCACCTCGCCACAATAATCGCCCCACATACACTTCACACTTTCCCTGCCACCACTCCACACGCACTATTCCTCCACGACCTCCCAAACAGTCTGCGTATGGCTGCCCCTCGTGCCAGTATCCGCTGACAGGACTGAGACCTGGACACCACACGCGTCGCGATAAGCCTCCTGCTCCTAACGCCCCCAACAAAAAACGTCCTTACCAAACTCGACCATCTTCTTGGCATAAAGGACGGGGTGAACGAAGCCATATCACCGAAAGGGACCTAGAACCTGTTAAACACTTTATCGCGGAAGTTGTTGGCGACTTACAAAACTTGTCGTTCAGAACCTGTCCCACACCTGCTCGTACCAGACCAAACTTCATGTCCACCGCGCGCAAAGTAAAAAACATTGAGCAACAAAGTACCGACCTCTTCCTGGTCCGCAACCCTGACGAGGAAGGACGGGGAGATGAGCGTGTGGTGATCCACAGGGAACAGGTTAAGACGTACTTCGAGTACGACCGCTCACTTCGACGCAAACACAAGGTCGCCCTAGACACACCTGTGGGTTATCACCTGTTTAGGGAAGCGCACAGCCGTGAAGCAAAGTCTAAGGCGAGGTTTGCTTACTACGAAGTTGATGACAGCAGGAACATAGTTGTGGTGGCTGAGGGACCGTCCCCTACCAGAGAGGAGGTACTGGGGAACGACGCGGACCTACGCAGCAAAGAAGAGGTCACGGGTGGACAGACGCTCAATAGCATTCAGATGGACACCATCAACGCCCTCCTGTGGGATACCGCTGAGCGAGTCAAGAAGCAACAGCGGAGGGCTCACCAGGGTTACGTTGACCACCGAGAGCGACGGGACAGTCGAAGGCGAGAAGCGGAGCCTTACGGTAATCCCCTCCCTCACGACACTCATCTTCCTCGCATCTCCCGATCCTCGAGACCTAACCAGAGATCACGCAAGTCAAACGCTAACGTCAATCCTCATATCCGCAACTCCTACGCACCTGAACAGCCGGTTGCTGGCCCCAGTACTTTCATCGTCAACCACGCCATGACTGGGGATGAGGGTTACAAGGAGGATGTGGATGCTTTAGGGGAGGATGATGACGAGGTTAGCCCAGAACACGCGGCCAGCCACGAGGACGCACAGGGATTCGCCGTGGGAAAACTCCCGGGAAAGTCCGCGTAAGGAGGGCGCTACCACAAGTACGACTGGAGAGGGTACTTTGTACCCTGGAGGGGGGAATGTAGGGTTTCGGACCGATGCTTGACAGTATGTTCCCAAGAGGTGTTCGTTCGATTGACAGATCCAATTTGTTACTCGTTTATCTCTTTTGATTTACTTGTCCCGTTCATCTATGTTGACGTTTCGTACCTGTTTGCTACGGTATAAAGAGACCCGTACTACGTAGAGATAGGGAGACTTCCTTCCCTACATCAATACAGACCACAACGTCTGGATAATCGTGTAGCGTGTCTTAAGGAAAGTCTCTTGTGTCTACGTCGCAAGTGTTACTACTTCGCCTCGGAGTCACAGCCTTCTTGGTTTGTTATCAGATTTCAAAAATTTCCACCAACGATGTCAACGACAAGACTATCGTCCCCACGTATTATTCCGGTCATCGATCTCATTCCCTTCCACCCATAACGCCGCTCTCCTCGCAGGTCGGTGGACATGCAGGGGCGCAAACAACGGAGGACGGCTCGTTGCTCCTCGAACCAGCCCTCCCTCCCAGAGAACCGGCATCCTACCAGCTCGTTCGCAACGATGTATCGCTAGGCATCGACGCCACGACAGTGGCGAAATAACGAGGATCGTTATAACGACATTCTACAGGGCAAACAAGTTGGGCACCGCGGATTCGGTGATGACGTTCAAAGTACTATGCGCTTTAAATTGCTTCCAGAGGTGAGAACGAGGGCGGGGATTTTATCGCAGAAATTATATGCTTAACATTTACTTATCGTTCATTTCTATAGGTGCCCGGTGGCAAACCACGCATTGATACAGAGGACACTCATGTTTGCATCTCTTCTCCCTCTCGGCACTTCACACACCCCTGGCACGCCGCCATGGCACAGGTGTCCTATTCAAATAATATCTGCTCTCCTCGCAGATTCACTTGGGTGCCGCAAGTATTGGCTAACGAGGTCATATCTCCTCTGGTCTTCCGGCCTCATGAGTTTTCGCTTGTCGCGGGCGGAACGGTTTTCGCACCGTGCTACCACACAACTCACGAAATCGGTTGATTGACTTGCCGTTCCTGATGACACTAGGTAAGTGAACCCTACCGTCAGGCCCAAGTGGAACTTGTTCATGCTCAATCTTGACCGATGTAGCCTAGCTTAGCACCAATGTAATACTATTTTCAGTGTCTTCGCACAGAAGACGATCTCTTATCGGGATTCAAGTCTTTCATCAAATTTTGCAAGGCTCTGCGAATGAACTGCAAGGTTAGACTGAGTTCAGCCTTTACTTCATTAATGGTGCCCTTCGCGTCGGGTCCTTGGTGCCTCGGCGGGATGCCTGGGTAAGTCGTCGAAGTTATGATAAGACTCCTTGGAGTGTCCAAATGTATTCATGTACTCCACACCTCGGCGCCGGACTGTTGCATGATGGTTTAAACAGCGTCCTCCGACACTTGCCCCCATTTCGAGAGGCTAACGATGCGTTTGTGCAGGTACTCTGGAACCCACACGGTGATAAAAACACACGGACGTTCCAGGACACGCCGAAAGCGGATAGAACACAGCCAAGTGCAGTATCTGGGCTTTTCAGATAATTGCGGAAACCTGTGACATCTGTACCCGGAGTCCGTGACCGGATTCTGGTGGAAGAGGCCAATGCCAAGATGTCCCCCACTAGGTAGCACGGGATTGTTAGTGTGAACTTGTAGGCGGCCTCTGCCAGTGGCTGGTCGTGCGGTGATGATGTGGACAGGGTAAGAGGGGCATCGGTCTCTCTGATGAAGTACGAATTGTAGATCAGGGTGACACGATGGCCAGATGTGACCACATGAGCTTCGTGCTCAACATCAGAGAAAAACGAAACGTAGCCAACGCATGGCTGCTGAGAGGATTCGGACATCGATGCCAATAATCTTTTTATTTTTATTTGAGAATTGAAACCTCCCACCCACTCGTGATCGTTTTTGCGAAGGACGACTTCGCCGCCTTCGTACGGAGTGGGGAGAACGATGACAAGTGAACCAATCATAGTATCATCACGAACCATTACCTGCGCGCCGCTACCATTAGACCTCCGCAAAGAAAGACGCGAGGAAGGGGAACCGTAGACATCGAGCTTGTATAATTCCATCTTGATCTCTCGTTGCTCGGCGTCGCCCTCCAATCGCCCTCCAGCAACTCTCAGTGGACGATGGACCGTGTGACTTTTGAATTGCATGACCACGTGACTACGTGACTTTCGAACTGCGTTGCTGCAGTGTCCGAGTGTACGTTCGTCTGGCTGCTTGAAAATTTCCCAATTTTGGCCGTACCGAAGCGCGATTGTCCGACTTTCCATACGGAATAGCATCCGTGGTTTGAAGCGTCTTCTGACCTCTTGCGGTTGCCTTAGAGGCGCCGACTCCCATCTGGCTGACCACTTTCGTGCTGGACTCCTGTGGCTCGCAGTAAACGCCTTCATGGGCGTAAGCATGTGATTTTAAATTGATGGGTCTGTCATCTCGTCGCTCGATAAGCCCAATACATATATCGGACCCTCCACGGCGGCAGATATCGGCAACGAAATGAGGGATGAAGCATAACACAACTGCGGCGCGAAATCACTCATGTACAACCCCAACTCTCGCCAGAATGTCGTCGGTAGAAGCACGCGATCGTCATCGATGATCTCACCAGAAGCCCAAATGAGCACCCCGGGTCTCGACCGCTCGCACGACGGTCTAGCCGCAACCCGGGATCAAATAGAACGCAACACCTAGAACGTATCACCATGCTGTCGCCTTCTTTGTTTTCATTGCCTCTAGACGAGGGATATCTCCACCGAGCAGGGTATGTCATTGTTCCTGCTTTGAAATTGTAGTTGAACCGGTGACCCCTTATTACGCTTCATTCAGTCCTTCCACTCGGTACCATAGGCTGATTGCGTAACAGGCTTCTCCAACGACGAAACTACTCTACACCTCTTCGCATCCTCACTCACCCACGTGTGTCTGGTGACATACGCGAGAATACCGTCCAGTTGTCTAATTTCCCATTTCCTTCCCCCGGGCGATCGTTCGTCCTCCAGGAACCGCCATTTACGTCCGATCACGGTCCACAGGGACAACGTGCACCAGTGCGAGACTTCGATTCTGATCACGCTCACCCCGTTCCTCGGTCTTCTCCCGTTGAATCGGTGGCTTTTCTTCCCTACGATGGTCAGGATGGAGATGGGCCTGCCGGAGATCTAGACTTCATTTCCCATCCGCAAATTGCGTCCTTAGATATTGCTTCTGCCTCTGCCTCAGATTTCTCTGCTCTTTCTCCTGCTGTGGAGTCGTCTCAAGAGACGGGGACATCACAAAAGATGCTCTCTACCACCTCACACGACGATACATCATTTGGATCTCCCTTATTCACACCATCGGGCCTGTCTTTCCTACTCACTCGAAAACTGACAACGCCTAATGATGGAAGTATGCCATCGATTGTCGAACACTCGCGATCGTCGTCTTTCATAACTGGCGGATCCCTCCCTGACAAGCCTCGCTGTAGAGAAAGGGACGAAATCGCTGCTCGGGAAAGTGGTATTTTCCCAATACAAGAGCAAGATGGAGCACTGCCCCGTACGCTATCTGAAACAGCGCCCTTGTTGCCTCGGCACACCGTCATCGCCCATCGCGATCCCCCCTTCAGTCTGGGTCCTCCCAAGAAAACTATTCTCACGGGTTTGGGTTCCAGATTGCGTCGCGCATTTGACATCGACGTCGATATTTGCGATGTGGCAAAAATAGCCATTTCCTCGGTTCCTGCAGTCATTTTTGGTGCCCTTTTGAACATTCTGGATGGTCTCTCTTGTGAGGCATTCTTTCCACGTCCTTCCCACCCTCTTCATGGATATTTTTGCAGACGGAATGATAATGTTTCCTGCTTCTGGTGTTTTCACTAACTTGGGTGGAATGGGCGTATCGCTATTTTTCGTCTCGTGAGTGCGAACTTTCCTTTGGTAGTGTTGATGGTATAGTATCACCGACACCACCATCCGACTCGAATCCCAGTGCCACCACTTTTTGCTTGCTCGAGAATATGGGCACTAAATTCAGGGGATGGCTTGACACTTGAAACTGACTGTCATTTCTAGAACAGTGATTTCCCAATTCATCTTCTCGTTCGGCGGGAGTCAGTTCGCAGGTGCGAATGGGAGTATGATGATCGAGACAGTCGTATGTCCATAACCTTCTCAAAATTTCCAATCTGATCCCGCTTCCGACGCCCGAATGCTGTGCTTCCGATTGTCCAAATTTCCTATGAGGGCAGCCGTTCTTCCATATCATTGCGTCGGCGATAGAGAGAGAGATCGGAAAAGAGCACGTGCGTGAAGTAATCGCGACAACGCTCGTTGCATATGCCTTGTCCTCCGTTTTGACGGGTAAGTAAATTTGTCAAACTATAACGCACTTCATCTTGTCTCGATGATTGAGCCTGTGTACCAAGAATTGGCGCTGATGATGTGCAGGACTGACGTTCCTCCTACTGGGATACCTGCGTCTCGGTGTCGTCATCGGATTCTTTCCGAGACATATCCTCGTCGGGTGCATAGGTGGAGTTGGCGTGTTCCTTATTTTGACAGGGTGAGCAAAATTCGGATTGACCGGGGCACTTACATTTTCGGATCCATCTAATTCTGCCACGTTCGTCGATCTGTTAGATTGACAGTTAGCACCCGTCTGCCCTCCGATGCCCTCGATCCACCTACGTGGGACACCCTCCGATATTTAACGACGAACGCACATGCACTTGGACAGTGGATGCCGCCTCTGGCCCTAGCTATCCTGATGAGGGTTATTACGTCCCGGTGGAAGCATCAACTCGTGTTTCCAATCTGTAAGTACAGCTTTTTTTCTTCCCGGCTGTTAAGTTATTCATACCGTTCATACCCAAACTTTCTTTCGGACAATAGATTTCTTGGTGATACCGGTGGCGTTTTATGTGATAGTTATCGCTGCAGGTCTCGATCTAGACAGGTTACGAAGGGACGGATGGCTGTTCGATTCTGCAGGAACGACTGGGTCCGAAGGTTGGTATGAGTTCTATACCTATTTCGGTGAGTCCGTCTCTCGTCATAACGATGTATGTTTCTCGAGTTATTGATTTTATTGTGCCTGGAGACCTCGATTTGATTAAGTGGATGCCGATGTGGAATACGTTGCCGACGCAGTTTGCACTGTAAGTGTTATATCATACACTTCAGATGAATAGGACCAGAAGGGTTTTCTCGGGATAGGTTGTTCTTTAATATTTTGCATCCACCCCTCAACGTCCCCGCCTTGTGTGAGTCTGATTTACGGTCTGGTTGTTCCATGATAAGTCGCTGATATAATGATGGTGATTGAGTCGGTGGTGGAATTATGTGTAGCTGTTTCGTTGAATCAAGATATCGACACGAACAAGGAACTCATCGGGCACGGATTGTCGAATTTGATTTCTGGATTTCTGGGTTCTGTGTATGCTCGCCTCCTTCCCCGTCGTGCGATGTTGCCATATCATTCTTACGGGTTCGCGCCACTTGTAGGCCCAATTATCTTGTCTACGTCAATACGTTGATGTAATTGTTCCCTGCATTTTGCTGCACTGGACACTCACGCGAAGCTTATCGTTCGATAGGTTCTACCGTGTCGGAGGAGGAAATAGAATCGCAGGGTTAATGCTTGCTCTCGTGACCCTTTTCATCCTGATGGTCGGCACGGCGCCAGTTGCATACATCCGTACGTCGTCACCTCACTTGAGTTCTTGAATCTCGTTTAAAGCGTCCGTTCACTTGTCTGTGATAGCGGTCGTCGTCGTCGGTGCATTAATTTTTGCGCTTGGAATTGACCTTGTCAAGGAGGCATTGTGGGATACAAGGTATCGCGTGAGTTGGTGCGTGGCGACATTTTCTTTCCTTTTCCGCAACGTGGAGGGTGAACGGATGATTTTGACACCGAATTTATCGCAGGACGGAGTATGTGACTATCGTGAGCATCATGGTGACGATGACTGTGTGGGATTTCGTGATTGGCGTACTGTTCGGGATAATTGTCAGTTGTGAGTTTTCTTTTCATTTGATTATGATCCCGGCATGTATCATTCATTCCTTTGCAAAGGTGTTTTCTTTGTCGTACAGAACTCACGGCGGCGGAGTATTCGAGCATGCTACCCTGGCAATGCAGCCATGTCCACTGTCCGCCGTCCAGCTGCACACAGGGCCTACATCCACGACGTCTCGAAACAAACGCGCATTATCCAACTGCAAGGTTTCCTTTTCTTTGGAACGATCATGCGCGTTGAGGAAAAGTTACGGAGTATTGTCGAGGATCCGGACTGGCGAACCAACCCTGTACGGTTCATCATCGTTGACTTGACACTCGTACCTGGTGTGGATATGTCCGCTGGAGAGGCGTTCGTGAGGGTACAAAGGTTGCTTGCTGCGAAGGGTGTCGTGCTGGTATTTTGTGGTGTGGAGAGTGAGTCGGGCGTGGGGAAGGCACTGGCGAATTCGGGGATTTTGGAGGAGCAAGGAGTGGAGGTTTTTGAGTCCTTAAATGATGCGTTGGAATGTGAGTGGTCCCGTTGTGCAGTTCTTGTTCTTCCTTTGACTGAGACGGGGCCATCCGATTACAACGGATAGGGACGGAGAATGAGTATTTGGGGGCGTGGTTCAGGTTGCAAAGAGCGGGAAGTACGCCTGTCGGTAAGTCGATTTCTCCGATTCCTGGGATGTTGGGAGTATGACTGGGCAACGGGTGTCGTAGCGTTCCCTGAACGACAAGGGGAGGGGGTTGGATTCCGTGAGGCACCAGTAGGATCACCTAGAGAACGCTATTTGCGTGATGCGGGAAATCGAACAATTGTTGACGGTGAGTTATCTTGACGCACCCGTTCTCGCTATCTTCGTCGAAGAGTGGGCTTATACCTGTCTCGCACAGAGCCTTTCTCGAGCGGCATTGCGCCAGAGCCACTCAACACGCTCTTAAAGGCCTTCCAATCATATGAGGAAATCGATCGCGATGTACTTGTTCGCCTATCCACTTACTTCACTCGTCTCTCGCTCCCTTCCGGACATGTCCTCTGGGACGTTGGCGACACTCCGGACGGTCTGTACATCATCCAATCAGGCGTTCTCCGTGCATCATACCGCTTCGGATCCCACACGCGCATCATTGGGGAGTCGATGGTGTCGGGCGCCTTAGCGGGAGAACTCTCAGGATTGTCCGGATTGCCAAGGAACGCGAGGGTCGCCGTGGAACGAGAAGCAGTGGTGTGGTGGCTGGGAAGGGAGGCATTGAGGAGACTTGAGAGAGAAGATGCAGCGTTGGCATGGACGTTTGTGAGGATGGTGTTGAAGGGTGAGTAGATAGTCTTTCATTTTTCTGAGGGAGAAAATGGTGTAGGTTGTGTGCGGTGTGAATGTGGTGCTGATGAGAGTTCTCTATAGCTGCACAGGTGGATACAGATGTATTACTTGCAGCACTTGCAAGTCGGTAGGAGGGCGGCATTGAAGTAGGATCTTGAGTTGACCGGGTGATGCGAGGGTTCGACATATGCACGTACTGGTAATACGTAGGGCTGGTTAGGCATTTGTTCCTAGTATACTTAAAAGAATTGGATCATGCAGACACTCATTCAAACCGACAATGTCTGTCAACCAGGTCCCAATAGTACTTGAAGGACTCACGGCACACTGAACATCCTCAGTGGCGAGGAACAGACATGCAACGTCCAGCCTGACACCGTTCGATGTACTCCCGTAGGTTGGAAGATGAAGCTGGGCAACCTTCAACGTTACATCAGCTGCCTGGTGGCAGTAATTGAGTTGTATTATGTCGTTGCACTCGTCTATAAGCAGATCTCCGACAGAGCCTCAATCGTTCCGAGCAGAGTCTGTCAAGAGCCAGTGCTCGCGACGATTCTCTCTTTCATCCACTCCGTAACTTCATGCCCCCACTGTTCTCCTTGCCCCGAGCAAAGAGCCCAATTTGGACTAACATGATTGTGTCCAGCGCCAATAATTCTCTTTGGTTCCCTCCCCAGCCGCCTCTTTAGATCCTTCATGATTTCTAATCCAGTAACCTGCAGCCAATCGGGCTCCCTCTCCGCCTGGACCAACAAAATTTCTGGGTGCGCCTGGATCTCTTCGTCCATCAAATTGTTCCATAGGGTTCGTGGTTCACGCTCGCGCTGTTGCTCGGGAGTCCCGAAATAAAACCTCACCGGTCCACTCGTATGAAATGATTCTCCTCGCACGTCGAAGAACCAGGGCCCTGCGTTCCATATCACACCCCGGAGCGGCGGGAGTGTCTTGCGCAGTTCCTCGTACATCGTCATCACCTTGACATGTGCTGCGCCCGCCGAATGGCCCATCACGAAGATGTGCTCTGGATCGAGCTCCTGAGTCGAGCCGGTCGAAGAAGATCTAATTGTCTCAGCGTTGTCTTTGACCCATATAATCGCATCGCGGATATCCTGTGAAGCTGCAGGAAAGCGGGCTTCCGGGACGAGTCGGTAGTCTGGTATGATGGTGATGAAGCCGCGCTGGGCGAAAAACGAGCCGAGGGCACGGTACCCCATCTCATATGGAGGTGGAAATTGTCTGGATCCAGTGTTGTAGCCACCACCGTAGACGAAGAATAGCACGGGGACTTTTGCGTTTGGAGTTAGAGCCGGCTGGTCCGGGTAATATACGTCTAGCTAGGTTGTTCGCAGTTTAGAGCGTTCCTGGCAGCGGCAGGATGTAGTACTCGGGCTCACGTTGTGTCTGTGCCGCTGGCCATATTTGAATGTCTTCTTCTCGATCTTTTCGATTTCTGCTCGCCTTTCGTCGAGAATGGGCACGAAAGCGCTCAGCGCTGGTTTTGATCGAGCCCGTGAGCTTACTGATACTACGATACTACGAATGTGGGTTGGATTGCTCACTGAAAAGATTAATCTTGTCGATATTCGTTTCTGGATTTTTTGCAATGATGTCCATGGTCTCACAGAGCGTCTACCGAGTAGGATCAGCAAGAAGGGAATATGAATTGTATCTATAGCTCATTCCGAATTGTTTTGAACCTATCTCGCCACTATCGATTCGATTGGCGATGTCCGGTCAGAGAGGGGCCATCAGTTCCAAACGTACGAGTCTGCGATGAATAGATACTTCAGTACAGTGTGTACAGTGTAATGATAGGGTAAGTTAGGATATCTATTATACTATATGTTATATATCTCTAGTCAAATCGTGTCTAGGCGTGTATGAGGTACGTAGAATGAACTCAGAAAGCCGGATCGGAAGTCAGAGATTCCGTGTGGTGGATGCGACGGCATCGAAAAAAAAATGAAGCACGAGGAAGATTGCGGAGATAATTAGGTGGTAGGAACCATCGCCCGTATACCTTCTGGAACAAGCTGCGCAGGGAGAGGCGCGATCTTGTCGAGTGGTGCTCGTTTGGCGAGGGCAAGCAGATTGAGGCGAATCCGTTTTGTGAGTGGTTCTTCGAGAGAATCGTTATTTGAGACGTCCTTGGGGTCCTCGGGGGACTCAGAATCCACATCCATTGATGAGCTGAGCATCACTTCGCTTCCTTCTTTTTTAACCGGATCTGGGTCCTCTGTGTGTTTCCGCTTGTGTTGTAACCTCTCGAGTGCTTGGGCAGACCAAATCAATGCATGCCCGATCGCTTCTCGTTCGTTAGCGACGGGATCAAGTGCATGCGTTGGCGTTTGCGCTTGCGGTAGGGATTGGGAGTCTGCTACAGTCATGTTCGTGTCCACGTCCACATCCTGGTTCCTGTTCCCGTCACCTTCCCTGTCGCTCTCAACATCGACCATTCTATCGGGGATCGTCCCACACGTTGATTTTGGAGTATCTTTAATACGCCCCATCGCGCCCGTATCGTCACCCACACCAACGCCATTTTCGACATCAGTAGGTTCCAGTATTGATACACGTGCTAATTCATCAGGGCTCCGAAGCAGCGCTGCCATATCAAGCGGTGCGCGGAGCATAGCGAGTATCGAGGAGGCAATTGGGAGTATGAGGATACGGGCGAGAGCCGGAGAGGAACCTGGTGGGAAGGCGAGTGTGTGCCTAAGGTTAGAATTGAGTGGCAGCTCAGGTGAGGAAAGCAATGTCGAATTCGTGGGTCCCAGTTCGGGATCGAATTTTGGCTGAGGCACGTGAGATTCAGGTCTCAGCACATCGGGGATCGAAGGAGCAGCGCCTTGTGTTTGCCGGAAGATGTCACGAAGGAAGGAGTGTCTTCCGCGCGTAACGGAGTCAACGAGGTGTGTCTCGACGTATCGTGCGACGGGGACGCCGAGGGGTATGTCTGGATCAGGCGGGATCTGGAGAGTCGAAGATTCGTGCATCGGATAGAAGGCAAGATACGTGGCATGCACAACCATGTCGTTAGCATACAGATAAGAAGTAGTAGCAGAGCTGCGTCAGGAGACTGAAAAGCAGGCAGGAAGCGTCAAGACATACCTCAACTTCAGGAGGACGACGCAGGAATTCTGCGAGGCTGCGTACATAGGCGAACCCGTCAACACCGCCATATACCACGTCTAGTAAGTAATCCCATCCGTTTCTAACGGTTGCATCCGTCCAAAAGTCAGATTCAGTTTGAGACACGGATGTATCCGTTGACGGCCATGGTGACGATGATGGAGGGGACGAGTGCGGAATCTGTCTAGACGAAACGCTACTTCGGAGTGCTGCAAGTAAATTCTGCTCGTTCGCACACGTATTGGCACGTGAAGCCGGATCTGCAGCTAGGCTACCAAGAAGCTCCGCAAACGTACCCCAGTCGGCTGGCAATGCCTCACGAGAGGTTTTCGAGGCTGATGCCGTGTGTTCCTCCTGGTCTGTGTCCTTGAGTCGAGATCGGGTAGCTGAGTGGCGTACGATAGTCCAATGCTTTCGTTTGTTTATAGGGCGGACAGTTTGCGCGGTCAACTTGGTGCCCGGTGAATAGGTGTGTCGGGTGTCGACGGTGGTAAGATGGGGATATGGATGGTTTGAGGGTAGTCGTATGGCTTGTGGCGTGTAGGAAGTACCTTCCGTAGGAGGGGGCGGGTATAGAGCGGACAGCTGCGGTCGAGAGGGAGGGTCAGGTACAAAGACAGTTGAGGACTGAAAAGGGGTCCTCCACTATGCGATGGTCAGCGTAAATGTCGTTGACAAGTAATGGTAGGGCTTAGCTCACTTTCAGCATAGGCGAGGCTGCCATCAGGGTAGTATGGAGGACCTTCTTTCTCGAATCGTAACCTTTCTTTCTTGGTCTTGTATCGCTTGCCTAGACAAAGGGTGAGTAGAGATAGCTAGAACGTATTAACGATGGCACCTTTGATCTTGAGGGCAACCATCATCTCGGCCCAATCAGAACCAGGGGGGAATGCACCAACGCCATCCTTGGACCCCGGTAAACGACCCTCTGCATCCAAACTTTCCGACATAGTTGCGGGTGCGTTCTTCTTCGAACCGCGACCTCTCCTGGTAGGACCCGGGGTAGTCGACGGAGCGGGAGAACCGGCGGGAAGACTCCCGTCCACATCTCGCAATGTAGAAGTGTCTTCTTCGTCGACATTGACGGGAGTGCCGTCGTCGTCGTTCTCAATTTCGACGTTCCAGTTTGTTTCGTACTCGATGACGTGTGCGGAAGCTTTGGATATGTGTTCTAGACCCCAGGACTCGATACGCTCTGCTTCGTTGTAGTATATCGAACCGGGAGCATTGAATATCTTAGCATTATTGATGACTAGGCGGAAGTCAGTCTAGGAAAGCGGATGGTTGTCAGCATCAGGTCGGAAACGATGATGGCACTATGTGAGCAATGTTGACTGCGTTCCGGAAAGACGACGACGGTCGCCAATACCCACACATGCAGATGGGAAACTTGGAGTTGCTCGTGGGACGGGCGAAAAGTGGGGACTCACAGAGAACTCTTCGAGGGAGCGATACTTTCCGCGCTCAACCTTGGTGGTCATCGTGCCAAAATCCATGGGATTTTTTATCACATCCGTATAACCAGGCACCTTGTCAGGATCCACTGGATGAATGAAGAAAGCATAATCATCTTTTCTGGGCGGATGTCAGTTCTGTCTCCTATGTTGAACGCACAGTTTATGGACTCACTTCTTTATTTGTACAATGAGTTTACTGAGGACTTCTCTGAGTGGTTTCAACTTGACTGGTCTTGGAGCTTTCTTGACGTCTCCATCCTGATTCGGAGGGATGCTTTTGAGGTTGGATTTCTTTCCAGCCTTTGCAGCCTTGAGCGCTTTGAGAGAAGGCAATACGAGCGTAATTCCTGAATGCGAGTGTCCATTTAAGCCTGTTTTCAAGCCCTGATTGCGACGTCGACGCCTGGTTTTCGTGTTCGCCCAACAAATCGACTGCCGTCGGACATCGCTGGAAAATGTTTACAGATGCTTATGTAACGTAATCCAGTGATCAATCACATCACGTGCTGATGGAGATTGACAGGGGCAATTTGCCCAAAAGGGCTCACGCGTCCGAGAGGTTCACCGAAGACACCACCAGACTAACACGCAGCGGCTTATAACATGTACTGGTGAGGCTAGCTACTCCTCCAACCTCTCAATTTCGCGTCTGTGATAGCTTCAGGACTGATGATTGGGGCTTTTTGTTAATATTGCCGAGTCTTCCATCGTGGCAGTCCTGAGGTAGGAACTCAGAATGTCACGTCTTAGAACATCTCGTTGCTTTGCTGGTGACTGATGCTACTTGAATTATGTACGTAAATAATACATTGCAAACGCGCCCTTGCACTGAAAGCTGCATCCAGAGTGGCTCAACACGCTCTCCACCGCAACCACATGTCTGGTAACTCTATGGAATCTGAACTTGCATACCCCCTGACAGTCAAAGAGCCGTTCAACAATGCCTGACGCCGACGTGATCATCAGAACTGCTGATAAAGTCGACTTTCGAATCTTCAAATGCCTGCTTTCACTCACGTCTTCCGTCTTCAAAGATTTGCTTGCTCCTGGAGGCCTTAAATTCGAATTTTATGCAGACCCTACATCTATCCCTGCCATTACTGTAGTCGGAGAACATCACGACGATAGACTCGCTACTCAGGCTGGTCTATCCAGGCGCAATTTACCCGAACCCGCCTTTTTCTTCTTTCGATGATGCTAAACTGTTCCTCGCTGCAGTTGCCAAGTACAACATGATCCCAACAATCGCTGACCGTGCCAAGGAACTGGTCGCAGACCAGTTTCTGAAGGAACACACCGTCTCCTTGTATGCAGTCGCATGCGAACATGGGTGGTGCGATCTTGCGAGAAAGGCAGCATGGGCAGCGTTGAAGATTAGGGATTTAGGGCAGCCAGGTCGAGGGAGGATACGTCAAGGAGTTGGAGACCTTGCCGGCGGCTGCATTTTACAGACTGCTGGAGTATCATCATGCATGTGGTGTTATTGCTAGCGAGCTGAAGTTCGATTCCGCATCGTTCCCACCGGCCGGGTGCCCTGGAGATATGGATGTATGCGCAGTGGAACGAGCATCGCCAATGGCTTGGGAAGAAGTATGTGAAAGCCTGTCGTAGCAGACTGCTGACTCGGCCACACCCGTCTACAATTCGAAGAACGTCTACCAAAGAATGGCTTTATAACGACGAGCGTACCCTCAAACTCCATATGTGCCCTAGCTGCCCTGCACAATTCAAGTCATTCCGCAGAGCCTACGCCGCGAAGGTCAGAGAGGGCAATTTCCACAGTGAGTTAGCCTGTCCGTTTGGAGCCTAGCTTTGGCGTTCATTACGGAGCCATAGGTAGAATTGGAATTTAGGTCTTGATCGCCAGGACCATGCACATGTAGCAGCAGACAACCGGTTTCACTTTGTCGATCTTAGTAATCCCAGGTCTTCCAAAACCGAGTGGCAAACGTGTCGACGTTTGCAGAATACGGACCAGCAGCTCCCCATTTTCTTGTGTCATGCCACCGCTTGAGGTGCCGGACAACCACTAGAAGAATACTCGGAGGACGACTCACGTTCCAAAGCCGATGTCACCTGCGTTGCGTTTTATTCCGTACAAGACAACAATGACAAGGGAATAGTCAGTAAACAACGTGAGGATCAACCTGCTAGTAGTTCCAATGTTATTGTATATACTGAACTGTCTAGAGACCCTGGCGTTAGTGCCTGACGCACCCATATATCTTCACTAGAAATTCTGAATTGCAGACGACTGGATGCTACGAGGGCTTTGTGGGTTCCTGCCACTCCGTCGGGGGGATGGATGGACTGAGTCACTGAGAGATGGCCCGCCTTGTACGTGAAGACAGATCCGACTGTCGCTCACGCACCCGACTTCCGGTGCCGTCGACCCATATGAGGTTGTTGCGGAGAGGTCGCTATAAATATGTAAGTGGTGCAAGGGCGATTTGCACCCTCGTCAAGCTGTACAGGAGTAAATCTAGTATATACAAGGCGCCAGCGATGGGGTCCTATCTCAAGCTGGACTGAGAAATTCTCCACTGCAAAGTTCTTCCGCCGAGAATTAATACAGAGGAAGAACTTCTGGAGCATTTGCGAAGATAGAAATCAATTCCTTGTCACAATTGGTAAAAGTGATTCCAAGACTTGGTGCCCTGAGGTCACGTGTAACTGGGACGTGCCACAACGTGATTGCCATCTAAGGTTCTAACGTCACATTACGGTGGGCGAGAAGGATCAATTCAAGGGTTGAGGTTTCCAGGGTTCCATGTACCTCTTGTCATCGGTTACGTAAGTCATTGTAATCGGTTGGTGTAGTAAGGAACCAAAGACCCGAAGGAAGACGATCGTTCCCTCCTCTCGACTACCAAACAATGCTGGTGAGTTGACAGTAACTTACCTGCCTAGTTCCTATATGCTATTGTAGCCGTCTGATAATATCATAACGGCCTCGAGGTGCACCGTGTCGTGCATTAGCATTGTATATTTTTTGGGTATCTTGGTGCGCCCGGCGATAGGCCGTCCCGAAGTCCATATTGAATGTTAAGTGCATCATTACGACCGCAGTATGACCCCTCCAGCTGTCGTACATAAAAGCACGCATTTTCCTACCCATCCACCATCGCTGCCACGGTCAGTCGCCGAACCATCCTCACCGCTACGAAGGAATACTGCTGAAATTCGGCTAACAACTCGAAGCGCTGTCACCGCTGCTATTACTCGCGCAAGATGGGTGTGCTTTGTCTCGGGACACCACTTACCTGGGAAGAGACAAAGAATCACGCAGATCATGTCAGAAACCATGGAATCATTCAATTCATTCATGCCTGGCACAAGGTGAAAGATCGTACTGGCGACGAACTTTTGTGGGGTGACGAGGTAATCTATGCCTATTCGCTAGCGCTCACTCGCACTGGCATTCATGGATTTGTTCGTAAGGTCGAGTGTATGGTGGTTGTGGTCGATGATGAAAAGAAGGAAGCAAAGGTTTCCCTTCGCCAAGCAGAAACTCTGGAAGAACTCGGTAAAATTGTCGGAACACTTTCTAACGACACCTCTCCATCGTAAGTGCTAGTATGCATTGCTTGGACCCATTGCTCATGTCTTCTCCAGTACACCTGTAGCTGAAGTTTCACCCTGAGTATGGGAGGTTTATGCTGGAGTCTACTCCTGGCTCCCCTTATACGGGTTCGATTGCAGGCCTCCTCTCAATGGAAACAAACATGCACTACAGGTACGTCCTGCGCAACTCCATTTGTCCTACGTTGCTGAGGCCAGGGAATACAAGACGCACGCTGGCGCGAAATCATCTGAGGAAAAACGAAATTCCTGCTCACTCTGACATCGTTCCCACGTTTGGGTACCAGTTGACGTGTTCACAGAACCACACTATGACCCGAAAGATGCGAAGTCCAGTCGCAGTCTATTTTTGACCTGAAGAGATCACGCACCCTCACACACGATTTTCGTCAGTATTCTCTGTGATATCACTTTCTTGTACCTTATTCTCCGAGCAGCACCCTTACTGCCAACATAAGAAATCGAAGGGGATCCAAGGTTGTCGCCAATCTCCCAATATTTAGGGATGAAAGAACACCACAGCCTTTTGTTGATCCTACCATACCATGGCAACGTGACATATACCCAGAGGATTCCGGTAAGATCCTCTTTCGGGTCAGTAAGGGTTGCTTACCCTTCTACAGAAGCTAAGAATGGCGCAGCCTTGATAGACCACATATACATGGACGCAATGGGGTTTGGCGGGGGTTGCTGTTGTTTGCAGCTTACATTCCAGTGTTGTAGCGTGAACGGAGCACGGCGGATGTACGATGCCCTGATCCCGATTGGTCCCCCTTATGGTATGGGTCACCGATGATTCTCGGATACGTTCTAACAGTCCTGTGTCTTTACATAGCTAGCACTCACGGCAGCTAGTCCAGATTTGGCGCGGGTATCTTGCAGGATGTGGACTGCCGCTGGAACGTTATTATGCGGGGTCTGTGGATGACCGAACACGGGAAGAACGCGGACTTGAGGTGGGCGAACATTTTTATGTTCTCGTCGGTTTGCTTACGCCATTCAGCCGTTGAAGAATAGCAGGTATATCATTCCTAAGTCCCGATACGACAACGTTTCCCTAGTACATTTCTTCCGAATGGGCCAATAAGCCAGCGTATAATGACACTGTCGTACCCTATGATGAGGCTATTAAAGATCGCTTGCTCAGTCATGGTGTGTAGTCATTGCTTCAGTTTCTCTTGCGCGTCTTTTGAAGTCGAGCGGAAGGTATCGACGAAATGCTTTCAAAGCATATCGCACATCTGTTTATCCGTGATCCACTCATGATATTCTCTGAAACTATTCACCAAGATGATAGTTCTAGCGTTGACCATTTCGAGGTGATTGACCTTCATTAGTCCTAGCGTCACATTAAAGCTTCTTGAAGAAGTATACATTCCACGAATTGGCAAAGTCTCCGACTTAAACCTCCTCTTCCTGGCTCTTCCATGGGCTGGCGCGTCGAGTTCCGCACCATGGAAGTACAAATGACGGATTTTGAAAATGCTGCATTCGCGGTGTTCATCGTTCTGCTTTCCAGGGCCATATTAGCTTTCAAATTAAATTTCTATGTTCCTATCTCGAAGGTATAGCTCCAGGAATTGCCTAGGTTTTGTACAACTGATAAGCGCTTAGGTAGATGAGAACATGCAGAGGGCTCAGAAGCGAGATGCAACACGTACCCAAAATTTTTTCTTCCGCAAAAACGTAGTTCCACAGGGATATGCCACTCCAGCTGCCGGCTTAGCTCCATCCGGGTCATCTACCCCTAGCGAGTGCGGTGATTGTGGTATGGCCTACACAAATGAAAGAACGAAAACTAAGGAACTGCTTCCCAACGCTCGCACGTCCTCCAACCACTGACGATGGTTCGGTTGAAGATGAATATGAGGAGATGTCTATCAAAGAAATATTTTGTGGAAAGGTATTCTTTGGCCGACCATCCGTGGGGAAGGAAGGCATTGACTTGGTTTAGGGGCCTACGTTTCCAGGGTTGCTGGGACTTGTGGATGCTTATCTCGGGACATTGGAACTGACTCCAGTTGAAAGAAAGAAAATTGACAAATATCTTGGCCTCGTTCGTGGTCGTGCCGATGGTCTGTGGCCATCTGATAGATTGGTCCTAGTGATGGCTGATGTCTACAAAGGTACATTGCAAACGCCCGCTACATGGATACGAAGCTTTGTAAGGTCGCATCCGGCGTACAAGTTTGATTCGGTTGTCAGCCAGGAGATTAATTATGATCTGCTGATTGCTATTGACCGGATGTGAGTCATTTCGCGACCTTCACCTCACTAGCGACCGTTAAGGTCATATTGTTAGTGAGCGGGGCACTTTGTGCGCCCCGGAACTTCTACCAGAGGGTTACAGTCAGCCATACCTCAACGGATTTCATTGAAAAAATCAACACCCCGACTGTTAGGGTCCGTTCACGACTCTGTAATAAGGAATTTGGGCAACCTCTTCTGAATAGAACTTCGTGATGCATTTTTCGTGTGGACATGTATGTTCCTTGAGAGTTGTATCTGCAAAGATGTTGTTGAACTACTGGTATTCATATGATTGTAAGACGTATTAGAGGGGTCGTATAGTAGGATTCAGAGAATGCTGCGTGGCGAGCGGCATTATACATGCTATTAGACGAGCTTGGAATGAGTATGCACTGCGACACTGCAGACGTAGTAGGACAAAAACAAGGGAACAGCGACAAAGGTTGTGCATTGTCAGTGGTATCAGGAAAGCTACAGTGAAACTGCTGTGTCCGCAGCATCTGACGCGTGTATTGTGGAGTGAATCCAAAGTGGTCTGTGGCCAGTTGAATCTACACTCGTCCAGGGCCGGTGACACACTGCCCGCCAGAGGTCACGTGTGACTGGAGTGGTACCCACCCCGCACCCCCTCGACCCCTCGCAGTCCAGTGAGGCCTGGCACCGGCAGGCGTCTGTTTCATTCTGCGACATTATTTTATTAGCTTGAGGCCAAAAAATTGCCCAAGCGACTTTTCGTATTCTATCTTCGTCCTCCAAGACGAAATGTCAGCGTGGTCGTCCCCGTCCAGTCAGTCCAGCTGACTTGTACCAACTGTACACTAATGTTTATCTACAATCAGCGTTACGACAGGCGCCGCTGCCTACACTCTCTGACACAGCAGAGACTATGCGAGAGCTCCGGACAAACTCTCTGACCATCCTTGCGGTCTTTCTTGTCTCTCTATGTGGTATGTCCATGATTCCTGAGACCCACAACCGCCCCGAGTCACTGATGCTCGTGGCGCACACCAGCCGCATCCTTTCCCACACTCTCCAAACGTATCTCGTTCCTCCGTATACCTCCCATCGTGTTCTTCATTGGCAAGCACTTCAGAACGGGTGAAGTGGACTGAGTACCTTTACAGTCCCTTCTCATCTCCGTCCTTCATCTCCGTCACGTGTGAGTTCACACTCGCTTATTCATCAGCATGACGTAGGCGTCATATTATCTACCGCGTTTACCCATCTTCTGCAAGACGCCTTCGAGGCGCTGAGAGATCCCATCGTACGCGCACAATGGAAGATAGGCAAACATACAGGCTTGATAGTGTACGTCGATATACCGGAGGAGATCGCATCGTCATGACATGACTGACGTGTCGTTACTTAGATTAGGGTCTCTGTTGCTCATCTTTTGATCGAATGTACGTCCGTTCTTCCTTTGGTCGTTTCCTTTGACTTAGCACCACAAGATACGTCCACGGCGTATGTGGACCGTCTCCAATCATATAGTTCACCCACCGTCACGCCAGGGTCCACCCCTCGCAACCTCTCGCACTCCCGGAACGATGAAGGTGACCAAGAAGAGGCGTCGGGATGCTCACAAACACCTGTCAAACTCATAAACAACGTGCAGAGTCACGACCGGGAAAACCAGCCTCTACTGAATCCTAGAGCAGATCGTCACTGTTATGATAACGATAACAATCACAAACATATCTCGACTTTGGTCACCCAGCTCAACACGTCTACAGACAGCGCCCAACAGGACGGGACGCGGACAGATTTGCAAACTCCATCGCACCCTCAACAATACCAATGCTCACACTCGCATCTACAGCGCCATTCCTCAAATTACGGCGCAACGACTTCACAAGCTGACGGTAACCCGCATGCAACGTACCGTGACGGCCATGTGCTACCGACTTCTAGCGTAAGCACGCATACTGCCCAGCGCGCTCGACAATTTGACGGAGCAACTCAGGTGTGCCCACCATAATCGAGGGCCACCATAGACACGAGCCACGTACGGCCCACTCGGCACACCATGAAACGAGGGCCACGGTTGCCTTATTTTTACGGTCCTGACGAATTTGGACAGGGTACGACACTCGGCGTTGGAGGGATACACCACGATATCGAGCACACGTGCCAGCATCATCATAGTAACGTCGGGAACGAGCTCAGGATTGGGAAGAAGAGACAGATAGTTGGGATACTCGTGCGTGTCTCTGCGTGAAACTGACCATGGCTGACACGGCAAAATTGAACGTAAAGGTGTTACAATTTGGGATTATGATCCACTCGTTCGTCATTGGGCTCACTCTCGCAATCAAGACCGGATCCGATTTGGTAGAACCTTTTCTTGCATCATATCCTATCAGGTGTACTCACCGGCACTGTCTTCTTCCACAGCATCGCTCCTCGTAGCCGTCATCTTCCATCAACTCTTTGAAGGCCTCTCGCTCGGCATTCGCATTGCATCGCTCCCGTCATCCTCTTCTTCCGATGCGCTTCCCAACACCGAAGGCGAAGGA
Organism: Pisolithus tinctorius; assembly: GCA_024663395.1. NCBI lineage: Eukaryota > Fungi > Basidiomycota > Agaricomycetes > Boletales > Pisolithaceae > Pisolithus > Pisolithus tinctorius. The sequence continues at coordinate 638,390 of JANFAH010000036.1, forward strand.
CACCGCCGTTCAATGAGCCCAACGCTTCGCGACATTAACGTCGAACACGGTTTCACGGCACACCCACGTAATACAAAGAATAGAGATTGGATTTTATCGATATCTTAAAACCGACCCTGGCATGTTCGTTTGCAGTGGCGACGCCTGTGGGTATTGCGTTGGGGATGATGCTGTTTGGGGCCGGGGTGATTCCGGTATGTCTGATCTCCTCTCGCCTTTGTATTTCCACCTGATGTACTCGCCACACGATGCGACGTAGCTCACATGCGCCTCATACAAGGCCTCATGTCCGCCGTATCCGCCGGTATGCTCATCTACGCTGCGTGCGTCGAGATGCTTGCTGCGGACTTCGTCATGGACCCAACGCTCTGGAGAAGTGGGTGGAGGAGACAGTGTGTGGCTTTGGGAAGCTTGCTCGTGGGTGCCATTGGGATGGGCGTCGTGCCGTAGGATACATGACAAACTTAGGCAATTGACGGCCTACCTCACTCCACCTCGTCCCATTATAGGCGGGTGATAGTAACGTGAGTAGGTATTTCGTAGCTGCCGAGTGTCGCGCCTCGCAAGGTATCGTGTGGGCGTATATAGGTCACAGTAACACGGGGGAGGAGGGGGATGTCTGCAGTCTCAGGTGTTGACGGGTTCTTCGTACGATCCCGCGTGTGATCACCTGTTTTCTACTTCCGGACAGAAGTGTGCTTGCAGCGTTGCAACTTGAAACCAGATGATGTTGAATGAATGACTGGGTCACAAACCCTGGCTCGACCTATGAGGGCTAGTCTTTGCGAAGACTCGTAGCAGACAGGTCATTTAGGGACGAGCGTGCAGGGAAAAGTTTGCTTCCACAGATGAGTTTAAAGTCAGGGATGGTCCTCAGGAAATTGGAGGCCATTACTTCCGGCGTGCTGCCGCATCCTGACATTCCGAAAGCAGGCAATAAGTGAGAGTCGAGTGTCGAGAAGGCATTGATCGGGCTCACAAGAAATAGACTTGTCGTCGAAGGCGGCGAACATATGCGAGGGGATACGGCTGAGGCTCTGAAGCTGACCGGGAGATTTCTCCCATCATAGGTGGGTGATAGTAAGATGAGTGGGCGTATATAGGTCAAAGTAGCATGGGAGAGAATGGGGGATGTCTGCAGTAACGGGTTCTTCGTACGATCCGCATGTGGTCACTCGTTTTCTAGCTTCCGGATAGGAGTGCGCTTGCAGTGCCACGACTCGAAATCAGACAATTGTGAATGAATGACCGATCACAATCCCTGGTTCGACCTACGAGGGGTACGATCAACACATGAACCCTCAACCACATCCTACCCTCTGGTTTTTGCAAAGGGATGCGAACCATACAGGAAGGTGGAAGTCATGTTGTTCCACGCCTGCAGCATCCAAAGGCGAATGCTACAAAAAATGCGGACGGTGCGTTCGACTATATCGTCGCTGGACTGCAACCTAACGCGACGGGAAAATATCTCAGAAAAACTGACTGTTTTCAGCTGAAGTCACTATTTGGTGGACGAAGCGACGAACTGACTGACTTCGTAATGTTAAAATTATTATTCCTCGTCTCTGGAGCAAGTAGTTGAGAATTGCGTAGCATCGAAAAAACTGCCCTCACCCAGTGTCCCAGCTTCCGTAACGCAACGACTCTCGCGATCGGAGAATGGTCTTCAATACTTAAAGTCCAGTTTACCTTGCATACAAGTTTCGAGTGAATGCTCTAGAATCACCTTCGAACCATATGAAAACGCCATACTTACATTGGAAATGGTGCCCTTCACTGCCTCAGCAAATATCTCAGAAACCCGACTGAGATGCAAAGTCGCTCTTGAACATATGGTAGGATAGTTGACCTGTCCAAGAAAATTCAGATTCTCGACAGTTGATGGATCGGGTCGATGGAGTAGGGCCTCGCGTGTGGCAGTCATGTAATCATGGAACCACTCATGATCCGATACATCCTTTGGGCAGCAGCAGAAGATTTGTGGCATGTCTTCTTCAATCTCGTCTCTAAGATCTGGTTGAAAGTTGTCCTCAAATTCCGTTTGAAAGTCGATCTCATGCGCAGCAGTTGCACAGGCAGAGTGATACTCCAGAAGCCGGAGGTAGTCACCCGCTGAGATGTCCTCAAACTCAGCCACATAACCGCCAGGCCGACCAAAATCCTTGGTCTTCACGTCTCCCGTGCAGCCTTTTCTGCAAGGTTTCTCCAACCATATTGACATGCGACGGCATAAAGAGAAACTGGGCTTGACTGCAAATATTGGCGAGTTATCAGGTCTGTGGCATGATGGATAGCTGGTTCTATCAAATCGTACTTGACGACGGTAGCACGAGAGTCTTTATGTCGCCGACAGAGTCGAGTTTGGGGGATGTCAGAGGATAAATGAGTCTGAGCACATGTCCAACACGGTTCCTGTTTCTGAGAGAGGAATGACGGGTAACGAATAAGGGTTCAATGGGCGTTCGACATGGACTGGGCACCGAGAGTGAACATGTCCTTGAAGACAGGAGATGCGAGTGCAAGGTTGCCTTTGAAGACTCGAAAATGGAGGTTATCCGAGGACCGAAGGATCACTTCGGCGTTGGGATCGTCGAAGGGCCAGCTGGCTTCTGCACCCGGCACTGCAGAGGAAACTTCGCACTCCATCCCAGAGGTCGTCGAAGTTTACGAACTGCCTGGTAAACCAAACGGCAACACTTGCTCGTCACATACCGACTCGGAAGTTCTTCTCCTCGTCGCAGCTTCACTTCTCAACCGTCCGAAGACCAGCCATCAGATTTCAAACCACATGCGTGTGTCATTTCCTGGGCAGAGATACTACACACTAGGCACATACCCATTGGGCTAGGGACGATATCGTGTTTGGAGTTGGGGCGATTCAGTTGTGTTTGGTCTTCTGCCGCCACTTCTTTGTCACGTACTCACCTCATCGTCCCACATCCATTGTCCACATCATGCAACGACGTGGCCTGACCCAGGTCCCGATGTCCTCCATTTTATCAAATCCGAGTTTATTAGGGCATGACCCTATGACAGACCTTACATGTGTGTGTTTGTTATTAGTCCTATCAACTGTGATTGATATCGTTACAATTAGCAAACCAATAGGTCAGGACCAGATGAGGTGGAAATCTCACCCCGATTCCACGGACATGAACGACGTAAGTCATAATTACCCAGCAACCTAGTTCCAGTTGGCCAAACTGCGATAGATCGTGGGCCCTCCTTTCCTAGCTAGACATTTTGATGATTGCGAGATAGCTTCTTGTAAGATGTCTGCCATATTTCGTCTCTTACGTTGCGTGCGCCAAGACGCTCGCAGCGGACTTCATCATTCCATGACGAAGCTGCAGCGAGCATCTCGGCTCTCCAATGAGCTGGGTCTACTAAAGTGCGTGGCGTTTGGAAGCTTGTGGGCGTCGTGCCACGTCTCGTGCACTCATCTGATTACCAGACATCATGCAACGTAGCTCGGAGACCGTATCCGCCTGTCTGCTGATCTATGCTGCCTGCGTCGCTTCCCACACTACTGTGACTCTCTAGTACGCCAGCACACACACGATGACGAGTGAATTGTAGCTGCATGCGTGATATGCTGCTACCCGTTCTGACCCCCTCCTCCACTGCTACATCCTGCCATTCCGCAATTAGACCTAGCCATGTCACCGTCACCAGCCTGTGATCGGACGAGATAGGACCTCAATTGCCCAAGTCCATCATGTATCCTCCGACATAACGCTTATCTTAACGGCACTCATTCAAACTTACCCAAGCCACACATCCGAAGCATTGGGTCCATTACGAAGTCTGCAGAAAACATCTAGAAGATGCGGGATATCTCCATTATCTATAATCATCTTGCGCTGTGGTACATCTGGCGACGGTGCGGGATAATTTCGACTTCGTGGATGAAGGCCGGGGAGTGTGGGCATGTATCCGAATAACAAGCAACGAGTGCTTTGAGGATCGAGTGCTCACGAGAATAAACCCCCCTTGAAGACAGTGAATGTGTGAAAGAGGATGCTCTAAAACCAAGGCTATCTGGAGTTTGGGAAAGAACGGTGTCAATCTGGGCGGGTAACGCAAACTCTGAAGGTGACTGGGAGACTTCATCTTCATCGTCTTGCTGTGTTTCATCTGGTATACATTGTCGATCGGAACGTCATGGTTGCATGCATTCCGCTGTCTACCCAACAATCTGTCAATCGGAGGCTACTTCTACAGATTCCAGCCATGCATCATGTAATAGTTCTCGCGCTGTAGGGCGTAATGCGGAATTCAGCGTGAGACAACGACGGATAAATGCTGCAGTATCCGGCACGTATTCTCTGTCAACTTGAAGCTCATTCAGGAGGTCGTCGATACTAGCTGAAGAAAAGTTTTCAACTCGGAGAAGGTTTCCTGCAAGAAAAATGTAAAAATATTCGCTAGAGCTCCGAAAAGTTTGTCACGGACCATCTTCATCGAAGTAGTTAGAACGCCCGCTACAGGACTCCAGGAACTGCGGGGAGAATGGGCCAAGGTACTCCACCATGTTCTGTAGGTGAAAATAAGCTGAGTAGGTGGACTGGCCAAAAAGATGGAAGTCGGTAATAATCTCAAACAACTTCAGCGAAGTAATCAGAAACCACTCAGGAAGTCCGCCAAGTGAAACTCACAAGACAACCAATGGTCCATATGTCGATGGATGAGGACCATGGGTGACCGAGAATGACTTCAGGGGCGCGGACAATCGGAGGTTGATAATGATTGCCGTGCCTGAGTTTTGTTGACGGGAGTCGCTGTTCGAATGCTTGTGAGCAGAATCCTGCGGGCGTCGACAGAAAAAAATGTATCTGTACCTTCTCCGTAATCGATTAGACACACCGAGATGTTGTCCAAGGAAGTGCTAGAGGCCAAAGTTTGGAAGGGGTTGAGACTTGGCGAAGACAAATGGCTTGCGAGGATGGCTCCTCTTCGAGCGGCTGGTCATAAGTGGCGGCCGGGTTGACTTGTAGATAGTCGTCAATCTGTGGTCCGGACATTCTAGGAAGTTTCACAAGAACATTGTCAGATTTAACGTCTCGACATTGTCCAGTCCAACAAGTGATAAATCATTTCAGATACAACAAATTACCTGTGTGAACATACCCACACTCGTGATGGAGGTAGTCGAGAGCGCAAGAAGGAGCTGTTTGATGATGCGCTTCGCGACAGGTACTGTGAATGTCTTCCGGTCAGGAGGGCGCAATGTTTTCAAACAAGAACCCAAGACATCTGTCACGAAGCACATATGATCGCCAGCAGGGCTTGTGGTAAGAAAGTGGTCCCGAAGGACCAGACAATGCTGAAATCCTGGATGGCCCGGATCGGGCGGATCCGATCTTCGTGAACACTTCGTATTCTTCAGACGGGAACATTTTGGTCGCATCCGCAGTCAGAATTTTGATGGCGACGTAGGTTTTTACGTCCGCATGTGTATCGCTGCACAAGTCGTCAGTGGGGATGGGTGAATGGGCAAACAAGGAACATACATTGCGAGCCATACGGTGGAGCTGCGGGCCCATCCAAGCTTCCGTATGAGATTTTAGCGCCGAATGTGATCTGAGAGGGAGGTGACAAACCTTGCGCACCAATTCATATCGTTCACACGGCGGCCAGTCGATGCCCACCCTTTGCAGAAAGGGTAGTACCCGTTAACCTTCCAGAGAGCTCATGAAGAGAGGCTCTTCAGGACAGTCCACCTCGTTCCCATCGAGCTCGGTACCAGTGGTACAAGGGAAATCTGTAGATAATAGGACTTCATGTTCGGTCATGTTTCGGCACCAATTTACCCTCTGATGATGCTGTCGGGTGGTGACGGGCGTATGCAGGGAAGAGATTCCATGATCAGGCAGTTGAGTGGACAACCGGCGGTTCTCAAGATAGTGTGACTCTACAAAAAAAGGATGGAATGTACATATCTGCTGAAATCTGATCGCACGTCTAACCAGACACCATTATGGGTCACGCGCACCTCCAGAATAGTGTTGTTGGCAGAAGCCTGCCAATTTGCCAGGTGGCAGGGCAAAACTGGCAATGCCAGGCAGATGGCAGAACCTCCAGGTTATGTATGGCAGAACCTGGCAGGAATCTCATACCAAATGTAGCTTAGTAGATGGTCAGGTTGTCTGAAACGTCGAGCTATGGGAAGGCAGACACCAGTGCATCCTCAGCCCGTCATGACATCCAGCACTGGTGGGTGACCTGTCCCTGATTTTGTTACTGCAAATTTCACCTGCATCAAGAAAAGTTTGACAATAAATCTAATTGGTATTACTGGAAAAGCAACATCTGTGGTGACAGCTCCAGCTCAAAAGGTGCTTGAATCTAAGGGCCTTTGCAATCACAATTCTCCCCAATTGTTCCACATGCTGGCAATGTTGAAACGTCTCTTTTCCAATCTTGGAAACAACTCAGGTCCCCTCAGTGAAGCAACCTCTTGGTTTCAACCTTCGAGATGCTAGGAAAAATACATGCTAACCTGAATTATCATATACACACCACCAAAGCAACTAGCAGCAAGAAAATGCGGCATCATCACGCCCATATACACACCCAAGACCAGTCAGGGATCAGTGTGGAATGTTGCAAAGGATCTCGAAGAAAGATTTACCTGGGTTCCTCCACTCATTGCCCAATCTGACGAAGATCTTGCTGGCCCTGAAGCAATCTCACTGGATGAGATTGATGCTTTGTTTTCAGCCTTCGAGTCAGAGGTGGCTGAGGGTGAAGGTCATGAAAGTGTTAGTGGAAGAGGTGTAGTTGAAGGCCAGGTGTACAGCTTCGAGGAACTTGATCAAGTTGATAAAGGGTTGCTCCCCAAGGTGTTGATGAAGTCGTTGAGGTGGTCAACCACAGCCAGCAGGATGACGGAGGATGGGATGCAACATTGCTGATGTTGTCAAATGACTTAGATTGTCTGTAGTACACAGTGTACGTTCTGGTGAACCACCGGTTTTGCCACATTCACTGCGGAAACGAGATTTTGTCTGGTACCGGAGTATGGGTGTGGGCAGATGACTAAACCGTAGATAGCTTGTACTTCGACAGGTGATTCGCCAACGTCGTGAAATGGTACATAAAACCTGAGCCTGGATACCCTGCCCCGCGTCTGGACAGCTACTATGTCTGCCGTCAGGACAAGCGCTGCCTATATGTCCAGAGATATGCGCAGATGGTAGTTGAGAATGTCCTCAGGTACATGCAGTTGGTCATAGCAAGTGTCCCATGTCCATACACAGTACGAATAGATCATCTTTCTGTACAAAACAATATATGGGTTCCTTCAGGAAAGCTACATGCAAATCCGTCCGGGAACCACCCTGCTGGCAAAAAACCACATATACCTCTCGCTCCCCTGCGTCGCCCCCGCCCTCCCACACCTCACAAACCTCCTGGCAGCGATGTTCCCAGCCTCGTCTGAACGCGGGCCACCCGACCGACCCTATAACACAAGCAGGGACATGGATCAGGACCGTCGAATGTCCGTGGGTTCAGGGGGTGGTTTGAACGCACCATCGTTGTTTTCAGCTTCAGACAGTCGCTTTCAGACGCCCTCCGACCATAGGAACATTGACCGTCATCCTAGCATAGGTGCAAGCATGTCTTTTGGACGAACGACTGCAGGTTTAGGGGAGGGAACCCCGAGTACACATGACGACGTGTTCAGCGGTGATTTTCAACTTTAATCGGATGCTAAACGAACCCCTGGTGCGCGTATGATAAGAGCGTGATGACCAGAGAAACAGATACTCACCTCGCATGAATATTAATATTGATAGTCTCAGGGAATTGGAAGACGTGATGGTGCTGGTCAACGACAATCGTTTGCGGAGCGAACAACATCTCGGTCTTCATTTGCAGACCTACGGCAACTAGAAGAAACCTTTGGGTAAACTCATATATACGATACACATCCCGGGACTTACTTATACACCTACGCAGACATGACCGTGGGCAGCCCTCCTCCGCACTGAATACCACGCACAGCGGGACCGCGGCTTCGTACAATGAATTGCCCTCGGGCTCGCAATATTCTGTAGGAGCGTCAACGTCGAGTTCACAATACTCTATGGGACCGTCAGCAAATGACTATTCGCTAGGTTACACGACCCGCCATTCTGACCAAGGTTCCCCTGCATTCTTCAATGGACACGCACCTCGTGACACACGATCTCATGCGAATCTTCAGCCCTCGTCTGGCACGATCCCGCTGCCCCTTCTCGTTGAAGAAATCAAAAAGATAAACACAAATTTGTCAGAACTGCGCGTTGCAAACATAGACACATGACGAGAGTTAGCTCACCGAATTGAAGCCGCTGAAACTGCGATCGCTGAGCTCCGAGAGGAGCTTTCATCGCTCTCTAGCAAGCAAACGAAGTTACCAACAGTAACCAAAAATATCTCTAATCAGCATCCTAAATTGAAGGTAAGTTCGAGGCTCGTCACGTCGCATCAAGATCGCTTGAACGTGATATTTCGGTCTCCAGACCATACTGCACAACAAGGTGTTAGAACTGTGCGCAGTAGATAGATTAAGTACCGAGGAGCGTCTGTCCATCATGGCCGAACATATAAGGGGACTTCCCAACAAGCACCCGACGGAAGAGATCTCACCCTGGGTCTTGTTGGTAGATGAACAGACACAAGAAGAAAAAGAATACTTGCCTTAGATAACGCAGTCTTGATCTGCTCGTCGTCGCTCTCCGGCTCGGTGGCGCTATCATCGACGTCTGGCGAAATGAAGATTAGTATCAGGTTGCAATAGCCAGGGAGAGCGCGTACGAACTGACTTACCGGCCCTGTCCTTCGATGGAGTTTTTGCTGGTGTATTGAAAAGCGACGGGGATAAAGATACCTCGCCAAGATCGGAAGTGGGTACTGGTTGTTCGTCACAACCCATAGACTTGCAGGGCTTGGGCGTTTCAATGGGATCAACTTGGACTTGTCCATCCCTGTGTTGGACAGGAAGCACAGTCGTTATCTCGAGAGTCTTGGAAAAGAAAAATAAGTTTAAATACCACAGAGCTGGATGAATTGCTTACCACAATGCCTGACGCTGGCGGTGTGAAGGAAACGCGATACGTGCCAGGGTGTGTGATAGGGAGCTGGAACGATATCAAGTTGGTCATGATGCGAGTCGGTGCTGAGGGACTTACAAATTTTTTCTGCAAAGTGTCGATGAGCTGTCTGGAACGCAGGATGGTGTACAGGCAGGTGTGTACACGCGTGTCCCGATGTCGAGAAAAAAACCCATCGGTCTGTCTGGAGGCAATCAGCATGCGGACAAGTGAGAACTCGGCAGGGTACAAACAGATGATATGTTGACCTGTTTGGCTTATGGATTTGGCACGGACACATGATTTGTGATGAAATTGTACGTCTAGATATTTCCAAAGGTTCTCTAAGATTTCACGCAGTCTGGATTTAGTACGGGAAGGTTCTACGATATTTCCGAAGCACGGATTTGATACGGGCATTGAGTTAGGTATGTATTTAGTACAGGTAGCTGGTCTGACACCATCTAAATCTTCCCTGGACAAAAACTCGTTTCCGCAGTGATTGGCACAACTGGCAGAACCCTGGGTTTTGCCGGTTTTGCCGGTACTACTGGCAAAATATACCCAAATTAGTTCTGCCCACTACACTACTCCAGAAGCCTCCGGCAAATGCCGAAGGATGCAACTCTGGTTGGCCAAACCTGGAGCCAGAGAAGAACGTACCCAAAACCCTAACTTTGAAACGTGATTCCGACTATGTATCCAGTCTCGCTTCCCAACCTTCCTCAGTACCTGGACAAGTCTAGCCACAGGCTGTACCCTGAACTTTTCCCGATTCTGACAGTGATAAGTGCGTAGACGATATGGGTCGTCAGATAGTTGTTCATACTCGAGCTTTCTATTCGAAGGTTCCAACCATTTTGGTCCTTCTTCACATCAACACCTTCGACGTAACCTTGTTATTCATCCAACTCCTGCCATGTTCCGCAAAGTTCGCAATGTATGAAAGAATATATATACAGAAGCAGATGTGGTTGGCCAGTATCAAGCCTTTCATTCGAGTCTCAAGGCAAGTGCTCAGCAGGTATCGATGGTCTTGCAGCTGCTCACTTCCGATGCCAGACCTCTGGACCGATGTCGAATGTTTCCGGCGTTTCACTTTCAGCGCTCAAGTCAGCAATAACGCTTACACCAGTACTCAGCGACGCCTGCGGGTCAGACAATACCTAGAAGAGTTTCCTTCCTGTCTGGGCCAGAAAATATTTCGTATAACCGTTACCCGCGCGGTGTCAATACCAACATGATGAGTTCTTCTTTTTGTCTGGTTCTCTGACATAATGATCTTGCTCGACAGTGCAGCCGGCCATTCAGGTGGCACGACCCGAAGGAGCCTTATCATTGCAATGTGCTGTGACGAATAGAGCCACTGGGCAAAAAATTCAAACGACCAATCCTCACACCGGGAAGAAAACTGACGTTTGGCACGTGCCCCTTGGCCGGAACACAGAGAAGTTGTACGCTGACGCAGATGTGTGGTACAAGAAGAAGTATGGTAAATAGATTCATCATGATGCAAGCGTACATGTCCGAATCTCTCACTACTAAAAGTTTCGTTTGATATTTGCTTCTTGTGTACGTATAGTCTCAAGGCGGAGTCACTACTTGTGCGAACGTGAAATAAACTTGACTTGCCCAAGCCACCTCAGTGTCATGAAGCTCAAACAAGGATGGATTCTATTCCTGTGCTATGATGCAGCGAGTCACCTGGCGGTCACCCACAAAGCAGGTTAAGTAGTGCCATGGGAATGTGACGAGCTTAGCTGATTGAGGCCCTATCTTGTCCTGTCTCGTCCTACCAAAGACAGGTAATAGTTTGCGGGTAGAGATTTCATACCCCGTCTGGCAGGGTGTGCTTGTACGTGCTGTAGACTGAAATCCGATGATGTCGGGTTAAAAACTCCAGCTTGACCTACAAAATGTAAGATCCAAGGGACCTAGCTGACAGGCATTGGAACTTTATGGCATTTTCCCTCAAGTCTCTGTTGTGGCACGGTTGGCGACGGACTCACACGAGAGTTCTTCGGACGAGCCTAGGTCGAGGAGTGCTTCCGGTGTGTTGCTAAATTCGGACATGGGGCAAACAAGAGATGACTGATCGACTATTAGTGGGCATCGGTTGTGAACAGAGAGGTCACGAGAGCAAAGATGTCCTTAGGGATGGAGGGAATGTATGAGACTTGAAGGCTCTAACGCAACTGCAAGCTACGGGTGGGAAAAGAATTATCAGAAAAAAAATCGTGGTGTCTCTGGTCAGTTAGGTTGAATTCCAATGGCACCTTGTACCATCAGGTAATAGAGGATCAGCTCAAACCGTACAAAACAGTACTTACTCTGGAAATGGCAACCAACTGCCTCAGCATACAGCATCTGGGAAATCCCGCAAAAATGCATGGCCATTCTGTAACAGATGGTGATCGGGACCCATAGTATTCCAGGAAAATCAAGATTCTCGACAGTTGATGGATCGGGTCGGTAGAGTGGTTTCTGGCGGGCGGCAGTTCCGACAGCATGCAATAAGTGAGGATTGAGTACTGAGTATCGAGAGAGCATTGATCGCAGTGGACTGGGCCGACGAATACGTGCGAGAGGATACAGTGAAGGTTCTGAAACAAGGATGTCCGAAGCATACCTTAGCTTGACAAAGAACGGTGTCACATCTGTGCCACCGAAGGACTACCGGGTACCCAGTACAATTCTGAAGGTGAAGTGATTAGAAGATTTTCGTCGTCTTGCTGTACATTGTCTGTACGTTTACGATCAAGCCTCTCTAATGTGAAACCATGCAGGATGGGAAGCCAAACCATCCGTACTTGCTGCATGGGAAATCTACAAAAAAACCGAACATGCAATTGGCTACGTCATTTAGGGACCGCAACCTATGTGACAGGGAAAAAAAGTAAGACAGTTGATACGCTGAAGTTATATTTGGCAGAACGGGGCACTGAACTGGATCGTTCTTCATCTCGGGAGGAAGTAGGTCCACATTTGAGAATGTCATGGCATCGAAGAAGTGTCCTTGCTTGGCGGTCCAGCTCCGTAACACGACAGCGCTCGCGATGACCTTCATTGCTTAAACTCCAGTTTTACCTTGCATATAATATTGAGTAAGTTCTCTAGAGTCAACTTCGAATAAAGCACACTTACTTTGGAAATGGCGCCGTCAACTGCGCGGGCATATATACAGAAATCTGATCGAGATGCAGGGCCATTCTTGAACATACTGTAGTGCCCTCGAGCACTCCAAGAAAACTACGATCCTTGACAGTTGACGGATCGGGTCGACGAAGTATCCCTCACGTGTGACAGTCATGTACTCATGAAACCACTGGTGACTCAATACATGCATTGGGCAGTTGCAGAGGAGAGCTGGAATGTCTATGTCTTCGCCAACCTCGGATCTAAGAAGTGGAAATGCAATGTCAATTCCGTTTGAATGTCGGTCGTATGCGCAGCGGTTGCACAGGCACGGTGATAATCCAGAAGTCGGTAGTAGTCGCCTGCTGACATGTCTTCGAGTTCGGCTACATACGTACGAACCCGGCCAAAATCCTTGATCTTCAACGTCTCCCGCGCAGCCCGTTCAGCAAGGTTTCTCCAGCCACATAGGCATGCAATGGCGTAAAGAGAAACTGGGCTTGACTGCAAATATTGGCGAATTATCAGGTCGTGGCACGATCGATAGCTGGTTCTATCAAATCGTACTAGACGACGGCAGCAACGAGAGCCTTTATGTCGCCGACAGAGTCGAGTTTGGGGGTTGTCAGAGGGTAGATGAGTCTGGCAACGCGTCCAACGCGGAGCCTGTTTCTGACACAGGGACGACGGGTAAGGAAGAAGGGTTCGGAGGGTGTTCTCCATGGACTGGGGCACCGAGAGTGAACATGTCCTTGAAGACGGGAGATGCGAGTGACAGGTTACATCTGAAGACCCGAAAATCACGTTATCTGAAGACCGAAGGATCACTTCGGCGTTGGGGTCGTCGAAGGGCCAGCTGGCTTTCGTAGCCAGCACTGCAGAGGAAACTTCGCACTCCATTATCCTAGAGGTCGTCGAAGTTGTACGAACTGCCTGGTAAACAGACCGCAACGCCTGCTCGTCACATGTCGACTCGGAAGTTCATCTCCTATAAGCAGACATGTATGATGTACAATGGAAGTCTAGGCTCAGCTTCCCATGGAGCCTACATTACCTTCTCTGCGGAAACGAGATTCTGTCTGTACAATGGGCTGGATCATGCAAGGCAGCAGATACCCTTTCACAGTAGGTATTGGTGAGTCCACAAGACGCTGTTGACTGTCCCAGCTGCTTACGTGCAAAACCAACAGCGGCATACTACATATAGCAGTTCACTTTCTGCGGTCAAGAATTTTCAAGGTGCCGGTGGACATTGCAGAAGATACGGCTGACGCTGGAACGGTCGAACGCGAGGCTTCCGACATGCTCGAGTCTGTTCAGTGCGATCTTGTTGTTGCCAAGTCTACCCCAACTTCACTCACGATTCCACGAAATTCACTGGTACAGCGATCACTCGCCTCCCCCTAGCTCTGGGTTTCCCATGAGAGGAGGCGAGCCTGCGGCTTATGCACCCTAAATGACCTCTCCTCGAAGTGCTCCTCGAAAGCCTTCTTCCCCCTATGCTAATACCTATTTAGGTTTGACTCAAAGTCGAGTCTCGCACTTCTCGTTACTTGGGATGGTTAACAATTCGACTTCTAGCAATACTTATCCTTCCATGGCTCTACGCATAATCCTGTCTATCCAGGTCCAGTTCGAGAAGCTTTGAACAGCTCTTGTGACAGTTTGTCTCCGTATGCTCGCCGGCAGAGAGAGTATCAGGTGGCTCACATAGGTGTTGGGAGTTCTGCTGTGGTGGAACCAGCGACCTCCCTACACATTTCGTGTCAGCCCAACATAGCCTACTGTCACCCACGAACGCTCAATTTGGTTTTCCTCCCACATATCACCTCCTCCTGAGGTAGCCTGTAATTTCCCACCGTCCGGTGTCCGTTCGACTTTGTGTGCAAGCCCTAATGATGGTTTGCCTCGTAGCAGCAGCGACTCGTGGTTTCATGACTCTTGCCCCCCAATGCTCTGTCCATTCCCACAATGCCCCCATGCCTTCACGGCTCCCGCTCCTCTATGCCGCAGTCACTTGTATATTCCACCACTTCAGCTTACCACACACAGCAAGCTGTATGCGTCAGCACGTCTCATACTTCCGTCGGATTGTTACCTGTCAGCCCCACTGTCCCAGCTTTTCCAATCCCAGGCCGGGTTCCACACTCGGTGCAGCCTCCTTCCCGAAAAAGTTCTGACCTGAGTGGAGCCCCCATTCCTTCTTCATCCTACGTTGACCTGGATTCTGTGGTGGAGCACACGGATCGGATCTCATCACCCATAATCCCCTACCTATGAGTAACCTTTCTGCGACAGCGAATCTAAGCATAACAGCTCAGATGGGCCACGAGCCCATCCAAATCGTGCTCTGCATCGCCCATTGGGAAGTCTACAGGCAGGAAAAGCAAGTGTAAAGGAAAGACGGCGAGATCAGTGTGCAGCATATGCAACAAGACCTTTGCCAGGCCTGAGGGCCTGAAAAGGCATGTAAACAGGATTCATGGTGAAGATCAAACCAGTAAGTGACATATTTGGTAAGGACTATTTCATCAAGTTCACCGTGGATCTACTGTGTTTGCGCTGTAGAACCCAAGAGCCCGGAGCCTGGTGCCAATTGAGTACTTCCTAGGTGGTTCGTCTGTGTCCGCGCTCCAAATATCACCACAGAAGTGAGAGCCGACACCCCCCCGCGTCGACTCCTCACTTCTGACTGAGTGGTACCGAGGGAGCGGGTTAAAGTTATGTAGGGGTTGAAAAAGTTTTGTTATAATTCCTAAAGTGCCCGTACGAATAATTGTATTTGTCAAACATCCCCCAAAATAGCACTTCGCTTGGTAGGTGCAAGTCGTGTAAGTCTCCCTAACGGAACAGACGCTGATGTACAGTTTGATCAAATACCACTGAACGTTGAGCGCTTGAAATAATGATACAAATATACAAATATGGACCGCTAGAGTTGGGGACACCCGTAGCACGCATGGACTACCCGACACAACCGAATACAACACAATTTGAGGGAAGAATGGGAGGAATGGGAAAGCAATAGGGAAAGCGAATAAAAGAACAAAAATTGCAGAAGACTAATCGAACTGGTCCATTGTTGCTGTCCGCGTGAGAGGTCGCCTCCTTGGAGGCGTGGGGCTTCTCGTTCCTGAATTTACTCCAGAAGCCATAGCCGAAATCTCAGGGGTGAGTGTCGGCTCAGGCGTACAACTGGAAGCGGAAGCTGGGATGTTCTCGGGAATGGGGACTGGTCCAGGCGTTGGTGTGGGGCAGAGACTTTCATTCGTTTTACCGTACGCGCCTCAGTGGAGTCGTCCTCGTCCTCGGGCAAACCTGCTGCACCCGCATGTGAACCAGGCGAGTAGTGCAATGGAGAGCGTGATGGAGACTGTGAGGACGCCCGCTGACGTTTCTTTCTTGGCGTCATCGGGGTAGGTGATGGTAAGGTTACTGGGAGATTGGAGTTGGAAGAGGGGACATTGTGCGAGCTAGATGCATCACTCGCTTCCTTCATTTTGTTCTGATCTCGCGGTAGCCGTCCTTCGTATCCTGCGTCTATATATGCCTGTAGTTCATGGACGCATCGCCTGAGCTCGGTAGCGTCCGGTGAGTCAGAATGTTGTGGAACGGCCCGAACATCGTCGGTGTCGGTAGCTACTCGTGATTGAGAAATAGAGGCCGGGAGCTGTGTAGGAGAAGACGCACGTTCCCGCATCTCATGTTTGTGGGTTCGGCCATGAGCCTCTGGCGACATAGCTGTCGATATGTGCACATCATTTGTTGTAGGGGTATGCGAACGGTCATCTTCAGCAGCATCGTCGCCACGCCCATAAGTTTTCGACATTGCATCCCAGTCGGGTGTGTGTATGAATGCACCCTCGCGCCGCAACCTCCGAGAACTGCGACCGCGGGCGTCCCAGTCAGGCGGGACTTTCCAGGTATCTTCGAAGTTGAGTGGTTGATTGACAGTCGGTTGGGGAGAAGAGGCAGGTACTCCGTGCAGAGAGCTGCTCGACCAGGGATCACTTGGGGTAGAGAGCTACCGAGAGGGTGATGTAGTCCTGGATCATCACGATGGGGGTGGGAAGGGGACTGTCCACACCAGAGGGGGGCGGCAGCAAAACGTTCGCCAATGGGGTCGTTCCGAGTAAAGAATTCTTCGGAATCAGGGAAGATGGGTGCCTTGTCGGGGGAGGAGGGGGCCGAAGAGGGGATGCCGCAGGTGCTGCGAGTCCAGGCCTTGAACACATCAGCAATGACGGAGGGGGCATGGTTCTGCAAGACCTCGACCATGAGACAGAGAATTTCAACCGTGAAGGTCATGTTTGTCTGTTGCTGCTGAATCGTCGTCGCAATATCTGCGATTTGCTTGGAAACGGATTGCAGTTGTCGCCTTCAACGTGGTTCCGTGTTAGACAATAGCTCAACAGCACGGACAGCGGGGCGAACGACATACAGAGTGGGGTCTGTCCGTTCGATGATGTCAAGCATAAGGCTAGCTTCATTAACTTCTTCTATGGTTAGCCCCAATGCAGGAAACTTGGGGACCGCGCCTGCCACCGTGGTATGAAGCACCTAAGATAATCTGCGGCCCGGAAGGAGAGATACGGGCAAGGGCTTGGGGGTCGCTACCAAATATTGCGGTTGGGCGATGCATGCGCATTCTGTGCTGAGAAGGACAGAAAAGTCTCCAGAGAAAATTGGGGAGATGGATGCAGATAGTGGAAGGGAAAAGTGAAGAGTTCCGTGGTACTCACTTGTGCAGCAAATTAAAGGCCGTGGACAGACCCTCGCTTTGACCGTACCAAAGCGGTGGGCGTCGGATGCATTGGCGACGTGCCTCCAACCCTACTGTGGAACACGATGTGGACCAACAATATTTATTATGGAGGAATGACAAACCAATAGGACGAGGACCATTAAGGTCAAAGCACGCCACGCCGGACAATAAGAGGATATCAATAGCCTATCGTGGGACCCACCGTGGGCCAATGGAAGGTCTGAGTCTGAGAACTGTTATTATGATCATCTTCTTGAATCCCCGCCTGCTCAATAGTTCCGCTGTCTCGGATGTAGGGCCACTGTGTACCCGCTGTCGCTGTCGAAATGGCATGACACTGCCAGCAAGCTTGAAGGATGATCTTAGAGGATTACATAAGCAGGATCGAACCGATTTGAATTTCCAAAGATGGATAAGATGTATGTGGTTCCCGCTGCCCGCTCAAGTACTCACTGGCAGGGTGTAATTTGGATACCGCAGACAGCTTGCAATTCAAGCTCCGTAAACAGGCCGGTGTCCACAAGTACTATTCAGGGTGCTACACCCGCGACTGCCAGTGCTGTAGGCGTTCACGTCTTGTCATCGTAGTAACCGCCACGATTACATGTGGACAGGCAATTCTCAGTAGCGAAGGCGCGTAGCGTACTGAGAATATAGTCTACGCGTGGGAATACAGTCATCTTGTCGCTTCTCTCCTCGTACTCTCACTTGCGCTCAAGGCTCAGCTGAGCCGCACACTAGTCTCTCGTTTTCTTCGCTCCTACACAGTCCGTCAAAGCAGCTGAGTTAACAGCTCTTGTTCGACGCCTCGAACTCGACGTCTTGCTCGAAGCTGACCTGTTCGGCACCCAGCCCACCCTCACAGCTCAGCTCGACGACTCGGGTCTTGGTTTCAGACCCGCAAACCTACCGGTTTTCACCCAGTCCTTTCAAGCATTGCCCCTTGCGATATCATACCTCACTAAGTACAGATAGATCCTTTCCCATAAGTACCATACACTCTTTCCCCCTGGCTAACTGGTTGAACGCGTAGAGCGAGCGCTGGAATAGGTCCCTTTAATTGACGTTGGGAAGGTTCCGCATGGCAATCCACTAGTGTCAGGTGCGTTAATAATCTGTTTTCCTAAAGGTCCGTCATTAAAATGTTGGGGGTCAGTCTAAGTCGTGACTTCCGTATTGGAAGCTCTGTGGACCATCGCATCCGTTTTCGCAAGAAGTCCATTTCTCGTCCCCATCTGTGCCACATTGCCTCTGGGAATAACCATACCTGATAGTTAAGAGAACCACCTCGAATCCTGCGAGTTGTCATGGACGGTAATTTGGCCAATCTTCCACTGACTCGCACGGTCGTTAAGAATTGTCCATAACCATATCGGAGACACGTAAAGTAAGTGGATGAGTGGAACAGACGAACAGAACAATGGACAGTAATGGTACAGCTGAACAGAACAATGATGATATCGTTCAAGTGACGACCTTCCGCTTCTTACTCGACAGGCTCTCCTTTACCAAGATCTGACTCCCGGTCTCATCGACCTCGTCATTCTCCTCCCCCTATCTCGACTGCAGTTCTTTCATTGCAGGTCGGTCTTCAGTCGCCAAATTCATACGTATTTCCTAATTTTCCAACTCGTCGTCAAACCGTACGACGGGGGGCGCGATATGAGCTTCGCCGCCGCAGATCCAACAACGCGGGGGGGAGGTGCGGATGTATCGTTCTTTTTCTCTGGTCTTAATTTCCACCGCACTGACTCTGCTGGCACCGGGCCCATCAATGTCTTCTCATCACCGTGTAATATAAGGCCAGTCTCCTTGTGTAGCATAGTTTGTTTATAGCTGCCTTGCACCGAGCCCTTGTCGTTTACATTAACGCATACAGCGGGGAACGGACGGCCCTGTGAATCCCTACTGTGGGGTTCCGGCGTAAACTGGACCTTGTATGGAGCTCGCCACTCGGCGTAGTCACTGTCATCCTGGTATTCCACGGAGAGGGAATACGGATGGTTACGTCCTAACTTGGCCACATCAGCCACAGGCCCGTGTTGAACTTCACCACGCAAGAAGGGGTGGCCATCCTGCCCGCGCGCCTCGACTATTC